>CM050198.1:25052261-25149761 GCA_027475355.1 Coilia nasus
GGCTATTGGCACAATGGTATTGCTGCCCTACAAAGGCAAAGTGCGGTAACTACGTGAACATATAAACTTTTATGTACTTTCTTACAGTTTTTGCCCATTGCTTAAACACATTTAGCAAAATTTGGCTCGCTTTGCCAAAACTCTACACCCAAGCACATAGGACACAACACTTGGAAATAAACCATTCACATCTATGTCAAATTGAAACTCTGCAATCAAAACCTAACAATCCTTCGCCAAAATGTCACTCTCATGACAAAATTGCACACACTTGTATCTTATGAAAACACTGTCACATCAGCACCAACACACTAGTCTACTTTATATAAAACACTGGTTTTTGTATTTTGAATAGATGCATTTTGCCAGTGATACATAGGTATTTCATTTTTGAACGAAGTGTCTTATGTATGAAATAGTGTGTAGTGTGCAGGAGCAAGTGTTTTGCAAAAAGGAGCAAGGGTGTTGCAGAATTGCAACTAAAGTGTAAAGCAGCATTTGTGTTTAAGGTATGGTTACACTGTGTTTAAGGCATGGTAACACAACTTCAAGTTATGTTAATTTGGTTTAAGCATATGTCTATAGTGTTCAAGCAGTGGGCAAAAACTGTAATAGCAAGAAGCAAGAGACTTAGTCATGGGACAAAGGGAGTATTATAAAGCCAATTCTAAGTTTAAACTCAGTTTGACAAAATGTGTAGTTAGTTACTACCTTTTAGCTTTGTAGGGCAGTAATGGATTTAACAAAATGACCTGCGTTTGACCTTTGCTTAATCCCAAACAGGCCCATTTCCATCCCTAAGAATTTCTACCCCATGAGTAAAAATAATAAGATATGGTAATTAAGGCCATTAGTGTGGGACGGAAATTGAAACACTCCCCGGTGTGATATGCACACAAGCAGGAGTTTGATTCATCTGTTGTCAAAACGGAACTCGCGAAGCCGAAACCGAGTAAACACCGTAACGAGTCACTGGTCGCCTCTATTGTGCCAAGCCGCTCAGAGGAAGCTCTTCCTGGATAGCCACGTGTAATTATACGGATCACGTAATTGCGCTTATGTTTTGGTTGGCGTCCTGTTCTCATACTTTTTTTTTTTTTTTAAAGGGCCTGTCTGCCCGCTGCCGTTTGTGTCGTTGTTTCGTACGTTCGTTAATTCGTTCATTCGTTCGCTTGCCCAGTTCTTCTTCGCCTCCAATCCCACCACTCCACTCCCACTCCCACTCCTACACCCTCTCCCAGACACGCCCCTGGGGCTGTGTTGTTGTAAATCATGTGTGATTCATAAAAAAACAGGTTCTGCTGTCTGCTCAGGCTCTGTCTTTAAAAAAAAAGAACGAAAGAAAGAAAAAAAAAGAAAGGAAGAAAGGAAGCCAACAGACGTACAAATAGAACTTGGCCTGCAGCCATACCTCCCCTAGCGCCGTCTTCCTCCGTGCCGCCCCCCCCCCCCCCCCCCCAAGGCAAGGGGCTGCTCCTGTCAACACCTCTCTCTCTCTCTCTCTCTCTCTCTCACTCTCTGTCTCTCTCTCCACCTCTCTCTCTCTCTCTCACTCTCTGTCTCTCTCCACCTCTCTCTCTCTCACTCTCTGTCTCTCTCTCCACCTCTCTCTCTCTCTCTCACTCTCTGTCTCTCTCTCCACCTCTCTCTCTCTCTTTCTCTCTCGCTCTCTTTCTCTCTCTCTGTCTCTCCCCTCTCTGTCTCTCTCTCTCCCTCTCTGTCTCTTTCTCAATCTCTCTCCCTCTCCTCCATCTCCATGTCTCTCTTTCTTCCACCTCTCTTTCTCTCCCTTCTCTGTCTTTGCCCTCTGTCATTCTCCCTCTCTCTCTTTCTCTCTCTCTCCTCCATCTCTCTTTCTCCACCTCTCTCTCTCTCCTCTGTCTTTCTCCCTCTCTCTCTACCTGTCTCTCTCTCCTCTCTCTCTCTCTCCTCCATCTCTCTCTTTTTCCACCTCTCTCTATCCCCTCTCTGTCTCTGTCTCTCTGTCCTCTGTCTTTCTCCCTCTCTCCCTACCTCTGTCTCTCTCCCTCTTTCTCTGTTTCTCTCACCTCTCTCTCTCTTTCTCTTTCTTTCTTTCTCTCTCCCTCTTTCTCTCTGTCTCTCTCTCCTCTGTCTTTCTCCCTCTCTCTCTACCTCTGTCTCTCTCCCCTCTCTCTCTCTCTCTCTCTCTTTATCTTTCTTACTCTCTCCCTCTTTCTCTCTATCCCGCTCTTTTCCCTCCCCCTCTTCCTCTTCTCCCCCCAGTCACCTTTAGCTCATCCTATAAGCACCCAGTCTGGCAGGGGCTTCACTGTTCACAGGATTCAGCAACGCTTTAGTTATTTGTCTCTCTCGTTTACTCTCTCCCCTCTCCTCTCTCTCTCTCTCTCTCTCTTTCTCTCTCTCTCTCTCTCTCTCTCTCTCTCTCTCTCTCTCTCTCTCTCTCTCTCTCTCTCTCTCTCTGTCCCTCTCTCTCTCTCTCTCTCTCTCTCCTGTGTCTGTCATCCATGGGAAGTACCTGGCAGCGGATGTGTTGTCAGCTTTGGGGGGTGTTGGGGGGGCGTGCTGTATGTGTTTGGGGGGGGGGGGGTTTGTTGTGGGGGCTCGTGCCCAAACATGTCTGCCTTGTCTTTATGACCACACGGCGTGAGAATGAGTGTGTGTGTGCGTGTGTGCATGTGCATGTGTTTGTGCATGGCTGTGTGTCTGTGTGTGTGTGTGTGTGTGTGTGTGTGTGTGTGTCTGTGTGAACATGTGTGTCTGTGTGTGTGTGTGTGTGTGTGTGAGTCTGTGTGTGTGTGTGAGTGTGTGTGTCTGTGTCTCTGTGTGTGAGCGTGTGTGTGTGTGAGCGTGTGTGTCTGTGTGTCTGTGTGTGTGCCCATGCATGTGTATGTATGCATGTGCATGTGTTTGTGCATGGTTGTGTGTGTGTGTGTGTATGTGTGTGTTTGTCTATGTGTCTATGTGTGTGTGCCTGTGTCTGTATGTGTGTCTGTGTGTGTGTATGTGTGTGTATGTGCGTGTGTGTGTGTGTGTCTGTGTCTGTGTATGTGTATGTGTGTGTGAGTGTGTGTGTGTGTGCCTGTGTGTGCGTGTGTCTGTGTCTATGTGTGTGTGTGTGTGTGTGTGTGTGTGTGTGTGTCTGTGTGTGTGTATGTGTGTTAGTGTCTGTATGTGTGTATGTGTGTTAGTGTGTGTGTGTGTGTGTGTGTGTGTCTGTGTGTGTGTGTGTGTGTGTGCATGCGTGTGTGTGTGTGTGTGTGTGTGCCTGTGTTTGCATTGCATTTATACTACTTGTTTGTCTGTGTGCATCAAGCGTGAGGCGCTGCAGTTGTAGGCGTATGGCATGTTTGTCCGTGGTGTGCAAAGGGTTTCGTCCTCATGAACATGACTTTACATGAACTTTACAAGCTTTTCTAAGTGGCTTTATAACGCAATACATTTCTATGAAGAGACCATGACAGTAATTCATTTTAATGGCTGAAGCAGTAAAATAAATTATGACAACACTGCTGAGATGTTTGCTGCGTCAATTCACCATATCTTCTTGTGATTGCAAAAACATTATAGTGTAATTTTAATCATTGCTGACACATATTCATGTTTTTTTTCCACTCACTCCCTTAGGTTACCTGTCATCACCAGCCCTTTCTGATACAACTTGACAGTGATGTGGTGACCCAAACTGCCCCCTGAAGTGAACCTGCCCACCCATAGCCATCTATCCCACGTCTATAATTCCCTGGACACACGCCGACAGTTAGTTCTTCTCCCCAAGGTGATGAGCAGGGTGGTGATCCAGACAACTTCCTGAAGACAACCTGTCACCCCCACCCCCCCACCATCCATCTATCTATCTCACATCTCTATTTCCTCCCCCCAAAAAAAGACACATCGACCGTGAGCTCCCTCTCCCATATGGCCCATCCGTATGAGCCATGGGCAAGGACAGCTCCCCCTGGTGGCAGCAGTGACGACATGAACGTCTCCCCCTGGTGGGACCTCCACCCGGGGGCAGGGAGCTGGATGGACCTGACGGCCAGCCCTGGCGTGGGGCTCTCCGGGATGGGCCAGGGAGGCTCCATGGGTCTCCAGTCGGCGCTGGGACCCTACTGCACCGAGGCCCAGCTGTGCAGCCTGCCCCCCGCCCAGATCAGCCTGTCCCCGCACCCCCACCTCTTTCCTCAGGACGGCTTCAAGATGGAGCCCCTGGGAGCACCGGAGCTCCTCCAGCAGCAGCATCAACAGCAGCAGCATCAGCAGCACCAACAGCAGCAGCACCAACAACAGCAGCAGCAGGTGTACACCCTGGAGGAGCCACAAGAGGGCGCCACTTCTGTGCCACGACCAAAGTCCCAGCGACGGTCGGGCTCTCGGGCGTCCGGCCAGGCGGTGTGCCGGTGCCCGAACTGCGTTCACGCCGAGCAGCTGGGCCAGACCAGTGGGGGTGGCGGTGGTGAGGACGCACGCTTGCGGAAGCACCTGCACAACTGCCACATCCCGGGCTGCGGCAAGGCCTACGCCAAGACGTCGCACCTGAAGGCTCACCTGCGCTGGCACAGTGGCGACCGGCCGTTCGTCTGCAACTGGCTGTTCTGCGGCAAGCGCTTCACGCGCGCCGACGAGCTGCAGAAGCACATGCAGTCGCACACGGGTGCCAAGAAGTTCAGCTGCGCTGTGTGCACGCGCGTCTTCATGCGCAGCGACCACCTCACCAAGCACATGCGAACGCACGACTCGCCAGCAGGGGGCGCCAACACCAACACCACAACCACCGCCCCCGGCGGAGCCACCAGGGAGGAGAGGGCGAACGGAGGAGGGGAAGGGGTGGCGGCGGCAGCGCTGGGAGCCAAGTCCCCCTACGAATCCGCTCTGGGGCTTCCGCCCTCCCCGCTCGGGGCGGCCACCACGGAAGGCGTCGATGTCCCCCGCAAGCTGAAGACTGAGCCGGACGCCAACCTGGGGCCGATGGCAGGACAGGCAGGCAAACTGAGCTAACTGTCCACATGGCTCAGGGCATGACTGTGGGCCTTAGCAGTTTATATAGTCATCTGGAGATGACTTTGGGTGCTAGCAGTCAGTGTAGAACTGTTACCGAGGCTGGGAGACAATCATTCAACTCTTACTCCATATAGGCTACACCAGGCACGTTAGCGGTTGAGGAGAGGAATTTTTGTTTAGAGGGCTGGTTTGTTGATACACAGCACTTTCATTTCTACGTAATGATAGTGTAGTCTGTTGTTATAGTGTTCCCTCTGCAACTGCATACGCAGATGGTGTAGCCATGGGGTAAGAGTCTTCAATTATTAACCCAGGGATCAGTAATATAGGAAAGCAAAGGTGTTTTCTTGGTAGCCTTCTAATTTAGCTGGCCACTGACTTAGACTGACACAGAGACTTAGTACAGACGGTACATGTTAAGTTTCTGGTAATTATTTGTAATGAATAACTTAAACAGAGCATTGATTTATGAAAGAGATAGCAGAAGGAACTCAAAGATGGATAATGCTGCGCAAATATGTTATTACCACTGTGGCATCTCCTATAGGTTGGGTTGTTGCAATTGTATTTAAAATGTTTTAATGTGTGGTGTAAAAATATATATATTTGTGGGCTCACTACAACCTGTACATCTTGATAGGTTGCTGTGGAAACCCCTTTTCTTCCAACGTAATCACAAAAAAACACAACATACCAAAAACACTGCAAATGATGATGAAAAAAACAACAACAGTCATCGCTGCTTAGTCAGAGAGGTTATTGTGTGCCCTTGTGGAAACTAGATAAATACTTTGATCACAAAGTAGCTGTATCAGTCTCCAGGGTATTACTGTATGGTTTGTAATATCTGGAAGATGACCTGACTTGACAGATGAATCACGGTCATGTTGTCAAAGCACATATATTGTTGTAAAAAGGATATAATATTTATTATTCCTCTACACCAGACTTGAAGGATTTCAGTTGAAGATCTTTCTTTAAGACTCTGTTTGTCATTACGCACAAAGGCGGAGTTAACAGGTGTACATGTTTTTTATTTTTTTGTCATGACCTTGTCATGACCATGTTAATACTATGACTGGAAAATGAAAGGCACAATAAAAAAAAACACTTCTTTTTTAAGGGGTCTGAAACACAATTTGACAAAAAACACACACACTTAAAGATAAAACATGGTATCAAACGAGCATGAAAATGAATGGCCAAATATTGTTAGATGTGTTATGTCAGTGCATTGCATTTTTAGCATTAGGCCTAATACCATTTTTATTATCTTTCATGGTATACCATGGAGTTCCCACTGAACTGAAGTACCCTTATTCCACTGATGTCTCTCTCTCCATTCTAAGTGTTCCACATGTAAAAACACTGATTTCAGAGCTCACTTAAGGAATTCAGAATGGTAACATGAATCAAAATAATGTATTCGGTTACACTTTATTTTACCGTACCTGTTACATCAGTTGTACAGTGTAACAAAGTGTGTAACAATATGTTACATTATGTACTTACACTGTACCATAGTTTTAGGGTTAGGTATGTGCAGTGTAAGTGCATAATATTGCATGTTGTTACATTTAGATACACTAAAAAAGGAACTGTAAAATAAAGTATTACCATTTATTCAGTATTTCAGAGCAGTTTTAAAGGCAATTTAGCAGTTCACCAAATACATTTTGTTTCACCTAATTATACATTAAAATTAATGAATCCGTTCAATGTGGATACTTAGGGATGTCTCGGAGAGTCCATCATGACAATAAAAGTAGTACTTGTCCACATTAACAATCAACCAAAGTTGTGAATCGTGTATATCATAAAATTAAAAATAGCTTTCAAATCAAATTAAAACATTCTGGTTTTGTTTTAAGATTCACAGTTACACTAATTAGTGCTTAGTAAACTGCAGTTGTACGTAGCACTTACATGAGTTAGCTCTGCCTCTCAAATTTCTGTCACTTAGAGACAACAGCAGCCTGTCAGAGTAGAATGACTCAAGAGTCAGCACATATCCTTGTTCATCACTCTGTTTTTATTATATATGTTAGTTTTGTTAAATTTTGTCCAAAAAAATGGACAAATACGTAAAACGTGTGTAAACAAAAATTATTCACATGTATGAACTTTTCAGCAATTATTTTTGAATGAGTTTTTACTTTCATGTTGAAAGTTTGGAAAAAATAGACAGCGCCCGAATTACCTGAAATTAAAACTCTATTGTTTTTTCTGTTGTAGCAATTACTGATGACTTAAAATGAGAACTATTGGGATGGGGACAGTCTGTTATATAATTATAGATGTAATATGGGTTCCTTATGTAGACACTGGACATACAGATGTTTTTTTTTTTTTTTTTTTTAAATAAAATATTTGAGTAAGTCACTTGTTTAAGAACTTTTTAGATGCATATTACACTGGATTTTTATTTAGTCATTCACAATTTACGTGGTACTTACAAAAAGAAACTTTAAATTGTGTATGGTAATTTAATTGATGGATTAAAATCTGACTGTAAGTAGAATATTCTAATAAAATGTTCTGAGATAATAAAGCTTTACCTCAGATAAACTGAACTTCACATGCATTGGGGTTGTTTTTTTTAAGATAACAGTAAATGAGCTTTAGAAATACCATTGTCTTTGAAGGTTACTACATTACATTTAGCTGACACTCTTATCTGGAGCAACTTACGGTTATCTTTAGGTACAGTCCCTGGAGTAATGTGGGGATAGATGCCTTGCACAAGGGCATTTCAGCCATGGGTAAGCATTAGTTATTTACCCCCCATACACTCTTCCTATTGGTATGGGATTTGAACCTGTGACTCTCCAATCCCAAGACCAACTCCCTAATCATTAGGCCACAGCTGCCCCACCTCAGTGGCACATATGGCAGTTGGTGGTTTAAAGCAACACTTAGTATAGCTTAAAATAATGTTTCCAAAATCGTTTTAGTGGTTCATCAACTGTAACCACTCTAACCGTAACAGGGTGAACGGCACTTCTGAATTCACTCTGTGGCCCTCCATGGGCTATAACTGCGCTATGCGAGTGTACAGAAGTGAGTCGCCAATCTGTAGTTCGAATGAGACATAAGAAAGATAATTTCGCTTCCAACCTGTAGGGTGAACAAAGAGGGAAAGTGCTTTAGTGTTGCTTTAAACCCTGTGACAGTCTGGTCACAGGTCTGTTACCTCAACCTCCAGGCTACCACTGCCGCTATGCCAGTAGCACATTCAAGTAGTACAGTCCACCACAATAAGACACCACTAATCGTGAGGTGTATATATTGTATATATATATTCAGTAATATCAAGGATAGAGAAACGATTGTTTGAATTACATACATAGCAGTTTATTTTGTTACGAGGTTTATTTTGTTTATTCAGTTACGAGGTCTGTCTCCTTTGCGCAGAAAAGATTTTCATGGAAGTGTGATGTTTTTTAGGCTTGTGGTTATCTTTGCTCATCTCTGAGTGGTCAGAATGACGGTCATCCATTGGAGAAACATTGGCTGGAGACTTGTTGCCTGAAACTATAGTTATAAAATAAAATGTGTAAAATGTGGGTAAGGCAAACAGTTAGCCTTTGTCCTTTGTACCCTAGCTTTAAAACACAGAATTTTAAAAAGGGGTTAAGTTTGTATAATATATGCCACACCCACATAAACTGAGGGGTGCCTAAGCCAACTTACTCTGAGTGCTCTGATCCTTGCTGGAAGGCTGATCATGTTTAGTCCTCTCTGGTTGAACTTTCTAATTAAAAATGTTAAAAGCCACAATGTTAATACTTTTAAAAAGGGTTAGTTATAGCACCACATATTTTGGTCACATTTTCTCATTTGAAATTTGACTTCTTAAAATGGCTACATTTCCTAGCCAGCTACATTTTCTTAACATCACAAAAACTATGTATAACAACTACTGTTTGTATATGACCTATTTTTGTACCTTTCTACCCACCTTCTTAAACTTTTGAAGGATCCCCAGCTTTCCTTCCTTCTCTTTTTTTCGTACTTGGACATGCAAATCAGATGGGCTGCCCATAGACTGTGTCTCACATATTTGCAGAAGCTCCTCCGAGAGTGACCTGACCACAGACTTTTCAAAGAAGGGGTCCTCTGATGCCATGGCTCTTTGTAGAACGGCATCCGATCCAAATTCACTCAGTAGATCACGGTAAACAGACCGGTAAACCTTGAGCAATGGGATGCTTTTTGGATACGGTTCGCTTGCCGAAATGCCTGACTGGGCATCAAACGCAGCCACAACCTTGCCTATTAGTTGTCTGGCTCTGCTGATCATGGTGTCTGAGAACGATTCATTATTTATTTTGGATAACAGCCTAACGACCAGGAGCGTCACCAGGCCATTGTAGTCATCTGTATCCAGAGGAAAGGCCTCTGGCCAGGAAACAATCTTGAGAGTGGCAGCCTTTTCAACAGGTTGCAGGTAAGGCTCAGGTGCAGAAGGTGTTTCTTCACCCTCCTCCACATTATCACGAGGGCACAGAGCCAGAGACAGACCATGTATAACCTCCCTCACCATCATTCTCATGACAAGGCACACTGTGTCATCCAGTATTTGTGATGGAGACTTAGTGGCAGCCATTTTGTCCCGAGTGTCAGTTGGAGTTGGTTGCGGGGGGTCTTCCTTAGCTGCACTCCAAGGAGAGGGAAGATTGAAACAGGGTAGAAGAAGCTGTTTTACACTCTCCTCAATGTACATTTGGAGCATTTCAGAGGCAGCTTGTACCTCTAATTCTTTTGTCTGTCCCTGATTCAAAAGTTGTGTGTCAAAAGCACACTGTCTAGGAATTGTGTTGGCATTCCTCATGAAAAGGCCATAGACGTGATCGATGAGGTTATTAGTAGTGGAGTTGTCACTGGAGAAGGTTTTTTCCAGGCTTTCTGCAATGGAGGAAAGACCCTGGGCATGTGACAAGGAAGCACCATCTGGAACCGTTTTTTCATGGATAGCTTTCACAATGTTAATTATGGTTTCCCGAGTGGTATCAGCAGTGGATTGGTCTTTAAGGTGGTCAACTATATCAACGTTAGGGCTTTGAGGTAGAATCTCAGAAGGGTCAGGCACCGTTCCATCGAAATTCTCTTCACTGAAAGGTGAGAGTCTACTCTTTGAAGTAGAGGAGGAAGCTGAGGTGGGTCTCTCCACATCTGCCTCCCTTAAACTCTGCAACATTGCATTTATTGCATCACGAAATAGCTGAAGATCTTCTGAATCATGTTCCGGTGTTCCAGATTCTGAAATGCCTTTCGGAGTGGGAATAAGCACATGGCTGCTGGCTTTTTTTGCACAGGTAGACTCACAAGGCTGGCAATTGGTGAAAAAATCTTTTATCTTCCTCTGTAGGTTTCCAAACATCTCAGTGGTGGCTGACCAAATTTTGGCCTTAGAAGCATCCACCTCAATCTGAGACTTGTCCAGTGAAGCAGACGGAACACCCTTGCCATGTCCTTTGCTGTCAGTGCTAATGTTGTCCATTTCATGGTATGATGTGGACTGTAACAGGGTCTGAATGCCTTCCACAATTGTTCCAACAAGATCAGATGCTGTTGATTCTGTTGTTTGTGGGAGGAAAGTTCCACTGGTTTTGGCTGAGCTCAGTAGAACCTGGCTCACTTTTTTCACTGCTTTTCTTTGAAGGTCTTCACTGGAGAGTTTCTTTATGATTTCAGTTATCGGAAGGACTGATTCAGGCAAATCTGGCATGTCAGCTACACTCTGCATAGATGGACTAGATGTGAACAAAATTCTTTTCTCAATTTCTATCATTATGTTTTCTGCCAGGTAATTCTCTGATGGTGATATCTTTCCTTCAGGGCAAGGTGCCTGTTCTACTGCGATCTGCTGCTTAACAGCCAGTACAAGCTCCTCCATTACTTCATTAATGCAATCTTGCACAGCAGTTCTCACCAGTGCGTCCAGGGACGGGCTGGATAGATCATCCTCTAAAACCATTTCCTCTAAATGTTTGTACTGGCGTTTCTTCTTTGCAGACAACCTCCCAAAGAATGCCTTTACCTTACCCTGGACGCTGTGATATAATTTTGAGGCGGCGCTAGTAAACGCCTCTCTAGGAATATCCTGTGCACTCCTCAGACCTCTCAGTTCAGTTTTGGTGACCTTTCCTGCACCTTCCCCCTCTGGAGAGCCCAAGTCACTTTTGTCTGAAATGCCAAATGACTGAAGTGACTCGATGCACCTTTGCAGATCTTTTGCAAAATGGTCGACAATCTGTGAGGCAGCATTGTCTGCATCGCTAACATCTGCTTCTGGTGGCAAGGAAGAATATGCATTGCTCTGTAGCGTGACATGTTTTTCTAAGCTGCCACTGGACACAAAAGACTGGAGGAGGTTGTTGCTCTTGACTGTTGCAACAAGGACATCCACAACAGCGTGAACAGCATTCTTCTGAAATGCCTCACTTGACAGGCTCTGAATACAAACAGATGCAAGGGAATCTTCAGACCTTTCCCTTGCGACATCCAGTGACTGGTCAGAAGAAGTGAAAGAGGTTTCACCATCACTGGAGGAAGCCATGTCACTCAACTGGGAAATTACATTCTTTACAAAGTCATTGATGGGTGGTGATTTGAGTGACTCCTCTGGCTGGGCTTCAAGCTGCTGCTGGTGGTAGGAAGCTATCACTCTTTTCAGCACGTTGTGTGTGCACGTGTCAAGCTCAGGTAGGCTCAAAGCTATCTGAACAGGTTGTGTTGCTTCACTCTGTGCCTTATGGAGTTGCAGACCGCTCACTGTCCTGGCCTGAGGTAGATGCTCACTCACAACATCTTTTATTTCAGATAAATCCTGAGTAGAACTATCATCTGGTTCTTGATGTTTTTGCTGTGGGTCTTCATGACTGCTAGCAGCAGAGATGGCTTGGTGCTGCTTAGAGGACAGCTGTATGAAGAAGGCCGCAAGCACTTTCTGGATTTTGCCAAATATATTTTTTGCTGCCAACTTGGCTGGGTTCCTCTCAACTTCAGGCATCTTCTTGTCGACACTTTGAATGTCATCTGGTGAAGAGTCAACAACCTGTGTTTCCTCCTTCTCATCCATATATTCGTCTGACTGTGACATTGCTTTAATCTCTGATACAAAGGTCTCAACAACTATGGAGGCAGCCTCTTCCACATGTTGCAGGTAAAGCTCAGGTGAATGTTCTGCTTCACTGCTTGGGATGATGACAGGAGTAGGGGTATCAGTAGCACAGAGATGCATATAGCTTGAGGGAGCTGAGTTAAAACGCTTCATGTTTAACACCAGAACGCTGCTCACGCCCTTGTTGGCCTTAAAAAGGAAATCATCACAGGAAAATACTTGCATTGCTCGCTCAGTTTGAGTCTGATTGTCCACTAGTATGACACACACCTCATTATCTCCTTGGAGTTTCACGTCAAGAGATGGAACATCAGTCAGAGAAGAGCTTTTGCATACAAGGGCTCTTATAGCTTGCTTGATAGTTGACAGCAACCTTTTAGAATGGCTCAACGAAGCCAGCTCATTTTGTTCTTTCAAGCTTGATTCGATTGTGTCAATGACAACCGTCATTGAGTCACCCACAGTTGAGGACAGAGATGAATCGATGTGATCCACTGAGCAGATTTTTGCCCAGCATTTTTCCCAACAGTGAATGGGTCCCCTTTCATTCTGTGAACCATTTTGACTGTCCAGTTTCACACTGATCTTCTCGGCCGACTCTCCAATTCTGGAAGTTTCACAGGGAGCAGGGCTTTCTGATTCTGTGCAAGCTCGCCAGCTGACCACATTAAGGTCCTTTAAGGTCGACTGGAGATTTTGTTGGATGCTATCCTCTGTGATTCCAAAGCGATTCAATAAAGTTTCCTGGGACCTGAGTAAGATCATTAAAAGCATGCTTGTATATTTTTGTGACAGAATTCGAATAAAGTCATGAATGCCATTTAAAATGTACCATCTGTTTTGCACAAAAAATCTTTTTAATAGCCTCTTCAATACAATTCTATGCACAGTAATAGCATTCGGTAGAAGCAGGCTCTTCGATACAAGGATTCTCGCTTTTTTAAAGCATTTTTTCCCCCAAGGTAACAGTATTTAATGCTGTCATAGGCTGTCCCTCTTCAGTGTACCTGAGAAATGCATCTGGTGTCTTTGGCTCCAAACTGGAGTCTCTCTCTGGGCTGTCGAGGGACAGCTGCGGATCCTCCTGTAGCCGCTTCAGAAGGGCAGGAATAACTGCATGCATTGAGCTCATGGTCACATGGAGCACGAGGTTCAAGCAGAGTTTGAAAAACTTTGCCTTGGTCAGCTACGGAGAATCGGAAGACAGTAAGTCAAAATTTTAGTCTTCCAACAACAACAACAACAACAACAACAAGTCAACTTCTCAGATGCTGTGCTATAACCTGATCTGACTAGAGAAAGCTCAGACAAAGATAACTCACTGGATCAGCTGCTACCTGACAGAAAGCATCCCATTCCCTTTGGAAAAAAAACAAAGACAAACAAAGAGTTATTACTCATCGTAAAACATTTTGTGACCAAACACAATGACGGTGTACCTCCTGCAAGACTATAACAATCTGTATGGTACAAATAACGAAGGGCAGCCTACTGATCCGTCAGATCTGCCAGATAGTCAGTGAGGGGCAAAATCTCTTCTTGGAGAGTCATCATCCTGGAGGTGGGTGACACCAGTAGACCTTCCTCTTCAGAAGGCTGGACAAGAGAGTCAGCTTCAGGGACAGAAGCTGTTTCAAGACAATTAAACGACCAATGAAAAGAAAGTATGGCTCAGGTGAAGACACAAACAAGTGCAATCAGAGATGGTAACCTGGTCCCCCATATAGACAGACAGGGTCATTACAACACCGGCGGACAGACAGAGAGACAGACACACACACACATACACACACACACACACATACATAGACACACACGGACAGGGTCATTGCAATACCTGGTCAATCCCCTCCGGGGGACCGGGTAATAAACCAGGCTATGTAAATGGAAGCCCCCCTAAAGAGGCCCCACAGATATAATGGCAAACACTATTATGTCAAGGACTGCATGTACATCATGGAACATAGTAGGCTAACATTTGAAGAGGGGCGTTGTTTAACATTGTACAAAATATGCCCTCTACAAGAATGTGGGGTTTTAAAAAATGTGTATAATATTGTATAGATCCACATAACCTCAATTTTTTGGACCACTCATCCTCCCAGCATTTTCATTACACCAGTACAACATTACCACCCTAAGGGTATGTTATCTTCAGAGCTACTGTATAACTTTACATTTCAACATAAGTAAAAAAGAAAAAGTCCGCTCAGACGCCTGAGGAAGGGTGAGAGCCCGAAACGTCACAGTTTTTTACTGAAATAAACTTGGGAGCATCAATTCTGGTTGAGCGGACTTTTTCTTTTCTACTTATGTTGACTGCCTTTTGGTCCTGCTCCCAGTGTTCATTTAGGATGTGCATGCTTTGATTGAACTCTTTCGTAACTTTACATTTCAACAACTGAAGTTCACATTTAATACTATTATCTATAAGAGATAGGTTTACCTGTAGCTAATGTGCTGCTGTGCTCCATGGCATAAGTCCTCCCACTGGACGGCTTAGCTTACAAGAAGGCAAAGCATTTAATGCTTCACTCACCAGCAGCAATTAGCTGATGAGAAAATACAAAATAAAATTCAGAACTCTCCTCATGCTTGCCTTCGCAGTATTACAAAATGTGATGTACATGTGATGGCCTACTCACAGTGTCTATTCAAAATATGTATTCACATACATTCATTTGACAACCAAAGTATATAGCCCGCCTCATGCACCCCCCTCCCCCTCCCCCCCACACCACACACACAACACGCAGCCCAAAGCTCCCCCCCCCCCCCCCCTCCCCAAAACAGCATGCAGGACACAGCCCTCATATTCCCTGGCTCAAGCCCCCTACCACACACAATATGCAGCATATAGCCTCGCTCCCCACCTGAAGCCCCCCCCCACACACACACACACACAATATGCAGCATATAGCCTCGCTCCCCACCTGAAGCCCCCCCCCCCCACACACACAATATGCAGCATATAGCCTCGCTCCCCACCTGAAGCCCCCCCCCCCCCCCCCCACACACACACAAGGAACAGCTCTAGCGTGACCCATGCCCCCTCACCCTCCTCTCCTCATACACAGCACTCACCCCCCCCCCCCCCACCACCACCACCACATGCAGCATATAGCCTTGCTCCTTATATTATGCCCCCCCCCCCCCCCACCAACCCACAGCACACAGCCCTCATGGTTCAAGCCCCCCCCCCACACACACACACACAGCATGCATCATATAGCCTTGCTCCTTGCATCATGTCCCCCCCCTCCAACACACACACACACACATCGTATCCACCCCATGACACCTCCCTAAACCCCCACACACAAAGTACACAGGACATACAGCCCCCCCCCCCCCTTTACACTTCCACCCTGCCACCACCTCCCTCACACACAGCCCTCACATCAACACCCCCCCCCCCCCCCATCACACACACACACAGACACACAAAGCATGCAGGATACAGCCCTTGCACCCCCCAACTCATGCCTCCTCATCACCTTCCCTCACACACAGCCCTCTGACACACTCCAGTCTAGTCAATTTTGAACTGACCACAACCAAAGAAACTAAAACAAACTTATCATTGCAGTTGCAGTTTAATCATTCATAAACAGTAAATAAAAAGACGAAATCCTAGGCCTACCGTATTTCCCAGCAGAGCGTCACATGTTCTTGAATTGTTCTGTTCTATGAATGAGGAAAGTGTGGTCTCAAGTGGACACCTTATGCCTCACAGAATTTAGAAATTAAGAATGTTGGAGTATGATGTAATCATTTATGACATCACAGTCAAACAGGCCTATAGCTCAGAGCTCTTTCTATGGCTCTGCTATGGCTGACCAGGGAAAAAGGCCTGAATAATTCTAGCAATATGTAACAGTGTTCCTACTACTACCTGAATAGTTCTAATAAAGTAATAGTAATTTTTAAAACGTATATACTACTACTACTACTATTACTACTACTACTACTGATAATAATAATAATAATAATAATAATAATAATAATAATAATAATAATAATAAGAAGAAGAAGAAGAAGAAGAAGAAGAAGAAGAAGAAGAAGAAGAATATAAATTATTAATAATAATAATTATTATTATTATTATTATTAGTAGTAGTAGTAGTAGTAGTATATACTTTTTAAAAATTACTATTACTTTATTAGAACTATTCAGGTAGTAGTAGTAGTATTTTCTATTGTAAAGTGCATTACAAGTTCACTGAACTGTATCAAATTTGTTTCTTGAAACAAATTAGCAAAAGTGCCAGAGAAATATATGACCAACATTAAATTATACTGATTTAATAGAACAGGCTGGCTGTGTGAGGAGGCAGACCTTATATTCGATAAGTAGGCCATGTTATGTTATCTGAAAAACTACAACCCCACTAGGCTACAATTTGGATAACACTAAAAACAGTAGCCCGTCTACTTTAGTTTAACCAGACTTCTTTAAAATCCTTCCAACACTAGGGGGTAGTCACTTGCGCCTGTGTTCTCAACCACCCTTGCTTTTTAAGTCAATCCCTCATAGCCAGATTGACCAATAAACGAAGACGTTTGCTAGGAAGTGCTATGGCCAGCCAATCAGTGTCAAAGCAAAGAAGACACCTATAACTGGAGGTTGATTCACTCAGAAACCGTGTAGTCACTGTGGGCTTTCTACTTGTAACTGGTGCTGCCCGTGTGTAAAGACGGCAGTAAATTCTCGTCACCCAAAGTAACAACTTATATATTTCAAAATGGTAAGTAGAATAACTTTGCTATGGGAATGCAATTTACAGTCGCTGATGTATGTTTAGTTAGTGGTTGTTGAATAACACTTGATGGTCATGCTAACATTAGCTTTGTCTTAGCCTGCTAAATGATGTCAGCTTTATAAACATTTGCGTCAATTAATCTCATCAGATTACTAATTCTTTGTCTGTAATATGACAGAATAAAGAGGTTTCCTAATATGAATCTATAGCAGTGGAGCCAGTAGTTAAAACATTGATTATGTGACGGCGTAAGTGACAATATTTTAGATGTTAGCGAGATATCAAGCTAGCAGTTCCAGGGATCTGCTTTGCATTTGCTACCGATAGCTCTGGGTGCACAATGTGGCTAAATCGAAAGTGATGGTTAAGAGAATCTTGTGCTGTCCTAGCTGTGACTGTAATTAAAATTAATGATCATGTCTGTTGTCTGCGATTCTTTAAAAACCCCCGCCCGCATTTGCAAAATACCGTCATAGCTACTTCTCCGTACCTGTCAAAATATTGTGGAGCGCTTGTCTTTGTAACAGCTCATTGATGGCTTACAAGTCAATCAGCAGCAATGTGCACACATTAGCTATAGTTATGTTGTTATCCTTTGCCTGATACTTCATGAATGATATGTTTTTAACACACGTCGATTTTCCTAATGTGCTTGTAGTCTATTATGTCCTATAACGGAGGGGCCGTCATGGCCATGCGGGGGAAAGAATGTGTGGCCATTGCAGCAGACCGGCGGTTTGGAGTCCAGGCACAGATGGTAACCACCGACTTCCAGAAGGTTTTCCCCATGGGAGACAGACTATACATCGGCCTGGCCGGCCTGGCTACAGACGTACAGACAGTGTATGTTTGAATATCTTAACTTCTCATACATGTTTAAAGATGTATGTATATTGTAGTTCCTTATGCAAGAACAGTTTTTATACATGAAAGACCTTTAGTAGCACACATTAGTTTGCACTGGTAACTTTTGTTCAGGGTCTTAAAAAGTCTTCAAAACTTGTAAAATTAATATTGCCATTTTCAGCGTTAAAAGAAGGTCTATAAATATCTTAATTTTGCTTATGTCCCTTAAGCACTACTGTAGTGCTGATTTAAAAGCTTCCATCTTTTTTTAGCATTTGTTCCGAGCTGAAGGTCTGGCTCCCTGATCGAGATGCATTGCAGTGTAATTCAAATTAATTCTGTGTGAAACTGATTGCTGTGATAAACTGCAACCTCATTTAAAATTAGTTTTTAGCATAAAAAGTTTGCTTGCTAATTTCTTCATTGTAAGATCTCGTGAAGTCCCTGCATGCATTTGCATGCAGCTTTTTAAAACCTGCAGAGACCTTGTCCTAATTATTCAGTGCTAATGTTATTTTACCTGCTTTGTTAATTCCAGAGCGCAAAGACTGAAGTTTCGTCTTAACCTGTATGAGCTGAAAGAGGGTCGTCAGATTAAGCCCAAAACGTTCATGAGCATGGTGTCCAACCTACTCTATGAAAGGAGGTAAGTTCACGTGTCACGTGTCAGTAAACGGATAACTCTGTGTCATCACACTTTTGGAGCTTGTCATCACAGATTAGAATGAACGCTGATTTGGCCATTATATAAAGTAAAGACAAAGACCACATCATCGGCTTAAGGGTGGCTCACACCTAGAGTGATAAGTATAAAGACAATTATAACTATAACTTTGTAAAAATCGTGTTTAACTTTAATGAATGGTGCTATTCACATATCAACTGTAACAACAACCACAGGCTGAAGGATATCGTTAGGCTCATTTTCAGAGCGATTTTATGAACTATAAAAGTGCTGTCAGCCAATCAGAATTCATAAGAATTTACAGGACGTCAAGTTCTATTAGATGTTTAAATCACAACTGGAATGTTGTTGTTAAAAGGTCGTTCTTCATTGTGGATGTCCATATCGTTGGAGTTATAGTTGTCGTTACCGTTATAGTTCTAGGTGTGAACGGACCTTTACATTTGTAAAATATTTAAACATACACAGCAGCTACAACCCTGTGCTTACACCTATCTGGTGACCAAGCTCAGGCTACATCTGTAATAATTCTTAGGAATAACTGGATTTAGTGGTAGAAATAAACTTGGTGAAGGCATACAAATCTGATCGCAGAATGACTCTACACTGCATTTTTGTAAGGCATACAAAGAACTTTGCCAAACATGGTTTGTTTTCTTACCACTTCTTCTCCACAACAAAATCAATATGTTTTTACATGTTACCGTAGTCAACTATATCAACTACATCAAAACAGTAAAGAGCACTAACTGTGTGAGCATTGAAACTGAGAAAATGCCTTTAAAGTTGTCATAATGCCCAGTCCATCATGTAGTTGGTATCATAGTGGTGATGCTTTTATGTACTTTCTAAATAGGGAGAAGGAAGAGATTTAGTCACAAGACAAAAGAGGGGTTATAAAGTCAATTTCCAGTCTAAAATCAGTTGTGACAAAATATGTAGTTACTGTCTTTTGGCTTGTAGGGTAGAATAGATAAGTGATACTTGTAAGTAGTAAGAGAAACAAGCTGATGGAGGTTTTTCATTAGCCTGGTAAACCCGCCCCCTCGTACTTCCTTTCATTTTGTACAGAGGGTCTGGAGTCGAGGCCGTTGAAATTCATGCATGAGGACCGAGCAACTCCTAGCCAATCAGTGAAACAGAGGGAGTGTTCGTGAGCCATGATGTTGACTTTGTGTGCTACATTTGAATTGTAGTGCGTAGGTAGGCTAATTACATACGTGACCACCAGACATTAGCAGTTGGGTAAAGGCGGAGCCACTTGTTTTAAACTTCAGCAGAGTCCACACCTCCAGGAAGAAATCGCTTCTCACAGCCTCGACTCCAAACCCTCTGTACAAAATGAAATGGAGTCATTCCATTTCAAATCAACCAAAATTTGGAAACTTCCCCGCGACGAATTTTTGATTTTGTTCTAATTTCTTACAATGAAAGAACAACATATATGATGGACTTTGGTAAAATAAATAAGCCAAATTTTGTTTACTTCATCAGATATTGCTCATTTTAGCCTAGGGGGGTCAATTTGCACAATTGCACCTTAATTCTGGAGCATTTTGAGACACCTGGAATGGGCCTTTTTAGAGCAGGCAGACACATGGCTTTAGTTTTATACCCAGAAAAGTTGATACATATTTGGACTGTACCATTTTTTTACACCTGTGATACTTGGTTTGTCTGTACCAAGCCCTGGAAAATCAAAAAAAGCACTGTGTGTGAATTCGCGAGTGGTTTTTAGTGAAGTTTGCGTATGAATTACTCCAAAACTCTTCAAGATGAGACACTAATTCTTTATATACAAACTCAAAACCAACTTCTTACTCTATGGATGACGTGGCATAGCTGTCATTGGTGAAGATCAAGATTTATAGTGGTCAGAAGTTGGCTCCAGCCAGAAAGTGCCATTTTTAGCACTTTTCAGGGGGTACTTTTCTCAGAAGGGCCACACTTTGCAACCATAATTTTTTGTATGCTACAAGATAGATGTCTAAACCCCTACATATATAAAAGCTAGAAATGTAATATGCATCCTATGGATTTTATAGCATGTGTTTGATAATGGAGTTGTGGTAGTGTCTGATATCATTAATGAATTCATATTTGACTTTTCTGATCACCTTATACACTTATAATTGCTTTAGGTACTTTGTAGCATGCATTTGTTACAATTCCTGGCCTAATAATATGTGTATATTTTAGAACATTTTAAATTTTCTGCTTTTTATCACATTTAAGAACATTTGTAGGCATTTATATATTAGCTAGACTTCTGCTGTATCTTTAGGCCGTATTAGGAGGTTATATGCTAACAAATGAAAGTTTGTGTATTCCCAGAAGTTCCAGAAGGCAGAGTTTTAATACCTAGAAATTCCCATAACCCATAAAATTGTACAGTGGTTTTGAAATTTCAGGGAAACCCCATATATGGTTAGTCTTTACAGCCATAAATCTTATATAAGCTGGGTGTTTAGCAGGATCTGGTATTGATTGCTCTGTAGATTGTACATGCATACTGTCCTTAACTTGCAAAAATGGAGAGCTGCAGCATTGGTCAACATGTTGGAAAGCCAGAAGTCTGTCACAAAACAACCTATATTAAGAAAACTGGATTGTATAGAGTATTTGAACTGCCAGAAGATAGTTGTGAGCTTCTTCTTCGGAGAGCTGACTTTGCAGAACCAGATTCTAATACAACTGTGTGCTTTCATCATGAGACATTCTATGTTGATAAATATGCTCACCTTCAGAGAAGCTGCTGTGAGCCATTTGCTCTACATCAAGGTACATTGCGGCGCAAATCACTACACCATATTGACCTACAGACTGCAAATATAATCAGTTCTGAAACAGGTACGAAAGTGCACCCAGGTCAGAAGCTCTGTCCCCAGTGTGCAGCCAACATGGGCTCAGCTGGCTCAGCAGTGGTATCATCAGAAGAAAAGCCAGAACATGGGCCCTCTGGACTGGCACTTGAATCATCTATGCCAAGAGAAGAACAGGAAGTACATCAACATTTGACAGAGCATCAGCTTGTAACACTACATGCCAGTCTCACTGATGCTGGCTTTTCACCACTGAAGCTGAAGAGAGTAAGTTCAAGAGACCTGGTTGGTTGTGGGAAAAGAAAGGCTATGGAAGCTTAGGAAGCAGTATCTCATCAGGTTGCTGCCTGCCTCAGAGTTCCGGCAGATGTTCTTCAACCAGTATCTCAAGACAAACCTTGCAACAACTGCTCAGATTTCATGAAGCTTATTGATGATGTGAAGAAAACGTTAGCTTCTACATCAGCTAACATCTACATCTCTTGGCATAGATGCTTCAAGTGCCAGTCCAGAGGGCCCAGGTTCTGGCTTTTCTTCTGATGATACCACTGCTGAGCCAGCTGAGCCCATGTTGGCTGCACACTGGGGACAGAGCTTCTGACCTGGGTGCACTTTCGTACCTGTTTCAGAACTGATTATATTTGCAGTCTGTAGGTCAATATGGTGTAGTGATTTTCGCCGCAATGTACCTTGATGTAGAGCAAATGGGTCACAGCAGCTTCTCTGAAGGTGAGCATATGAGTCATTCCGTGTCAACTCAACCAGAGGCTCCCGCGACGAAATTTAGATTTTGTTATAATTTCTAACAATGAAAGAACAACATATATGATGAACATTGGTAAAATAAATAAGCCAAATTTTGTTTAGTTCATCAGATATTGCCCATTTTAGCCTAGGGGGGTCATTTTGCACAATTGCACCTAAATTCTGGAGCATTTTGAGACACCTGGAATAGGCCTTTTTTGGGCAGGCAGGCACATGGCTTTAGTTTTATATCCAGAAAGGTTGATACATATTTGGACTGTACCATTTTTTTTACACCTGTGATACTTGGTTTGTCTGTACCAAGCCCTGGAAAATCAAAAAAAGCACTGTGCGCGAATTCGCGAGTGGTTTTTAGTGAAGTTTGCGTATGAATTACTCCAAAACTCTTCAAGATGAGACACTAATTCTTTATATACAAACTCAAAACCAACTTCTTACTGTATATATGACGTGGCATAGCTGTCATTGGTGAAGATCATGATTTATAGTGGTCCGAAGTTGGCTCCAGCCAGAAAGTGCCATTTTTAGCACTTTTCAGGGGGTACTTTTCTCAGAAGGGCCACATTTTGCAACCATAATTTTTTGTATGCTACAAGACTGATGTCTAAACCCCTACATATATAAAAGCTAGAAATGTAATATGCATCCTATGGATTTTATAGCATGTGTTTGATAATGGAGTTGTGGTAGTGTCTGATATCATTAATACATTTATATTTGACTTTTCTGATTACCTTATACACTTATAATTGCTTTAGGTACTTTGTAGCATGCATTTGTTACAATTCCTGGCCTAATAATACGTGTATATTTGAGAACACTTTAATTTTTCTGCTTTTTATCACATTTAAGAACATTTGTATGGCCTTTATATATTAGCTAGACTTCTGCTGTATGTTTAGGCCGTATTAGGAGGTTATATGCTAACAAATGAAAGTGTGTGTATTCCCAGAAGTTCCAGAAGGCAGAGAGTTTTGATAAATACAAATTCCCATAACCCATAAAATTGTACAGTGGTTATGAAATTTCAGGGAAACCCCATATATAGTTAGTCTTTACAGCCATAAATCCTATATAAGCTGGGTGTTTAGCAGGATCTGGTATTGATTGCTCTGTAGATTGTACATGCATACTGTCCTTAACTTGCAAAAATGGAGAGCTGCAGCATTGGTCAACATGTTGGAAAGCCAGAAGACTGTCACGAAACAACCTATATTAAGAAAACTGGATTGTATACAGTATTTGAACTGCCAGAAGATAGTTGTGAGCTTCTTCGGAGAGCTGACCAGTGCCAGTCCAGAGGGCCCAGGTTCTGGCTCTTCTTCTGATGATACCACTGCTGAGCCAGCTGAGCCCATGTTGGCTGCACACTGGGGACAGAGCTTCTGACCTGGGTGCACTTTCGTACCTGTTTCAGAATTGATTATATCTGCAGTCTGTAGGTCAATATGGTGTAGTGATTTGCGCCGCGATGTACCTTGATGTAGAGCAAATGAGTCACAGCAGCTTCTCTGAAGGTGAGCATATTTATCAACATAGAATTTCTCATGATGAAAGCACACAGTTGTATTAGAATCTGGTTCTGCAAAGTCAGCTCTCTGAAGAAGAAGCTCACAACTATCTTCTGGCAGTTCAAATACTCTATACAATCCAGTTTTCTTAATATAGGTTGTTTCGTGACAGTCTTCTGGCTTTCCAACATGTTGACCAATGCTGCAGCTCTCCATTTTTGCAAGTTAAGGACAGTATGCATGTACAATCTACAGAGCAATCAATACCAGATCCTGCTAAACACCCAGCTTATATAAGATTTATGGCTGTAAAGACTAACCATATATGGGGTTTCCCTGAAATTTCAAAACCACTGTACAATTTTATGGGTTATGGGAATTTCTAGGTATTAAAACTCTGCCTTCTGGAACTTCTGGGAATACACAAACTTTCATTTGTTAGCATATAACCTCCTAATACGGCCTAAACATACAGCAGAAGTCTAGCTAATATATAAAGGCCATACAAATGTTCTTAAATGTGATAAAAAGCAGAAAATGTAAAATGTTCTAAAATATACACATATTATTAGGCCAGGAATTGTAACAAATGCATGCTACAAAGTACCTAAAGCAATTATAAGTGTATAAGGTGATCAGAAAAGTCAAATATGAATTCATTAATGATATCAGACACTACCACAACTCCATTATCAAACACATGCTATAAAATCCATAGGATGCATATTACATTTCTAGCTTTTATATATGTAGGGGTTTAGACATCTATCTTGTAGCATACAAAAAATTATGGTTGCAAAATGTGGCCCTTCTGAGAAAAGTACCCCCTGAAAAGTGCTAAAAATGGCACTTTCTGGCTGGAGCCAACTTCGGACCACTATAAATCATGATCTTCACCAATGACAGCTATGCCACGTCATCCATACAGTAAGAAGTTGGTTTTGAATTTGTATATAAAGAATTAGTGTCTCATCTTGAAGAGTTTTGGAGTAATTCATACGCAAACTTCACTAAAAACCACTCGCGAATTCACGCACAGTATTTTTTTTGATTTTCCAGGGCTTGGTACAGACAAACCAAGTATCACAGGTGTAAAAAAATGGTACAGTCCAAATATGTATCAACTTTTCTGGGTATAAAACTAAAGCCATGTGTCTGCCTGCTCTAAAAAGGCCCATTCCAGGTGTCTCAAAATGCTCCAGAATTAAGGTGCAATTGTGCAAATTGACCCCCCTAGGCTAAAATGGGCAATATCTGATGAACTAAACAAAATTTGGCTTATTTATTTTACCAAAGTCCATCATATATGTTGTTCTTTCATTGTAAGAAATTAGAACAAAATCAAAAATTCGTCGCGGGGAAGTTTCCAAATTTTGGTTGATTTGAAATGGAATGACTCATATTTATCAACATAGAATGTCTCATGATGAAAGCACACAGTTGTATTAGAATCTGGTTCTGCAAAGTCAGCTCTCCGAAGAAGAAGCTCACAACTATCTTCTGGCAGTTCAAATACTCTATACAATCCAGTTTTCTTAATATAGGTTGTTTTGTGACAGACTTCTGGCTTTCCAACATGTTGACCAATGCTGCAGCTCTCCATTTTTGCAAGTTAAGGACAGTATGCATGTACAATCTACAGAGCAATCAATACCAGATCCTGCTAAACACCCAGCTTATATAAGATTTATGGCTGTAAAGACTAACCATATATGGGGTTTCCCTGAAATTTCATAACCACTGTACAATTTTATGGGTTATGGGAATTTGTAGTTATCAAAACTCTCTGCCTTCTGGAACATCTGGGAATACACAAGCTTTCATTTGTTAGCATATAACCTCCTAATATGGCCTAAAGATACAGCAGAAGTCTAGCTAATATATAAAGGCCATACAAATGTTCTTAAATGTGATAAAAAGCAGAAAAATTAAAATGTTCTCAAATATACACGTATTATTAGGCCAGGAATTGTAACAAATGCATGCTACAAAGTACCTAAAGCAATTATAAGTGTATAAGGTAATCAGAAAAGTAAAATATGAATGTATTAATGATATCAGACACTACCACAACTCCATTATCAAACACATGCTATAAAATCCATAGGATGCATATTACATTTCTAGCTTTTATATATGTAGGGGTTTAGACATCAGTCTTGTAGCATACAAAAAATTATGGTTGCAAAGTGTGGCCCTTCTGAGAAAAGTACCCCCTGAAAAGTGCTAAAAATGGCACTTTCTGGCTGGAGCCAACTTCGGACCACTATAAATCATGATCTTCACCAATGACAGCTATGCCACGTCATCTATACAGTAAGAAGTTGGTTTTGAGTTTGTATATAAAGAATTAGTGTCTCATCTTGAAGAGTTTTGGAGTAATTCATACGCAAACTTCACTAAAAACCAATCGCGAATTCGCGCACAGTGCTTTTTTTGATTTTCCAGGGCTTGGTACAGACAAACCAAGTATCACAGGTGTAAAAAAAATGGTACAGTCCAAATATGTATCAACTTTTCTGGATATAAAACTAAAGCCATGTGTCTGCCTGCCGAAAAAAGGCCTATTCCAGGTGTCTCAAAATGCTCCAGAATTTAGGTGCAATTGTGCAAAATGACCCCCCTAGGCTAAAATGGGCAATATCTGGTAAAATAAATAAGCCAAATTTTGTTTAGTTCATCAATGTTCATCATATATGTTGTTCTTTCATTGTGAGAAATTAGAACAAAATCTAAATTTCGTCGCGGGAGCCTCTGGTTGAGTTGACACGGAATGACTCAATGAAGTACAAGGGGCTGGTTTACCAGGCTAGTTGTTCAGGCACCTGGTTTTAAAGTTGCTGACTGTAATGTCTCCCCTCTAAGGTTTGGGCCATACTACATCGAGCCAGTCATCGCTGGACTGGACCCCAAGACCCTGGAGCCGTTCATCTGCTCTCTGGACCTGATCGGCTGCCCCATGGTGACGGAGGACTTTGTGGTGAGCGGCACGTGCTCGGAGCAGATGTACGGCATGTGCGAGTCTCTGTGGGAGCCCGACCTGGTGAGTGACGCTCCTGTAACGAACACACCTTGTGGCCTCTGGGCTGATTTCCGGTTCTGCTGTTATTACATTACATTACAGTTAGCAGATGCTTTTATCCAAAGAAACTCACAAAAGGAGGACACAACAAGCTAACAGAGGTGTAGAGGAACATGTGCCTTAAGTAAAGTTTAAGTTTAAAAAAGTTTTAGTTAAGTTAAAGTTAGTTTAGTTAAAGTTTAAGTTTCCCAAAGCAGGGACATTTCAGACACACACCACCCCCTACACACACACACACACACACACACACACACACACACACACACACAGACACTCACCCATACAAGCACGAGGCACCTAGGTAAAGAGTTGGTTAGAAGAGTGTGGTTTTGTAAGGAAGGGAAGCAGTCTCGGGAAAGAAGGGTCATCTTCGTTCCACGGGTCACAAGGCATCTAGTGTGGCTGGTCCCAAACTCTGGAACTCCCTTTCACTTGTAGTGCACTTCACTCTCCTCCTTCAAAACTAGGCTCAAAACCCACCTTTTCACCCTGGTATTTCAAACATAGTGCTGACTTTTAGGTGATTTTATTACTTTCATCGATATTTGCCTTGTCTCTTGTTTTATGGTTTGTGTATGGTTTTATTGGTGGCATTTGGTGTGTGTATATTGCAGTCTGTCTTGGCGCTATTTTAATTAGTGTACAGTGTCCTGGGGTGCCGTGAAAAGCACTTCAAATAAAATGTTGTTGTTGTTATTATTATTGTTGTTGTTGTTTATTGTCTGTAATTGTTATTGTAATTTGTCCAGAACTTTCTGAGTTATGCTATTAACAAACAAACAAACACACAAACGGACAGACAAATAAACATACCATCGCCGGCAAAAACATAACCTCTTTGGCGGAGGTAATAACTGACTAATAGTATCTAATTGATGTGTTAGCAGTGTGGATATGTGCACTTATTAAACACGGTTCATCACTACTCCTGTTCCTCTTGCCAATCCATGTGTGCTTGTCTTGTGTGTCCACAGGGACCTGACGACCTGTTCGAGACCATCTCCCAGGCTATGTTGAACGCAGTGGATAGGGATGCTGTCTCAGGCATGGGGGTTGTTGTCCATGTCATGTAAGTCTATGTTATCGCTGGGCTTTCCCAGTGTTATGTACTTACCACTGCATTAAAGATCTGCTGTCATGTTCAGTAGGCCCATGACTTGCAGGCTCGTTAGGCATATATCACCCACCTTAAAGCGTTGTGGAAAGTTCCATTGATAGATTGGATAGAATAGATTATCCCAACATTCAAAGAGAAGCACAAGAACAACTTATCAACTTCTGATATCCAATTGTGACAGCATAGACATTTAATCTTATTAGGCACAATAAGGTAATGGCCTGGTGTAAAGCTGCTCGATTATGGAAAAAATCTGAATCACGATTATTTGGGCCAAAACTGAAATCACGATTATTCAAACGATTATTTTGTTTTCCTCAGTAACATGCTTCATTTATTGAAAATGTATTCAAAAACATTTCGAAAAAACATTCTTGTACCTTTGGATTTTCCCTAATACCTTTCTTCGTAAACATTAGTAAGTCTCCTTTGATGTCTAATGTACAAACAGTAGAAATATGTCTAATGTATACATCTAATGTACAGTACAAACAGTAGAAAATAATTAGGACAAAAACATTGTTGCCCTCGATTTTATTTGTTTTGAGATCGTTTGGCCCTGAAATCGTTATCAGGATTAGAATTCGATTAATTGAGCAGCCCTAGCCTGGTGACATTATATGATAATCAGCACCATTTTGCTCCGACTTTGTCATGACCGACACATTTTCAGCATTGTACATGATTCTGAAAAGTCAAGCTCAACATCAAACATGAGTGAGTCTCACAATGTGACATGCTTATTGACCTACGTTATTTTATTATTTATTTTTTTTTGTGAAAATTTACAACACCCTGACAAAACATCTTGCTTGTGAGAATTTTTTCCTGGAGTCATATAAAGTGTCCATAGTTAGTTTAGGAATTCCCATCACCAGTAGTTAATGTAACCCATACAATAAAAAGACAGAATCTTGTCTTTTAATGTGGCCAGTCTCCCGACCAAGATGTGTAGAGAAGGGTTGTGGATAAAAGTTCTTTTAGTATGACCTGGTCAATCGTAAACAACAAAAAAAAAGTATAATCTGACTCTACCATGACATGGTAGTAAGTCACCTGTCACAAGGATTACCAGAATCCACATTCATTGATGAGGCTGTTTGTTATGAGGTCAAATGGATTCCAGATTTGGTTGAAGCAGACCAGTGTAGTTACAGCAAATAAACTAAAAGATAGGCAAAGTACTGGAGAGTAAAATGACGATAGAAATGATGAGAAAAGCATTATCTTGGAAAATCGGTACTTCTTTCTTTAGTGTTAAGGCTTAAAAGCAATACTTGAGCTCCACCTGGTGTCAATAAATCTGTGCACGTGCCCAGTAGATATCAAGTGACTGACGTTGTGCTTTGTGTCTCTCTTCACAGTGAGAAGGACAAGATCACGACACGCACCCTGAAGGCCAGAATGGATTAGACCCCCCCCCCTCTGCTGCTGCTGCTGCATCCAGTTTTTCACTCTCCACAACCTCACTTTTTATATGACAAAGAACGGCTTATATCGTTATTTTTTTCTTATTGGAGTTGCCCTGCTCATTAAATCAAAACTGTAGTGTCTCTGTGACTGTGTGGCCCTGTCATTTGTCAGTGGTTGGAGAGAAGTCGGTTTTGTTCTTGATTCGAATTCTGTACCAGTAGGAAGAATGTGGGTGGGGGAGTAAATAACTAGTGCTCTCCTGCACCCTCATCCATGGCTGAAGTGCCCATGAGCAAGGCTTCTAACCCCACACTGCTCCAGGCACTGTACCCTGTACCTAAATAACTAAGTCGCTCTGGGATGCGTTTCCCAACACCATAGTTGCTAACCAGTTAGCAACTTAGTTGGTTGGCAATGGGAAATTGCATTGCAACCAACAAAGTAGCTAACTTAGTTAGCAACTACGGTTTTGGGAAACGGACCCCTGGATAAGAGTGGCAGCTAAATGTAATGTAATATTATGGTGGATGTTGTCCAAGGACTTCAGTCCTATTTCTGGATACCCCCCTGTACATGATCATCTATTAATTCATTTTTGCACGCCTAGTTATACAGCTCTGGAAAAATGAAGAGACCACTGTACAGTTATCAGTTTCTCTGATTTAACTATTTATATGTATATGTGTGTGTACAGTGAACATTTTTGTTTTAGTCTGTAAACTACTGACAACATTTCTCCCACACTCAACTGACACTGTAAAAATCCTAAAACCAGCATCTTTACATGTATGACAGCCATTCCTTTCTGGTGTTCTCTTAATTTTGTCCTGAGCTGTATATTGGTTGTAATTCTCCTGAAGGGGGTATTCCAAGTAAGTGTTTTAGTGACTAACTCAGATATGTTAACTCCAAGTAAGTGGTAAACCTTCTAATAAAAAAGTCTTATGGCTTCACACGCCTGGTAAAAACAGCCACAGGGCTGCCCTTTTAGAAGGTTTACAACTTCCTCTGAGTTAACATACCCAGGTAAGATACTAAACCTGCTTTCTGGAGCATCTCCCAGATTAGCTTCATCATGCATCTTTTCAGATTTTCAGCTAAGGTATTGGAAGTTAAGGACATGCAGACATGTTTGGGGCAGTGAGAAACATGCAAGGTTGAGTGAATCTATTAAAGGAAACTTGGCTTGTCTAAAATCAGGCCTATGCTCTGCATACACAGCAAAAATTGGAGTGTTGAAAATTTCAAGTTGGGGTTACTTCAAATTTTAATTTAATTTAGTGTTAATTTAACACTGGAAAGTCTTGAGCTATATAAACCCTCAAAAGTGTTAAAATAAACTCCATGGGAGTCAATTCAACACTGCCATTTTTGCTTATGTAGTAAGCCGCCCAGTACGCATGCTCTGTGTATACAGCAGGGTGGTAGCTAGCCAGGGCTGGTGCATAGAGAAAGGCCAAACCACATAATCTCAGCTTTTAGATGCAGGGTTTGTCCTCAGTTCAACTTCTGTGCCTGCCCACTGGTGAGTGTGACTCCCCCTGGTGCACGTCGATTAGGAAAACGGGGTGATTTGGTGCTCTACTCTGTTTTTGTGGGATATTGGCACGCAGGATCAATGCTTTGGCAGAGGCAGAGAGGATCATTTTTTAACACTGGAGTCTAGGGCTTCTGTGCAGGCAGCTAGGTTAATCTGTTTTTCCATGGTTCGTCTTGGCCAGGCTCTTTGTTAATGGTCCGTATCCACAGACCTGTCAGGAAAGCCAGTTTTCAGCCAGAGAGCCATTTGTTTCTGAGAAGCTTTTAAAATAAATAAATAAATAGGAGCATGATGCAATGGGCCTAAAAAGTAAGGGTGTGAAGTGATGAAGTGTCCTGAAAATCTTCACAGACCAACTAGTCCCTGAGACTTGGCAAACAAACCCAACAATAGGAAGATAAATTTAGGACTCAGGAATAATAGAACAATGAACCTAAAGGGCTAAATGTTCTCCCAAACAGTAGCATGTTAGAATAAAGTTTGTAGTCAGGAAGGCTTAATCTCTTCTTCCAAAGGTACTCTTCCTGGCTGCATAAGTATCTTGTGTTTTCTCAAAACTCAACACCAACACGTGGTTTGGGTGGGTTATGAGAGACATGTCCTCTTGTGGTGCTGGAAGCTTATTGCTTATATTTCTCCTAACCTCCTTTCTCTGTATGTGAACCTCACGTGTTATGCGTTTTGGGGCCAGCTGTGGCCTAATGGTTAGGGAGTTGGTCTTGGAATCAGAGGGTCACAGGTTCAAATCTCGTACCAGTAGGAAGAATGTGGGTGGGGGGAGTAAGTAATTGGTGCTCTCCTGCACCCTCTTCCCTGGCTGAAGTGCCCTTGAGCAAGGCATCTAACCCCACATTGCTCCAGTGACTGTAACCTCTACCTAAATAACTAAATTGCTCTGGATAAGAGCATTAGGGAAGTGTAATGTAATATATCGTTCTGTAAGGTGTACTCCAATATTTAAGTCATATTTGGCCTACAGACCTTTTGTTTAAGCGAAACAGTCAACATCTGTAGTGTAGTTACTCTGAAGCTTAAAAAACAGATGACAATGATTAATGAAACAAGGCAGAGATGATGCAAGTATTGAATCCGGTTGCAAAAGGTACAGTATATATTTAACTGAGATACCGTGGTCATGATGGTGACTGACGTAACTTGGTGGGTGTGGACTTACCTCTGCCAGAGGTGGACATCCTGGCTTCATGAAGTCCTGCCACATAATTGCCGAATTCACTGAACCAGCAGCTCGTCAGACAGGCAGATCAGCAGATGTGTGAAATTAACAGCAAATGCATAGGCAGAAGGAATACATGGTACAAATTTACTTCATAAAACACCTTCTTCACTGGTGGTATTCGAAATAGTTAAATTAAATTAACTATGAGTGGTGAATGTTATTATTAAAAACCGCATTCTCATAGCAAAGCAAAACCATAGGAGTCTTCTGTTAGGAAGCTTCCCAGCTGAGTTACCCAAGGAAATGGCTACACCCACTTCCTGCAATAACCTCTTCGCTTTTTCTGTACCTTTAAACTGTGCTGAGCCCCCTGTCTCCATAGCAACAGGGAAAATAATAAATAAAAAACACTGACAAGAGACAGGACAACAGATTTGACTCAGAATTCACCATTTACTGAGATCTCTTGTGTGTGTTTGGGGAGTTGATGGTGAGTCAATTCTAGTGCTGGCATATTAATCATTAGTTATGAGTTTTTTTTTTTTTTTAAGACAACAAATTTCAGTTTCTGACACACCCAGACCTCGCACTTTGCACTGACAACATTTGAGTTTTTGTTCCTCTTCAGGCAACATTTCACAACATCATCTGTCTAGTTACCAACAATTGCAGTAAAACCAACTCTTTATAAAACAAATGTGAAAATTAAAAAAAAAAAAAGAATAAAACTCCCTTTAATATGCACTGGATCAGTTTTCAAGTAACTTCCTTTTCTAACGTATGTTGGTAACAAAACAATACTGTATACAAACACAAAAATGCTACATTAATGTAAACAAGATATAAAAATGATTCTTATGGTAATAAAACTGGTATATTTGCTTTTTTTCTCTCGAATTCCTCTTTTTTTTCCTGATGCGATTACGTAATCCATTTATTGTTGACCGATCGACCGACCTCCATCATCACGTTGACGGAAAACAATTGACTTCAAACAAATATGGCAACATAACATTCAAACACTTTACGTTCGTTAAAATGCGATTAGTGGTTTTGGTGTTGGTGCTGCTGACGTTAGACATGTGATGTCGGCTCTGTTTGACAGACATGCGTTTATGCCACTGCACTCGTCATGGTTTTCCTTGCGCACACGTTCCAGTTCACCTTGTAGTTCCGTTTCCTCGCTTTGAACGACGGCTCGAGTTAAGTGGGATGCGTCAACAACTTGTTCCGCCCGCGAAAGCTTCAAGCGGCAGACTCGTCACAAGATTTGACCTGACAAGACTCGGGACGTGTCGTTTTGGTGCATCTTTCCTTTTCTTTTGTCCTCAGAGTGCTGTTTTTTTAAGAGTGGGTGTCGGGGTATTGTTTTTTTTGTTTGTTTGTTTGTTTTGTTTTTTAAAAAAAGGAAAGAAAATAAACATCGGAAAGGAAACTAAAATAAATATAGATGAGCGCGCGGACAAAGACACCAACAAAACAAACCAACCAAAAAAATATGAAGGGTGGGCGACGATAACAGGATTCTTACTGCTGAAGCCAAAACACACTTTCAAGGCATTAGTGAGAAGGTGCTGGCATCAAAAGTAAAAGAAAAACAAACAAAAAACAAATCAAAACAAAACAACAACAAAAAGTCGTAGATAGGACAGGGAGGGCATTGTGTGGAAAAACAGGAGGCAGGAGGGATGGAGTCACTTTTTTATCCGTTTTTTTCCTTTTCATCTCTTCAAATGTCATCCTGTGCAGATCCCTTCCATCCTTTTTTGCCAGACAAGGAGGGTCTGCAGAGTCGCTTGGGGATCTAAGTACGACAAGTTTGGGCTTTTTTTCGTGGTAGGGTGGGGGGTGGGGGGGGGGGTGGAGTTGAAGCTTCGCTATTTGAGACAGTCCCGCAATTCAACTACTACCCCCTTGACGGCTATCGGGGGGTGTTTTTTGAACCCCCTGCCCCCCTCCAACAAAAGGGGTAATTGGGGTTGCGGTGGTAACAGCCTTGCTCCTGTGTGTCTGTGTGCTATATGCCTCTCTGGGGGACCAAAAGGAAGAGGTATTTGGGGAAGAAACGTAAAAGAAAGAAAGGGGCCGAGATACAAACACAGGGTGGAGATACAGGCAGAAACAAAAACAGAGAGAGAGAGACAGAGAGAGAGAGGGAGAGAAAGACAGAGGCAGAGAGAGAGAGAAAGAGAGAGAACGAGAGACAGGCAGACAGAGAGAGGGAGAGAAAGAAAGAGAGAGAGAGAGAGAGAGAGAGAGAGAGAGAGGGCAGGTTGACGAAAGTACTGTGGGGAATCAGCTGCAGGTCTGTGGGTAGGCTGGTGGGTGGGTTGGTGGGTAAGAGGGTGGTTGGGTATGGTGGTGGAGGAGCAGCTGGTCTAGGAGAGGATGTTGGACATAAACTCGAAGAACCTTTTGGAGTACTGTTCCGGGTTGACGGTGGAGATCTCGGCACCGGCCTGTGGAAGACAGACAGACAGAGAGACTGGCACATCAGTGGTGGTGCAGAATAAATGGAACTGCCCAGTCCAGACTCTTCCACCAGTTTCATTTTTTTTGTTTAAACTGTACATTTTTTTATAGCCTGGTAAACCAGCCCCTCGTACTTCATTTCATTTTGTAACATTATGGCTCACGAACACTCCCTCTGTTCGCTGATTTGCTAGGAGTTGTTCGGTCCTCTTACATGAATTTTAACAGCAGACCCTCTGTACAAAATGACATGAAGTACGAGGGGCTGGTTTACCAGGCTACATTTTTTACTGTTTTCAGGAAAACCATGGAAATGTAATTATGTAAACTAAAAATGAGTAATGAGTCCATGAGTTGACCTTTGACAGTGCTTTTCTCACTAATTTGCTTATTCATGTTGTTTGAGAATCAGCTGCAACTTTCTTGCAACGCTGCAAAGAGTTCGAACACACTGGAAGTGGCTGTAATTATTGTACCACAGCAATGTGAAAGGACGGTGCGTTTTGTCGAAAGCCGGATTCAGGAGGTGTAGCCTAGTGCCGCTGTAACATTACGGCAAGCATATTGCCGGACATGTGCAAGGATGTGTAATGGCCCGTGCAGTAAAGCCGTAGTGGTCTTCTACTTGAAGGTTTACTCGAGGGTCTGGACTGGAGGCCGTTGGAGGTCATGTAAGAGGACTGAGCAATGTGAGCCATGACACTGACTTTGTGTGCTACATTTGAACTGTAGTGCGTAGGTAGGCTAATTCCATATGTGACGACCAGACGTTAGCGATTGGGTAAAGGCAGAGCTGCTTGTTTTAAACTTCAGCAGAGTCCACATCTCCAGGAAGAAATGGTTTCTCATTTCATTTTGTACAGAGGGTCTGGACCAGAATCTGTTGAGGAGCATGTAAGCGGACTGAGCAACTCCGATCCAATCAGCGAACAGAGGGTGTGTTCGTAAGCCATGATGTTGACTTTGTGTGCTACATTTGAATTGTAGTGTGTAGGTAGGCTAACTGCATACATGACGACCAGGTGATTGGGTAAAGGCAGAGGCACTCGTTTTAAACTTCAGCAGAGTCCACACCTCCAGGAAGAAATGGTTTCTCATGGCCTCCGCTCCAGACCCTCTGTACAAAATGAAATGAAGTACGAGGGGGTGGTTTACCGGGCTAAAAAAAAAAAAAAAAAAAAAAAAAAGTTGCTGACAGATGTCTCTGCACTGACAGATGCTTTCATAGTCCTTCTCTGGTGACAAAAACCATTAAAGAAGCAGTGGAGCACAACGTGTGGTTTCTATGCCAACTTACATGAACTTTAAGTCTTCAATCAGAGGACAAATTTTGTCTGCCCGGTTTCATTTATTTTTTTTATGTACGTGACAAGCCCATGACATCCTAGCAGACAAAAATGTTGTCAGTTTTACGTCCTATTTTGTTGAGTGACGCTTTTCACATGCACTATGAATTGGCCTTCAATCGACAGTTTTGTAACTAACCATGTCCCTGAGATACCCCTCCTGTGATATCCCTGGGCTGTGAATGTGGCGTGGTGTCCGTAAAACTCACCCCGTGCTTCACAGTTTTGGCAGCGTGTGCAGCTTTCTTCTTCGCATCGTAGTGCGTGAGAATGTCGATGATGGCCATGAAGTACACTTCTTTCTTCACCGCGCCTGACACAGAGGAGAGAGAAGACTCTGAAGACGGAGGAAACTGAACCTGGGGTAGCTGTGGTCTAGTGGTTAGGGAGTTGGTCTTGGGATCGGAGGGTCGTAGGTTCGAATCCCGCCCTACGAAACCCGCCCTATGAATCCCGCTGAAATGCCTTTGAGTAAGGCATCTACTGGTCACTGTAACTGTAAATCGCTCTGCATAAGAGCTAAGTGTAATGCGTGTATATATATATATATATATATATATATATATATATATATATATATATATATATATATAGAGAGAGAGAGAGAGAGAGAGAGAGAGAGAGAGAGAGAGAGAGAGAGAGAGAGAGAGAGAGAGAGAGATGAAGCACAGCACAGAAACTCTCTCTAATATCCCATGTCACACTGACTAAGGGCGTACTTGCACTATGCCATCTGTGCTGTACCTAAGTACACTTAACCCCTACACAACCCACCGGTGTGATCGCTCTGTTCCATACCGTGGCGTGGCTTGTTATGATGGCACGCTTGAAAGAGATAGACTCGGGCACAGTACGCATGTAGTGTGATAGCAAACATGCCTGAGCACCATTATGAGATCCATTTAACAATCAAACAGTTCATTAGGAATTCTGTTGTTATGGTTATAAAACATGAGCTTATGCAAAGATTCAAAATTCTAGAACACAGCAACTCAACCAAACATCTTAAGGTGATGATACATGGGGCAACTTTTCCAGCAATGTTGCTGGGCAACAACATGATTGGCTCCTAATTTTCAGATGGGATGGCCACCAAAAGTTTACTGCTGCTGATCTAAGTTCTCCTGATAAAAAAAGTGTTGCCTATTATGAGTGATAAAGTGCCTGTTCGTATCATTGCCTGTGAACATTGCTCAAAAAGTTGCCCAGTGTATCATCATCTTTACATTGATTAGACTCCCTCAACATTCTCAGATTCAACTATGCTTGGTTTCATGTTGTACATTGAGCAGACCAGTGACCATAGATCTGTCTAATAGAAAATGTATGACACTTTACACTAGATTTACTTAACAGACCAATTAACTGCCCAATCTTAACAGAATTATGATATAACAAATAAAAAAAATAATATTCAAACAAGGTGGCACACATAAACGTCTATCTTCCTGCAGGCCATCTGTCCACGTGTCACCAAGCTTACCATCGTGGCTCTTGATGGCGTATACGTCCACCGAGGGGTCGAACTCGCCGGGCCCGAAGAAGCCGGCGAAGTTGAGGGGGTTGCCGGGGCTGTCGGGCGGGGTGCCGAAGGAGCCGGTCATGGGCCCGACGCCCCCCATGCCGTCCTCGTAGTCGTCCTCGTCGCCCGCGCCCTCCACGTCCATCTCCTCCTGCTCTGCCCGCTCCACGTCATGGATGCCCACCAGCAGGCTGTAGTCCATGATCTTCAGCGTGGCCAGGAACTGAGGCGAGAGGGAGAGAGAGCGGGGAGAGAGAGAGAGAGAGAGAGAGAGAGAGAGAGAGAGAGAGAGAGAGAGAGAGAGAGAGAGAGACAGGCAGACAGAGAGAGAGGGAGAGAGAGAGAGAGAGATAGAGAGAGAGAGACAAAGAGAGAGAATGAGAGGGAGAGAGAGATAGACAGACAAAGAGAGAGAACAAGAGGGAGAGAGAAAGAGTAAGAGAGAGAGGGACAGACGGACAAAGAGAGAGAGAAAAAGACAAAGAGATAGACAGACAGACAGACAGAGAGAGAGACAGAGAGAGAGAGAGAGAGAGAGAGAGAGAGAGAGAGAGAGAGAGAGAGAGAGAGAGAGAGGAATGAGACAACAAATTAGTCAATATGTCCAGACACACTGAGGAAAAGAAGCAATAGAAGGGACAAAGTGGATATCCTTTGAAACAATAGAAATGACAAGTTTAATCTTCTTAGTATAGAAATTAATCCATGGAGAGAAACACACAGATGTGGAGAAGACAGATATACTTGAAAGCACAGTAAGGAAAAGAAGGAGTAAGACAAAGTAAAGAACAACGTGGATATCTTGTACTCAGAGTTACAAGAAAGGTCACTATTCACTATAAAGATTCACTATAATTCAATTTAAAGTGGAGCATAATTAACGCTACTTACTCAGAACACAAATTAGTCAGTGGGTTAAGACACAAGGAATAGGCAAAAAAAAAAAAAAAAATCAAGGGTTGTCGTAGAGTAGGAGGAAGAGGGGGCTGGGTTGTATGCGTATTTGGCTGGATACAAGGATATTTTACATTACATTACACTTAGCTAACGCTCTTACCCACAGAGACTTACAGGGTTTCAGTTACAGTCCCTGGAGCAGTTTGGGGTTAGACGCCTTACTCAAGGGCATTTCAGCCATGGGTAGGGTGGGATTCAAACCTGCGACTCTCCGATCCTAAAACCAACTCTCCAACCCCTAGAACATGGCTGCCCCCTATTTATTTGTCACATGCATAGACATACTGGGTAGGAGGATATGCAGTGAAACTGCTGATTGGTTTTACATAGAAGCGAGGTGTCAGGGTCAAAAACACAAGAGAGATGGAGGAGGAATATAACCACGACAACTGACTGAATGGAGAGCTGAACGAGATGATGCTTACCTCTACATCCCGTTTTAACTTGTCTAGGAATAACTTTTTGTTGTCGTCTCCGATCTGGAGTTTCTGGCCTTCGTTAAGAAAGTCGTTGTCTTTGAAGGTTGGAAGATCTTTCGCCTACGAAGACATTAGTTTCATCCATGAACAGACATTAACTCAAATACTTCAGGTATGCAACTTTGCATAACACGACATGCACAACTGTTAGGCAAAGCAGCTGGAGTTGGATCTTACTTTTTCCTTGTCGCTGGCCTCCCTAGACACGGTAGACCCCTGAAACAAGATAACAGAAAGATAAAACACGTCAGCAATCAAAGACCCAGATCAGTTTACAGGCATGCAAGTCTAACAACTGAGGAGTCCACGAGAAAAACGGCATGGTCACAAAATGCTGAAACTGAGAAAATCAAATTTATAAAGTTACATTTTTCATTTGAAAAAGTGCTATTTTAAAATGCTTCTAGATCGAGACTATGCTCGTTTATTCACAGGATTCCTTTTGAAAAAGCTGGAGTTTCAGTGCAACTACCAATGGGGGGGGGGGGGTGATTTTCCTGTGGGCTCCTCAATCAGAATAGCAGAGCACAGGCACAGCAACACAACCACCTGCAGCAGCACCTTGTTTTAACAAAGCCGGTGCCAACCAACCGTCGCAGGATCCTCAGTCTGCTCCCTTCCTGCATATAACCCCCCGAGCTTATCACATACAACAAGATAGAGCAGTGACCGATTTAGGGCTGCTGACTGAACTAGTGGTACTACTACTTTATAACATCTTTGGTGAGGACAACAAAGCAACAGTATGTTCTCTACAAGCAACAATATCGGGACAATAAAACCATCAACAGTGATGCCAAATAAAACACTGTGTCTTCTGAAGCATTTGACAGACCCATGGGATGCACTGGCTAGAAGAAGGGAAGATAAATAAACAAACAAACAAATAAATAAATAAATACCAAAACAAATAGAAGATTCTACCTCCTCGGGGTGACACAAACTCATTACAGCTTAGAAATAAAACTTGGCCTCTCTGGGAGTGGAGCTCACCCTGACGTGACGAGATGTTGCATGAATGAATGAACACCGCTTGCCCTCACCACCCAAACACACACACACACACACAAACGGGAGCGCGCACGCACGCACACACACACACACGGGCACTCACACATACTGTACACTAGGGATACAAACAATTAATCGACTATCGATTAATTGTCGATAAGAATTTGGTCGAATAAATTAAATTAGCTGTCAGTTAATTGTTTTCACTAGTAGTATCGCTAATAGAGGGCGCCGCTGAGCGCAACGTGAAATGCTAACGCGAGAGACACTGCTCAAAAGACATGAAGCGGTCAAGACGAAAAGAAGCCAAATGTACTCTGCGTGGTGCTAAGTTTAAATACAACAGTTCAACTACTTCGCTGAGTTACCACCTCAACAACATGCAGCTGTGCTTCATGGAACAAGTGCATCAGACCAACCTGCAATTACAGCACTGTTGAGAAGGCGAGCATGTGATGATAGGAGAGCAGAGGGCATTACTAACAGGATATGCACCATGATTCCTATGGCCATGACCCAGATGTTAGTTCCGTGCCTTTGGTAGTCAAGCTAGCCAGTCCAAAGTTCTGTTAAGCCTTGCTTAGCAAAATCACGTTCGTAGAGAGTCCAACAACACTAAAAGACGATCTCAGAGGCATGTAACGTTGCAACTGTGTTCTTCCGTCTGCTCGTCATTTGCTAAAGCTGTCACATCTTTACTGTTTGTTTACAGTCCACCACGAACTTGGCGCATTGGCGCATAAACGCGATATGGTCGGAAAGCAGTGACTACTTCATAGGTGTGCCTGCCTATATAGAAAATGAATAACCGTTACAAAGAACAATTCACAATGTGAAATTGAAGGAAGCCGTGGTATAAAGCTAAATAGTATTCGGTTTAGCTCTCTATTTAGAATGTCCTATGTTTCTTTTTATGTTTCTAATAAATAAATAATTCAATTGCAACAAATGAGCCAGTCCACAATTTAGGTTCATGTCAAAGTAGCCGTAATTTCTATAAAGAATGTATTTTGTTATACAACATTAATGCATTTACCTGCACTGTGTTCCTAATGGTACAATAAGTCCTTCATTAAGGAATATAATTTTTTTTAATTCAGTATTTTAACTATGTTTAGCTTATATTCTCATAGACTCTATTGAAACACTGAAATTCAGGGAGAAATCGCCGCTTATCAATGAATCGTTAATCGATCGACAAGGCCATTCAACTATCGATTAATGAATTCATCGATAATTTGCATCCCTACTGTACACAGTTCCTGACACAGTTCCACACACCTACACAGTTCCACACCCACACACACGCACACACACACACACAGAGTCTGTGAGAGTGTCAAGAGAGAGAGAGGCGTCAGCAGCAGCAGCCTGTCTCTCAGACGTCAGTGTACAACCCCTGTCTGTCTGCCATGTGTGAAGGAACACCGACACAACCCACGCGCCTGCCTAAGTGCCAGCCAAGACACCCAGCAAACTTCTACAGACTGTCAGGGCTGAACTTAGGCAGAACTTATGCTTGAGAATAGCAACAGCTCTTGACAGCGATCTGATGGACTTACTGGCACTACTGGACTGCAAGAAATGTTGTCTTGTGTTTTTCTTGCCAAGCTGTTGAAGCACTTTGCGCAGCATCTTGTATGAATTATATATTATAATGTATGAATTATTCTTATTAATAATAATAACAAAAAGGCTTTGTCTCCATACTAACAAGCTAGCTGTCGTCAGCTGAAAATGAAAACAAGTGCAATCAGAGATGGCAACCTGGTCCCCCATGGGGACGGACAGGGTCATTGCAACAGGGCAGACAGACGGACGGACAGACAGACAGACAGACAGACAGACAGACAGACAGACAGACAGACAGACAGACAGACAGACAGACAGACAGACAGACAGACAGATAGATAGACAGACAGACAGCATCACTGCAATACCTGGTCAATCCCCTCCGGGGAACCAGGAAATAAATCAAATCACTGGCTATAACTGACATCATTACAGATGTATGGCAGGTTACATGTGAATAACACAAACTCAGAAGCATTTTCGCATGTGTGTAAAGGTGATGACACATGAAGCAATTCTTTAAGCAATGTTATCGACCAACAATATGTTTGACTTCTGATTTGCAAATGGAATGATTGCAAAACATTGCCTGCTGCTGATCCAAGTTTTGATTAAAAAGTGTTGCCCAAGATCAAAGTGCCAAAAGCAACAACTGTCAATAATGTTGCCCAGCGACACTGCTAAAAATAGGATGGCTGCTTGTGAAGCCAAATCTACAGCAGTTTTCACTTCCTCATTATTTTCTATAATTATGTCCTCGCATTGCTTCCTTCATGGGACCCAAAAGGGAGGTAGTCTGACTGCGCCAAGTCAGGTGAGTATGGAGATTTGCACCAACTCTACCACTCATGCTGCTTGCCACTGGTCTCACTTTGAACGCACCTTGCACTAAGGCTGCTCGATTATGGAAAAAATCTGAATCACGATTATTTGGGCCAAAACTGAAATCACGATTATTCAAACGATTATTTTGTTTTCCTCAGTAACATGCTTCATTTATTGAAAATGTATTCAAAAACATTTCGAAAAAACATTCTTGTACCTTTGGATTTTCCCTAATACCTTTCTTCATAAACATTAGTAAGTCTCCTTTGATGTCTAATGTACAAACAATAGAAATGTCTAATGTATACATCTAATGTACACTACAAACACTAGAAAATAATTAGGACAAAAACATTGTTGCCATCGATTTTATTTGTTTTGAAATCATTTGGCCCTGAAATCGTTATCACGATTAGAATTCGATTAATTGAGCAACCCTACCTTGCACTGAGAACTGACATGTTTGACACTACCTCTGCCACCCAGTATGCTGCTCACCGCTTGGATTTGTTTTGAAGCCTTTGGTCTTTGCACTGACACTCAGTATGCTGACCATCACTTGGACTCACTTGGATTCCTTGGCTGTTTTGTACTAATTCTACCTCCACCAACCAGTATGCTGCTCACCAATTGAATTCAAGTCTGCACTATCTGGTGTCTGTCTTTCTGCATACTTAGAGAGTGTGCATATGTGTCTTTCTATAGCATAGTAGTTTTCGTAGTTTTTATCAGTACATTATTCATACTTTTATACTTTGTGCTGTGTGTACCTTGAAGGGAGGCTTTAAATGTCATTGTACTGTGTATAATGACAATAAAGGCTTTCTATTCTATTCTATTCTATTCTACAGTGTGGTAGTGTCCTTATGAGCAACCAGCAGAGTTTTACCAAGCTGGGACACATGCCCTCCCTCGAAGGTGGAATACTGCCATCAAACGAGGTGGTGACGATGTTGAGAAGTAGTGATGTGATCCCATGATGGACAGCTTTATTTTAACGTGTAATATAGTGTTTTTATTTGTTATTTCTCTTGCAATGAAGCAAATTGCGTTACTTTTTGACTGGCCTTCGTATATGTAGATTAAATTACATTACATTACATTACATTACACTTAGCAGACGCTTTTATCCAAAGCGACTTACAAAAGGAGATGCACAGTATATGTATCTGTATTTGTATGGTATATGTACATAGTTGTAAAAAGTGAAGCCAATAGTGGTCTGATGTTAGCCTGGTAAACCAGCCCCTTGTACTTCATTTCATTTTGTACAGAGGGTCTGGAGCAGAGGCCGTGAGAAACGATTTCCTCCTGGAGGTGTGGACCCTGCTGAAGTTTAAAACAAGTGGCTCTGCCTTTACCCAATCGCTGGTCGTCACGTATGCAATTAGCCTACCTACGCACTACAGTAGCACACAAAGTCAACGTCATGGCTTACGAACCCATCCTCTGTTCGCTGATTGGATCGGAGTTGCTTGGTCTGCTTACATGCTCCTCAACAGATTCCGGTCCAGACCCTCTGTACAAAATGAAATGAAGTACGAGGGGCGGGTTTACCAGGCTAGTCTGACATGGTGTCGGAGGCTTTGGGGCCTGCAGCGTGGCGTACCTTCAGGTCGTATTTGCGATGCACGGTGAGCCGATGGCTGAAGACGTTGCGCGTCACCACCATGTAGGTCTCCACGCCGTCCACCGTTAGCCGGTACATCCCCAGGAACTGTGGGAGCAGCGTGTTGCCATGGCACTCCACGATAAACTATGGATGTCCAGAACAAAAGCCAGTCAGTCAGGGCAAGGGTGAACGTAATAAAAAAGAGCAGGCACTGTGATTCGTGCATACTGCCATACAAAGGCAAAGTGCCGTAACTATGTAAACACTGGTGAAACTGAGAAAAATGCCTTTAACATTGTCATACTGCCTAGTCAAATATGCTGTACGTATAATAGTGGGGATGCTTTTATCTACTTTCTTAATAGCAAGAAGCAAGAGATTTAGTCACAAGACAAAGGAGGTGTTGTGAGGTCAATTTACAGTCTAAACTAAATTTGACAAAATATGTAGTTACTGACTTTTGGCTTTGTAGGGCAGCATATAGTATATTAGGGGTGCTACGGTTTCGGATTGTATTCGAATCCGTTCGGTTCGTTTAGCACGGTTCGGTTCATTCAGTAGATCGGATCGGATTTCGGATACGCAAGATATTAAACTTGCTTGTTTAATAGAAAGTCATTGCTTATGCATTCTGTGTAGCGTACAACGCGCAAGGGTGTTTAGGACCTGGGGGAATGGTTTCTCTTCAGTACCGCCTTCAAAGACGCAAGAGCCAATGAGAATTTTCCCGAGCTTGCCTTCAACCTATCAGACGCTGGGGAAGAGACACGTGTATGCGAGACAAACTTCTGAGCGCAGAAAACATGGCAAGTGTAGGAGAAGACACGAGACCCAAGTTTGAAGAGGCACCATCGTCTCTAAAATCCGCGGTGTGGGAACATTTTGGTTTCAGCGTAGAATATGATGACCAAGGAAACAAGACGCAGAGAGTGTTGAGGGAGGGAGAGTCGCCAACAGCCGTTTGCTTCCGTGTTCTATTTTCGCAAGGGGGGGGGGGGGGGGAATCCCCCTTTATGCAGTGCAGAGCAGAGCAGATTCTAGGTTCGTTTCATTGAATGAGACACATGTGGAGTTTAACTAATAAATTGGTCATTATGTTTTTCTGGAGTTGTTATGGGTTTTTTGGAATCATGTGTCAAAATCTGCAACTATTTGTAATAATTTCAAGCCTAATAGTGTAAGTTGTTACTGTTTGGATTAGCTTGATAGCTCGCTTTACAGATACACTAAATTATTTTCTAAAAGTTCGAAATAGGAATTTGTTGGCATTTTGGTCCCATAGTAACGTATTATGTTGGCTTATCTTTGTAGAATCTAAGATCTTTGCAAGACGGTAAACAAGCAACGCACGGTCTGCAAACACTGCTCCGCATCGTTCTTGCATTCATCAGGCTCCACTTCAAACATGGCAGCACACTTACGCCGCAACCACCCGACTATAAATATAAGCGGAGCAAAACGTAAAGATACTTCCTCTTCAACCAAAATACAGACAACTATTGCAACAGCCTTCCAACAGCAGTACTCAGTCAATTCAGACAGACATAAACGCATTACACACGGAATTGGCGTGTTCATTGCCAAAGATATGCAGCCATACTCTGTGAACGTGTTTGAGCACAGCACTAATCGAATTATTGAATGTTTATTAACACTGTGGTAAAAACACATGTATCTGCCCTTGCTCTTTTCACTTTGCACACCCCCTGTGGTGCACACACCACCGTTTGGAAAACCCTGCTGCATCCAAACCGTATCCGAAACCGTGGCCCACAAATTGTGGACCGAACCGAACCGTGGACACACTGATCCGTTGCACCCCTATAGTATATCAGAAAGAAATGCTGGGTGCATATAAGATAATGGAATAATGTGAATGGACATTGCCTGAATTACTTATATGTTTGAATATACATTAAATAATCTTAGTTTTGTTCATTTTAAATATGTATACCCTTTATTTACAATAATTAACATAAGAAAGCATCTGGGTGAGGTTCTCCTTTTAGGTGCAATTTAAGTGACACTAACTACAGGGCGCCATCAGTGCTCCCTCACCTGGTGGTACTTCTTGAGTATGTTGTGCATCTCGGCGATGTCCTCGCTGGAGACGGTCTTGATGACGAAGTGGCGGTCGTACGTGGCCAGGAAGCGGTTCCCGAAGCGGCCCTGCGAGTCGCTGTTGAGGGGGGCGCTCCTCGTCAACGAGTTCTGCAGCAGACACAGATTGGTGGAAAAAAAATCCCAAAGATTTGGTCAGACTGGGACATGGCCAAGTAAATGTAGTAGAAAACAAGAGCAACAAGCGCAATCAGAGATGGTGACCAGGTCTCCCATATGGGCGGACAGACACACAAACACACACACACACACACACACACACACACACAGACGGACAGGGTCACTGCAATAACTGGTCAATCCTCTCCAGGGACCAGGTAATGAATACTGACTAGTGCAAGTGGGTAAGTAAGTGGGTAGGTGAAATGATGGATGGAAGGAAGGATGGATGGATGGATAGATGGATGGTGTTAGAAGCGATTAACTCAGAATAAGAAGATCATCTGGGAGAAGCACAGGGGATCAGGAACCACAGAGGATTCCTCGTCAAAGACAGACTCCACAAAAGGTCACAGTGGAAGTAAAAGATGAAAACCAGCATTCATCCAACCTTACACTAGCACACACACATACATGCATGCATGCATGCACGCACGCACACACACACACAGCTCCAAAAAATGAAGTAATCAGGCTAGAGAGGCAACTAACAACTCTCCCTGATTAAAGAAATGACAAATGGCTCCTAACACCGAGGAGAGGTTAATCTCTGCTGCAGTACTGCCTTCTGAAGCAACAAAAGGTCATCGATCCAAAAATCTTGGCAAAGATTCAGCAAAGAGTCAATGTTTTGGTGGCTTTCATTCCTGAAAGCCCCTACGCACGCATACCAAGCAGTCCTCTGCAGAAGATCAAACATAAAACCCATAACACAACTAGCCTGGTAAACCCACCCCTCGTACTTCATTTCATTTTGTACAGAGGGTCTGGACCGGAATCTCTTGAGGGTCATTTAGCAAGTCCCAGCAAGGCCGATCCAATCAGCGAACAGAGTGTGTGTTCGTTAGCCATGACGTTGACCTTGTGTGCTACATTTGAATTGTAGTGCGTAGGTAGGCTAATTGCATACGTGACGACCAGGCGTTAGCGATTGGGTAAAGGGAAAGGCACTTTTTAAACTTCAGCAGAGTCCACACCTCCAACAAATCGTTTCTGACAGTCTCTGTTCCAGACCCACTGAACACACACTCTGTTCGCTGATTGGATCGGCCTTGCTGGGACTTGCTAAATGACCCTCAAGAGATTCCGGTCCAGACCCTCTGTACAAAATGAAATGAAGTACGAGGGGCGGGTTTACCAGGCTATAACACAAAGCCCATCTCCTCTCACCTGGTAGTCCTGGTCGTCTATCCCGAAGCGTTCCCTCAGATTCCGGAACACCATGGGGCAGTATTCCTTGAACTTGAAGCGGCTAGGCAGGTTTTCCCTGCAAGAGGACAGAAGCGTGGCGTGAGATACTTACAACGTCTTCAGATGAGACTGTTATGGAACAGAGGACATGCCCACAGTTAAAACATGCCAGTGGCTGTGGCGTGTCAACGAGACACATACTTGTTAAATAGGTGGTTGTCCACTTTGATCTTGCTGTAGGCTTTAAAGTCGTCAGGCATTAGCATAACTGGGACAGGCACGTTGCTCAGCTCGTTGATCTGTAACACAGACACAAAAGAAAATGGGCAAAAAAAATCGATTCAGTAGGGAGCGCACACAAATTTGGACTACTGCTAATTCTTATGGTTGGCTGCACCTAGATACTCGATGTTAACCTGACAATAAAAGTCCTCCTTTTGTAAGATGTACTCCTTTTGTAAGTCGCTTTGGATAAAAGCGTCTGCTAAGTGTAATGTAATGTAATAATAATGTAATGACAATAAAAGACAGATATTTTCCCAACAAGTCATGACATTTGTGCTTTAAACCGAACTAAATGCTATGCTAGGCAAGTGGAGATGCAGAGATCAAAAGAAGAATATATATAAACATCAAACACCTAAATGGACCTCTCCTCTCTATCATCAGGAGACCACAGCTATACAGTGACCCTCTTTATACAGAAATGTTTGCAAAAACACTGCTCCAAACACCATAATTTCCTCACAGTCATTTTGCTCTCTAGTAATGTGTTTGTGATATAACAAAAACCTACACACTAATACATCATTTAATGGAAATACAAAATGCTCCTTTGCAAGCTTGAAATTTTTGTTGTTGTTTTGTTCCTGCAAAAAGTTGTCAGCTGCAATATGCCTCAATGCAGGGCTTAGCCTTAATGCTCAAGTTTGGCACAGACTGTGGTGACAATAATTATGGATACTCCTGTTCTATTTAGATTACAGCTGAGCAGGCTGTCTGTCTGATCAATGCAGCTCCAATGGAGAGGTACTGAGACAGCATGTTATTCTCTTTCCTTTTCATTCAATGACTCAGGTAGGAATGAAGAATTTGTTGATGCTCTTCCTCATGACACTGTTTGTAATAATCCTCATTATGTGGCCGTTAAGGAAAAGCAGGCTATTTGAAGGCAATGCAAGACTTGCATACACCTAAAATAAAGGCATGCATAAACCTGGAAAAACTGACCTACTTCTATTTCTGCCCAATATGCTTTTAGGTGACATTGCAAAAAATACATTTGATAATTTCCATATATCCCCAACTCATTCATACAACTCTAGAAACTCTACAAAATATAACAAGGCTAAGGTTGTAATGCAGCATAACCAACATAACAAGTACATACATTTAAAAGCAGTTAAGTCATATTATAGGGCTTAATAGGGCTTTTGGGTGATGCCCCCGGACACCCACAGTCAAAAAAGAACTTTTCCAAAAAGGACTTGCAGTGATTGATTTAATCAAAAGGTGAATGATGATGGACGCAGAGCCTCATTCATCGCATTATGTCAAACTCCCTCTTTCTCCCTTAACTGATGGATTTGCCTGCTTCGCCCTCTAACATGTTAAACGGACGTTTTGTGAAGGGACACAGCATTGTATGCATTCAAAAGCAAGTTTAGCATTCCATGGGCAGGTTGTTGTGTCTCGCCAACCCGGTTGTGCAACTATTCGCAAAGTTAGACCAGGAGGGAGTACACTGCTTGAGTCGTGCACGGGTTACTAAAATGTTATGTGCGGACTCCCCACCGCGCTTTGACTGCTCTCGAGCAGTCAACGGACAGATGGAGGGAAGAGGTCAATATAATTAAATAAATGCACTCCACGCCCACTTACTGTTGGAACGGTGTTGTATGCTTGATTCTGCTGTTAATTAATTAACAAAACAGGTAGAATATGTTACTACAAACAGCGGGGAAACTGGGCAGTAATCAGTGCAGCCCATTAGAAACAATAGACAATAAGTCAACCGAGTCACACCCCTTCTAACTCGAGCCAAGGCGCACGACTCCAGCGGCGCCGCCACGGAGTTTTTGAAGGAGTTGAGAGACCGTAGCAATGAAATGTCAGGCTTTAAAGTCGTGCAGTTCGAGCTTGCAAGACATTTCCAGCGCCCTTGCCAACCAAGAGTATTTATATATCCGTCCAGACTGACACCTAAGCCGTCAGCTTCTTATTCGAGAAGTGGCTGTTTCGAAAGGCTTACATCGAACTTGTGTGTCATGAGCTCAGAAGTGATGGCTTAGTTCAAAGACTGACTTATAGCAGTTAGAACACACATCGAACCTCAGAAGTTATTAAACAGGGTGCAATGTAACAACACAAACTTCACAGAAAGTCTACTCTTAAAATTGAAAATGAGGTCTTATATTCTCTGATTACCAGTCTCCATGTACTTTCTGATTAGCAAACGTTAGCAAGTATGTATGTAGACATGAAGGATGCAAGTTAGCTGTCTTTATTTACCGTATGGTTGACGCCCCACATTAGAACGCTGAGAATGGGTTCGCTTGCACGGAACAGTTTTACTTTCTGACCAATAAAATGTTTCTTTTTCGTCTTCGTTTTGCTGGCGCTCACCGGCCCTGTGCTTGTACAATTGGATGACATGTCTCCTCAAGTGAATATTAGGCAACGCAGACAGCAAGAAAGCTAGCAAGTTAGCCAGCTAATCTGTAGGTACACGAAATGGATAGGAAATTTGAAGATGACAGGTACTTGGCTATCTATAAGTTCATTATCGGATATGCAAGTTGTCCCAATAACAATTTCCTGAAGAAAAAGAGGGTTGCTGTGGGAAATTAACGGGATTGCATTTTGCGCCGTCACCACCCTTCCTCTGCTGCAGGCCACGGATCAGTCCGGAGCGGCGCACAGACCAGCTGGCATAGATAGCTAGCTTAGCTAGCTAGCCGGCCATCTAACCAACGTTACAGGCAGGCTTGACTCCACCAACGGTTGAGTCTTCGCAGGCAAATAAACCACCGCTGAAGGAAACGCCTACTCTCCGGTGCAGTCCCAGACAAAAACAAAAGGGAAAATGATTATTTGAAGTTTAATAATCCCATTTTGATGAGCTTCATGCAGTTGTCACCAGCTCCGGGATCTCCCCAAGATGGCGTCCACGATACATTCTGCGCTGAAGCGCACCTACAACTGGTGGACAGCAGAACTGCCGTGTCTGTTGCTCTAGTTGCGTGCATTTATCATGCCCAGCTCCAGACACTCCAAAATCAACCAGCTACTGGGGAGGGTGGGGTCACATCGTTGGTATAGGTCACCTGAGAAAAAGAGCTCAAATCGGATTAAAAAATAATTTTACTGTGGGATGTAGGGGAGAGAGAATACACTGTCTAGAAACCACCAACAGTTGTAAAAAATCGTATAAGCAATGTTGTGGGATTTAGGCTACCTCTGGAAAACTCTGTTTCGTTTTAAATTTTGTACCCACTACACATACACGCACACACTTATAGAACAAACCCAAGTACCTATAAATGAACAAAAGAAAAGAAATTTATAAAGACAAATGTTCAGCCCAACAAAAAAATGTCTACAATATTTCTGCATTATATTATATTATATTATATTATATTATATTATATTATATTATATTATATTATATTATATTATATTATATTATATTATGAGCTGTTTGGGGGCATGTCGTGACGATGGAAACAATACCACGTGACTCCACTGGGCAGGTCGTCTTGTAGATATGCGTAAGAAAGAACAGTGTATTCTGGCGCCGCTGCAGAAATAATCACAAAGGATAGCCTCATGCTTCAGGCTCATTCGTCTCAAGAAAGTGCATTTTTCATGCCAAAGCAGGTAGGTGGTTAAAGCGACTTAGGGGTTTTCGCTCTTCGTGGCTGGCCAGACATAATCGCACACAAATACTCAGTCTGTGGGTTTGCTCATGGGGTCCAGCTATGGTACTTTTCTCTGTTTCGGGAATCCACCAAGGGCTAGCCAGCTAGTGAAGTTTAAGATGGCCGCGTTGGATTCAGTTATTCCATCACATCTCTCTTTTGTTTCATATGTGTATTTGGTCGTGGCCGTGGTCACGCAAATTACACCTCAGAGTCTTTCCCCTTCGTGAAAATTTAAACGCGAAACGTTTGTGTTCTCCTTGTATGTTGGTTAGCTACCTAGCTAACTCGTTTGCTTAGCCCTGGGCACTGATGGTTAAATGACATTTGTCTGTCTTAAAACAAAGGCACTTCTGTTCTTTTCTGTATACGTAAAGGTGTATTTGCCGATACTGCAGTTTGTCAATGGTACATGGCGACATTGTCTGTGTCTGTACCTTCATGTGCATTGTGTGGTACATCTAACACGACACCTTGTTTCACCCATTCCAGATTCTACCAGCCGGATAACATGCATAAAACCAAAAGAATCAAAATTACGGATTTAAATCCCAACCTGATTTGTCCACTCTGCGTGGGATATTTCATTGATGCTACTACCATTGTAGAGTGTCTGCACTCATGTAAGTCTGTCTGACCCAAGTGCACACTATTTTGATGAGCTGTTGTCATGAGTCTAACGCCTCCCTAGCTCACTGATTTGTTTATCATTAATTATCAAGTGGTGAGGTCAGGGTTGGTATGCTGAACACCATAAAAATAAAAACCAAATAATAAATGGAATGACACCAGTTGTTCTAGTTTGAAAGCATTATTGGGAGGGCTTGAGGGTGAACTTGGTCATCTGCCAGTGTGTTAACTCTGGTTATATTCTGTGTGCAGACTGCAAGAGTTGTATAGTTTCTTTCCTGGAGAGGAACAACTACTGTCCACAGTGTGAAAGCCAAGGGCAAAAGACACCCACACAGCTCAGCATAAGGTTGGTGATATCAGGATCTTTCTGTGCACTAGCATGTTGCTTGTGGATGTAGTAGGTACTTCTTAAAGTTGATGATGCTTGTTGTTGATATATGCTCTTCAACTAGTGTGTGTGTGTTTCTCTTCAGTGTGAACCTAGTGTTAATATCGCAAGATCGCTCAGTTAAGTTGTACTTAATGACAAACTATGTAAGAGCAAGGAAATCTTCATACCATTCCACTTCCTTTTCTTAGGAATTCTGAACAGGCAGGCTAAATAGGCTAATACGAATAGAGCATGGCACGAGTTAACCAACGTTTACAGTGTACTTAAACCACATTGTGTCAGCCTGCCTTGGTATTTTACACCTTTTTTTAACTGTTTGTGGATATGTACGGCTCTTGGCAGGTCAGACCAAGCCCTTCAGGATATAGTCTACAAGCTCGTCCCAGGACTGTTTAAAGGTGAGCAGCATGGTTTTATTTTTGCTCTGTTGCCTAATGAGGATATCCCTTTTGTATATATATACCACCTGGCCGTACCCCTCTCCTAAGACAAAGCGAGGTCACTCCAAGCTTTTCTCGGTTGTTGTCCCACAGTGGTGGAACAACCTACCAGTCGCTACAAGAGCAGCAATATCCCTCTTGACCTTCAAAAAGCTCGTGAAGACCCTTCTCTTCCGAGACTGCTTTCCCTCCTAACAAAACTAATTTCTACTAACCATCTCTTTACATAGGTACCTTCGATGTTCTCTACACATCTGTTAGCTAGAATGTCCTCCTCTTGTAGGTCGCTTTGGATAAAAGCGTCTGCTAAGTGTAATGTAATGTTAAAAACATCAACCTCTAAGGACAGCAGTCTTTATCAAGGTGTTTCAAATAGATGTAGATACTGAAAGAGAACTTTCTGAAGCTGAGGATGTTTGTCAGATGATGACTGAGAAAAGGCTCAATTGCAACTCATGTTTTGCTAGTTTTCTGTGTACAGACAGGCAACTTGGATTTTGTATTTTTCCTGCAAACGTCAAATTTAATGCAGATGCATTCATCCAAAGACAAGAGGAACGGCCGTTTGTCAAACTGGTGTGTGCAAACTTGTGGTTTTATACACATCTCAAATTTCTCTCTGTGTGTGTCTCTCTCTTTCTTTCGCTTTCTTCCTCTTCACTGCAGATGAGATGAAAAGGAGACGAGACTTCTATGCAGGACACTCTGCTGCTGACGGTTAGCCTGCCGCCCCCGCTCTGTCACGCTCTGTCACAAAGTTCACACGAGTCGTGATGTGTCTGGTCTATCAGAACCTGACCAATTAACAGTGTACATGTTGACACATGTGGAGGAAATTCGAAACAGTTTATGCATGTTGAAACTTTTCAAATCCAGTCAATGTGTTTTTGAAAGCAAATTTTCTCTTTGAATAGCAATGGTGACCAGTGCAGTAGCAGCATTATGCACACACGTTTCATCGACATTCAATACCAGACTCTGAACGAGTGGCTTGGAAGCATTTATACGCTTGACAAAGGTTCCATAGCTAGATCTAACCCCGTGAGACTGCGCTGAGTCAGGACAGATTTCAGACAATATACATGATAAAGAGAAACAGACGGAGTTAGACCATTGACTTGTTTGCCTTCAAGATGTTGAAGGAACCATATGTTCTTTTACAACAGTGTATGACAAAAGAGCCTGACAGATTTATTGAAACAGATTTTTGAAACATGAAGTATGCAAGAAAAAAAAGCTGGCTGGGAGGAATGTGAACTTGTTAACATGTCAAGACTGCCTGTGTGACTGCATGGCTGTCATTCAACCTTGTCCATCTGTTCTGTTCTATGTGTGTGTGTGTGTGTGTGTGTGTGTGTGTGTGTTTGTTTGTGTCCCGGGATTAGACAGTCGGAATCGGGAACGTGGAGGAGTGAGGGAACAAGAGAGGATCGTCATTGCGGAGGACGAGATCATCAGCCTCTCCATACAGTTCCACGGGAAGAACAGGTAGGAAGACTACAGGAATGAGGTTCATTTGTAGCCAGCTCATGAGCACCACACTGCCTTTGGTCTGTGTGGCTCCAGGAAGATCAGATCTAATTTGCTACCCGATAGATTTATAATTAACAACCTCAGACTTTCTTCTATAGTTATGGTTATATTATGTTTGGTTATAAAGAGAAAAAGAGATTTTTTTAGTTGTGATTCTAAGAAACAGAGAATTTCTGATTTCTGATTGGTTCTTTTAGCGCGGGTAAATATTTTCAAATGTTGAAAAGTAAGGATTTCTTTTTCATTTATTCATTCAATTAAAAATGTCACTCATTTTTTAGCAGTGACCTCAAGCCAACAGAGACAAAGGACTCCGATGGAGAAACGGTAAGAGTGTCTCCTCTTCTTCATAAAGCCACATCCCTTGCCTGGGCCCGGGAAAATCCGGAACCAATGAAAAACGAACGCTACACATACGCCATTGGAATAAGTGGTCTGATTGGTTGTAGCTCTGTCCAGTAGTACAGAGTCATTTTAAAGACGCCCGACGATCCTGCCTCTGAGAACATCATGTCTATGGGATCTTTGCCAGACCAAGCTCCGTCTATGAGCTTTGTGTGACAGCCAGGCGACCGCATCATTGTACATTTATGCAAACCGAAGCGAGAACATGCGTTTTTCATTTCCCAGCATGCTTGTTTACACATGTAGCTGGTCAAAAATGCTGTGTCAGTCTGTCAGTTGGTTTTGGTTAGATGCTTTACATTTTGTGTGTGCCTTTTGCTGTGCTCCTTTCCGTATAGACCAACAGCAAGCGTTTCCTGCGTTGTCCCGCCGCGATGACCGTGACCCACTTGGTGAAGTTTCTGAGGAGCAAGATGGACATTCCCAGCAATTACCGGGTAGGATCATATGATGACCTCCACCTCATCACATTCGGTTCAGTGGTTCATATCATATTCAGCTTAAAGGAGAACTCTGCCATATTTGAAACTATATCCAACCCCTAGAGTGGGTGTTGGAGGGGGGGGGGGGAGACGAGGGGGGAAAATCATTGTTGTTGAGTTGGTGGAGGTTTCGTGCAGAGGTGAGACTTGACAACACAGCTATAAAACAAAGCTGTCAGGGCAGATTTCCAGTGTCAAATTAGGCTTGAATTTTTTTGTTCATCTTTTTCACTGCAGACAGTACACAAAGACCTCTCATAGTATGTAGTAGGGCTGGGCGATATATCGATATTATCGTAATATCGTATCGTAATATTTATATCGATATGTATTTGACACTATCGCCATATCGATATATTTTCAATGATACAATACCACTTTATCAAAACCACTTATCCTAATGTGTTCACACTGTTCAGACAGCCGGAGCTTTCTCGGATCACTCAGTTTTCATTGTGATCGTAACATTGAACGTGTTTTAACAGTCATTTTGCCTGAATGCTTATTGCCTGTCAGAGGAAGGTTAAGTTAAAAAAATAAAAATGAATAGATTTTTCCCTCCTGTTACTTTTAAATAGGTCACACAATGTTTCAATAATTATCGATATCGACCGATATGAAACACTTATATCGTGATACAGATTTCAGCCATATCGCCCAGCCCTAGTATGTAGGGTATTCAACTGTGCTGAAATCTTCCTCCAACACAGGCGATATAGACAGCTATCTTAACTCGTTATCTAGTTTTTATGTCTGTTGCCAAAAATGTCCTGGTCAGCCCTTTATCACAAGTGAAGGCTTGGTTTCAAACCAGTTCATATCTGGTATGTCTTTGTAATGCGGTCTAAATGAAAGGGACTGTTTGTAGTCTTGGGGAATGTTATGCCTTTTAAGCTGCTCTTAAAGATCTGTATAGAATTTTAATTTTAGAGGCATGATTGACATCTAGTTAAAAATACATAGCTGGTGACACAACCTTGAATGTTTTTTGTAAGGAATTGCATTTTGCAAATTGTTTAAAGGATTTTTAATGTCATCTGTGAGAACAGGCAAAAGGTATAAAGTACTGCACTCTGTTTTCCAGTTAGAGTTTACAAAAATGGCCTATGCCATGAACACAGAGGCAGACAGAGAGAAATATTGACACAAACTGCACTGCAGTAAACTGTCATTTGTATTGTGTGACCTACTAAGTGTCTTGTTGGGAAGATTTAATGGTTTAGGGCTCTCTTGTCAGGCATAGGCGGGGCTTGAAAGCTTTTAAAGGTCTGTGTTTAATTAATAGCATCCATCTATGTCAAAGATCAGTGACCCGGTCAATGTTGATGGCATCTCTTCTGAATAGGATCCCTTGACCTCTCATTTGTGAACAATTGAAAAGCAATTAAGAAAATTAGCATTGCCAATTAAGTACATCAGTGTTTGTGGGTGATCCGTGCTGATTCCCCATATCCGTCTCACTCACACTGCAATTAAATTCATAAGTAAGAATTCTCTCCCCAAGGCAAACTAAGAAGTGTGCTGCAGAAAGCTGCATTACAGTCATTTGTATCATAGTCAAAGTCAGTGTGTTTGTATAGCACAGTTAAAAACAAGCTGAGGTTGACCAAAGTGTTTCGTAGTGGACAACTAATTGATCAAAATAAATGATAAATTGTATTAATACAGACCAACTAAATGTACACATACACACACAAATAATGCATTTAAAAAAAAAAAAAAAAAAAAAAACACGACAGGCAACTAAAATACATCTCAACTTAAATGCAGTCAAAATGAGTGACTTTTTCAGCCAAGATTTAAAACAGCCAATAGTTGGTGCTGACCAACATGTTGGTAGGCTATTTAATAGCTTGGGGCAAGCCACAGAAAAAGCAGGGTCACCTTTGCAGTTTTCACGATTAAATGGAATGTGAGCAACAGTTTGCCTGTCAGAAAATGTTGGTGTTACAGAAGGGCCGTGCAGGTGTAATAATTTCTGAATGTAATATACCAACTTAATTAAAATTGTGGGGGAAAAAAATCAGTGCAATATAAAATGCAATACGCCTAACCAAGTACTGAAGGCATAAATGAAACATACTTTTCAGAAGGCTGACATTTCTGTATTTTTGGTCTGATGTAATATTCAGTTTTTCTACGATACTGAACTTACAGACTTTTACACCTATATAACTATCACTATATAACTGAAGAGTTTCACTTTTTGAATGGAATGAGTTAAATAAACTAACTTTTCCATAATATTCTAATCCACTGAGTGGGCAGCTGCAATGTATCCGGAGTGTGTGATGCCCAGCCCAGTACTGATGATGTCTCCTTCTCCTGCTGTTACAGATTGAGGTTCTGTACGAGGACGAGCTCCTGAAAGACTATTACACGCTGATGGACATCGCATACATCTACACCTGGAGACAAGTAAGAGGGTTTGCAACCTTACTGTATGTTCTCAACATTGTGGTTGACCAAATGTAGGTCAGCCCTGAATAAATACTGCAAAATCATTGCAAAGGAGGTCTACCTAACATCCTGTCAGCACACACTACCAAAGCGTGCTCATTTGTTCATTTCATTTTGACTAAATTGTCCAAACATGAATTTGTCAGTGGTTATGATCTTTGTTCAAGAGCTGATTGTTGCTGAGGGTCATTCACACTGGGTTTAGGTGTTTTAAATGCCTCTTAATGTGTGAAGAGTGCTGGTCTGAGCAATTTTTTCATAATGTATTATAATTGGTTTTATATTTTTTATAATTTTGTCTATTGCCTAATGCTCATCCCCTCCTCATCTTCGCCTTCTAGAATGGTCCGGGGGCACCCTACAGTGGTGCAACAAAACATGTTCATTTGTAAACAATATTCCTAAGTCTAACATTGTCAGTGGTTATGGTCTGTGTTCAAACACTAATGGGTGTTAAGAGTCATAAACACTAAATTTCATTGTCTAACATCTCTCTTTAGTATGAAAAGTGTTGGTCTAAGTTAGTTTTGCCGTATATTGTTTGTTGCAAATGTAAATGACTCCCCTAACACAGTCTCTCCATATTCCCCTCACCCGTGCCTTCTAGAACAGTCCGCTCCCTCTGCAGTACCGCGTGCAGCCCGCCTGGAAGCGTCGTCGTCCCAGTGCCTCCGTCATGTCGCCCCTCCCCCTCCCCCATTCGGACGGGGTCTCCGAGAGCGACTCCCAGAGCGACAAGCCCCTCAGCCCGCCCGCTACGCCCCCCGGCCAGCCGACCCCGCTTGCCCAGCCTAACCCCAGTCCCACACACAGCGCCGCTCAGGGGCGCCCCCCAGCCACCACGGCCGGAAACAACAACAACAACAACAACAGCAGCAGCAACAACCAGAAGAACTGTAGCCATGGACCAGCTGGAGATATGTAGGCTACATCTTCCTGAATCTGAATCTGACACTCCTCAAATTCATCAAACCCCTCATTTATCTGCACTCTCGGACAGTTCCTGGACTTGTGGAGAGTGGCTTAAGACTGAAACTGGCCTACAAGACTGACACTACTGCCTGCTTTGTTGACAACAGTAGCATAGACCAGCCATATCCCTTTTTTTGTACACAGAATGTATATAAATGTACATAAAGCTGTATGATACGATGAATCATATGTTTCAGATTGGTATGCGAGTGAAAATGACTAAAAATGACTCCTGTATTGTGGGACTACAGGTTCCCCTGTCTTGTCTACACGGCACACAGTTTAGGGAAAAATATTCAGAAATGGGAAGTACTCCATCAATACCAGATAGCAGACAGTTAAGACATTTCAGTATGATGTGTTATTTTATTTGAGGCATTGACAAGATGTATTCTTATTTATCCCATGGCTCAGTGGTGACGAGCAGTCACTCGCCTTTGCTGATGTTGTGTGTTTAACTTTATGAATGCACTACAGTTCGAATGTAATCGCACATACGAGGCAGCTGACATTGTGAAACAGTATAAGGACTGCATTTACAGTGCATTTTTTGGAATCAGCCGAGGACTCGAAGGCCTTTTTTTTTTTTTAAATTACAGTTACATCGTTCAAGAAACAAGTTCCACAATGCAGTATTGAAAACCTGGGTGGAAAAAAAAACACATTGCAAAGATCTACAGATTAAAAAAAAAACATGGCCAAGCGCACTTGGCAAAATGAAGCATTTATGTTCAAAGCCCCTCAACATAAATGAGGGGAATGGGAACTGTAATACTGTACAATGCTATCAATTGTATGTACCAAACAAAAAAAACATATTCTGTATTTATTTTATAGCACTGCATGTTACAATGTATGTTCCTTAAGGCAGTAAATCCCCTGAGTTTTGCTTCTTGGTTTGTGTTTTTGTTGCTGAAAGAACGCTGGCACGTCTATGAACATGCTTCATGGTTCACTGTGCATATGTGACAGGATAGATTTCTGCAGTGTTAGGACGGCTTATGCAACTTTACCAATACTTGACTACTTCACACAACTCCATTATGTAGATCCAGCTGGCGTCACTGCCTACAGATCAGCACTTGTGCCGTGCCGCCCGCGCTGTGAGGCCCCTGGTGGGTGTGGGGAGTGAAACCCAACCCCTAGGTATGCCTCTGGCGTAAACATTCGGGACGGCCACAGCAGCACACAGACATCTCACCGTCAACGACAAACTCTATGACATGTTCAGTGTTTCTGTGCCAAAGTAGCGTTGATGGATTTGACGGAAGCATCCAATGATATTATTGGTGCTAAGTGGCAGCTGCTAAACATTTTCTTGGGGAGGAGGGGGGCAATTATTCTGATGATAACGAACAGTGTGTAGAGAAGGCTAAACATATAAAGCGCCATTTACACATCTTTTTTAACTACAAAACAGCATTTGCTCTCCTTTTCACACTTGTGTTAAGAATATGGATTGTTTACCTACTGATGTAACACTTTGAATGTGGTTTACCCACTTTTCTTTTTACGAGTACACCACTGATGACCAAGGCGACCCATTCAATCTGTTTTTGGCTGGTAAACTCGTTGCAATGCCTCTTCTGTCCACGAGATGGCACTCAACAGAAAGAGTAATTGGCCTACAAAGCACAATCAGTCAGTCAAGTAGCATGCAACTGATAAGTCGAAGGGAGATTTTTGTGCAGTTTTCATACTGGTTCAAAACGCACAAAAGAGGCGGAACCATTTGAGGCACGACTTCAGCCTGATTGGACAACGACATGTAGAGGCACATCAACTGTCTAGAACACTTGTGACCACTGCAGCAGTCACATTACTGGATTAAAACTATCCTATGTAGCACTGGCACATTTGATTGAACCATCCAATGCTATTACAACTGATGCAATATAGCCTACTCTTTGGTGATCTAAGAGAATAAAGTGTGCGTACAAACAAAAGCCAATGAGCTGCCATGATGATGAGCTTACCACTACAGGCAGGTATTGCAAGCAGGTGGTTTAGTAACTAAGCCAGATAAGTTAACTTAGAAGTTAAACTGTGAAAGTAAATGGAAAACCTGCTAGCTTAGCTGACGCTCTTATCCAGAGCGACTTACAGGGTTTCAGTTACAGTCCCTGGAGCAGTGTAGGGTTAGATGCCTTGCTCAAGGGCATCTCAACCATGGATAGGGTGGGATTCAAACTGGCAACCTTCCGATTGCAAGAGCAACTCCCTAACCACTAGCCCACAGCTGAATTGAGTCATAATACCCTTCTGTTACCACTTGCTCCACTTGAGTTAACACATCAAGACAACTGACTAAAGCTGCTTTTTGAAATACCCGCCAGGATCAGATGATCTGATATAGAACAACAGAATGATACACCAGATTAACCTAGCCTGTTCACTATAATAAATTATTTATAGAATTTATTAGGATGAGCCCCTTGAGATGCACCATCTCAGTTTCGAGGTGGTCCTCCAGAGGGCGAATATTACCAAAATATATACTCAATAAAGGCATTATATATATATAAAAAAATCAAGAATGATACATATGTTTAATCCTAACAACATCAGTTAACAAAACAATATATATTTGCATCAAATCTGCATTTGCATCAGGAAGACTTGCGCAAGACGAAATCCTTGATGGAGCGGAAAATGACTTTGAAGTGGGTGCCATCGCAGTAGGGTGGGTTGCCGGTCTGCTTGCAGCCACACAGCATGGCCATGCAGTCCTTCTCCGGGACGAAGCGCAGAGGGGGCAGGTCAGGGGCAAACGTCTTGTGGGCGCCGTCGCAGAAAGGCTGCGGGGTTGAACGAAAGAAGAGAAGAACAGGTGTGTGTTAGCGGTGATGTACATACAGGAGATAACCAGGAAAGGAAGGGCTTCTCAGTCAGTTCAGTTCAGTTCAAACCCTAACAACACAAAATGACCACAGCTGGTTCCCCCGATGGACGTGTGAGGTGTTGCAGCTTTAGAACGAAAGTTTTGGCTTCATTGTTGAGCCTGGAATGTTGCCCCTTTGGTTCTGAGGTTAAGTGTCAGTTAATTGGATATTTTGTGGGGTATGTTTCAATATATTTTGAAACATCCTTTTAAAGTCCTTTTTGAGTCCTTTTAAAGAAAATGGCCGGTGAAATTGATCTTGAAAGAATTATGTGGCTTCTCTCTGATTGAAAAATGTATTGCGATTGCACCTCATACATACAGTCATTGCCCAAAAGTCAGTGAGTGTATGGTTGGACATTATTTTGTTAAATTTTATGTTAATATAAGAAATATTTTATTAAACCCTCCTATACAAATGTGGACACACAACAGTGACACTCTGAGGGTCACAACCTCAAAAGAACAGAGGTGTTGTTGAGCAGTTCTCTAGCAAACGCACTTGACTGTAATCAGCAGTTTGAACAGACCACATGAACTTATTTTACTTCTTCAATCCACTACTAAACCACACACAAACATTTTGTTAGTTAATGGGCTTTATGTATATGACAATGATCATGTGTGTTCATATTACTATCTTCTATCTTCACACTGAAGATGTAGTAACATTGTTACAAAAGCACTGAAGGAAGTGGTGTGTGTGTGTTTTGTTGTATATGTAATTGGTTGGTTTGTTCAAATGTCAACAATCTTTCACCAGAACTGACACATGAGTATATGCATTACACGACATAGAGTAGAACTAAACAGGACAACAATAATGTTCAGATAAAAACAATCTATACAGAAGTCAATCATAAATTGAAAACATACACAAAAAACATTGCGCTGGTGTATTTAACAAGACACAGAGTGAAAGTATAAGGGAAAAGACAGCAGAATGATTTTGTTTGGTCCCAAACATCCCAACAAACTCTGGACTGACATTAGCTGATGTGGTGGCCACGAACGTCTTTCACGGGACTCACCTGCTTCTTGCTGTGGCCGCACACACACCAGGCGTACCGTTTGCCTCCCGTCAGCTTCACGCGGAAGGGCATCTTGGCCGCCACGGCCGGCTTGGACTTCTGACTGCAAAGCTGGGCGTGCACACATCACAGACACGTGATTTATAAAAAGGGCCCGTGCATTAACAGACTGCAGCTCAATAACTAGTAATTAAGATCTAGATTGCACAAATGGTGATCAATAATGATGGATAAATCTGGTTCATTTAACTGGGAGGTAGTCGTTAATCTGATAGGCGAACAGCCCGCTGCCATTTGTTTAGTTAAGAGACTGAAGCCCTGGGTTTCTACTTCTATCAGGTTAACAGGATAGTTCACCTCTGGGTTAATTAAACCAGATATGTCACTTAACCATTATTGTAGTAGACCCCCTGGCTTCAGAAACTACAATGCTTTGCCATCTATTCCAAGTCACTTGGTTCTACATGTAGAGTTACAGACAGGCTTCTGTAATTAGTTTATCTACCTTTCGAAAAAGTTGTGCTGCTTAGAATCAGCTGATTTACGACACAGGTTGAACAAATATACAGTGCTACTGTATGGCTTCTGAAACCATAACTACTCATCATTACTACTTATCTGGCACTTGTCCTTCACATATTTTACTCTGTTAGAAACTTGAGACATGACAGCAGGTGACAAATCACTTGTTGAACAAATCCAGGTAGGGTTGAGACAACCAAACTGACAGGTTTAAGAGAGATACCAACTCAAAGAGGTCTCAAGCAGCACATTTGAAACATTTGGTTTTTGGGCCGAAACATTTTTGCTTGACTAAACAGCAATTAAATACCGAACTAGCATGTCTTCCTGTAAACTATTCCATGCAAGTGCAATTACAGAGTAAGCAAGAATGGAGTACAGAGTAATTGCAGACAGAGTACAGGAAGGAGTTTGGAAGTGAAGGTCAAGAGGTTGGGAATTGCACAAAGTACATTTAGAGTTTGGAATCAGTATGTGGCCAAGCAAAACATCTTATTTCTGCATTCCTTTCCATTACACAAATTCTTTAATCCCATTACAGCCAAAAAACCCTACTGTTTTGTAGGCTATATACAAATAGAAAGCCACCCACAGAGTACATTAGTTACGACATTGAAATAGGTTTATATTAGTCTAAAGGTCAGGCGATTGTTATATCAATGAGGACCAAAGGCTACAGACCAATTAGTCATCCGTTTACTTCAGCCTGGTATTTGCTTAAAGGGTGTGCCAACACACGCCAAGTCATTTGTTTGGGGCGACCTGTCATAACAATGCTTTGTGGCTTGGGGCCTATGTAGGGAGGGGTTCATGTTTCACCCCCAAACTAGCCATCCTTCGGAAAGCGCATGTAGGTCCTAAATTCTAAAGTCTACGAAATCACAGTGTACTACCTAACTCCTTTTAGTTTCACTTTGAATCCAAGCGCCTCCGTCTATTTCTCCCTAGCACACCAAATAGTACCCTAAGCGCAACTGATCTGATGCGCATTATCCAAAAGGGAGGTTAATAATTCAGCCAAACAAACTGTAGAAAAAGTAGGTAGCCTACTTCAACAATTGCCCACACCAACCATAGACATCCTATACATAGGATGCCTGACACCAACACTGTCTGCGCAGTATAGCTACCGTCAAATTAACCGACGATATTAGAAAGACTGCATTTCAGTTACAAGCAGTTACTTACCCTTGCTGCAGTGAGGCATACCAACCAAGGTCGTGCTGAGTTTGATAAAAGGTAACATTTTGACGCTACGAAAACATTCATTCTTAGCAGCGATGTAGTCGGGTTGTCCTCGAGTGCCCGTTCGTTGACTGCACTGCTGTAAAAAGGCGCACTTTCGGCTGTTTCAGGTCTTGCACAAAATGCAAAAATGACCCAGAGTGGAAGATCATTTGATTAAACTACCGCGTTTTGCAGTTATTTACACCAACATACTGTTATATTTGGGGTGATGGCTGTCGACCTTCCAAGACACCGCTGCATGGATGTTTACAAAGTCATTAGACTGGGAGCTACGCGTGCTTCCGGTACTGGAGCCCGGCCCAGCCCCTTGCACGAGAGCTAAAAACAGTGAATGATGACGAACACAACTCTTCAACCAACCACGTAACTAGAACTACCACAAGCAGCCAATGAAAATAGAGAGTTGCACAGAGGCGCGCACACTTCCACCAAAAATAAATTTATAAGGAAATAAAATCTGATTCTCTCTCTCTTATTTTCGCCAGCTATATGTCTGAAATGTGTGCGTGCTTCAGGTCATTTTTAATCCTTTGATTATTCACAGACAACTTCTGACTACTACATGTTAACGGAAATACAATGTATGTGTACGTTTTTTTTGTTTTTTTGAATGCAAATAAATAGTCAAAGAAAGACTAATATGCTTGTTTGTTTGTTTGTTTGTTTTATCTCCCGAAATAATAAAAGGTGAAAACATGATGAGAAATCTTCACATAAAAGGCTGAAGTTATTCAATTGTTCCTCTAATATATATGCATAGTATATATGCATTACACAACATACAGTAGAACTAAACAGGACAGCAATAATGTTCAGATAAAAACAAATCTATACAGAAGTCAAGCATAAATTTAAAATATACACAAAACATTGTGCTGGTGTATTTAACAAGACACAAGGTAAAAGTATGAGGGAAAAGACAGCAGAATCATTATGTTTGGTCCCAAACATCCCAACAACCTCAACCCACTCAGGCGTTGTGAGGTTGGGGAGCATCAGTTAATATCAGGAGGCCCCCGACGTTCTGTCCGTACACCCGCTTCCCCCATGTCTTCCCCCTTTCATCCATCCCCCCTTAACTCCATCTCTCCCAGTCCTCGTGCCAGTCACGTTCACCTATCTCCTCATGAAGTTCTTCTCCAGAGACGCTGACGTCCTCTGGATGGAGTGGATGTTTCTCTTGACCCGGTCCTCCAGAGAGGAAGTGGAAGCACTCTCCAACTTTATATCACTACAGAGGGAGGGAGAGAGAGAAGAGACCAAAACTCAATTTTGAATTATTCAAAATTATCAAATTTGATTTATTATTCCAGTACTGAATGGGCCAGTTTTGCTAGGTATTAGTTGTGACAAGTACATTTGACAAGTGCCTATTTTAAATTATAGACAACAGTTACATGCCAAATGCTTATTTTGACATTGAGGTAAAGCTACATGGTTAATGTTGACATTGGGTACAGCTACAGGGCTGGCATTGGGATAAAGCTACAGGGCGAGAAAACACTACTGACTGGATAAAGTTGTTGTGGCGGCGGCCATCGTTGGGTTTGTTGTCCCGCATCTTCTCCTGCTCTTCCTGTTGTTTGTATCGGCGCACGTTGCGCTCCCGCTCCTCGTCTCTCTGGTGGGCAAACTCCATCATCTCTCGTCTCTTCTTCTCCAGCTCCTCCGCAGAGATGTGTCTGAGCAAGAAAAAAACAACACAACAACCCACTTAATACCTGTCATTCATTCTTCCAGCCCACAGGACTTGGTGTCTTCCTGCCAAACCCTTGTCTACTTAATAACAGCAATATAATGAATTATACATTTTATTTACACAGCACTTTTCCAAGCACTCATCATTCATTCTTTCTGCCTTCTGGAAGTCTTGGTGTCCTCCCAAAACCTTTTATGTGATGAGTACACCCTCGACATTGCAGCAGAAAAAAACTCTACGCACATGTATGATACTGTATACTGTTAAAAAAAATAAGAAAATAAAAATAAATTAAAAAATCAATATTGTCGACGTGCATGAAAAATAATCAATATGACATCCGCTTGTCTAATATCTGATGATACTTTAGGTCAACACTAACTGCTAACGTGAACTTAGACGTACAGTACATGTGACTTGTTAGCCACCATGCTATTAGTTTATGTTTCCCAGTGACTGTATTGTAGTTATGAGTGTTGTTTTAGTGTGACTGAGGGCATTTTATTATTTTGTGAGTTTTGTAGTTAAGAGAATCAGTCATTTGAATGAGACATAATTTGGTTGGAAAAGTTAAACAATGACAGCTTTTACTGCGCCCCTCTCCTCATGTGTCCTTCAACAGTATAGGGAGGCAATGTGCCTTCATGTGTTTTGCAAAAGTGGATTGAAAGGGCAAAAAAGGAACCTCAAAGTGATTTGAAAAGGTGGGCGATGACAATTTTCCGTGTACTCCTCTCCCTACATGTCCTTCCAATCGTTTTTTGTTTTTTTTTATATAGTACACAGCATCTCCCAAAAAATGCCATTTAAACAATAATGTATGTGTGTGGAGAGTTTTTTTTTTTTGCTGAAATGTGAAGGGTGCACACTGGGGAAGACACTGTATATAAGGAAAGGAAAGAAAAATGTCCGCACACTGTATAGCTCCCTCATCGTGATGTGTTTAATGAAACTCACACAACGTTTCGACCAAACAATGGTCGTCGTTAGGACAGCTATACGGTGTGCGGATATTTTTCTTTCCTTCCCTTTCATACGTGTGGTTGTATCCAGCACCCCAAATAATTATTTAATAAGAGATTCTTGCTTTTACTGTATATAACTTCCATATGTTTTGGAAAAGTGGCTTTGAAGAGCACTGAACAAAGAGGTTTGTGTCTTTGTTCAAACTCTTTGCTCTCAAACTGTATCACGTGCCTGCTGGCTCATTCAAAGCCAACCGCGGCCTCGAGGAACAACAGGCCATGTGAGGCGGCGGGTGCTCCTTACCTGGTGTGGTTGGTGCTCTGTGGCCGCTGGTAGCGTGGCTTGGGCGGGCTGGGAGCTCTCCGGGGTGGGCCTCTGCGTTCTGAGCCGTTGGACGAGTGGTTGTCGCGGTGACCCCGGTGTGAGTGCGGAGCGGGGGAGCGGCTCCTGTCTCGCGGCTGGGCAGCCGAGCGGTCGGAAGAGTGATGGGAACGGCCGTTGGGGAACTGGAGGAACAGACATGAGGATGTTTGTTTGTTTGTTTATTTAGTTTACTGCCATTTTGAGCTACTATGGCTATTTCATGGCCAAAGCAGGTAAACTTAAACACACATTTTTTTTTAAATACAACAATCAAATAAATAAATAAATAAATAGATTACAATAGTTTTTTTTTTAACATTAATATATGTTTAAAGGTTCAAAACCTTTAAAGGTGGGACCTTACGAAAAATGTCAGTTACATTACTTTCTTTAAAAAACTGCTAACAGACATGAGGACGTGAGAACAAGTGAAAACACCAGCACAGATGAGGGATCCTGGATGCAGAATATTCTCAGTCACTTCACTGAACTGAATGTGATACAGCTCTGGAAAAAAATTAAGAGACCACTGCAAATTTTCCTGAAATCAGCATCTCTACATGTATGACAGCCATTCTTTTCAAGTGGCAGTTGAATTTAGAATTTGGGAGAAATGTTGTCATTAGTTTACAGAATAAAACAAAAATGTTCACTTTACTCACACATATACCTATAAATAGTTAAATCAGAGAAATTGATCATTTTACAGTGGTCTCTTCATTTTTTCCAGAACTGTATTTGTTTTTGTCTTCTGGAACGAGTCTGTCTGTACGAGTAAGTCTACACAGCAAAGCAAACAAACAGCAAGTGTGTTTCCAGATGCAGGTTAAAATAGGAACCAAACCGTGGTCGCACTTCTGCTTAAAACTTCCAAGTAGTGAAAAATAAGGTAGTAAAAACCTGTAGTCCAAAGCCAGACTTGTCATGGTGAAGGGATGGAGGGGTCATTGGGGAGTTCTCTTTGACACGCGACCTATGGGAAAAGACAGGGAAGGGGGAGACAGAGGCAGAAAGAGAACAAGAAATAAATAAAAGCCAGAGAAAAAAGTAAAACGTATGATGCTTTTTAAATCATTCTATGTAGTACAACACTTAACTTGACTGTGCAAATAATGTTCTTGCTATTGCTCAAAAAGCAATAGACACACACTCTACACACTCCACACACATAAATGTCTTAAATCTTAAAGGCTTACATGGACTGAAATCCAGACATGGTTATATCTACACAGTGGTCTGTCTTTTGGAAAACTCAAAAAATATTCAAAGACGATTCAAAAACTACAGTGTGTTATAAACTACAAAGAACACACATGGAAATATAACTCTTAGAGGTCCTTCTTAAACATTCAGAAAGATATTTTGCAGACATTTCTTAATGCATTATGTCTCCATACTATGAACACAAAAACTGTGCAGAGGGCTTGTCTCGTTACCGTGGTTTCCGGTCGTCCTCGTCAGAGCTGGCGCTGGAACTGGAGCTTATCCTCTTGTGCTTCTTCTCCTTCCGCCTCTCTCTCTTCTCCTCCTTCCTCTCCTTTCTGTCCTCCTTCCTCTCCTTTCTGTCCTTCTTCCTCTTCTTCTTCTTGGATTTCTTGTCAAGATTTTGTTGAAGCTGTGGGAGGTGGGGGAAACCATCATTTTGGATGTGTTTAAGAAGCCCATCCCCTGGTCCCATTAGGAACTAGCAACCAGTAGGGACCGACACAAAGCAATCGGCTGCCACTTATTTTTAATACGAGAAGGCTGTTGGCAGCAGTTCTAAAGGTAATGATACACTAGGCAACTTTTTAAGCAATGTTGCCATGCAGCACTACTTACAGATGTTGTGTGGAAGCTTTCCCAATGATAACAGTCAACACATTTCTATCAGGAGAACTGAAATTATCAGCAGGTAACTTTTTGTGATCACCGTGAATCGTGAACATGGCTCAAAAAGTTGCCCGGTGTATCGTCACATGGAATAAGGATTCCAATTGTCTCATGTATACCCACATACTAGATGAAACTCAAAGCTGTTTCTCAAAGGCAGTTTGTAACAATTTTTAAGTGCCACACATCATTGTGCAACATGGTTTGTAAATCTAAGAGCTCAAATACTGGTTACGACTACCTCTTACCCAGACACACACACGTTTATGACTGAACACAGAACAAAAATCACAACAAAAGAACGTCACAAACGTGTCTGTGGTTTGCTCAACTCACCATTTCTTTGATTTTCTTCATCTTCACTGGATTTGTGAGAACCGCCCGCTTCTTCTCCTCTTCCCGCTTGCTGAAAGGCATGATGGGACATGAGTGGCTCACCTTGGAAGTGACATAAGGGTAGGAGCAAGCTTCTACCTTATTAGCTTATTAATAGTTGATATTAGTATTCATAATTATTTATACATACTCATGACTGTACTCGTAAGGCAAGTAAAGCTTTAAAACCAAGAATGTAGTGTTACTTAAAATTGGAATAGGGTTTAAGACATAGCAACATAAGTACAGTCAGTAGTATACATAGTTATCGATACTTGACATACGTTCAGATTTTTTTTTCCAAAATAAATAATATTAATATATAAAATATCCATTACTCATTCATTTATGAGTGATATGAAAAGACGGCATCAGCTGAAAAGGTAAAAAACACTCTACAGAACTCCCGCATGCATGATCCTACTGACCGTATGTCAAACAGGGGATCCTCCCTGATCTTGGCAGCCATGTCCAGGGTAGATGTGGAGGCACTGGGGTTGAAGATGGACCCCGGCAGCAGGCCAGTCTGGCTGGAGGGGCCACTCTCGGGCTCCTCGTACTGCTGGAGGATCTGCTTGTCGATGGGGCGGCCCATCAGGTACTCATCACGGGAGATCTGACCCCCTGGGCCCTGGTACATCCAGTCCAAGCGGTCATCTTTCTTCCTGGTAGGAGAGGGTGCAGTGTTTTAGCCTGGTAAACCAGCTCCTCGTACTTCATTCCATTTTGTACAGAGGGTCTGGCCTTGCTGCACTGACAAACGATTTCTTCCTGGAGGTGTGGACTATGCTGAAGTTTAAAACAAGTGGCTCTGGCTTTACCCAATTGCTAACGTCTCGTCTCGTCACGTACACAATTAGCCTGTCTATGCACTACAATTCAAATATAGCACACAAAGTCAACGTCATCGCTCTCAGACATTGCCTCCGTTTGCTGACTGGCTCAGATTCGCTTGGTCCAAATACATGAATGTCAACAGCAGCAAGGCCAGACCCTCTGCACAAAATAAAATGAAGTACGAGGGGGTGGTTTACCAGGCTAGTGGTTGTCTGGTGAGGAGCTGTGTTATGGCAGAGAAAGATACAACTACAAAATGTGTTATATTAAAATTCTGCATTGAAGAATGTATTGTTATGGTGGCTGCCTTAACTATAAAGCATTTGGGAAAAGACTGCTAATAACTGGTAATGGTACTAATCGCTTCAGCCCCACTTACTTGACTGCACCTGTTTCTTCTGCAAATCTCGTGAGCTCTTCTCGAGCCCTCTCCTCTTTAAGTTCCTTCTGTAGTTCTTCGATCTTCTTCCGCTCAGCCTCATGCTTCTGTTCAGCTTTCCAAACACGCTCGATGTTCTTTAAAGTTTGCGGATGCCAACTCTTCTTCAAGTTCTAGGAAGGCGACATTTGTAGTTTTGCATCACAAGAATGTCGACTCAAAAAACATCTCAATGGACTAAGATGAGGTAGAGGTAGCATGTAAACATACATACAAAAACCATCATTTCCTGTCGTTCTTTCAAAATGTTACATTTTTCTTTGGCGACACACATTTATTACAATATTTTGTTGAAATTTCTGTAAATGAGCAGAGTATTTCTGTATAGGAATACATGGGTGTATGTGACAGTGTACATACTTTTGCTGACTTTAGCAGTAAGCTAAATGAGTACACTGGAATCCACACTAGAATGTGCGTAGTTCCATGTATGAGGCATCCTTAAAAGGTTCAGAGTTAGAGCCCCTTGTCTCTGAGTACGGACACAACTTAACATGATACTGCTTAATTCTGTATATAGGGTGGACAGAGTAGGTGTGATGGTTAGAATGGCCAGGAGGCTCTGGTTGTTATAAGTATTCTCTCGGTGAATGCAATAAAGACCTGTTGACCAGAAGGAGAACTCCTCCAGCTTGTTTTTGGGTACTTCTCAGAAAACGACAGTTTCACAAAGGTTATCAGCATACATGCTACCCTGTGTGTGCCTTAAGTGTGGAAACTATGCAAAGCAGAAATACAGCAGCTGTATGGCGCACTCTTTCCGATGTTGTCATATGTCGATGTTATTATATTTTCGACGCAATCGTGACAACCTTTAAATTTACAGCTAACCTGCTCACCGGGCATTTCGCTAGCGTACGGTATTAGCTACTAAAGGATGTCATTAACAACTGCCTAACAGACTTGATCCTACGCTAAGAATTACAACTATAATTTAGTTATGATTGCCAGTTTAATCACATAAAAGTTAAGAGTTAGATTGTGTGTTTCCTCGAATGGTAGCTGCTGAGCTAACATGGCACAATGTTGTAACACGTTAAGTCATGACACAGTGAAATTACTTACAAGATCTCCGCCTCCCATGCTGCCGATTAAAGATTCTGACTGTTAAATCAAAAACTTGATCGCTATAGACACACCGAAAATACCCAAAACTAGAACCAAAAAAAAGATTTGTTTATCACCAACGTTATTATGTCGGCGCCATCTTGTAACCATTTGAACCGGATGCATACCGGATGCATCGTCTACAACCGGGTCAACTCGCAAACAACTCTTTTTTAGTCTGAGCTACTGATATTACGCTAGGCTTCATGAGGTGTGAAGCCCATAAAAAGGGAAAAATATTGAAAAAAAAGACAATATTTAAAAAATTATAATAATTTAAAGCCCTAATGCAAGTGTCTAAATTGATTTGTGAGTGATAATCTATTACTAATTCTCCCCCACACAGGGCATGAGAGAAAAAATAGCTCTTCATGGCTCTTTTTTGTATCCTTACCAGTCAGTTGCACTGGGGCCCTGTTCAGCACAAGGGGGTTCCAAGAACTACCTAGATGATTGATTAATATGTTTTAACCAAATAACCTTGGAGCATATAGTATAGCTTGTTTCACTTCACCTGTAAGAGCAAAATACTCCCAGAATGGATTCCTTTCTTATTTTTCAAGTGGAGAAGACGAATGCTGTCTTACAGGCAGGCCAGCTGACTAATCTGATGCCCTTATTTCTTTGCTGCAAAAGCATGTTACAATTTACCATTAGCCTTGCCATTAAACCATTTAGTTTTGGTTTAACTTGAAAAAAGAAAATATTTACTGTTATTTGCAGTGAAAACACATGGGCATAGACATATAACAGCAATGTCCCAATTCTGGAAATAGACCCAACTCTCAGGCTGGGTGGACTGCAGTAAAACATGAAGAGTCAAGTTGTGGTTAAAAAGTAGAACGTAACATAAAATCTCAAAGTCTCAAAGTAAACTGCATAAAGACTGCAGAGAAAATCCTTTGTTGCTATTGGACAAAACACCTGTCTAAATAAGACAAACCTATAAAAATATAACTGGAATGTAATATTCCCAAGTTTAAACAGCAATATATGATTCAGCGACATGTCACCAGCTATTCACGTAAGTCACGTGGGTGTGGTTCGGTGGGTCCTTTGGAGGAAATGGATGAACCGTGTGGCGATAAGGTACCAGAAATACGGTATATTATGATATATTATACATTTCCCAAAGGTAACATGCTATACAATGAGTACTTTATTGTTAAATTGAACAAACGTAAGCTTTTAAACTGTACATAAAATGTTTGTGTGCTCTTTATAACCTCGTTGAAAACCGTCAGCCATATATCTGTGTTTGTAGGCCACAAATTTCCCATAGGTTGTTATTGTCGGTATGGTTGAGTAAAGTGAAACACTGAACTAACCAAATGGTGGTTAAGAAGTAGGACGCGATACACACGGGATAGTAAGAAACGTAAGTGTGTACACCAAAGACATAAGCGAAAGTAGGCTAGTTAAGGTTTCGTATGTGTGCTTCAGTAAAGCAGAATATTTCAGTCCCAACGGGAAAACATTAAGCAGAGTATTTTTTATACAGAAATTGTACCTTTTATGCCATAGGCTTGCTATTAAACATGACCTTGACCTATGCATATGCCCGTGCATGGGTATGAATACGTATACACAGGGTTCCCATACATTTGAACTCACATCTCTAAACTTCCTCCTTCCTGTTGTGTCACCACTAACCACATGTACCTGTTGAAGGTAGATGTGGTTAGGAAGGCTTTGAAGCAAGGTTTCATCCGCCCATCTGCATCGCGAGCTTCAGCCACTTTCTTCTTTGAGAAGAAAAAAAGTATGATGAGCATGTTCATGCATAAACTATTGGGCATTCAATGATGTGATGGTGAAGAGCCAGTATCCCCACCCAGCATCACTGAGCAATATGCAGTGCCAGCTTTTTAAAAACCTTTACATTACAACCCCATGCACATGGGTAAAGTGGATGAGTGGGAGACTGCCTTCAAGTCAAGTCAAGTCAAGTCAGCTTTATCTGTCAATTCTTCACACGTGCTAGACATACAAGGAATCGAATTATGTTTCTTACTATCCCGTGTGTAGACAAGACAGGACATTAAACATTAAATATTAAAGTGCAAGATAAGACAATATGGAGTACTGTAAGGTATTTGTGTTCTTACCTATCCTGAGTGTAATATGTAACATTATCATAATAAGTAACATTTTTCCTGACCACTACAGTAACCTCAAATCAATGAATTAGCTTACTAAGTGGTAAACTATGCTAAATGGTGCAGTACTCAATCTGGCCACTGCACCTTATGGATTAGTCAATGGCCTTCCATCTTTCATTTATTTTTAAATGATGTACTCTACAGTATGCTGCAGACGTACATGGTAGCATACACCGACGATGTTCTTATATATTATTACCAGGTTGACTGGTTCAGGCACGGGGACAGGACCTAGATGGCAAGTCACACCAAAATTCAATGCGCCGTTAGACACCAGTAGATCAGTGGCAACAGCTGCGGGGAGGCACCCATCTTCTTAGAAGCTGGGTCTGTTCCCCTCGTCAACTTGTCAACATACTAGGTTCAAATCCAACTGGACTGTTGACGTTGTTAGGGCTGCATTTAGTGGGCTACTTTGTGAACTAAGAAGGGTATGGTGCCAATGAGTGCTGCTGGATACCCCATGATCTGGATATCTTGGGTGACACATTTTCTGTGACGTCCACCTTGCACACTCTGACCATCCTGTTTCTCGTCAAATCTCAGGCTTTTGGATTTTGGAATGTTTTATTCCACCATCATTGCCATCACCCACACATAAACTGTTGTTTTAGGAACACTTGAAAATTGAAATACACTGTATGCTTACTGATTAATGTTATGTTGGTTTTGTAGAAGCCCGAGACCTGTGTGGATGATCCATATGGCATCATCGCTCAAGTAATTTATGATCATGAATCCTATCCATTAGGACAGTGCACTCCATTCCACTTTCCTGATCCGTGAGTAATAACACCCATGTACTTACAACAGTACATTACAATACAGTAATATAACAATTAACAATGCTAATGCTAAATGGCACAGTTCTGCTTTTTAGCCACTAAAGATAATTTATAGATTACAAATCTTCACAATTATTGTGCCCATGCAGTATATCTACAGTATTCTAACACTATACTACGGGTTAAATAAATCCATAAACGGAATGGTTTGATGTTGAATGGATGACTACGTATGGATGATTATGCACTGTAACATTGTGATATTGGTTGCATTGTAAAGATGGCCTCTGAGGACAGCACCTCAGCAGTCCACTGCCACTCCTGGAGGTCATGGGGTCAACAACGCATCAGTGGCTCCCAGTAGTTCAGGCTCTTGCACTTCTCAGACCTAAACCTTGGTAAGATTAGGTTAATTCCTCTTGTATCAGCTCAATTAATTGAATACTTATGTTCAGTTGAAGGTACAATTTTGTATCCCAAATATAGTTTCACCCAATATTTTTTTTTCTTTTTCAAAGGCTTGGGTTTGTCTTAGTGGACGTCAAAGTTTTGGAAGAGAATGCAACTGTCATCCATCAGCTCAAGCAATTTGGATAACATGAACAATTTATTTTACCAATCCCAAATAAAACCATTCAAAAAAGGTTTTGTGTGTGTGTGTGTGTGTTGTGGATAAAGGGATATCTTAATGTCATAATGGCAAATGTATAATTGATTAAAAGCAATTATTTGTAGGAGATGTGTTTACAAATTTATTTGCATCTGTACTAATGTCTTCAAGAAAAAATCTAAACATTTCCAGACGATCATTTTCAGAGGCTTTAGACCAATTCTCTGCCACTGTGGTGCCACGAGAGAAATTTAAACAAAAGTATATGCAAGTGACTACATTTAAACAAATAACACCAAGCAGGTCAGTAAAATACATTTATTGACAGTAAAATTTCAGTCATCTAAATGGTTTTCATTGTACATAAAAAATATCAAAATACTTTACAGTAATTCTTAAAATCTAAATATTGGCAAATTCATCTTGAATATTTTTCTTAAAGAAGTAAAAGTGACATTACAGATCCTAAATTATTGATGAAGTGCCTTTTTGTCGTTCCGTTTTGCCTTGTCAGTCTTCTCTAAATGATACCAATGCATGTGTAACATATGCATAGTCTAATCGTGAACTTTCAGTCAGACGTTATCGGCATTTAATGCAAATTATGACCCGACGTGTCATTTCCTATAAACTTAATTTAGACAGCAATTTAAATATATGTAGTACAAAGGGGATACATAAAACAGCACATTACATGTATTATCTTAGTTACCAAAAACCTAAAAGCTTACAAAGTGTATTTCCGTTTTACAATCTGTACTCATAAAAAAACAAAACAAAGAAAGATAGAAACAAATAACAAAAAAACAAACAAACAAAAAAAAATCCTTTGGGCTATGAAGCCCCAGTGCAACATCAGAGGGATGCTCTTTCACTACTTCCCTCCAGTATTACTTCATTGTTTTACTCGAGGGTACTTATTTATCTTATATATCTCATTAGCCATGAAACAGGTTCCCCAACATGCTTTTGTTTTTACATCGTCAGCACTTAATATCGTCACTAACAGAAACAGTTAACTATGGAAGATATATAGGACTTAGTTTCCTGACATTCACCCCTCCCCGAAAAAAAAAAAACAAACAAAAAAAACAAAAAACACTCTCTGTCCTCAAACTGTCACCCAGTGAGACTGAGTGAAAAGTCGCAGTAACCTTGAGTGTTCATTAACACAGAATGAATAGGACAAGAAACAGGTAATATGTTGAATTTCTGCATTCAAAAGAGGACAGAAACTAGCCTGCATAAACACACACAAACTTACAACTCTGCCTAGGCTAGATTTTAAGGCAACAGAGAGAGCGAGAGAGAGAGACAGAGATAGAGAGAGAGAGACAGAGACAAAGAGAGAGAGGGGAATAAGACAGAGAGAATGAAAGAAAGAGAAAGAGAGAAGAAGAAGAAGAAGAGAGAGAGAGAAAGACAGTTGTTGTATCAGCACAAAGGGGTTGGAGTTGTACATTACAGGGACCATATCAGGGTTCCATGAACAGCGCTGTATTAACGATTTCCTACCGGAACACAAACATCAAAAATAACAAATCTGTTTTCTCACCAACAACCTTTTTAGTGCAACCAGGGGCAAAGGTTGGATTTTTTTTCCGCTCAGAAAGATACCACGCATTAGAGGGAGTGCATAGCACTGTGGACCACCACGTCTTACAATGGTGAGGGAATCATTGCACGTCCAGCTTCTTACTTGGTTGAGCACTTACATCAATCCTTTGTGTGCAGTAAAATGAAAATACATTAAAAAAAAAACACCAAATGCTTTCCCGCTTCTTCTGAAAAGTATACAGAGCTGTACAGATAATGGGGCAGGAGTTTCAGGAGTGATAAGCAGTGGGGGGGGGGCACAGTCAGACACAGCAGTGGGTGTGACGTTTCTGAAGGTCGGGGTGGGGTGGGTGGGGAGTCGGGGTGGAGGGTTGGGTGCGTGTTTTGTTTAGTGGCCAACCCAAATGAGTTAACTCAAACTAAATGGTTAATCTCCTATAATAGGAGTCTTATGGCTTCATTGCCCCACTAAAACACATGGCTCTCCTCCATATAGCTCTCTTATTAGGAGGTTTACCACTTTTACATTGAGCTAACACATCTGGGTAGGTCACGGCACCACCTTCTTTAAATATTTCCTTTCTGCGCTGTGCATATTCCACAGAGGAAGGAAGTGCTTTGACGCGACTATTTTACACATTTTTTTTCTAACCAGGGCAGCAGAGGACCTCACCCTCACAAGCACCAAGTATGAGTGGGATTAAAGATAGCGCTTAATCTCTAGATTTAACTGTGTGTGTGGGAGTGTGTCTTTATACATGTTTGCGTGTGTATCGCACATATGAACATGTATAAGCACATGCGTGTGTGTGTGTGCGTGTATGTGTGTGTGTGCGTGTGTCAGGTATCTGATTGATATTGTGGTGATGACGTCATGCGAAACATCACAACATCTAGAGACTGAATCAGACAAAAACAACCAAACAAAATAACATTCAAATTAAAAGTGTTAAAAGTGTCTCATTTTTTCAGGGAGCATGCTGCAAATATATTTATATATAATATATATAAACAATGGAAAGTGTCTAGTTAAACGTACTTGCAAGACTTTGGTTAAAAATGTCACTAGCAAGTATGATAATAATAAGAAGAATATCGTTCTTCTTTTTCTCTCTGCTATAGGCCTACTCATGTCTCATTCGAATGGGACAGGCTCAAAACTCTTCACACAGCCTCTAAAAAGCCTTAAGTTGCTATCACTGTACCCAATACGCAAAGGAAAGCAAAACCAACAAACAGACAGACAAACAAACAAAAAAGAATGAATTACTTTGGACTTTTCGTGAATTTATCACAAACATTAAGGCATTAACTAAGCTGCTCAGAGACAACTATAGTCATTCAGTCAATATAACACAAGCATCCTAATGAAATGACCACTGAATAATCATAGCAGTGGAAAAACAAAACCTAAACAAACACCTTATGACAGTGTGCAAAACATCCATTATAAATCACTACCTAATCCCTACTTAACTAGATAGTACCACACCTTATTGGATAAGGTACTCCATATTGGCTACTAGCTGCATATTAGCACAATATACAGGGCTGTACATAGGGCAATCTTTCTTTAGCGAGACTTTGCTCAGGGATTACTGTTTCTCTATTTACACAGGCTTTAAAGTCTGAACTGTTTGATTCACTTTAATCTGAAGAGGGGTTTGTTTATGTTTCCTTTAAGAGAACCATTTTTTACGCAGAGCTTATCTTCAGAACATTATGTGTTTGTGTACAATTTACACTGTAGGTAGGAGGAGAGGGGGCCTGTTGTTTTTTGTCAGTGTGGGGTTATGGTGTGGTGTGAGGGGGGGTAAGTGTGTGTGTGTGTGTGTGGGGGGGGGGGGGGGGTGGCGGCATGCAAACATGTACATTCCATCATACACCAGATGAAGGAAAGTACATATTCAAAAAAAAAAAAAAAAAAACACAAAAAAAAAAAAAGGTTTCATACAATATTACGATCCTTGCAATAAATTCACAACAGTGTCAATCAAAGTGACACGAATGTGGCCACTAGTCACAAACTCTTTCACAAGTTGAGGAGGATTTTCACAAAAAACGCTCAAAAAGCACATTCCTCTCATCTCAGACATTCCCACCAGGACAGGGCTGGTGTTTCAAACCACGGGTTTTAGACAGGAGTCACGGGAGACGAGAGATCCTGGAGAAGGAAGACAGACTAAGACTGGATTGTAGAAGGAAGTGGTGTCTGTGTCGTCGCTGTCATCATCATCTTCATCATCATCATCATCACCGCCATGATTCCGAAACACAGCTTTTCTACGATGACAGATGACCAAGACGGCCACAAAAGAGCTAGGAGCTAAGAGCTAACAACCAGTGGTTCTGGCGTGTTTCCACTGGGGGCTTTGGTGAGGCTGGAAGACAGGGGCCTTTGCTCTGGGGTCTCGGAAAATGCTAGAGTCCACTACAAGCTGAGCTGGAATACCACCAGTATCAATGACCAGAGTCTCTAGTTTTTTTTTTTTTTCAAAGTCATAATAATAATAATAATAATAATAACAACAATAACAACAACATTAACATCAATAGTAAAGAATGAACAGACAAATAAACAGTTAGTGCAAAAACTGAGATATAGGTCAAACCATCACTGTTGTCCTGACAAAAAAACGGAAAAGCTGCCTATGTGTTTTTTTTTTGCCTCTAGAAACTGCAGAAAAACAAACTACCACCGTCTGTTTTCAGATCCGACTCCTGAAGTCAGTGTGGAAATACATTCACGAGGAAGAAAAATGAATGGAGGACAGAGAGGGAAAAGAGAGAGAGAGAGAGAGACAGAGAGAGAGAGAGAGAGAGAGAGAGAGAGAGAGAGAGAGAGACAGAGAGAGAGGGAGAGGGAGAGAGAGAGGTGTTGAAGATTCCGGGAGGAAGGAAGTGAGGCAAGACTGGGCGGGACGGGCGATGTGGACGACGGTTTTCCCATTGGGCGGACATCGTCAGCTAGGTCAGGAAGTGACATCATCCATTCTTGTCCCCTCCTTTTTCACCCACTGACTGGAAAAAATAAAAACAACAAAAAAATATGAGATTGACAGTTGCACTACCACACTTAGCAAATAACAGGTATGCTCTACAAAGCTTTATAGAGTAAGTCAAGACAAGACATTGTGATAGATAAGTGTACAGACGGACAGACCGACAAACAGATACTTTATGCTGAAGGAAATTAAGTCCATTGCAGGCCTTGATGTAGTAAATGAAGTCAAAGATCACTGCTCATCTGTATAAAGGTGCAGAACTAGCAGGTAACTTAACAAATAAGAAAAAAAAACCATGACATTAACTCTGCCTAAGGAAGGTCTATCGACCAAAAGCTTGCGCATATTTGAGTATAAATACCTTATTGCACAGACAGAAGTGTGAATATTTACAGAGTGTACAGAGTCTTCTGTTTTTTCTTCTTTGTTTAAGGCCTTGATACTTTATATTGTAACATACTGTACAGTTTTCATCACCCGCTAAAGCTCCAATGATTTCCAAGGCTCAAAGGACACTAGATTACCTCACCACACTACCTGTAAGCAACCTTCCGCTGAACACAGTCACCGGTCCCAAGACAAGTTCCCAGGTAACTAGAGAACTGAGGCAGGTGTTGTTTGCCTTCCTGCCTTCTACTCTACTCAGATCTAGAGATCTAAAGGCCTCCCCTGGGCTTCACACTGACAACACTCTTTTCTTCAGCGCTCTGTGCTCCTGGCAGGCTGACTGAGTCCTTCAGGCTTCCACTAAGGCCCTCTATAGCCACGTTCACACTATCGGGCCAGACCAGGCCAAGGCCTTTTCCTGGCTACTAGTTGGTGCTAATGGCCCAGGCCCACTGACCATGGGCTACTGTCCCCTTACAATTACACTTAAGGTCCATTCACACCAGGAACTATAATGATAACGACAACTATAACTCCAACAATATGGGCGTCCACACTGAAGAATGATATTTTAACGGCAACATTCTGCTCGTGATTTAAACATCTAATAGAATATGACGTCCTGTGAATTCTTATGAATTCTGATTGGCTGAGTGCGTTTATAGTTCATAAAATCGCTCTGAAAGTGATCCCAACAATATCGTTCAGCCTGTCGTTGTCGTTATAGTTGATGTGTGAACGGCACCATTCACTAAAGTTAAAACGATTTTTACAAAGTTATAGTTATAATTGTCTTTATACTTATCGTTCTAGGTATGAACGGCTCTTTACACCCGCCCCTATCTGCGAAACCGTCACAGTCGTACCACGCAATTTAAACAGAGTGGGAGGTGCAAAAGAATACACTGCCTCTCAAAATGTGCAGTTTATTTCATGTAAAATCATGTATAACTCACTGGACTTCAGTTCGCAATTTTTTTTTAATTTAAATGCTATATTTGGACTAGTGGCTCAGCCTTCGTCATGCGAATGTACAAGGAATGATACTCCACATTTTTTAGTTGTTTGCAATGTGTTTTAGTGTTAAATGCTGAGTAAAAAGTCCAAATGCATCATTTTAAAATTAAAAACAAATTGCAAGTTTAAACAAGTGCAAAAACAAGTTTAATAGCGGTTACCCTGAACCAAAATCAGTCGATATCACGAATAGCCTAACTTCTGTCCAGCTACCCTACCTTAAACAGCCTAGTCACAGGTTCACCTCGCCCTTCATCTTGACGCCGCCTCTGGCCCAAGGTAGCCCCTCTTGGCCGAAGGTTTTTATTGGGCGAGAGGGAATGGCGCTCAAAACGGCCAGCTTTTGGCACCAAGTAGCACTTGGGCGTGACAGTCTAACCGCCTTGGCCCCGGCACGCACTTGTTGCCCTGCTGTTGTCCCGCTTTTGGCTCGATAATCTGAATACCACTAATGGGAGCATCAGTCCCGTACGGTGCCCGACTGGTCAAAGTTTTAAACATCTGGGTCACGTGTGGAAACTAGATTTTTAAAAGGAATGTCTGTGCATAGCTGTGTCTGCTGACAAAGAGGCAGACTTTTCCCATCTGTTCATGTGTGTGCACATACATGTGTGTATATTTGTGAGAGTGTGTGTGCGTGTGTATCGTTGTGTGTATGTGCACCGGTGTGTGTGTGTGCACATACAGGTGTGTATGTATCTGTGTGTGTGTAAAAAGCTGGGAGAGGGGAGAACACTAGTACGTACGCCTGGTTTGTGGAGGGAGTTGTCCTGCAGGCCGAAGAACGCGTTCCCCTGGCTGGCCTGCAGGGGGGAGGCGTTGGCCTGGGGCAGCATGCTGGGGGACTGGCTCATGAGGGGCACGGAGGGGGTGGAGGAGGGTAGAGCGCCCCCTAGGGACAAACGTTGGAGCTCCTGCTGCCGCTGCTGCTGCTGCTGGAGCATCTGGTACACCACCCTCTGCTGCTCCTGGGGGTAGGTGAGTAAACACACACACACACACACACACACACACACATACAAACACATACACCCACACACACACACACACACACACACACACACACACACACACACACACACACACGTACAAGTATACACACACATAGACACATACACTTACACACACACACACACACACACACACACACACACACACACACACACACACACACACATACACGTACACACACACAAACACACACACACAGAAACACACACATACACACGCACATATATATATACACACACACACACACAGATGGATTTTACAGTTAGCTTTTATAGATCTCTTTATGGCCATTACCTTGAAACATGCTTTTATAAGTGCTTTATGTGAGAAAATGATGGCAAGAGATGGTGGAGAGAGAGACAGAGAGAAAGAGAGAGAGACAGAGAGAGAGAGAGAGAGAGTCACTTACCGGAGTGAAATGCTTCAAGACGAGGAACTCTTGGAGCTGCTGTTGCTGCTGTTTCTGAAGTAAGAGCTGCTTCTGGTGTTCAGACAAGAGGGAGGACCTGTCGCCATGACAACAAAACCAAGAGGCCATTGTACATACAACCTCTGTCACATTTATGTCAAACATCTTACAAACATCTTACAAACATACACTGAGCCTAACAGTTTGCAAGTCATTTACAGTACATCATCTAAAATGTAAAATCTAAAATGTTGTTATATTAAAAAATGTTGCCAAGTATTTTTGTTGAGTTTAGCAGCAATATATACACAATTAGTACTACTACTACTACTTCAATAAATTGGATATGAAAAACAAAAAACAGCGTGAAACAAAAAAAGGGTTACATACACTCGTTGTCACATAATTGTTGCTGTTGATGTGTGTCCATTTGTAAGTTTTCTTTTGATTTTCATTTGTTTTTGATAATTGGTTTCTGTTTGTTAACTATCATTTATTAACAAGTGTTAACATTTAGTAACACTGCATAGCAAAGCTGCTGTATGAATACAATGTTCTTACTTACGCATTATGTACACACACAAACTTCCTGCGTAATATATGGCATCGTGCTATGACTAGACTACAATCTGGCGTGGAGACTCACGGGCTGAGGCTCTTGGGCAGCTGCAGGCTCTGGGCCAGTGTGTGTGAGTTGAGGGGTGGAGGCTGGGGCTGCAGTGCCGGCAGGTGGCCCTGGGTGGCGCTGTGCTGCATCTGGACCTGGACCTGGACCTGGGCCTGGGCCTGTGCCGAGCCCATCACCCCGTTCAGCCCTCCGCCCAGCGCTCCGTTCACCCCTCCCCCCAGCTGGGTGCCGCCGGCCAGGCCGTCCATCATCCCGCCACCCACCACTCCCATGCCAGCACCAGCGCTGGTCACGCCTCCGCCACCACCTCCACCAATCCCGGCCAGGCTCTCGCCCAGGCCCCGCCCCAGACCGTTCATCAGGGGCTGGCTGAAGGAGGCGGGGCTCTGTTGAGGGGGCGGGGTGCTCTGGAAGGAGAAGGAGGAGCTACTGCGGGAGGGGCTGCCTGAGTGGAGGTCCTGGCAGAGAGAGAGAGAGAGAGAGAGATGGACAACCACAGAGGAGTAGTGTTATTAAAGCAACACTAAGTAGTTTTCGTCTTCGGTCGCCCTGCAGGTTGGAAGCGGAATTGTCTGTCCTTCGGACTGCAGAGAGATGGTCTGCTCTTCCAAACTTACTTAGTGCGGTTATAGCCCATGGAGGGCGAAAAAGCGAATTAAGAAGTGCCTTTTACTCAGTTACAAGTTGATGAACCACAGAAATGATTTTGGAAACATTATTTTAAGGTTACATTACATTACATTACACTTAGCAGATGCTTTTATCCAAAGCGACTTACAAAAGGAGGACATAATAGCTAACAGATGTGTAGAGAACATCGAAGGTACCTATGTAAAGACATGGTTAGTAGAGATTAGTTTTGTTAGGAAGGAAACCCTTCTCGGAAGAGAAGGGTTTTCACGAGCCTTTTGAAGGTCGAGAGGGATATGCGACTGGTAGGTTGTTCCACCACTGAGGGACAACAACCGAGAAAAGTTTGGAGTCACCTCGCTTTGTCTTAGGAGAGGGTACGGCCAAGCGGTTCGTATTAGAGGCTCGCAACGCTCTGGACGGGATGTAAGCCTTTAGTATGACGCTGAGATAGGCAGGGGCATATCCGGAAGTGACTTTGTAGGCTACAGTCAAAGCTTTGTGTTGAATTCTGGCAGCCACCGGGAGCCAATGCAGGTTGATGAAGAGCAGAGTGACGTGCCCTTTTGGGTTAATTAAAAACCAGTCGTGCTGCTGCATTCTGGACCATTTGCAATGGTTTGATTGCACAAGCAGCAAGGCCAACCAGGAGGGCATTGCAATAGTCGAGTGAGAGATGACCATAGCCTGTACCAGGAGCTGAGCAGCATATTGGGTCAGGTACGGTCTGATTTTTCTAATGTTGTATGGCGATTAACGGCACGACCGTGCTACAGAGGCAATGTGGTCAGAAAAACATAGTCGGTGAAAAAAGTACTTCAGTTTCTTAAATCCTCTGCTAAGACCACTAAGTTACTGATCATTGGTCACTGATAACTGCAGTTGAATGCTAATTCGTTTGCCTTGCTAAGAACTCCTTCTGAGTGGAAACGTATTCACGTACATGTGGCTTATCCGTTAAAAAAAGGATTTTAAACAAGTGACTCAGGTTGGACTATTTAACAAATGACACAGAGAAACAAGTCCTTTTTGTCCTATTTTCTCTTTAGGTGAAATCTAATAACCAGTCATATCTCATTTACATTTCCTGCAACACATTGCATAGCCTCTTCACATAACGTGCACTACACTAGCCTGGCTGTCACACTGCTCATAGACAGAGTTTGGTCTGGCAGAGATCCCATGGACAGGACGTTCTCAGAGGCGGAATCAGCAGGCATCTATCAAATGCCTACCGAACAGAACTACAACCAATCAAAACACTGACTCCAGGTAGTGTTCCTTTTTCATTGGTGCCCTATTTCTCGGGCAAAGGAACAGTCGAAAATTGGACAGACTAACTTCAATGCGAAATTCTATGCAGCGTCACAGGCAGTATGGGCGGACCCAGGCTAGCACTACACCAGAGAGTGTTGAGGAAAAGAGAGTCGCCAACAGCCGTTTGCTTCCGTGCTCTATTTTCGCAAGGGGGAGGGGGGAAAATCCCCCTTTATGCAGTGCAGAGCAGATTCTAGGTTCGTTTCATTGAAATGAACGTGTCCGTGTGGAGTTTAACTAATTAATTGGTCATAACGTCTTTCTGGAGTTGTTAAGGGTTTTTTGGAATCATGTGTCACAATCCGCAACTATTTGTAATAATTTCAAGCCTAATAGTGTAAGTTGTTACTGTTTGGATTTTGACAAAATTGGCTTTATTTTAGGTCAGGCAGCACGACTTACTATGTGGTTGTTAGCGTGCTAAAGCTAGCGAACACCGCTAACGTAATGTTTTAAATTGAAAGCTCTCACTTTACTCACTAACACCCACCTAGATACTGTTACTGATATTAGCGTAAGCAGACAAAGTAATATAAAGGTAGGGTTACAGCAATGTATTAAATTCAAGGTGAGTCCAATCACTGTTAGCGTTTAGCACATTGGTGTTGTTGTCATAGTTACTACCATTCACTTGAATGAGCTAGTTCGTTAGCTTGCTAGCTCGCTTTACAGACACACTAAATTATTTTCTTAGAGTTCGAAATAGGAATTTGTTGGCATCATACATCATCCTAGACAATAATACACTACACAGAATTATATTTATATTATTTAACAGCTCATTAAAATAAAAAAGTGTATATAATGACATCATATGACACGCCCATTTATGCAGTCCGGACGTGTTCACATTTGGCCCCATAGTAACGTATTATGTTGGCTTATCTTTGTAGAATCTAAGATCTTTGACTACACTCTTCTGAGGACCTGACAATGACAGCACAGTCACTAGGGGGCATTGTTGCACTGAGTAGCGAAACCAGACACATCCTGAGACCTCTGTGTCCCCTGTCTGTGACGTCTACTTCCCTCAGCCACCAGTTGTACCACTGTACTGCCACTGTCAGCGCTAACGTTGCTACCGCTACCTTACTGCTGTAATATAATTTCACCTTACACTGGCTTTGTGCTACAAAGTACACATGTAGCCTCCAGTTTGTCTCTTTTAAATGAATGTGCTGTTGCTAAAAATATGTTTAAATGTTTAAAATACACAAATATTTACACCAGGTATGGCATTGACAGTGACATTTAATGACAGATGTTTATTACAGATGCTGACTACAAGAGATGCTGACTGAAAATCCTTTCCACTGACTATTTCTGCTCAGAATCAAAGCCTTTGTGTTAAAAATAAGCTAAATTCTTTTTTAATGTTCCGTTATTGTATGTTTTTGAACATTCTAGAAAAGAATGCATTCTACAACAATGTGAGACTCTAAATCTCCACATTATATTATTATATTCTATGAACATCCGCGAGAAGTTTTAACCTCCCAACATTCCCATCACACCAGTGTGACGGTACATCCTCAAAAGGTTCATGTGGACGCCAGAAATGCAAAACGAGAGGCTCAGGTACTCAGTTACTGTCTGTCTGTCTCTCTTCCTCTTTCTCTGACACACACACACACACACACACAGACACAAACACACACGTGAGATAAGCAGTGTATTGCAGCCTCTAATGTGTCTGCTGTAATAAGCTTTTATCTGCTTCCCTTTGCAAACCCTGTGGTGTGCCAGTCCACAAAGCTTTCATCACTACGATAATTTTTGAAGACTTTAAATGCTCATAGACCATACAACACACCAGTGACACACGTGTCATCACAAACACTGCAGAACTGCTTGGTTAATATGACATTTGCTTTTCCAAAGTCAGTGTATTTCACAAGCTAGGGTGTGAATGAGAGAGCAAGCCAATTTTGGGTCTGAAGAACCACAGGCAGTGAGAGAGCGTGGGAAGGGAGGAATGGGGTAATTCTGAGGAAAACACACAAACACACAAACACACACACACACACCAACACACACACACACCAACACACACACACACACCAACACACACACACACCAACACACACGCAACCATACAGACACAGACACATGCAAACATACCCACACACACATACATACATGCAAAACCACACTGAACCATGCCCCATAAACACACACACACAAACAATCCTCCCCACAACAAACACACACACACACACACACACACACACACACACACACACACACACACACACACACACACACACACACACACACACACACACAGAAAGGAGATCAGGTGGTCGAGGACTGATGATTGAGAGAGGACAGGATGGATGGATGGATGGATGGATGGATGGATGGATGGATGGATGGATGGATGGATGGATGGACGGACGGATGGATGGATGGACGAATGAATGGATGGATAGATGAATGGATGGATGAAGGGGTGGATGGAGGGGTGAGGGGAGGGGTGAGGTTAGGTTAGTTTAGGTTAGGTTTCTTTATTAGTCTCCACCAGGGAGAAATGTCTCAAGGATAGGGACACAGCAGCACCATGAAAAACACCATAAAAACACACAACACAGGCAAAATAAATAAATAACAAACTGTTCAGAAACAGCAACATACAGTACTGTATACCCACACAATACCAGCATAACATCAGATACATAAAAGAAAGGGTAGGGTGAGGGGAGGGGTGAGGGGTGAGGGGTGCGCTCTCACCTCTGAGGAGGCGATGAAGGAGTTGTCGCTGAGGAAGCTGCTCTTGGTGAGGGGGCTCTTACTGGAGCTCAGGGGGTCTGGGGGGGAGGGAGACACACACACACACACACACACACACACACACACACACACACACACACACACACACACACACACACACACACACACACACACACACACAAGAGCATTTAGAGAAGGGTGCTTATGGTAAAATACACACACACACACACACACACACAAGGGCACTTAGAGAAGGGTGGTCAGGCTAAAACACACACACACACAAACACACACACACACACACACACACACACACACACACACACACACACACACACACACACACACACACACACACACACACACACAAGGGCACTTAGAGAAGGGTGGTCAGGCTAAAACACACACACACACATAGGCCTGTGCAAAAAATCGATACGATTTAAAAATCGAGTTGGCAGGTCAAATCGAATGAATCTGAAACTCGAGTTAAAAGATTTTTTTTTAATCCCGTCCCCATTCAGTTTATATTCCAAGCGCACAGCGCATGCATTTCATATTTACATACGCCAAGACCCAAGGCTATCCCTACTGCACTTCCTGCAGTGCAGTAACATCACATGCAGAAAACAAACATGGCGACAGAAACAGACGGCGAGAAAGAGGGGCTCCTGCCCAAAAGTCCCACACGTCCGTAATTTGGAATTGGTTTCGTTTTGCAGCATCTGATGAACACCAAACAACGCCTCCTTGCAACTTGTGTCTGAAAGCAGTTATCATAAGTGGTAGCAGGACGACCAATTTGTTTCAGCATTTGAAGCACAAACATCCGTCTGAGGGCTCATACACTTCGGAGTATTCTCAATACAAGAAGAGCATCAATCGCTAGTCTTCTGTCGACCACTCGAGCTATAAAAAATGGCAGCCTCGTTCTTGTCATTCAGTGTTTCCTATTTGGTTTGATAAATCAGGTGGACAAGCCACTGGGCAAAACTGAGGTCCATAAGTCACTATGTTTAATAATTTATTCGATTCGAATCGTGAATCGAGATTTTATTAAAAAATCTCCCAGCCCTACACACACACACACACAAACACACACACACATACAACTAACGGGACTTAGCGAGTGTGCACATGCTAAAACACACATACAGACACACACACACACACACATATGGGGACTTAGATAGGGGTGCTAAAACACACACACATGCACACACACTGACACACACACACACATATGCACGCCAACGCACACACATTTGCACACACACACGCACATGCACCCACACATATGCATATACACACACAAACATATCCATGTATTTATAGAACCACTTATGCACACACATAAACAGATGAAAGATTTCTTTCACAAGCTCTCAGACAAACACTCATGCACTCCCACTCTTTGGCTGTCTACACACCCCTCAAATACACTTATACACATGTAGGAACACAGTGTCCCTCTGTCACACACACACACACACACACACGCACACGCACACGCACACGCACACACACACACACACACACACACACACACACAACCTCTCTTTCAACTTTCATACACCACAGAAACATATGCAAGCAAAAACACATACATATACAGGTCCTGTACATGAATCAACATAACAGTCGACAACACAAGCCCCCATCAAAACCCTATGGATCTGCATTGCAATCAGTCTGGGCCTATTACGGATTTTGAAGCCATATGTAGATCTTGTGTGATCGAAACATTGCTTGTTTCAAAACATTAAAATAGATTTCGTGCAGCTGAAAACAGTGTGCAGAGCTCCTTCGTCTTAACATTAATGATCTTTAACATGAATGAGTTGGCTTTATATAAAATAATACCAAAGTGAATTTCCTATTCAGCAGGGCACTTACACACTGGCATGACTGACAGTGCCAAGACTTTATTCGTTTATTTTTGGAGCTGAGAAGATGTGAAAGGTAAAAGCTACCAAGCACTTAGCTCAGACTAAGCTAGGCAGATAAATGGAAAGATGGCAGCATTCCAGCAGACCGCTTTTGTGATGCAAGTCTGTGTGTGTGTGTGTGTGTGTGTGTGTGTGTGTGTGTGTGTGTGTGTGTGTGTGTGTATGTATGTGTGTATGTGCGTTAATGCTGAAGAGAACGTTTTTTTTTTTTTTTAGAATTCTAAAACACATACGAACAGAGACTCAATTTGACTCACCACTGATGACAAGCTTGCATGGGCAAACACACACACACACACTCCACTGATGACAAGCTTGCATGGGCAGGCAAACACACACACACACACACGCACACACACACACACACACACACACACACACACACACTCCACTGGTGAAAAGCTTGCACGGGCAAACACACACACACACACACACACTCCACTGATGACAAGCTTGCATGGGCACATGCACACACTCCACTGGTGAAAAGCTTGCATGGGCAAACAAACACACACACACACACACACACACACACACACACACACACACACACACACACACACACGCACACGCACACTCCACTGATGACAAGCTTGCATCAACACACACACACACACTCCACTGGTGAAAAGCTTGCATGGGCATACACACCGACACACACTGATGAAAAGCTTGCAACCTTGTGAAAAGCACACCATCTACATTAAAGGAGAACATCTTATTAAAGGAGAACTTCAGCACATCTAAACCACCAGCTTATTGTCTTTGAGTTCTTTGCTTACAAAGACAGTGTGCTACCTTCATAAGGCTCCTGTTCCTGTAGCATGGAGACAGAGATGTATCGCTTCTTTAGTAGCACAAACTTGCTGTCTTAGAAATCTACCTCAGCAGCTTTGCCTTAGTAATGCCTGGCCAGTCTAGCTTCAACCATGAACTCACTGTCAACATAACTCAGATTTTTTTCCACTTTTGGTCACAGACAAGTATACAAAGACCTCTAACAGTGGAATGGAGGTTTAAAATGTCCTGAAGTTCTTCTTTAAATTCCACTTGCACACAGTGGAAATCACTACTTGTGCCAGAACATCATCTTGGCTTTTTGGTGCACATCATTTAGTCCCTGCAATCTCATGACACACTGCGCTACACTACCCAGGAGAGCAGAGATTCTCTACACAATCTGTCAGGATGATCCTCCCCACACTCCTACAGTAGGCTGCCATGTTCCCGAATAAATAAATAATACAATGATGAATAACGAACTCCAGTGCCTTGCAGGTGACAGAGTTAAGTCATGCGCCAGTGCGCTCAGAGGTGGAGATTCGGCCTTCAGAGAGCAAAAACCCTGCAATGTACTCCTTCTGGCTGTCTACGAGATTTTTTTTCTAATTAGGTGATCTATGGCTGCCCCCTGCTCACATGTGATGGGTTAAATGCAGAGGTTGAATTTCGTTGTGTGCACTGTGTGCTATGGAGTGCTTGTCAATCACAATGACAAATGGGAATCATCTTTCTTTTTTCCTTTTTACCTGTCTGATGATTTGTGTGCTTAGTAGGATTAGTTGCTTCAAAAAATGTTGAAATTAAATATGTGGCAGTTTTTGTTTCATTTTCTGAAGCTTGGATCTCGACTTTTGCTTGAGGTTAGGGTAAACGATAGCTTGATCTCAACCACACTCATATGCTGCCATGTTCTTTAGTGAATTAATAAATACTGTAATGGTAATTAACTGACTCAAGCAACCCGCAAACAGGCGAAGGAGTTGAATCATATGGTCAGTGGTAAAACTCCCGTTATCCATAAACTTTACTAATTAAAAAAAAAACACTCCTTCAAAACATTCCTTCTGCCTCAGCACTTAACACAGGATATGTCACTCATCTACATGTCTCATGATTTATGGGCTCATTACAAAGATCAGATTAAAAAAAAAGATTGGATCAAATATGTGGCAGGATTTTTACTTTCTGAAGCGGGGATCGCCACCTCTGTCAGTGATTAGTGTACTGTAAATGAAGGATCGATCTGCCCCAAACTCGCATGCTGCCATGCTCTTAAACAAATAAATATTTACTTTAATGATAAATACAGTTGTGCTCATAAGTTTACATACCCTGGCAGAAATGATGATTTTTTAAACCATTTTTCAGAGAATCATTTGGGTAGTTTCTGTTACACAGGTAAATACAAGTAAACACAGGTGTTTGATAATGAATGGCTGCAGCCAATCACTGACCATGAGTGAAAAAAAGGTTTTTGTGTTTACATTCATAACCTCTGAAAAATGGTTAAGAAATCATCAATTCTGCCAGGGTATATAAACTTATGAGCACAACTGTAACTGACTCCTTGCAGGTGAGATAGTTGGGTCATGTGTCAGTAGCGTGTGTAAATGGCACCTATGACCTCCATCTACAGACACAATGCTGGCACACTGCCCCTCCTCCCTCACCCTACTCTTTAACACCTCATATGCTGCCATGCTCTTTAATAATAATAATAATAATAATAATAATAATAATAATAATAATAATAATAATAATAATAATAATAATACACTTTATTTGTATAGCACAATTCATACATGCAAGATGCAGGGTTGTCACAGGACAACATTTATTGCAGTCCAGTGTCGCTGGAGCAGATGAATACAATTGTAAACTGACTCTTGCGTGTACACGGGTGGACAGTCCTTGTAGGCCCTAGTCAGCAATCTTTGTAGTCCAGCGGCGCTAGAACTATCCAATGCCCTGTTAATGCAGGCTCTTATGTGAACATAGGTCAGCAGTCCTTGCAAACCAGAGGCACTAGACGAGGAAAGTTAATTTAGGCGCAGTCAGTTGTTAATGTCCCCAGGGAGCAACAGGGGTGAGGAAAAACTCCCTGTTTGTTTGATTTGTGTAAATTCAGGAAGAAACCTCAGGAATCCGTGAGTAAATCTCCCTGTCTTTCTAGGAAAAAACCTCAGACAGAACCACGTCTCCCGGGGGAGCCCATCTGCCGGGGCTGGTAACGGGAAGTCTGTGACTGTTTGAAGGGCTTAATGATCGATCTGCCCAAAACTCATATGCTGCCATGGTTTTAAGCGAATACATACATACTTTTATGGTAATTACCTGACTCAAGGTCCTTGCAGGGGAGGAAGCTGGGTCATGTGCGAGTAGTTAGTGTAAATGGCACCTATGTGCTCCATCTACAGACACAATACTGGCACACTGCCCCTCTGCCCTCACCCTACACTTTAACACCCTCCACACGGGAATCTAGAGAACAAAACAGCCTTAGACGGGACGCTGTGAAAGAAATCATTTCCCCGTTGAAGAAATTATTTCCCCGTTGAGACTATTTATATTGTAACACCACTCTCCCTGTGTTTTCCCCGACCTTTCTGATTGTTTTTCATTGTTCTAGAGTTTTCCGTATGCCGACACATCACTTTCGGAACTGGTTTAGGCTTTTTTTTTCAAATGGGTGAACACTTGCTTGGTCCATGCTGAGAAACAGGATGAGTGAGCAGGGTCAGGGGTTGACATTAAAAGGTTAAGCTATCTGAACTTTAAAATGTTCTGATAATGGAATCCTACCTTTAACAATTTTATAGGTGTTAACCATTATTTTACTTTCATGTCTTAACACAAAACCGCACAGTGACGACAACAAATATACAAATGTTCAGAACTGTGTAAATACTGGATCAGGATGGTCAGGGGTTGAGGTTATTGGGGTTAAGCTATCTGAACTGTAAACTGTTTTAATAACCGAGTTCTACTTTTAAGATTTTTATAGGTATTCACCACTAACTTACTTTCAGATCTTTACAACCAAACTGCACTTATGACAACAACTATGCACACTTTCTCCACTGTTTGAATACTGAATGAGCAGGGTTTTGGGCCTGAGGTGAATCTTAAGCTATCTGAACATTAAAATGCACACCTCCACAGTACTGTCCCAATAGTACTGCTTATACAAATCCTACTTTTAACACTTGTACGTTCCATCTTACCACAAAACCACACAGTGACAGCAGGAGAAATGACACACATTTTCTCAACTGTTCCAAATACTGAATGCCACCTAAGACTTAAACTACACTAATTCAAAGATGTTATCTGTGACCGATGACAAACTGTCTCCCAATTCTTCCTTCTCCTTGTTTACCACAGCAACACCAACAACACGGCGATAATATCACCACCAACAACAAAACAAACAGAAAGAAAACACTCCTGTGGGAACACATGCCCACACACACATACTCACACACACACACACACCACCCACACACACACAACAACACGACAAGACATGACCCACTTACACACACACACACACAGACACAAAACACACATTTACACATATGACCCCACCCCCACACACACACACAACATACAATACGACACGACCCCCACATACACACACAACATGGCAAAACCCACACACACACACACACATGCACACACACACAATACGACTAGACCCAAACACTCACACACAACACCACACAACTGGACCCCCATACACTCAATACGACACGACCCACACACACGCACACACAATACGACACGACCCACACCACTGAAGAGTGGGGGGCGCTGTGCGTACTTGTGCTGTGTGGAGCGCGCTGCCCCAGGGTGGTGGGGGTGTTGCTGGGGGTGTGGGGGTTTGGGGTGCTGACCGTGAGCGCAGGACAGGAAGCCGGCAGGGACGCCCTGGACGTTGACCTGGGCGGCTGCGGTGGCTACGGCCTGAAGGGTGGGCAGGTGGCTCTGGCCGGGGTGGCCGTGGGGCAGGTGGGTCAGGTGGGCAGGGGCGGCCCCCGGGGGCACGAAGGGCACGGCCAGCTCCACGTTGAGCAGCTGCAGCCGCTCCCTCTTGGCCGTCAGGCTCAGGATCTGGTCTTGCAGCCGCTGGTTCTCCTGCTGCAGGGAGTGCAGGGACTGGAGCATGTCCACGACTAGGGGAGAGAGAGGGGGAGAGGGAGGGGGGGAGAGAGGGTGGGAGGGGAGGGGGGGGGCAGAGGGAGAGAGACAGGGAGGGGGAGAGAGGAAGAGAGAGAGAGAGAGAGAGGGAGAGAGCAAGGGAGGGAGAGAGAGAGAGGAAGGCAGGTAGAGATAGAGAGGGGGGAGTTAGGGAGAGATACAGAGGGAGAGAGAGAGAGGGAGACAGGGAGACAGTAACGGAGAGATAGAGAGGGATAGAGAGGGAGAGAGAAAGAGAGCAATAGTGAGGAGAGACAAAAAGATAGAGAGGGGGAGACAGAGAGAGGGAGGCAGAGAGAGTAAGGGAGAGATAGAGAGGGGGAGAGAGAGAGAGCGTAAGGGAGACATAGAGATGGGGAGAGAGAGAGAGGTGGAGACAGGGAGAGAGGAAGGGAGAGATAGAGATGGGGATGTTGATAAATAATAATATTTCCAAATTTTACAAACATTTTCCTGTAACTTTAGCTTTAGGAACAGCTAGTCCATGTCTGCCCATCTATGTCCAACTATACAGATTAAAACTCAGTGTTGATGCCCATCTATACCCGACTGTACAGATTAAAACTCAGTGTTGATGCCCATCTATACCCGACTGTACAGATTAAAACTCAGTGTTGATGTCTGTCTATCTATGCCAGACTGTATAGAGCGACCCGTACTGTTGATGCCTGTCTATCTATGCCAGACTGTAGTAGAGCGACACTCACTTTTCATGCCTGTCTATCTATGCCAGACTATATAGAGCGACACTCACTGTTGACACCCAGATTAAAACTCACTGTTGATGGCTGTCTATCTATGCCACACTGTAGTAGAGCGACACTTACTGTCTATCTATGCCAGACTATACAGAGCGACACTCCCTGTTGATGCCTGTCTATCTATGCCCGACTATATAGAGCAACACTCACTGTTGATACCCAGATTAAAACTCACTGACACTCCCTGTTGATGCCTGTCTATCTTTGCCAGACTGTATAGAGCGACCCTCACTGTTGATGCCTGTCTATCTATGCCAGACTATATAGAGCGACACTCCCTGTTGATACTCAGATTAAAATCTCTGTTGATACCTGTCTATCTATGCCAGACTGTATAGAGAGACCCTCACTGTTGATCCCTGTCTATCTATGCCATACTGTAGTAGAGCGACACTCACTGTTGATGGCTGTCTATCTATGCCAGACTATATAGAGCAACACTCACTGTTGATACCCAGATTAAAACTCAGTGTGGATGCCTGTCTATCTATGCCATACTGTAGTAGAGCGACACTCACTGTTGATGGCTGTCTATCTATGCCAGACTGTAGTAGAGCGACCCTCCCTGTTGATGCCTGTCTATCTATGCCAGACTATATAGAGCGACACTCTCTGTTGATGCCTGTCTATCTATGCCAGACTGTACAGATTAAAACACACTTTTGATGCCCATCTATACCTGACTGTACAGCTGTACAACTCAGTGTTGATGCCTGTCTATCTATGCCCGACTGTAATAGAGCGACCCTCACTGTTGATCCCTGACTGTACAGATTAAAACTCAGTGTTGATGCCGGCCTATCTATGCCCAACTGTAGTAGAGCGACACTCAGTGTTGATGCCCGTCTATCTATGCCAGACTATATAGAGCGACACTCAGTGTTGATACCCGACTATCTATGCCAGACTGCAGTAGAGCGACACTCCCTGTTGATGCCTGTCTATCTATGCCAGACTGTAGTAGAGCAACACTCCCTGTTGATGGCTGTCTATCTATGCCAGACTGTAGTAGAGCAACACTCCCTGTTGATGCCCGTCTATCTATGCCAGACTGTAGTAGAGCGACACTCACTGTTGATGTCTGTCTATCTATGCCAGACTGTATAGAGCGACACTCACTGTTGATGTCTGTCTATCTATGCCAGACTGTAGTAGAAGGACACTCACTGTAGAGGCCTGTCTATCTATGCCAGACTGTACAGATTAAAACTCACTGTTGATGTCTGTCTATCTATGCCCGACTGTAGTAGAGCGAGACTCACTGTTGACGCCCGTCTCCCCGTTGCTGTGCTTCTCCAGGAGCAGCTCTATGTGGGAGCTGGCGTGGGGCACGCTCTCTGGGCGCGGCCGCCCCTGCTCCGTCCCCTCCCTCTGCTCGAACAGCAGCGGCAGGCTGCTCATGGGAGACCTGGGCCATCCACAGTGGAAACAGCACACAACGCTCTTTAAATTCACTGGAGTGGAATTACATTACTGTAAGTACAGTAATGTGTGTGTGTGTGTGTGTGTGTGTGTGTGTGTGTATGTGTGTGTGTGTGGGAGAGAGAGACCTGGGCCATCCACAGTGGACACAGCACACAACGCTCTTTAAATTCACTGGAGTGGAATTACATTACTGTAAGTACCAGTGTTTTCCCCAAAGCGTCTAAGCGTATCGGCACCGATACGCTTCTTTTTTCGCCGATACGCATCAAGTTTTGCCGATATGCTTAAAAATCATGCACAAAAACATTCCCCCTGGGATTTTCCCCGAACAAGAAGCCCCAATGTAGTCAAATGTAGGCTGCGTTTTTAGGAAACTTCCGTGGTGGGTGTGTAAACTACTATACTGGCGAAACTGGCCAATCACATGCCGATTACAGTGCTCCTTTGTTTTTTTCCGTCAGTCA
>CM050198.1:25159761-25169761 GCA_027475355.1 Coilia nasus
TACATTATGTTATGTTACAAGTCATATTACCGTCTATGTTTCATTAGGTCATACTAGTGCAGAGCCCGTGGTTACAACCGTGATGTGTGAGAGGGGTAGTGGCTATGTTGCCCAGAGTGACACAAACAGAAGGCAACTGAAGCTCGTTTTACTCATGTATTTGGCATTATGATAGTTGGCACTGCACTCACTCGTGCCATTAACAAGAAACCCATCAAATTTGAGTTCAGTGGAACGAATAGTTCAGGAGGTTTGCATGGAACAGACAGACACACACAGACACAGACACAGACACACAGACATTCCTTGCATGTATAGATAGATGTTATGTTATATAAGTTGTTACAAGATATGTTATGTAGTATGCGTTAGAGGTTATAATAACTTATAATTTACGTAATCTCAATGCCATACATTAAAAGAAACCCATTAAAGCATTGTGGTTCCATTAATCTGTCTATAAAAATGCTGTGTATGGTAAACATCTATATGCTTCACCCTTTAGCCTCTATCAGCTAACTATGATTACAATGATATGGACACCCCTCTAAACTGACAATGCTAGGCAGATCTAAAGTAAATTATAACCAGCTGTTATTGCAGTGTATTGCATTTTATACTGTTGAGTAAGCAGAGACAGAGACTTCAGAATTTTTAGCAACTCCTGTTATTAGTGTGCCATTCTTCTGAACTGCCATATATATCTCAAAATATAGCCTAAATCTCTGCTTTAAGGGATTACTCTATCATTACAGATATGAATTTGACTACAATCTGCGGTAAACCCACTCCTTAAAACCACTGTGTCTTTTTTGTCCAGTCACCAGGAACTTGCGCAAGGACATACTCCTTCTGTGTGTGTGTAAAAGGCCGTCTGCTCACCCGGCTCTGACTTACACACGCCTCTCCTCATCAAAGCTAAAGGTCATGGTACTGACCTCTTAGTCACTGTTCCATTTTTGGTTTAAAATCCTTCCGCTCCAGAACAGGGGCCAGATGGCTCGCAGTCTCACACAGACGCACACACAGAGAGCAACACACACACCACACACACACACAAGTTTGCAGAAAGCACACTCAGACACAGCACCACACACCACACACTCATGCTTTCAAATAGCACACTTACATAGAGCACTATACACATACACACTCACAAAACACACTCATAGACAGCAAAACACACACATGTTCTAATGACAGCACCACACTCTCCCACTCTCACAAAACACCCCCCACACAACCCTCCAACACACACTCACAAAACACACACACACAGACAACAGCACACACACTCACACTCTCACAAAACACAGCATGTTCTTATTTCTCACTGAGAGCCCATAAATTAATTTGCAATGCTGCTAATGTAACACACATACTATTACTATTAAAGGTCATGTTGACTTCAACATACTTCATCTGCTCCAATACAATCCCTTACCACTTTCAATACACCTGGCACAGGACTGACAACTTTTGCAGACTTTTTTTATGGCCCAGAAACGTCCTTAATTATTTATATGTGTGTCTTCTACGTTATTGTTCGCTGATGGCCCTTTGTAAGTTTTCAGAGTCCAATTGAGAGATTTCCAATTGTTCGATGATAATATCATCACTACATATTAGCTTTCACAGGAATATCAGACCTCTGAATCATAGGACAGCTCATTCAGTTGAACTTTCAATTGGACTTTCTTCAGCACTTTGGTGAGCCGTGAAATAAGGTCAATTCACTCTCTTGCATGCTCAAAAGACCTGATGGCATTTTGGTGCCCTTAGAGGGATTAGAGGGAATCTACACTTATATGACTTATGGGGCTAGAGAACCATAGAGACCTGGAACCCCAAGAGTCCCTCATATGGGGGGGGGGGGGGGGGGGGTTGGGGGGGGGGGCTTCTGGTGCCCAGAACTGTCAGTGCTCCCAATGTAAGTCAAACTTAACAAGTCCTTTTCTTGACTAAAAAGCCAAATCTCCATGACTTTCTATATAAAGAATGGAGAAAAACAAGACAGGGTTTTTTAAACCACGTTCTTTTTGGAAAAAACTTACCCAAGGCATGTTAAAGGTTAATAGCTGATAAGAAATAAATACATACTACAACTACATACTATTACAAAATATCTCTAATATTCCCTGTGTACGTCTACAAAACGATCAAATGCCTTGACTTGCCATATCTGGAAAGACTGCATCAAAATGATTTTCCAGAAATTGCATGACCAATGGGAACCCAAAATTGTTCTGACATTTTCTGGGCGCTCTGGGTTTCAGAAAGTAAAAGTCTTGCCACATATTTGTTCTAGCCAATCCTCTAAACCAGCTGATCCTAATTAGCACAACCGTTCAGCCAGATAGATGAGCTGATCAGTGAAATTAACAAAATGCCCTGTGTTACTGTAAGAGCACAGGCAGATTGAATCCATGGCAGGACCCAGATATATAAGGATTTGAGTTTGCACAGGCAGATTGGGTAACACTTTCTATGAAGCTTGCATTCACAACACTCTATGAACGCATTCATGAAGAGTTATAAAGTCTTCATAAAACTTAATAATGTTAGTACTCATAACTCTTTATACATACTCATGACCGCACTTACAGGCAGATCAAGCTTAATAACCAAGAGCGCGCTGTGTCACTTGAATTTGAAATATGGTTTATGGCATAGCATTATAATGCCATAGTGATTACAGTACAGTCATGAGTATGTGTAAATAGTTAGAAATACTTCACATGTTTTATGAATGCATTATAAGCATTTATGAATGCGTTTACAGAGTCTTATGAATACAAGCTTCTTAGAAAGTGTTGACAGGACTCAGATGGATGAAGGATATGAGTTTCCCAAAGGAAGTGAGCACCTGGACTTCTCTTTGGAGCTTGAAGACATTTAACCTTTCATCCAAAAAACTTCTTCAGTTCTGGCTTGATGTTCTGGCAGGGAGCCAGGAGCTAAATCTCTGGACCACTGGAGGATATATACCAGAGATATAGCTCCTGGTTCCCTACCATCAGGCCCAAACTGAAGAAGCCTTCAGATATCGCTCCTGGTTCCCTACCACCAGACCAGAACCCAAGATATAGCTCCTGGTTCCCTACCATCAGGCCAGAACTGAAGAAGCTTTTTGGATGAAAGTTTGCTTACAACTTCCGACTCCTCCTTTGACTACCATGAGCTGGCTGAATGAGAGTCCTCACAGACGACGTGAGTCTGCCCACCTTGCTGCCGGCGGCGCCCAGTCCGGAGGAGGAAGTGATGCGCATGATGGAGCCGAAGGTGGAGATGGTGACCTTGGTCTCGAAGGTGTTGGCCTCGGGCTCGGTGGGCCCGTTAGCGGGCGTGAGGGCTGGGGGCTGCAGGGCTGGGGGCTTGTGTGTGTACTTGTTCTCCCTCTCCCTCGATGCCTCCTTGGCCTCCTCCTCCTCTTCTTCCTCCTCCTCCTCCTCTTTCTCTTCCTCTTCCTCCTCTTCTTCCTCCTCCTCCTCGTCCTCCACAGGGAGGCTCCGGCGTTTGCGCTCCTCTCGCGGTTCTGCGGCGGCGGGCTCCTCAGGCTCCCTCTCCAGCCTGCAGGAGGAGGAGGAGGTGGAGAGCTGCAGGAACTCCTGGCTGGACAAGGAGGTGCCTCCTAGAGAGGCAGAGAGGAGGAGAGATGCATTACTGAGATGGCGCTGTGCTTTTTTGAACTGTACAACAGGGACAGAGAGTATCATCTTTGTTTTCTAGCAACACTTAGTAGTTTTCCTCTTCGGTCGCCCTACAGGTTGGAAGCAGAATTGCCTCTTGTTCGAACTACAGAGCAGACAGCCCGCTCCTCCAAACTTACTTATTGCGGTTATAGCCCATGGAGGGCGACAACGCAAATTCAAATGTGCTTTTTTACCCAGATAAAAGCTAATGAATCACTGAAACGATTTTGGAAACATTATTTATGGGTTGAAAAAACTACTTAATGTTGCTATAAAAACTTTTTTTGTTGAGATGTACAGCCCATTAGTTTCATCTTTGTAGAATATTTTCAGTGTATGTATAAAAGCATGTCAAAATAGGAATAGATAGGCAAATAAAGAATAGACTAAATAACCAAACAGTACCAGTTTTGGTCACAATCTTACATATGGCACCTTTAAAAGCTAGACACGTAACTAGACAGATAGGCTGATCGATCGATCAATGTTGTTTTCTACTGGAGAACAAGCACCTGTAGCCAAAACAGCACCAACAAAACAAAACACTACAGCAGCTCTCAGGCAGGCAAACAGGAAGCAGACTTAGTCAATCTGAAAACCAAGGCACCAAAACAAAAGGAAACCTTTATGGGAAAAACAATCAAAAGGAAACTATTCATTGGGACCGTGCAGAGTTCAGAGCTATTAAAGGGGAAGTCGCTGTCCTCGCTCTTGACCAAAACTGCGCGTCACCCCTGAGGTGACAGTAATGGAACACTGTGAGCCTGGCCAATAACCACACCAGGAAACTGAGACTGAGGGACATGGCAATATGGCAAAATAGGTCATGAGATTTTAGTATTAGTTTAGTATTATACTAGCATAACATAGATTTTTACCACAATGGTGTTTTTCCTAACATTGCCAGTTTGAGATTGTCTGGACTGAAACCTCTAGAAACTACAAATTAGATCAACATTTTTATTAACATGTAAAGCAAAAACATGCCAGGCCTTAACCTAAACTGCTTAAGCACTTCAGGATATTTGATATTTCACTTTAAACACTCATGTAGGGTGACAAGATTTTTGTTTTGTTTTTGACTAATATAAACTGGACCATATCAAGGAGACTTCTTGGCTTCAATGGCTTATTTTAATTTACACAGGCTAAAGGATACCACACACACTGGGGTTCTTTGGTGAAATACACAGACAGGCTACACTGACTGAAGGTTTAGATACTGTGCGTGCCATGTTTTCCACACAGCCACTGAAGATGATGCAACAGACTCCCTCCAGTATGTAACACGTAAGACATGTTGCCTGTTAATATAGTCAGTGGGTGAGTAATTGTGATTTACACAGCACATTTGCAACCAAGCCTGCATCGCAACAGAAGAAGGACAACATGAAAAAGGTGTTTTGACACCAGTACCACCTGACAGAAACAAAGCAACAAGACAACATGTCATATTACGTTTGTGAATGCTATAAAGTAAGCCCTTGTTGCTGGATACTATAGTGACATAGGCAGTAGTGACAATAGCGTGTGCAGTACTGGCTAGACTGTGTGCAGTAGTAATTGGACTGTGTGCAGTAGTGACTAGACTGTGTGCAGTAGTGACTATACTGTGTGCAGTAGTGAGTAGACTGTGTGCAGTAGTGACTAGACTGTGTGCAGTAGTGAGTAGACTGTGTGCAGGAGTGAGTGGACTGTGTGCAGGAGTGAGTGGACTGTGTGCAGGAGTGAGTGGACTGTGTGCAGTAGTAATTGGACTGTGTGCAGTAGTGAGTGGACTGTGTGCAGTAGTGATTGTAGTATGTCCTATAGTGACTGGAGTACGTTGTGGACTGTGTGCAGTAGTTACTGGACTGTGTGCAGTAGTGAGAAGACTGTGTGCAGTAGTGAGTGGACTGTGTGCAGTAGTAATTGGACTGTGTGCAGTAGTGAGTGGACTGTGTGCAGTAGTGACTAGACTGTGTGCAGTAGTGATTGTAGTATGTCCTATAGTGACTGGAGTATGTTGTGGACTGTGTGCAGTAGTGAGTGGACTGTGTTCAGTGGTGACTGGACTGTGTGCAGTAGTGACTGTAGTATGTCCTGTAGTGACTGGAGTATGTTGTGGACTGTGTGCAGTAGTGAGTAGATTGTGTGCAGTAGTAAGTGGACTGTGTGCAGTAGTAAGTGGACTGTGTGCAGTAGTGAGTGGACTGTGTTCAGTGGTGACTGGACTGTGTGCAGGAGTGACTGTAGTATGTCCTGTAGTGGCTGGCTGGCGTGTCTGCTGCTGACCTGCGTTGAAGGGGCTGGAGGAGCAGGAGGAGGACGAGCAGCTCTTGACGGTGCCGCTGCCGGACTTCTTGCTGCTGCGGTGGGGCAGGCCGTGGCTGCTCAGCTTCTTGGGCTTGCCCTCGCCCTCCTTACTCACACCATGGTGGCTGGAAGACAACTGTTTGTGTATGTGTTTGTTTGTTTGTGTGTGTGTGTTTGTTTGTGTGTGTGTGTTTGTGTGTGTGTGTTTGTGTGTTTGTGTGTGCGTGTTTGTGTGTGTGTGTGTTTGTGTGAGTGAGTGTGTGTATGTGTGTGTGTGTGTGTGTGTGTGTGAGCATGTGTGTTTGCATGAATGCATGTGTGTGTGTGTGTTTGTGTGTGCATGTGCGTCAGTCAGTTTTTGCATGAATGAATGTGTGTGTTTGTGTGAGTGTGTGTGCATGTTTGCATGAGTTTGCATGTGAGTGTGTGTGTGTGTGTGTGTGTGTGTGTGTTTGTGTGTGCATGTGCGTGAGTCAGTGTGTACATAAATGTGTGTGTGTGTGTGTGTGAGAGTGAATGTGCATGTATGTGCATGCGTGTGTGCACGTAAACAAACCATGAGGCAAAACATCAGACAAACATATTCACACATCAGCAGAAATGAACACCACGACCCTGTTCTACAAGGGCAAACAGCAGACACACACCCCCGAAATCACAAGGAAGTCAAGTGTTCCTGACAAAACAATGCGCTGTGTACTGCATTCAAAGAACCACCCCCAAACAACATCAGCAGCAGAGCAAAGCTTCTACTGACATTTAATACACCATAGCCTACATGATTACTCGTGCAACTATATTGTCAAGGCTTGGACCAGAATCGATTTGTTTGCTTTCTGCCCTTTGGTACAATATTCATAGCTTAAAGGAGAACTTTGGTGTAAAATGAAAATTGGCATGTTAAAACATCATACTGAGTTGGTATGTGTACGAAGGAGCAAAATTGATTTAGCCTGTTGCATTCAGAGTTTAACTATTTTTTATCATTTGTCCCAGAAGGCTAACAATGGAAGTGGTAGGTGCCCTTAGACGAAGCATGATGGCTACGCTATTTTTAAACCATTAAAACAGCTCGAAGAAACTCCACACTCAATCGGTAGTACAACAAAGGCCCTGACATTAAAAACGAGGCACTGAGAACTTTGTAAGTGTACACAACATTTATTAATAAAACAGTTTTGACAAGCAGTACCTTGCTGTAGTTTCTCGTCGCCGCCATGATGAAAGTCTGCACAGGTCGATTGACGAACACGAACAGGAAGCAGGAAGAATAGGAGGAGAGGTAGTACAATCAACTTGTTTGGACTTTCATCATGGCAGCAACGAGAAACAACTGCAAACGACTGCATGTAAGAACAGCTTTTTAAATAAACGTTGTGTACATTTACAATATTCTCAGTGGTTCGTTTTGAATGCCAGAGCCTTTGTTGTACTACCAATGGAATGTGGAGTTTCTTCGAGCTGTTTTAATGATTTAAAAATAGCGTAGTCGTCATGCTCCGACTAAGGGCACCTACCACTTCCATTGTTAGCCTTCTGGGACAAACTATAAAAAATAGTTAAACTTTGAATGCAACAGGCTAAATCAATTTTGCTCCTCAGTACACATACTAACTTGGTATGATGTTTTAACATGCCAATTTTCATTTTACACCGAAGTTCTCCTTTAATGCCCATTGTATACTGTGTCCTACAAAGGCAAAGTGCAGTAACTACGTGAACACTGAAACTGTGAAAAATCTAATCTAATGTCTGTCAAGTGTCTTCTTCTAATGTCTTCAAAGTTGTCATACAGTACTGCCCAGTCCAACATGTTGTAGGTATAATACTGGTGATGCTTTTATCTACTTTCCTAATAGGAAGAAGCAAGATATTTAGCAAAAAGAGGTGTTCCAGTTTAAATTCAGTTTTGAGAAAATGTGTAGTTACTGCCTTTTGGCTTTGTAGGGCAGTACTGGTACATCATGATCATTTATAAGTCAGGGCACATTGCATTGTGGTACACCATGACCGTTTGTAAATGAAAGCCCATTTGATACTGGTCATTGACCATGTTCATGGACCAAGCTGACCCAAAGGGATGTATCTTGTCTTGAAAATGTCTTTTCTTTGTCTCACGAGAAATGAAATTGCTAATAGTTGAGCTTACATGCACTTCAGCGTGCCAAATATAAGGCTTAGCTATCCCAGTTTTGATCATATTCAGGATTAGGTGTTTACAGGAACACAGAGAAACGTGGTTATTCATAACCCTGTTTATATGATAAATACTAGTATCCCGTTTTCTTGTTACACTATTCTCTCTTAATGTGGATTTGCAGGTTACCAACAGTAAAGTTTTATACATTCGAGATAAGGTGGAACAGTATCCTGGTTTCTTTTAAGGTGCTCCACCTAGCATATTCCCATTTTTAAAAAACTGGGATATGGGATTTTTCTGAAAGCTGAATTCAGGATAAGGTGTTTGCATGCCCAAACACAGAGCCAAGATACTTAATATCCTAGGGTACTGCTGTGCATGCAATCGTACTCACTGAGATTCTTCTAAAAGTCCCTATAAATTTCATTCCATTTCATTTAGAGAGGCTTTCTAGAGAGACTAACTACAAGAGAAACCTGGCGTTAAGTGCTTTGCTCACAATGGTGCCCACAATTACTTTGTGTCACAATGGTGGCAAATTCGAACACACAACCACCTCCTTTTACATACCCTAATCACTGACCACCAGATTAGCATAGCAAGGTGAAATAACAGTTAGTATGTTTCTACCAAACAGTACAGTACAGTTTGGTTCAGTATGGTAAGCAATTAGTTGTGTTTGGGAGAAACAGATGAGAGGTTTTTGTAGAAATGTTGTTGTTCCTGTGGGGAGAGTGTGGCAGGTGGGAGAGAGGGAGGGAGGGAGGGAGAGAGGGAGGGAGGGAAAGAGGGAGAGATGGAGGAGTACAGACCTTCTCCAGGCTGCTGGAGAGGGAGGAGCCTAGGCTGGGCATGCTGGTGAGGGCGGAGCCTAAGCTGGGCATGCCCTCTGAGGACTTCTTATGACGCTCTTTCTGTTTGGTCTTGTCTTTGTGGCTCTGGAGGACACACATGTGCACACACACAGACAGACACATCATTCAAATGCATGCATGTGTGCACACACACACACACACACACAAACACACACACAAACACACACACACACACACACATACACACACACACACACACACACACACACACACACACACACACACACACACACAGACACATCATTCACCTGCACCCACACACACAGGCAGACACATCATTCACATGCACACACACCCGGGCAAACACGCACACGCACATACACAAACAAGCTTCATAGCATCTCTGCAAATTTCCACATAAAATCATCACAAGTGCATACAGCAATCTGACACAAATATTTGCGCAATCTGCTTTAACGATGTAAGACTTTACTGTGCTTATAACTGTCTATGCTAAACGTTGTGTACAAGAACTGTGTACTGCACTACAAGCTAGTACAACTGTAAAACAAGCAAGTGTCAGCATGAGAATGCACTACCTCTCTAAAAATCTCCAGAAATAATCACATTAAATATTATATATACACACACTGATTTCACATAATAATTACGCCAACTTAATCTAATGAGTTGTGAAGTAAAATGCTTTGAACTGCTTTGTGTAGGCAATAAAGTGTGTGTTTTTTGGGAAACTGGCTCATTTTACAACCCTTAAATTTAAACAGTTAAGTTTTATTGTTTTGAATCCATTCAGCCAGTCTCCACATCTGGCAGTAGGATCTCTGAGTCTGGCAGTACCACTACATGTATTAGCTTAGCATAAATCACTTAACCGGATTAGACCAGGAGTATGTTAACTGGTGCGATCCGATTTATTTATTTGTGCTAAACTAATGCCTGAAGTGCTACTGCCAGACTAGGATATCCTATCTAACTACAGGAGATTCACTGAATGGATTCAAAAACCATAAAACCCAACTGTGTACGTAGCTCTAAGA
>CM050198.1:25174761-25179761 GCA_027475355.1 Coilia nasus
CATCGCCTGCCACTGTTTGCCTTTGTGGTTTCAGAGATGACGTGGAGGTGACAAGTGCGAAAAGTTCACAATAACATAACATAAGATGCCAACACCTCAACGTGTGTGTGTGTGTGTGTGTGTGTGTGTTAGGGTTAGGTGTGTATGCGCTTATGTGTGCGTGTGTGTGTGTGTGTTTGTGTGTGTGTGTCTGTGTGTGTTTGTGTGTACGCACATGGGTGTATGTGTACATGTGTTTGTGTGTGCGTGCGTGTGTGTGTGTGTGCACTTGTGGGTAGTGGTGGTATTATGTGAAGAAGTGTTCTATGACTGTTTTGCTGTATTGCTGTTATTGGTGTTTGTAGTACAGTAGTACAGGTGTGTGCACGTGTGTATGTGTGTGTGTGTGTGTATGTGTGTGTGTGTGTGTGTGCGTGTGTGTGTGTGTGCACTTGTGGGTAGTGTTGGTATTATGTGAAGAGGTGTTCTCTGACTGTTTTGCTGTATTGGTGTTTGTAGTGCAGTAGTACAGGTGTGCGCGCACGTGTGTGTGTGTTTGTGTGTATTTGTGTGTTTGCACATGGGTGTATGTGTACGTGTGTGTGTGTATGTGTGTGTGTGTGTGTGTGTTTGTGTGGTGTGTGTGCGTGTGTGTGTGTACATGTGTTTGTGTGTGTGTGTGCGCGTGTGTGTGAGTGTGTGTGTGGTGTGTGTGCGTGTGTGTGTGTGTGTGTGTGCACTTGTGGGTAGTGGTGGTATTATGTGAAGAGGTGTTCTCTGACTGTTTTGCTGTATTGGAGTTAATGATGTTTGTAGTGCAGTAGTACAAGTGTGCGCACAAGTGTGTGTGTGTGTGTGTGTTTGTGTGTATGTGTGTGTGTGTGTCTGCCTATGTGTCTATGTGTGTGTTCTCTTACCATCTTGCTGTAATGGTGTTTGCAGTAGCAAAGCTGTGCGGATGTGTTTGTGTGTGTGTGTGCGTGTGTGTGTGTGCGTGTGTGTGTGTGTATGTGTGCATTCTCTCACCATCTTGCTGTAATGGTGTTTGCAGTAGCACAGGTGTGTGTGTGTGTTTGTGCGTGTGTGTGTGTGTGTATGTGCGTGTGTGTGTGTGTGTATGTGTGCATTCTCTCACCATCTTGCTGTAATGATGTTTGCAGTAGCACAGGTGTGTGTATGTGTTTGTGCGTGTGTGTATGTGTGTGTGTGTGTGTGCGTGTGTGTGTGTGTATGTGTGCATTCTCTCACCATCTTGCTGTAATGGTGTTTGCAGTAGCCGCAGTACTTCACATTGTCAGCCTCTGGCCCCTCCTCTTCACACAGCAGGCCCGCCATCTGAGCACTGATGGACACACACACAGACACACACACACACACACACACACACACACACACACACACACACACACACACACACACACACACACACACACACAGACATGCCTGCTGTTTCATTCATGACATATCGTCTTATTCCGTTTCCAAATGTTGACTGTTTAGCATGACAACATTCCCATGGTTAGACACCTGTCACTCACCCACACACCCACAAACACACACACACAAACACACACACACACACACACGCACACACGCAAACACACACACACACACACACACACACACACACACACACACACATAGACAAACACATACTTACACACACTCAAATCAAATCCTAATTCATTTTCTATACCTAGTAACAAGTCTTGTTACTAAGTATAGGAAACAAATTAGGATTTTAGTAATATCTGATAATCGACAGATGCCATATTTAGACCAGGTAGGCCACAGGTTGGTAGTACTACTGACTCATATCTAAAGGTGCGTAGATGTGTAGTTTCTGCACTCATCTATCAAAAAGAACCCCAAAGCAACCACATTACTGTACTCCTGGGGTGTTATCTTCATTTACTGATTACTGTGAGAATTAAACGACTGCTGTGTGTTTAGAAAGCACTTACTGCACCTATAAACAACAGCATATAATATTATTATGTACAATAAACACTACTGTATAAGGGTGTACATTTCTGAACATTACTCAAACATTACACAAAATATGCATACTTCAATGATCCAAAAAAAATCCTAAAATTCCCATTTTCTAATAAGGCCAATTTCTTTACAACTTTCATCCTTCCAACATTCCCTTCACACTGGTGTAACAGCACACCTGTAGCCCATTAGTGTTCACCGTACCGCTGGTGAAACTTAACTACAACATTACTACAACATTACAGACAGTCTTTAGTAACACATTACAACCTGGTCATTGCCATTCTGGTAACAACAAACTTATAATAGGGGGTGCCTCTTAAGGGGTTAAACATTAAACTGTGTGACAAGGCTGTCCTCCCTACACCAAGCAGTGTCTTTATAGATGCTCTGTTCCAACTGCCATTCGCTTGAGCACACTCGCTTTATCACACAGAGAAGGTCACAGTAAGAGCGTGCTCTTCTTTTGTAGTTCTGCCAAGTACAATCTCATGGATCCTTACAGAATTCACTGACATGTAGTTTAGTTGTATGGTGAAAGGGCCCTCTCTCGCTCTCCCTCTCTCTCTCTCTCTCTCTCTCTCTCTCTCCTTCTCTTTGTCTACTTCTTTCTCTTTCTCTCTTGGACACATGCACATAAAGACACACACACACACACCCTTATACACACACAACTACACAACTACACACATGCACATTCACCTTCTTTACACACACACACACACACACACACACACACACACACACACACACACACACACACACACACACACACACACACACACAAACACACACACACACTGCTACTACAAAACCTAGAGGTATGTGGCAGATAAACTGATTTAACTGTAGCGCATACAGTCAAGCGTGCACATACACCCCCACCAACACGTGTGCATTCACATGAATTCCAGAGGCGTCTTGCTTGAGACACAGCAAAGCTTTTACAACTGCCTGCCCAATGGCTACAGACACGCTGCCAAGGCCCTAAAGGACCACAAGCGTTATATGCATATAAAGCTGAAAAAGCGCCCGTACTACAGTTGTACAGTTTACATGCCCTGGCAGAATTGATGATTTCTTAACCATTTTTCAGAGAATAATTTGGGTAGTTTCTGTTGTCATTATGGTTTAAATAAAGTGAACACAGGTGTTTGACAATGAATGGCTTCAGCCAACCACTAACCATGAGTGAAAAAAAAGTTTTTGTGTTATCATTCATAACCTTTGAAAAATGGTTAAGAAATCATCAACCCTGCCAGGGCATGTAAACTTATGAGCACAACTGTATATGAAAGACATATAGTATTTTTATATAGTATATTTTTCTTTGCCTGTCTCATCTACACACATACTGCCAGATAAATACACAATCAGACAGACCCCCCCAACCACCCACCCACATACACACACACACACACACACAGAAAGACAGCCATATACACACAGATGCAAAGACAGCCAGACAAACACACAGATGAAAAGATAACCAGACACACACACAGGTAGACAGCCACACACCTGAACACACACATACACACACCTGAAAACACACACACACACATACACACACACAAACCCACCAGGTGACATGGAAGGCTTGTCTGCAGCCTGGTCGGTTGCAGGTCATACAGGCGCCACAGGCTGCCTTGCTCTCTCGGCCGTGGTCCTCACAGATATAACATGTCTGCAGGATTGGACAGAACAGATATATCAAGTCTGCAGGATTGGACAGCATGAATATAACATGCCTGCGGGATTGGACAGCACAGATATAAAAGGTCTGCAGGATTGGACAGCAGCACAGATATAACACGTATGCAGGATTAGAAAGCACAGATATAACAAGTCCGCAGGAGTAGACAGCACAGATATAACAAGTCCGCAGGAATACACAGCACACATATAACATGTAGGGCCCTATGAAATCCGTTTTATTTTTTCTCAAATTCCGTTTTATTTTTTCTCAAATTCCGTTTTTTCGGATTTATTTTTTGCCATTTCGGATTTTTAAAACTTCTAACTAATTTTCACCTTTAAAAAGTCAAGGACAGACACAAAAATCTTTTTTTCATTATTTATTTCATCTGTTTACTGAACAGCGCCACACTCAGGGCTAAATAAAACAAAAACTGAAATAGCCAAAAATAGTCAAAATTTCTCAAACTCAAAATTGAAATTTCCTGAACGTAAATCTCATTTTTGTATTGCCTTGGAATTTTATTGTCAGTTGCTCTGGCATATTTACAATCCTTTGCATACATCGGCATTAAAGTACATGATGACAAGGCACTTGGTGTTCAGCTCCGTGAGAGACTCTCTCTTGTCAGTGAGAAGTGTCTTGTACTTGCTGAAACTCCTCTCACAGTCCACAGAACTGACTGGGAAATAGATGTAGGACATGGCAATATTTCCTATGCATGGAAATCGTTGGCTTGTACCTTTCCAGTAGTCAGCAGGGTTCAGGGAAGCTGAGAGGCTTTCATTCCTCACACAGTGATGGTATGTGGCCCACTCCTCACTGAGCTCAGGAGATGGGCTCTTGAACCCCCACAGTGTGCCATAGGCTTCAATCTGCCTCTCCATAGCAGGAGCCTGCCTGGGATCAAACACTCTGACCAACTGGTAAATCTGTCTGGCAGGATGAACATCCCAGTGCTTTGAAAATTTTTCAAATGCAGTGTGAAATCCATCATGAAGGTGATCCAGTACATCTCTCTTATTTGACATTCTCATTTGGCTCAGCAGCTCATCAGTTTTGGTCCCAAAGCCATGGGTTTTAGCTGTCCCATTAACTAAATAGGAACCAAGATCTTCCATGATATTGTAAGCAGACACTGCTACTGGAGTGTGGGTGCCCTCAAGCACTCTCAGAGCTGTAACCAGTCTCCCACACGCTTCAGAGATGAACGTCAGCTTCAACTGAAGGGCTTCTTGCTTTACATCTGTGTCCATCAGCTCAAGGATGTTTTTTACAGCCTGAGCAGAGGACTTCTCTGCTGCAAAGAACTCCTTGTACAGGT
>CM050198.1:25184761-25199761 GCA_027475355.1 Coilia nasus
CTACCTTGCTAACAAACAATGTGACCAAACAAACTGGTTTGAGTGTAGGTGTGCATTTGCATTGATTTCCATGAACTCATGTAGCCCAGGCATTCACCCTGCGAACAGATCTCAGCACAATGGTAGCATGTTTGTTTTCATATTATGTGATCATATTTCTTCACTCTTGATGATCACTGCAAATTACTAACAAGTGACACTTTGCAGCTGACTGCAGTTTGACTACACAACCACTGGCTGTGGTACATTTCTGCAGATGCATGTGAACTGCTGTGCTGAATTGCTTAGCTGGGATTAAGCGCTGTGTGTGTTAGAATTTGGGGGGGGGGGGGGGGGGGGGGGGCAACTCTCTATTCCCACCTGTGTAACACCTGTTAGACATCTGGACTGTGTGTCTGTGAAATCAGACAAAGATGGCGGGCTCCTCCACAAAGGATGAGCAGAAGCGCTCTATTTACGAGGGACTCCCTTTGTACTTTGTACCTGGACAAAACACACCACTAGCTAGCTTTCACAGGAGACCATGATGGAAAAGACGAACATGGCAGATGTGTTCTCTGAACTACTGTGTCAGACTTACTCCAACCAACAGAGATAAATAAAACACACAGCACGTTACATGCCGTTTAGCTGACATTCTTATCCAGAACGGAGAGAAGCACTGGTTATTTACTCCCCCACTCACACTGTTTTTTTTTCACTGGCACAGGAATTGAAGCTGCAATCCTATGACTCCCAAGGCCACTTAACCATTACGCCATAGCTACTCAAACCAACACATACCATGTAAGGCATTAACACAGTAACTAAAAAATAATGAGTATCAAACAGATAAATTATTCTATAAAAACAGATCAGTAAAGTAAAGTTGTTGTGTTTTTTGTATTACTTCACAATGACATGACATTGAACCTGAACCTCTTCACAACCTCAAGTTCATGAGAAAGATTGAAAGGCTTTGGACAGTGTGCCATAATGGTGTATTACCAAACTGATTGTTAAGCTGTATCATACTAGAACATGTGAACAGTGACATATCCTAAAAGTCAGTTCATGAGAGATAATAGAAAACCTGACACTTAAACTGTTACTGAATTGAAAAGCTTTTCAGGTGACTACCTCATGAAAGTGGTCTGTCATGAATCTGTCATGAATGTAAATGCTAGCTAGCTACACTGAAAATCTAAAGTGATATACAAAGACTTGACACTCTAACTCAGTCAGTTCAGCTAGTGCCTGTGTAAGTCTAAGTATGCATGTAGCGCTCCTAAAGACTCCTACACTCTGATTAATTAGGAATGGAGAAGGCTGCCTCCAGACTGAAGTGTGTGACTGATGACTAAGCACCTGGTGTTAATGAAATGGAGGTGGAGAGGGGAGAAAGGCTGTGGGTATGTGTGTGAGGAAGTGAGAGTGGGTGTGTGTGGAGGGGGGGGCGGTGGTCGGGTCTCAGGGATCTCACCACTCGTGCTGCTCGCTCTTGTGACTCGCACTTTCGGCAGAACCATGGTCCGGTAGGCACCTGGACGATGCCATAGCAGGCTGGAGAACATTGACAAGACAGAACACAACACAACACAACACCACGCGCTGACGTGAGTTACACTTGCTGTGAGAGCCGTCGTCAAGGAGATGATGAGTCATGACAACAGTTACAAATGCACCCACTCTGAGGTGTGGAGACACATACACTTGGGTGTACACACACACACACACACACACACACACACACACACACACACACACACGTGCACTCCCACCCACAGGCACACAACCACACAGAAACACACACACACACACACACACACACACACACACACACACACACATTTAGGCTGTAATATGCATATTAAGTGAACAGCTATAGTGACTCTCTAACAGAAGGAAAAATAAGTATCAAAGGGTATATCTCACAAAACAGACAGCATAAATCTTCACAAACCAATAGAGGACACAAACTTTCTCTGTACAAAGACACCTACTCTTCCACTCAACAGTTACTCTTTCAGGCAGACCTGCATTACCACCGGTTAATTTTACAACAAAAAGGAAAAAAAAAAACCTCATCATCAATTGGTGGTGTCTACTGTGTTCTGCTCTGCCACACACAGCCTGTAGGCTACTTCACTTTGTTCTGCCATACAGACAATACTATTGGCAAAATGAAGTTGGAACAGCTTGTAAAGTTTCTTATTCGTCCTGCTGCATTCGTGTACTGATGGAGGGAAATACAATAATTCCTAGACAGTGCCAAGCGTGTACCTGACAACTGTAACAATGACTGTGTAATAACGGTACTTGAATGAGACAGAATTCCTCTACAATTTTGTCCGTACTGGAGACAAAATGGTCACAGCGGCGCTACTAAGAAACAGCATGATGTCAACAAAGCATGTGGAGAGCTTTCAGCGCTCCGCTTCAGGGCGACAATGCTCCTGGAGGCCCTGTAGCATTGCCATAAAAAGCTAACGATGGCTAACCGCTCGTGACTATCGAGCGTTATGTATCCTACCACCATAATAAGGCTACATTATCATCCTCTTTCATATGCAGTAGCACGGCTATGTCTGTGAGTGATCAGCGACACAACACGCCCTCGTATGTATATGTCCACACGCGCACGTAAGCGCGTAACAACATCTCCCTCCAAACCCGTAATAACATTGTAATACAGGAAGGCCAGTTACCCTGGTGCACGGCGACGCTGCACCCGTGTCCATCACAATATACCAGCGGGTTCTCAGCCCAGCCGCGCTCATCGGAACATACACAGCAACCTCCAACCATTTCCCGCATACTGTTTCCATACGGTATTATACACGTGTCTGCAACTACTAATCCTTGCTGGGGAGTCTAGTAATTCTTGAATGTATCGGTAGTCCAGGCATTGCGCTCGGTGCAGCAGTTATATAGGAGCCAGAAAGGATCGGATCTCTGCGTGGGGTTGCCGAAGGCGACTTTTTTCCGTGATGTCCTCTTTCGTCCCCACATACGAGATGTGAAGTAGTGCGCATGCTCACAACCAGAGTCAGTCACGTTCACCCAGACCAAAATACTGGCTGTAGCAGACATCGAGTAAAGTGTCGCGCCTACACGGGCTACATTATTGCACAGTCTGCCCAGCGATCACTACGCACTGACGGCTATGCTGGCTTTAGTTTTGAAGTGTAGATTTAGCCTAAATTAATAATGGTTCAAGAAAGCCGGTAGTCAATGACAAGGACAGAGTGCATGGTCTCTGGGGAATCCTGAATTTCTATGCCATCTCCGGAGCGCCATCTTGAGGATTGTTGAGGGCGACTCACTGTGTTCTCCATTGATCTTCTCAAATATACACTCTCACTTGAATCAGGGAGCACTGCTTTTCACTGAAATCTGGAAAAAAAAGATGTTGTAATTGATGTAAGCAGTGTACAACCATAGCCCATGTTATCAATGATAAGACAGCCTCCAGTATCCACATCTTCACTAATGGGCACCACTTTAAAGCTTTCAGACGTCAAAACCACACAAGAAATGAGTCTGAGAGGTAGGATCTTCATTTGGACCTAGCCTAGTAGAATAAGAATTTCCATGTGTAAGTCAAAGCACAAGATGTCTTTGAAGGTTCTCATTAATTCAAGTCACTAGCCATACGTGCTAAGTTGTAGGCAACTGAACTTCTATTTGGAGCTTGGAAATGTTTCACCTCTCGTTAAAAGGGCTTCTTCAGTTCTGAGAAAGCCTTTTGGAAGACAGCTGAAATGTCATCAAGCTACAAATAGAAGTCCAAATACCTACAATCTAGCAAGTATGACCAAGCACCAGATACTTTTGTAACCTTTTCCCACTTTGGTCCTTGGAGCTGCAAGGGAGGAAACATTCAAGATGACATTCAAGAAGGCAACATTCAAGAGTTTTAACGAATGACTGTATATTATCTTATATACAGTCAATGGTTTTAACAGCTCAGCACTGGCAGGGGGTATTTGAGGATACCATGCATGCAGTAATACTATTATTATTAATAAAAGAGCCCCAAATTGTGTTGTTTCATAGGGCTGAACATAGGGCTGTGCGATATATCGAATATACGAAATTATCTCCGAAATAGATTTGTGAGATACATAAAATTATTATATCGTATGTATCGAGTATTTTATGGTCATCTGATTTTTTTTTTCAAGCAGCAGCCGAGACTCGTCTTGCTTTCATGTTAAAAACGTTCTGGTGGCTTTCTCCTTTTCCCTCAGGCAGTAACGCGAGTGAGGGGTTAAAAATTGTGTTGTTTCATAGGGCTGAACATAACACTAAGACCAGAGGCGGATTTAGCCATGTGGGGGCCCTAGGCAAAATATAGATGTGGGGCCCTCATATTTGAAACACACACCTAAGTCAAATAACCATCCCTATACCTCTTGGCTTATCGCAATGAACCAAGACTGCAGTACCACCAACAATGGTCTTATTACAATGATCTTAACTCTACACAGCAAATCAGTTTCAGATTACTCCAGCATTTGCTAAAATGATTTGTTTATTGCTCAGATCAAATGAGAGAGAGAGAGAGAGAGAGCACTATTATGCTCCATGTTTGAAATCATGTTTGAAAACTGCCAGAGACAAAACCTGATCTTGTGCTTATAAGAACTAGAATACAAAATGGAGATGGAGCCAATGGAAACTGCTATTTACATTTCAACAGGACTGATGAAAATAATTTTTGTGTGTATGTGGACAGGAATAACAATGTGTGTGTGTGAGGAGAGAGAGAGAGAGAGAGAGAGAGAGAGAGAGGGAGAGGGAGAGAGAGAGAGAGACATAGAGACACAGAGATACAGAGAGTGTGTGTGTGTGTTTAGGGTAGCAGTTAGTAAAGTTCTCAAAAAAGATTGATTAGTAAAGATTGAGTGGTGTGTGTGTGTGTGTGTGTGTGTGTGTGGCAGCAGGTGTAAAAAATGAAGTTAGTTTTGGCAGTGTGTCTGTATTCCTTTTGTTTTCTGCCCATTTTTTTTCTTTTAGCATAGCCACTCTCATAATTCCGCTTCATGTTTACAGTTCCCGCTTTGGTTTGAGTCACGTTGTGTCACGCATTGCTACATATGGACTAGTCCAATGCACAACAGTGAAGGGGGGTATGTGTCCTGGGACAAATATTGTTTAAACATTAATTCAGTATTATTCTGATATTTACTGGAATAATATATTTTTTAATTTATTTACCGCGGCTTGGCTGCTCATATTTGGGGCCCCATAAAAAAGGCAAATTTGGTGGGGCCCTAGGCAAATGCCTAGGTTTGCCTATACCAAAAACCGCCTCTGACTAAGACCAAAGACTGTACAAAGACTGTACTATACTGTAACAAGAACAAAATTAGGCTACATTGCACATGAAGCTGCCTCGCTCTGTATTATTAAATACCACCTTTCAAAAACAAATCATGACAACCCTTAACCCACTAGTTGCCTTGGACAGAAGACACTGTTACTAGCACAGTCATGTGCATGAGGCTTGATGTGTGGCTATTGAGTCATTTCAACCCTGCTGGTGTGGTTGCAGTTTGAGTGTGTCCTTTGAGTATGACTGTGCACAGATGAAGTGATGTGTGATAATACAGACCTAGCACCTAGCATTCGCCTCCCACACACACACACACACACAACACACACACACACACACACAACACACACACACACACACACACACACACACACACACACACACACACACACACACACACACACACACACACACACACACACACAACAAAGCTTATGGGAATATAAGTGCACACTCAGATCCATTGTGCTGGTATGAATGGGAGTCTTGCATTGTACCAGCATTTTTTCATTCTTCCAGCATGTATTTCGATCATAGCACAAAATCAAGATTAGCCTACTTGTACTACTAGTCTCCAATGTTCCACTCCACTCACATGTGCACATGCTCTTGTTTATTACTGTATTACATGTGTATTTTGTATAATATGTGAACATGACATATTTTGTATAATGTGTACCCTGCATGTATATGATGTTACTTGTCTATTGTTGTCTGTATTGTATCACTGTCTATATGTTATGCATACGTTACTAATTTTATCTACAGGTTAAATGTATACTAGAGAGTTGACATTTACCAGAGCCAAATTACTTGAATATGTAACTATGCGTGGCCAATAACACTGATTCTGATTGGTCATTTGCTCAGAGGAGATATTAACTCCTGAAGGAGTTAATGGAACTGCAGTACTGGTTGGGGTGCTTGGTATTATCTGTGTCTTATAGACTGATGTGTACACACGTCTATTAATGCGGGAGCAGCAGTGGGAAGAGGCACATCAGACATCCCCATGGGGGTGTATGTGCGTTTCCATGCCCACTGTTGTTTACATCAGCACCACTAGAGGGAAGTAGACACACACACACACACACACACACACACACATCCACACACTCACACACCCACCCACACACACACACACACACACACACACACACACACACAGGGTGAGCACTACAATTCTGGTAGTCCCTTTCATAAGTGTAAACCAAGGACTAGTCTCGATACCTAGAGCTGCAGAATGAAGTAAAACAGTAAACTTATGTAATAACATTTATGAAGGCTTATTAAGTATGCCCAAAATGTTAACAAATGTAATTTAAAAGGAGTAAAAGTAAAAAAGATTCAGTAAAAGAGAGTAGCCTTTAAAATGTATTTTATGGACTTCATGTCATGTTTTTATCCTACAGACACAAAATGAGCGAGTGTTTATGTAAATTCAGCAGTGTCTTCAGGTGAAAACAAGGTCTGATTTTACAAATAGAGAAACAAGCAATATGTCCAAATACTCTATAGACCGGAATAAAACCAGTCAGAACCGCATATGCACTCCCTGAACACACTGGAAATACCAGTGTGGGCATAATTTAGGGACATTAGCTGTCCGTTCATGGTATTCCAGCTGTGTGGCTGTATGAGACTGTATGTGTGTGTATTTGTGTCTACACTGCCCTACAAAAGCAAAGTCCAGTAACTACATGAACATAGAAACTGAGAAAAATGCCTTTAACGTTGCCATACTGCTCAGTCAAACATATTCTACTGTACGTATAATAGTGGTGATGCTTCTATGTACTTTCTTAATAGGAACAAGCAAGAGATTTAGTCACAAGACAAAAGGGTATGTTATAAAGTCAATTTCCAGACTAAACTCAATTTGACAAAATATGTAGCTACTGCTTTTTGGCTTTGTAGGGCAGTATAGGCATGATTTAGGGACATATGACCCATTATAGGCATCATTTAGGTAGATATGAGCCATTGACGGCCAATAGACTGCTCAGGTTGGGCAGCAGGGGGCTTCTCTTCTCTTCTTATATCCGGTTCCAAAGAGGGGAAATCTAGGACAGGAAGCAGACACCTCACTTGCTCTCTCTCTCTTCCCCTCATTCTCTCTCTCCCTTCCTTCAACCCCTTTAACTCTCTTTCTCTCTAACCTTCATTCACTCTGTCTCTCTCTGTTTCTCTCTCTCAGGAAGCAGACATCTCTCTCTCTCTCTCTTACTGCCTCTCTTCCTCTGTCTTCTCTCTCCACTTGTCACTTCTCCTTCTCTCTCCCTTATTCTCTCACTTGGTCTGTTTTTCACACTGTTCTCTCTCTCTCTCTCTCTCTCTCTCTCTCTCTCTCTCTATTTCTCTCTCACTCTCTCTCTATCTCTCTCTCTATCTCTCTCTCTCTATCTATCTCTCTCTCTCTATCTCTCTCTCTCTCTATCTCTCTCTCTCCTTCATCTTTCTATGATTCTGTGCCTTCCTTTTACTGTTTCCCTCCATCTGGCCCCTGTCGCTCACTCATCTCCTGTCTTCTCTCTCTCTCTCTCTGTCTTTCTCTCTCCCTCGGTTTCTTTCTCTCCACTAACCCCCTGAGCTGTGAAAGACAAGGGGAAGGTGCCAAAAAAACTGAGCGCTGCAGGCCCAACAAGAGTGTTCAAACCGCAGCACTAAAAACAGCTAGCGCCCACGTGACCTCTGAGAAGGGTGTTTTTTTTAGCACTCATGTTGCACACTGTCCAGCGCTGGGCCACTTTCTGGGCTTTTTGACTTTTTGTTTCTTATTTGAAGACTGAAAGGTTATACACGGGTCCTTTGGTGTCATTAAAATAACTATATACATGCATTTAGTTCCCACACACCTACATACATTACTTACCTACATACATATCTTCATACCCACACACACACACACACACACACACACACACACACACACACACACACATTGAAGTAATTTAGTATCTGGGAATGGATATTGTATGAATGTACTGTACAACTTGTGAAATTCCTCTGAAATAAAACAAAACAAGGTAAAAGGACAGAGCTGATAAAGTGTGTTGCTTTATAAATCTTTAAGGAATACGTACATCATCTTAATGCATATTTAAACCAGTGCACTAGACCGCAGCTTCGCTTATCTTAACAACTTAACAGTATGACCAAATACTTTACAGAAAATTAGAACTAAACATAATGGTGTTAAAATGGATACAGTCAGTTGACAGTTGTTAACACTATGATTGAAAGATTAAAACTGCAATAAAAAAGAATAATTTATGCTCATTTCACATGAAACTTAAACATGAAAGCACTTTTGCCCACATTACCTAACGTGGGATTTTTTTTACATCCTTTTACATCCAATACATGTCATGTAAAACAACACAGTATATTTTCCTCTGATGAACAAAAATACATATCTACACAAACAAGTGTCAAGCTGCTATAAACTTTGGTTAAAAAAGTACAGAAAGTGGCCAGGCTTTCTTTTAATTCTCATGCTACTTGTTGGTAATGTTCAGTGATTGTTCAGCAACCTGGATTCAGCAGCTACAATTCAATACCACATATTTCAAATCACCTGGTTCTACCTGTGTGGTTAATACAAGTGATTTGACTCATCAACTCCTCTACCTGGTTAAAGAGCTGTGCTAATTAGTATCAGCTAATTGGGATCGGTGGGTGACAGACTCGAATCCTGTACCAGTAGGAAGAATGTGGGTGGTGGTGTAAATAACTAGTGCTCTCCTGCACTCTCGAGCCCTAAAGCAAGGCATCTAACCCCCCATTGCTCCAGGGACTGTACCCTGTGCCTAAATAACTGTTGCTCTGGATAACAGCGTCAGCTAAGTGTAATGTAAGTGAATGAATGACTGGAACAAATGGTACTGGATGGTAGCTTCTGAAGACAGGTTGCCCAGCATCACTGGTAATGTTCTGAAGACCACATGTGTGTGTGTGTCTGTGTGTCTGTCTGTGTGTGTGTGTGTGTATATGTGGGTTTGTGTGTATGTGTGTGTGTGTCTGTATGTGGGTTTTTGTGTGTGAGTGCTACTTTGGTTAATGTCAGTCATTTAACGAAATCATGTCTATGAAACTTTATTGCACCTGTCAAATTTGTGTCCTTGTGAAATCAATTTTGAATTGTGCACACACAAAAGTTAATGTGTGTGTGTGTGTGTGTGTGTGTGTGTGTGTGTGTGTGTGTGTGTGTGTGCCAGGGGTGGAAATGTGAACCTTTACCAGTCAATGACAAATCAATGGTGAAATTCACCAGCCACTCAACAGCAAATTATTATTTTGTGCTCAAAATCTACCATCCAATTTCATATTTTACCAGCGTTTAGCTGGTGGTAGGTTCCAATTTCCATCCCTAGTGTGTGTGTGTGTGTGTTTCCAATTTGGTTCACTAGATCTCCAGGTAGGTACTTTATTGCACCTGTCAAATTTGTGTCCTTGTGAAATCAATTTTGAATTGTGCACACATAAAAGTTAATGTGCGTGTGTGTATGTACGTGTGTGTGTGTGTGTGTGCGTGCGTGTTTTTCCACTTTGGGTTCACTTGATCTCCAGGAAGTGCTCCCCGCGGGCGATGTGCGAGGAGAACTCGTAGCGGTCGCGGCTCAGGTGCCCGCACACGTTGCACTCGAGCGGGTCGCGGAAGCCGTGGCAGCCCATGTGGATGGTGAACATGACGTAGTCCAGGAAGAGCACGCGGCAGTGCCCGCACATGTAGGTGCCCACCGCCTCCCCGCCTTTGCCCTGCACCACCCGCAGCAGCTCCTGGGGAGGCAGCGCCTGAGGATGGGCGGGTGGGTGAGGGCCCACCATGCCGTGCGGGTGGGAAGGGTGTTGGTGGTGGTGAAGGGGGAACGGGAGGCCGTTGGCGGGCCCGGGCACCAGCAGGTGTGCCAGGCTGAAGGGCAGCTGCTGCTCCGGGTGCTGGTGGTGCAGGAGCGCCCCCCGGTGGGCGTCGGAGGTGTGGCGGGCACGCCGGGCCCTGTCAGGATGCGGCTGCTGCTGCTGGTGGTGGGAGTGGTCCAGGGAGAGGTGCCCTGGGGGAGGAGGTGCGGGCGGAGGGGGGAGGTGGTGGAGGCCGGGTGCCGAGCGGTCTCCGTTCGTGAGGGAGAGGGGGGTGCTGGAGGCGGTGGGGAAGCTCCTGTGGGGGGGCTGGTCTGCGTTAGGGGGGTTGCCCTGGAGCCCCTCTGGGGTGGGGGAGCCCTGGGGGCGGAGGTCGGAGGAGCCGGACTGGCTTAGCCCTGGCTCCCTCTTGAAGCACAGGTCCAGGCACGCAGGGGCCTCTCCTGGGGCAGACGAAAGGTTTACAAACACATTACATCAGTACGCAGACAGAGGCAATGCTAGACTCCATAGGGGACATGAGCAACAGCATGGCTTAACAGCAATGCATTTAATAAAGGTTATTTAACCCTTTAAGAGGCACCCCCTATTACAACTTTATTGTTACCAGGACGGCAATGACCAAGTTGTAATGTGTCTGTAATGTCGTAGTTAAGCTTTTTTTCTCCTGGGGCAGACAAAGGGTTACAGGCACATTACATCACATTACATCAGTATGTTGCGTTAAAGAGAAGGAAAAGAGGCCTAGAAGAGTTTTTTTTTTTTTTTTTTTTTTTTAAAGCAAGTTCAACAGTATATGTTATGCTTGTTTGTCCTTTCCAAATGTCAGTACAAAGTTGCTGCAGGTGATGATTGGGTAACTCCAGGTTAAGTTTTCGCACCTTTGGATCTCATCATCATCACACTCCATTGGGAACCCAAGCCACAGCATGGCTTAGGCCAGGCTAGTCAGGACCCTGCTCCATCAGATGAACTATGAGCCACACGAACACAACACAAAAACACGACCGGGCCAAGACATTGCACAGACAGGCTGCATGAGTATACAAGTTGCCTTTAGGTACTGTATTAGGTAAGAATGAGGAAGTCATTAGGCTGTGGTAACATTTACTATGAAGCTTGTATTCAAAACATTCTATAAACACATTCATAAAGACTTATAATGCATTCATGAAGTATGTAAAGTATTCATAAGTATTTTTTACATACTTACTCGTAAGGCATTATAATGCTATGTCATATAGCATATTCCACATTCAAGTGACACAGTGCATTCTTGATTATATAGCTTTACCTGGATATGCATGCAGTCACTGAGTATGTATTAATAGTTATAAATACTAATTGCAACCACTATTAAGCTCTATGAAGGCGTTATAGCCATTTATGAATGTGTTTATATAGTCTTATGAATACAAGCGTCATAGAAAGTGTTACCGGTTGTGCTTGGTTCATCTGCCAGTAAGTGTCACAGGTGAAGCTGATCTTTCAGGAGGTGACTTCTTCTAAGTGACTTCTTCGAACACAAACTAGTGGTTGATACACTACCACAGTGTTGGGTCATGTGTGAGTTAAAACAGCAGGACAGCTATTGTTAGTAGCAGCAGATCCAACGACCTTATCATTTCAAAGTCAGAGAGAGAGAGAGAGAGAGAGAGACAGGGAGAGAGAGAGAGAGAGAGAGAGACAGGGAGAGAGAGAGAGAGAGAGAGAGAGAGATAGAGAGAGAGGGCAAGAGAGAGAGCAAGAGAAAGATAGAAAAAGAGAAAGAGAGAGAGACAGCGAGATAGAAAAAGAGAAAAAGAGAGAGACAGCGAGAGAGAGAGAGAGAGAGAGAGAGAGAGAGAGAGAGAGCGATTGAAAGAAAGAGGAAGAGGGGAAGCGAGAGGGGAGAGGGCCTAAGATAGATGTGAGATAGTAGGAAGGGAAACAGTGAGAAGAGTGTGGGGTTGGGGGGTAAAGAGTGAAAGAAAGAAAAGTACAGAGAGGGAGTGCACACAATGAGAGAGGGAGAGCAAGAGAGAGAGAGAGAGAAAAAGAGAGAGAGAGCGAGAGAGAATGAAAGAGTAAAACAGAGAGAGAGCAAGCGAGAGAGTGAGTGAGAGAGAGAGAGAGAGAGAGAGAAAGAGAGACAGAGAGAGGGAGGGAGCAATAGAGGGTTGTACTGCAGCTGCAAAAACATAAAAGAGACACCTGCTCACGTTTCTCTGCCTTGGCTGTTTTTCTCCCTGCGGTCAAAGACCTTACTTCTCTTTTCCTCTGTGGTTATCATATTGAGACATTTCAGTTTATTTGTCACTCTGATACCGCTCCACCAGCCTTCATCGGCTGACTCCGAAACTGAGCTCGCTCAGAAAAAAAAAAAAAAAGCGCACGGGTATGGGTAAGAGCGAGGCACAGAGAGAGAGAGAGCGAGAGAGAGAGAGAGAGAGAGAGAGAGACACGACGTCTCGGAAGTGAAGTGTCCGTGCACCATCAGGTTTTTGGGAACTGATGACAAAATCTGTCCTGTGTACAATTTTCCAAAAACACCCCCAAAAAAGGCTACTACTTAACTGACTACAAACTGAGCTCAGCTCATCGCCTCCAGTTGTTTTTTGCTTCTGTTCTGCGCAGGCATTTGCATGGCCTCCCGTGAAGCGTGGATGTCTGGGGAGAAATCACTTAAGCGTGTACAGTATCACAGCCTGAGCCTGTGCCTAATCTTAAGGGTGCAGCTGTCTTTTTAAAGCTGAACTGATACATGCTAACTTTGGCAGCCTGTGCAACATGGTGTATGGAAGTGTGTTTCCTCCTGGTGTGAACCCTAGGCTGCTCTAACATTGCTGCGCCTTTGTGTTCTTCTGCACACTTCTGTTAACTTGTTTATGTCCTCCTTTTGTAAGTTGCTTTGAATAAAAACGCATCTGCTAAATGTAATGTGGCACGACAAGATCAGCTTGTCCTTCCAGTGTAAACCAAGGAACCTTTAGTCTAAACCAGGACCAGTTTTCACATTCATAACCTGAGCTTTTCATTTCAAACGTAAAAAAAACTTCAATCAAAGTCCGCTTGCTTCGCATTACACCGAATGCAAGTGTTAGATGTGTAATTCTGTGAGCGTGTTTCTGTTTGACTCGGGTTACATACAGTAAATGACTCTGGGAGTGTTTGCTACTGAAATCACTAAAAAAGACATACATATGCCTGGGCAGGGCCTGGCCGCCTAGTCTACCCGCTGCCTCAGCTACTGTGGGAGGAAGAGAGGCAGGCTGGCAGGCAGGCAGGCAGGCAGGCAGGCGGGGAGGCGGGGCACGGGCAGCAGCGGGCGCGACACAAATGTCACAGTGCCAGTGGAACACTTCCGTCACCAGTCAAGTCAACTGTAACAGGTCACCGTGGGAACAGTACAGTACCAGCTCTTACCGGCACGTTCCGCACGATTTCCCTTTAGAACTCTGCCTGGAATCACACTGGAGAGTAAGGTGTATGTGTGTGTGTGTGTGTGTTTGTGTGTGTGTGTGTGTATTTGTGTGTGTGCTCTGTGTATTTGTGCATGTGCATGTGTGTACGTGTGTGTGTGTGTATGTGTGTTGTGTGCATGTGCGTGTGCCAGTGTGTGTGAGTGTGTGTGTGTGTGAGTGTGTGTGCCGTGTGCTGCATGCATGTGCATATATACAGTATGTGCGTGTGTGAGTGTGTATGTGTGAGTGTGGGTGTGTGAGTGTGAATGTGTGTGTATGTGTGTGTGTATGTCTGTATGAGTGTGTGTGTGTGATTGTGTGTGTGTGTGTATATCTATGTGTGTGAGAGAGAGAATGTGCTTTAATCAACAATTGTGATATTAAGGTCAAATGGTGTTTCTCGACAGGTTCATCGACTTATGTGATCTTAGAGCGGGTCACCAATTTAGCAATCCTATCATGATGCTCAATATTGACATTCACACTCCCCAGCTGAATTGCTGAAGTGCTATTTAAATGCCTTTTACTAATGTGAAACTACAGTCTGAACTAACATGATAACTTCTTTTTCATACCTCTACTTCTCATTTTAAAAAATATAGACGCTTGGAAACGGCCTGAAAGGCCTCCACGGCTCTTTACTAAGCATTTGTGCACTTCCCAAAAGGGAAATGATTATTTGTCACACACACAGTTATACAAGTACAACCTGTAGTGGACTATACCCCTGAGTCTCTCCCTAGACGGTGACACAACTAACGAGTAGCATTAAATATATAATATATGATATAAAACATAGAATACATATAAAAGATATAATATACAGATAAAATATGTACTATATATATATATATATATATATATATATATATATATATATATATATATATATATATATATATATATATATATATATATACAGCAAAATGCTAAATTACAAACATACACACTTCAAAAGACTAATTTAAGATAATAGATATACAGATGTAATATTAATAATTCACAACAATAGTAAATTATAACAATAGTAGTAATAGTAATTAATAACAATAATAATAGTATGTTGCGTTTATTTAGCGCCTCTGTCAACCTCAAGGTTGCAATGAAGGAAAACGGATAGACCAACAAGCAAAACAAACATCAGATCAAACAGTCAGATAGAGACCAGGATTGAATCTAAAAAGACAGCAAGAGGTTTTAGGAATTCCAAAAGAATAAGATAAAAAGAGAATGCCCAGCACCTAATGTGAAATGTATATGTCAAGAAGTCCAGTGTCAAATCTATGAGTATGAATGTGCATTAGAAAAGATGTTTAAAAAGGAGTATAGAGGAGAGGAATACGTTTTTTGTTAATACAGTAATGTTAAGAAGAGGAGAGG
>CM050198.1:25212261-25229761 GCA_027475355.1 Coilia nasus
ACACAGATGCAATCACGTACACACACACACAGATGCAAGCACACACAGATGCAAGCACGCACACACACAGACACACACACACACACACACACACACACACACAAACACACAGATGCAAGCATGTACACACCCCCCCACCAAACACACACCCACCCAGCAAACACACACACACACACACACACACACACACACACACACACACACACACACACACACACACACACAACAAACAAACAATGCAGAGCAGAGTTTCAAAGTGTCACCCAAAGATGAGGGGCTGTCAAATGCTGGAGATGGTTATCGTGGCATGGGGAACATCAAGTGTGCGTGGTTTTGCCACTACCCGCCCTTTACTGACAAAGCCAGAGGCACTTCACTGCTCTTCATGTCGCGAGTTAGATATGAAAAAAAAAAAAATGAAAAAAAACAAAAAAAAAAAAAACGTTTTGGAGAAGCAACACTTCTGGGCTTGAGAACATATCTATCCACAGTAGTGAGTGAGAACAAAATGAGTAATGAATGAGAACAAAAGTCTCCAAGGTGGTTGGTGAAGATACACTTGATGAGGGCCCTGTCTGTAGCACTGACTGAGAGACTGATAAACCTCTGCAAAGGTCATGAGTCAGTGAGTCAATGTTTATGAATGTTTAGAGACAGAGATAGACATACAGTAGGTTGCTAAACAGATGAAATGTCAGAGTAGGACCTAGCGGGTGGCTATTTTGCATCAACTCCTCTCAAAGCATCAATAGTTTTTTCCTCCCCCGTCACCCTCGTGCTTGCTCCCAGGGGACACAAGCGGAGCTCTTGACAGTGCCCTGATGGGTTTGTTTTCTGGTGCTACTGGACTACAACAGATATGACAGACTTTGAACTACATGCTCTGTATGAAATGTGCGATACAACTACAGAGTATTACTGTTATTATTATTATTATCATTATTATTTTTATTATAACAGGTAAATCAATCCATCAATAACCCTCTAGAATCAATCAATTGTGTGTGTGTGTGTGTGTGTGTGTGTGTGTGTGTGTGTGGTGTGTGTGTGTGTGCGTGTGACGCGTGTGTGAGACGTGTGTCCAAGTAGATGGTGGTAGTAACCTGTGTGACTGCACTTATGAAGGGTGTGTATGTGTGTGTGTGTGTGTGTGTGTGTGTGTGTGTGACGTGTGTGACCTGTGTGTGACCTGTGTGTGTGTGTGTGTGTGAGTAGTATCCTACCGGTGTGGCTGCGCTTGTGGACCAGGAGCACTTTCAGGCTGATGAGTGTGTGTTTGTGTGTGTGTGAGAAGTGTGTGTGTCTGTGTGTGTGTGTGAGAGACCTGTGTGTGTGTGTGTGGGTAGTATCCTACCAGTGTGGCTGCGCTTGTGGACCAGGAGCACGTTGAGGCTGACACAGGCCAGGCCGCAGATGTCACAGGTCAGCCTGCTGGGCTGGCCAGCCCTGGGAGAGCCGTTCCACCCACCAGCATCGCCACCAGCACCGCCACCACCATCACCACCACCATCACCTCCGTCCGCTGGCGTGGGGCTGTCGTATTTGGCGTAGTTGATGGGCGAGTCCTGGGCGTCGACGAACATGTCCTCTTCGCCGTACTCCTCCACCACCGAGTCCTCCTCTTTCTCCACGGTGTCCTCCACGCCATCCTCCACAGGCTCCTCCACCATTTTGTCCACACCGTCGTCCTCCTCCACCTCCTTCTTCACCAGGCTCTCGGCTGCAGGACACAAGGCAATGTCAAGGTCATCAGTTTTGTCAAGATCAGGGTCAGGGTCGAGGTCAAGGTCAAGGTATCTTTAATGTTCTCAGGGGGCAATTTGTTATGCATCAATAAATACAACATTACAGGGCTGGCAGGGTTTTTAAAGAAACACCAAGTCGTTTTTTCAACCTTAAAATGAAGACAGTGACGGAACAGTCAGGCTTGTCAAGGTCAAGGTCGAGGTATCTTTAATGTCCCCAAGTGGCAATTTGTTAAGCATCCAGCACAGGAATGGACACACCAACAATAAATACAACATTACAGGGTTGGCAGGGTTTTTAAAGCAACACTAAATAGTTTTTTCAACCTTAAAGTAATGTTTCCAAAATCATTTCAGTGGTTCATTAACTTGTAGCTGGATGAAAGGTACCCTCCGTGGGCTATAACCACACTAAGCAAGTTTGGAAGAGCGGAGTGTCTCTTTGTTGTTCTCTATGAGAGACAATTCCGCTTCAAACCTGTAGACGACCGAAGACAAAAACTACTTAGTATTGCTTTAAAAATGTCAAGGTTAATCAGACTTCCTTAAAATGGCCTCACGGGGCTTTGACTCCAAGGTCATGAGAGACAATTCCTCTTCAGAACTGTAGGACGAAACTACTTGTGTGTTGTTGCTTGAGCTGGGATCTCTACCTTCAGTTAGGTGTACTGTCACCTTAAATGACCTTCTGCTTGCTAGGACCAGCCTCCAGCACTTTTACTGAAGCTGAATCCAAACTGTTCAGGCTTGTGTCTGAAATGTTTCTCCTGCTCATTAAAAAGGGCACTAAATAGGGAAATGTTCTTCTCATTCACTACATAGGGCACGTTACAATGAGGGAGTCAGCATTTTCAATTCAGCTTCAGTGAAAGTGGTGCAAGAGGTCATGCAAGATGAAAGTACACTTAACTGGAGGTGGTGATCCCGGCTTTAGCAAGTTAAAAACCCTGCCACATATTTAATTCAACCATTTTCTGAACCAGGTGATCCTAATGAGCACACAACTCATCGTGTGTTAAGTGCACAGACAGAAGGAATACATGCCAGGTTTTTTCAGTTACTGAAGCTGGAATGTCTACCTATACACAAAACTAATACCATTCAAGTGCAGGAGATGCAATGTTCTCCTTAACTGACTGAGGAAAAACATTGTAGTCATTCTAACAACACAAACAGAGACTCAGTTTATGCACAAAAATGCTTTTTTTGAACATGCTCAGTGTGGTTTTCGAGTAATAATACAGCAGGCCTTAGGTTGCGGAGCGTTACGGGAAACGCATATCTGCGAAACAGGCACTGCGTGGGCAAACTCGAGCGCTCGTGAAGAACCCTCTTGGAATAAAGCGGCCAGGGGTGGGAGGCGATGTGTCTCCTTGAGATGGTGTGACAATTAAGAGTCAGATGCTGCCATGCGATAAGACCTGAGGAACTAGAGGAAGTTGTTCGACTTTCAGCAAAAAAAAAAAAAAAAAACAGTAAGTCAGTCTGTCTGTCAGCAAAAAAACCGTTTGAGCGATGAAAAAAATATACACAACTTAGTCATTATCCCTCATATATACATTCTACAGCTGCATCAGTCCATCTTTGCTTGCGAATGTCCTCCCCTTCTGAGAAAACAGGTTGTAACAGTCTGTAAACCCAACTTCCTAACAGGCAATGTTAAAGAAGAATGAAAGAAGAAAAAATAATCCCCGGCCGCGGCCCTAGTCCGAAGTGCAGCCACCTTTTCGTTTCTGCTCTTTGCATTACTTTTCTATCTCAGACCAAAAAATTGACCAGAGGAGCCACACAGGGTCCTTAAAATACAGACGTAAGCTGCTGCTGTCCTTCCGCAGGTGAACAAATGAACGCATGTGGTTGTTCATAGGCGCAGCTTTTGAACTAACTTTTTTTTTTTTTTTAAATTAGAAAACGCAGCCGTCTAAAAACGATTCTGTGCGAAACATCACCGTCCACGTTTCCGTTTGTCCTCCACTTTACTTTTTCTATCGTTTTTTTTTTTTTGTCCTATTTCTAGAGCGCTTCTCAGTCACAAACTGTCCATCCCCACAGGTTTCTGCGCATCGTGTTCTTTAAGTAGCTCGTCTAACCCTTGGCCCACAGACTAAACTCACTGTGGCCCGGCCTGTCGCCTGTCCCCTGTCGCCTGTCGCCAGCGCCTCGTTTCTTCTCTTCGCCGAGTGCTAACGCTGGCTGGTCCCTGACCACAGTGCGGTCACGGCGGCGGGTTGGAGGATGAGAAGTGGCTCCTCTTGCTAAGCAACGACACTTTGAGGTATGATGGAAACTCGACAACTCAACGACGGCACAGAACGCCTTTGGGGACGGGGTTCAGTTGGTGTGAAAAAAAAAAAAAAAAAAAAAAAAAAAAAACGTCAGATGGGGCTTGTAAAACCACGCAGGCTAGCTGGCTGCAGGCACAGTTGCAGTTGCAGTTGCCGAAGTTGTTTGGTATCGGCTGTGCTGTGCTGTGCTCTGCGTGGCCATTGGGAGTGGATGTGGGCACATTTGGAAGGGAAAAGACGCCGTACCGGAATGGTTCCTACGTCACATCATTTTATTTACGAGAGCTTGTTTACAGGGTGTGAAACTGCAAACATATGCAAAAGTACAACTGAGGTGGCTTGTAAGGGTGTGTGTATGTGTTTGTGCATAGGGAGGTGGCACTGTGAGTGTGCTTCTGTGTGTTTGTGTGTGTGTGTGTGCATATGTGTGTGTGTGTGTGTGTGTGTGTGTGTGTGTGTGTGAAGGTGGCACTGTGATTGTGCTTGTGTGTGTGTGTGTGTGTGTTTGTGTGTGTGAGTGAAGGTGACACTGTGATTGTGCTTCTGTGTGTGTGTGTGTGTGTGCATGTGTGTGTGTGTGTGAGTAGGTTGCACTGTGAAAGTGTTTCTGTGTGTGTGTGTGTGTGTGTGCGTTTATGTGTGTTTCTGTGTATGAATGTATAGGGAGGTGGCACTGTGAGTGTGTGTGTGTCTGCATGTGTGTTTGCGTGCCTGGTGTGAGTTTGTAGCGCAGTGTAAATCACACCATTTGTGTGTGTGTCTCTCTGCATAAATTTGCACTTTATTGTGTGTGAATGTATGTGTGTATGTGTGCATGTGTGTGTGTGTGTGTGTGTATGTGTGTATATGTGTATGTATGTGTGTGTGTGTGTGTGTGTGTGTGTGTGTGTGTGTGTGTGTGTGTATGTGTGTGTGTATGTGTGTGTGTGTGTGTGTATGTGTGTGTGTGTGTGTGTGTGTGTGTGTGTGTGTGTAAGCACACATCATGCATGGGCACATGCAGTTCTCATCTGCAGTCTGTGCAAAAACTGAACATGAAACTGTAGGGAGGACAGGGTGACACAGAACGTGAATACGAATGTGTGAGTGTTTTGCTCGCCGCATATTATTATAATGTGTTCAGCCACAGCAACTGAAGCCAAGTAAACCCATGGTAGATGGGCAGGTTTCCAGTGAATGGCATCTATGGTCTGCTTCATGTTATCATGTTATCATGTTATCGTCTTTATGCCATCATGTGCTATCACACATTATTACATAATGAAGCAATAGCTTATTAGCCATTTGCATTGTTTATCATTTATGAAAATCTGTGTTCTGTGCAAGCATGACGAGGTGTGTGAGTGTGTGTGTGTGTGTGTGTGTCTGTGTCTGTGTGTGTGTGTGTGTGTGTGTGAGTGACTGTGTGAGTGAGGAGTGTACATAGACTTGCCCTCAAATATTTGTACACTGTGTGTGTGTGTGTGTGTGTGTGTGTGTGTGTGTGTGTGTGTGTGTGTGTGAGTGACTGTGTGAGTCAGGAGTGTACATAGACTTACCCTCAGATATTTAGGCACTGTGTGTGTGTGTGTGTGTGTGTGTGTGTGTGTGTGTGTGTGTGTGTGTGTGTGTGTGTGTGTGTGTGTGTGTGTGTGAGTGTGTGTGTGTGTGTGAGTGACTGTGTGAGTGAGGAGTGTACATAGACTTGCCCTCAGATATTTAGGCACTGTGTGTGTGCGTGTGTGTGTGTGTGTGTGTGTGTGTGTGTGTGTGTGTGTGTGTGTGTGTGTGTGTGTGTATGAGTGACTGTGTGAGTCAGGAGTGTACATAGACTTGCCCTCAGATATTTAGGCACTGTGTGTGTGTGTGTGTGTGTGTGTGTGTGTGTGTGTGTGTGTGTGTGTGTGTGTGTGTGTGTGTGTGAGTGAGTGACTGTGTGAGTCAGGAGTGTACATAGACTTGCCCTCAGATATCTGGACACTGTGTGTGTGTGTGTGTGTGTGTGTGTGTGTGTGTGTGTGTGTGTGTGTGTGTGTGTGTGTGTGTGTTGATGACACACCTTTCACTGGACCCCCAGATTCTGGGCGTTCCCCTTCATCATCCTCAGGATCCGTCTGTCTGCTTGGCTCCTCTTCCTCCTCCCTCTCCTCTTCCTCTTTCACCTTCAAAGCATCCTCTTTCCAGCTGAGGTCTACACAACAATAAGTCACCCATTTGCACCCGATAGTCCTTACTGTCTAGCCATGTAAACACCCCGTCATTCACAACAACAGACTCCACAAATGGCATGCTAATACTCTGTGTACGCCGTCTGTACAAGAAGAATCTTCTGGAGCTTTCTATCGCTTCTTTGCAAGGATGGGGTGTTGAATGCTTTAGCTGGCAGAGAGCTAAAAGTCAGGTGCTCCGCATAAAACTTTTGTTAAATTAAAGTGATTTTGCTTGTAAATCTACAAACAAAAATAACAGCACCTCAACTCTTTTTGCAAACAATATGGTGAATTTTTCCCCATATTTACTTTTTTCATTTGCAGAAACTACAGATATTAAAGGTTTGCAAGAACCTATCAGCTTTAGCCATGTTGTTGGTGAGGCACGAAAAAGTCATGACAGTCACTTCAACTGCAGTTCTGCTCAGATAAACCTGCACCAAACTGCTTACTCACACAGACAGGCATGGCAGATAAATATCTAGACATGCCGGATAAATATCTCAAGCATAACAACCCAGCTAAAAGTGTTAAAAATCAAAAAGTAACCTTTTGCAACAAAGTTTCACAAACTATCACCAGGCTGAGCTTTTTTTCCCCTTTAGGTTTTTGTTGAGTAATTTCTGTTTGTCGGGTTCGAAAGTGTGAATAAATGACAACACAGAAAAAATAATATTCTGCAGAGCACAAACAGAGTGACATAGAGTGTCTGGTCATCAGTTTTTTTCTTCTTCTCCTTGGGAGTGTATGAGGCTTCTACTACAGCATAATTGAAAAGGAAAAAAAACTGGGCCAGGCAGATCATGCCAGACCTTGTTAGATTTAGGATATAAGCAAACGTGTTGATTTTTTTACTTCGAAATTAACCATGCACAGAAAAGGGCTGGCTGGCTGAGCATGGAAAAAAACTGCAGTATCTTGCACTGGATGAAGTGTGTTGTATCAGTCACTGCATTAAAACTGTCTAGGAGAAGCATACACTAGACTTTTATTCAGTGACCTTAAGTGATCCTCAGTCTGATGCATTCCTCTCTTTATTTATTTTTTTTGGTGGGTAGGTGGTTTCCTGCACTTGGTAGTTAGGTGGCATCTGTCTCCACCAAAACAAGCTTTTAAAATAAAGTAGGCTACTAAATAAAGTAAAGTAAGTAGAACTATATTCTTTCCTGAAATGATAATCATACTATCACTGTATTCAATGGGCATTACATTATTAGAGGTCCGAGCACCCCTGACATGTCAGTACCGTACTGATCAGCAGTAAATAGCCAAACCTACTCAAGAGATTCAAAGTAGGCCTATTTGCCATCTAGTTTGTCATATGACCTTAGATTTCAATCTAAAACTCACAAACTCACCCATCGTCTCCTCCTCTGCTGTTGGCTCTCCTTGGTTCTCCACTGCTTGTGAGGGGGAATCTGACAGGTCAACCAACGTTAACATTAAGACTGGCTTGCAGGCACAAGATCATATGCAAGTGTAAATAAATGGACTTTCTTCAGTGGATCCTCAGTGACAAACAGGTGAATAATAATGGTATGAATGGGGGAAGAACGTTCTTAACGGTCCATCGCTCAACCTCAGAAGCTCTCTCTCTCACTCACACACGCACACACACTCTCACACAAAACCATGAGGTATTTATAGAAGTTACATTTCCTGTAAAGACTATTTAATCCTAAAACGACCAATAAGACAAGACAGGTCCTGATTAATTCTTTAAAACTGCCCCTTACGTGGGGGGGGGAGTAACCATGCACGGTTACTATGATCACCCACGCGCTGTAATTTTACTTTTGGTGGCGTCATTGTCAAAAAGCTGTCGTCAAATTAGAAATTTCATGCTCAAACTCATCCCATGTTACATGTCGATATAAGGGTTAAACAGCACATTATAGTAGGTAAAGCCGTAAAGTTTTTTTTCCTGGAGGATTCAGGCCTACCTTTCATCATTGGCTCAGTAACTGTGCACCTGCTCCCGAGTGCGTGTCAGCGCGGTGAGATTCCGGTGTCTGCCAGTGGAGCGCTTTGTGGAGGAGTCGACGTCATGGCTCGCGTTCTGGCTTTTCAAACCGCCGCTGGAGCAGCCCCGGTGCAGTTGCCAGTGACATCAGACTTCCAAGCCACGCTTCTTCTGTGGCTTAGTGACATCAGGTAAATCCCACGGCATTCTAATGCTCATGTTTACTGCAACCTTTTCATTAACACGCAGCAAAGTGACAGGTGCAATGGCTACTAAAATGCACCATGTGTTACACTAACAAAGCGAAGTAACTCACAAGTTTCTGAAGTGTCCTGCTAGCGGAAGGGCCCGGACTCCCTCTGGTGGCCAGACACAACAGGGGTAAGAATAAACAAGGAACACGGCCTTACAGTAGCCTACGGGACCTTCGTGATGCTGCCGTCGCTACTGAATATTCCTACACACTGTAACATGAAGGAAGCACACACATGTACAGGTGATGATACACGGAGCAACTTTTTGAGCAATGTTGCTAGGCAACAACATAAAAGGCTCTTAATATTCTGATTGGATGATAGTGACAAGTTCTGTGCTGATAATTTAAGTTCCCCTGATAAAATGTGTGGCCTAACATCAGTAGGAAAATGCCCAAACAGCATCTGTTAGTAGAGTTGCCTGGCAATATTGCCCAAGAAGTTGCCTAGTATATCATCATCTATACACACTCACAGACAGAATGGGAAAGTCTGCCTTACGAAAATGCCATCATAATTGTTTTGCGGGACAAACCGATTCCACGCAAGGGAAAGAGAGTCAGGTGGAGGGGATAATACGCACTGGTAAGACAGAAGTCACATTAGTATTACATCAAGGTTGCATGCAGCCAACATCACTTAAAAGATCTTTCACAACAGGACTAAGTTTAGCCTCTTTAATACACTTGGGATAACGTACGGTATGTCCCATTCCCTAAAAAGGTAAATTTTTACTTCAATTGTCATATCTCATTTCTTATATTATACAAGGGGACACAGACATTCACATAAGAGTAAAACACAGTCATGACATTTACAAATAACCAGCAGAGCTCATTGTTTATTTTACCGTCAATTTGCCAAAAATGTTATTATTGATTGGCCCAAAACCCACTGCCCTCCAAACAAATGTCCAGTGCGGAGTTGTGTAAGCAAATGTTCGGTGCAGAGTTCACTGTCTCTGTGAATGCAAATAAGAGACTCAGGGACACAGTGGTAGCTCCACAGCTGTGCTTCTGTGATTCTGTGACAGACCAGAGTGGACTAACTAACATGGCCGACCACCGCACAACACTAGCCCTGGGTCTGCTCCTTCTGGTGCAGGCCTGCTTTGCCAGACCCGACAGGGACACCTACCCGGGGACCTGCAGGCTGGTCTGTGACCCCTACCAACCCCAGGGAGGCTCTCTGGGCCTGGGCGCCAACGGGATCGTTATCCCCTTCTCGTCTGGAGGTGCTGGTGGGGTACCAGGCCCCGCGGGACCCCCGGGAAAGGCAGGCCCTCCTGGGCCACCAGGGCCTCCAGGGCCTGGCGGGTCGGCCGGGTCCAGCGGTGGGGCGGTGGCCTTTTACGCCGCACTGACGCAGGAGTTTGGCCGAGACGCCGTGCTGAAGTTCAGCGACGTGGTGACGAATGTCGGCGACGCGTACAGCTCGGCGACGGGGAAGTTCACGTGCCCCAGGGCTGGCCTCTACCACTTCAGCTTCAACATCCTGAAGGCGGGACAGCGCATCCGCGTGGAGATGGTGTCTGGTGACAAGGTAGGCTTAGAAATGTCTAATTTGAGGTGTTTTACACACACACACACACACACACACACACACACACACACACACACACACACACACACACACAACAAATAAAAAATACATAAACATACACACACAGACACACAAACAGATCACAAAATGTACTTAGTGTGGCTCACATAAGCAGGTTTTCTATTTCACCTATTCATATCAGTTATGTACAATTAAGTAATTCAGTAAAATAAAACGTCCATCAGTGGCCATGTGTGTAAACACTGGAAGGGTTTATGCAAACTGCAAGTACTTCCAGACAGATTTAATTATTTGAATAGTCAAATGAGCATTATAAATTGTACTTATACATTGTATTACACAATGCCATTGTTGGTTAATTATAAAAGATTTAGTTGTGCAAACAGTGGCATAAGAGAGGTGGTTCGCTTTTTTGATTTCTATTTAACAAACTAGGATGTGAATAAAGGAAGCATACAGTCTACATAATAGTCTACATAAAAGTCAACAGTCTTGTTTTTTTTTTTAGTTTCTGTGTTCTTGGTTTGTCTGTGTAGTTCCATCAGTGCCCTAATTCTGCAGTATGTGGTCCTAGTGAGGAAACTCATTGTTTTCGCAACTGCCAATAACTGTGTATGGACTGTCAACAACAGTCTCTGCATGTATGAGGACAGCAAAAGCAATTTGTCACTTTGTCAACAAGGACTTATTGCAAAATGGGGCTGTCCAATATTGCAACATTAAATGAACCATTTCCAATTACAAAACATTTTTCACCAAATGCAGATGGTGGCTTGTCCTGTCCTTCATCTGTGTTGTTTTTGTACACAGTTCTGGGTATTCCAGAAAGCTGGTGTAATGACTTACCTGTGTATATTAACTCTTTTTTTAACTGACAGCAAGTGGTAAGCCAGAGGAGGCCCATGGTTTTGTGTTGCTAGGGGAATAGGGGGCTTGTGTTGCTAGGGGAATAGTAGAGTCATAAAGTTCTATTAGGAGGTTTACCTCTTAGACTCTTAACTCGTAACCTTAGACCTCTTAGAGTCTGTTAACTTATGTGGGTCAGTCAGTGAACCACCTAACTCAGAATATCCCCCTGGCTCTCTAAATAGTAAACAAATACAGTAGCTCACATTGAGCCGTAAACAATCCTAGCCAATCAACACAGAGTTCCAGGGGTATGGGGCTGTTACTTGATTGGCTTTTGAGCTGGAATGCCATCAGTACAGCCTGGTAAACCCGACCCTCGTACAGTACTTCATTTCATTTTGTACAGAGGGTTTGGACCGGAATCTGTTGAGGAGCATGTAAGAGGACCGAGCAACTCCTATCCAATCAGCGAACAGAGAATGTGTGCATGAGCCATGACGCTGACTTTGTGTGCTACATTTGAGTTGTAGTGCGTAGGTAGGCTAATTGCATACGTGACAACCAGGCGTTAGCGATTGGGTAAAGGCAGAGGCACTTGTTTTAAACTTCAGCAGAGTGCAGCAAATCGTTTCTGACGGTCTCTGTTCTAGACCCTCTCTGTTCCAGACCCTCTGTACAAAATGAAATGAAGTATGAGGGGCTGGTTTACCAGGCTACTGAATCAGGTCACTAAAACGTGTAATCCCAACAGGGCTTTTCTCTTTCAAGCGGACAAAGAGAATCCACAAAGCGTGGATAAACATCAGAATTATTTTATGTCACCTGCCTATGATCAATTGTTTTTTTTATGTCATCAGACTATGGATCATAAAATCATATGCTAAACCCGCATGTTCACATTATGTATTGTATTCTAGTGCTCATTAGTATACAATGTCCCTATTATTATTATTATTATTATTATTTTGATTCACTGTTTTGTTTTTTATAAACAACCTTAGAAAAAGTAACATTAGTCAATGACCCACCCCAACCTTAGATATATACATCATATGACCCAATAGCTCATAAATGAAATAAAAAGGAAAAAAAAGTTTAAATTTTTAGTGAAAGCGTATTACTTAACGTATCATGACATTAAGCATCAAAATGGGGGGGAAAAAACAATAACAATGTCCCTATTATATAAATACACAATCTGATTAATTCAAATTCTGTAGATAGAGTTGTACTGATGATACTCAGGGCAACCTTTTGAGCAGTGTTGCCAGACATTACAAACAGATGTTGTTGGAACATTTTTTCCACTGATATGAGGCAACACATTGTTTTTATCGGGGACACTTAAATCATCTACAGGCGATTTGTTTTGATCATGCAGTCAGAACATTTAAAGGTTATCATGTAGTTGGCTGGCAATGTTGCTCAGCAAGCTGTCCCATACATCATTCTCCTCAGTGTGGAAGTGGTACAGCTGTTATTTACTTCATGGTTTTGCCCTTTGAATGGAAAGAAGTGTTGGATAGTAGAGAGAGAGAGAGAGATGAAAAGTTGTGTCTGTGGGGTAATCGCGTAAAAAACTTCAGGTGCTCATCGGTTTCCAGGAGACTTGAAAGCGTAAGAGACACTACGGACACTACGTGCTGTCCTAGACACTACGGCTCTAGTATAAGTTAGTGGTGCTTTGAACATGGGTACCGTCTTAACTACATCCCTCTCACTATGTATTTCTCTTTTTTTTGCAGTAATGATTTTTCTTGCAGTAATGATTTTCTTCTTGCAGCTATTGTTATTGGTCTATGGTGTAATTGTTGTCATGTTTTGTCAGGTGATTAGATCACATGACCTTGAGACCTTTTAAATCACCTGTGGTACATGATTTTAATTAGCCCTGAAGAAGGTCGAACGCGACCGAAACGCGTAGGCTTGATGTCCCTGGATTTAAAATAAAGGACTTTTAACATAACTCCAAAGTGTTGGATAGTGTTGAAGTATCCTGACTGACTGATAGTAGACATAAGGTTATCTGTGAAAATAAGCATAAAGGCTGCAGTCATATATCATATTATGCCATCAATAACTGAATAACTGTCAAAAATGACACTGTGACATGTCTGGGTGAAATGTATCCACCGTCTGGAAGCAAACAGACATGAAACAAACTGATGTGATCCAATGTGCTGTTGTTTTCCCCCCACTGACTTGTTTTAAGAGTGACTTGTTTTAAAAATTTGCTGCTCCCTCTATATTGTTATTATTACTATTTTTTATTTTTTGTTATTAGTCTTCTTCTTCTTCTTCTTCTTCTTCTTCTTCTTCTTCTTCTTCTTCTTCTTCTTAAATATCTACTTCTGCATTTCTCTTTTTCTGTACCTGAGCTTCACTGTGTGGTAATTTGTGACAGTATTCTGTTTTTTATTTTTATTTTCTTAATTCATTTATTGCATTTGTTCAGCACTTGCGACAGTGTAAACTTTATTTACATTTGCTTTATAAATAAATGTTACCTACTTTCACTTTCACTTACCCTCTCTGTCCAGGTGGTGGCGACAGCGGTCGCTCTGGACTTGCAGCACGCCGATTCTGCCAGTGGCAGCGCGGTGCTGAGGCTCGCTAAAGGAGACGAGGTGTTCCTGCGCCTCTCGGGCAGCGACAAGACCATGGTGGACAACGGTCACCGCTTCAGTACCTTCATGGGATACCTGCTTCACGAGCTGTGACGGCCTTCCACGTTCACACACCTCCGCTGGCACAGGCTAGGGGGACCATATTTTGATTACTGAAAACTAGGACACTCGGCCCGCCAATGAGATGATAATAATAACAATAACAATAATAATAATAATAACAATAATCATCATCATCATCATCATCATCATCATCATCATCATCATCATCATAATTACCTGTATAGCACAATTCATACATACAAGATGCAGATCAAAGTGCTTTACAGTTTGGCAAGAACACCACAGGACAACATTTCTTGCAGTCCAGTGGCGCCGAAGCTACTTAAATGGCCTATTCGGTTTGCTTAAAGATGCCTTAAAATTTCAATACATGTAAAGTATGTCTCCTCTGTATGGATAGAACATTGTTAGATTACAAAATACTATCTACTTCTATCTATCTATCTATCTATCTATCTATCTATCTATCTATCTATCTATCTATCTATCTATCTATCTACTTCTATCTATCTATCTATCTATCTATCTATCTATCTATCTATCTATCTATCTATCTATCTATCTGTCTGTCTGTCTGTCTGTCTGTCTGTCTGTCTGTCTGTCTGTCTGTCTGTCTGTCTGTCTGTCTGTCTGTCTGTCTATCTATCTATCTATCTATCTATCTATCTATCTATCTACTTCTATCTATCTATCTATCCTAGCTTGTTTGGTGCCCTGGGCGAGCACACCATTTGTCTTGATTTTCATAATTATTATTGCATAATACAAATGAAATGAAAAACAATGAAACCCAGGACATTTTCATCACTTTATAAAAAAAAAAACAACCAGGACAGCCAGGACAGGAGGTGAAAACGGGACGTGTTCTGGTAAAACAGGACGTTTGGTCACCACTGACTGTGTGCCATCTTTCATGGTACTCAGCGGAGGACACAAACATGAAAGTTGGTATCAAATCGGGTAAAACTATAAATTGCAAACTGTATTAGAAAAGAAACGATATACACTGCACCCCATATAATTTACTCATAAATAATGCCCACTTGTAGATATTGTTCATGCAGCAAAAGTATAAAAGGTATATGTTTTGTACAGCTGTAATTTTCACATTACACAAATTTACCAAGGATCTTGGATGTTGGTTCAAATAAAACATATGAGCATTTTGTACAATTACTCTACGTCTTTTCTGTATGGAGAAAATATTGACATGATTGGCAAATGCTGAAACACTAGATTAAAGTAGCTTGTAGGTGGATGTTTTTGATTTACGCTTAAAGTCTTGAATTCATTTTTATGGAAATATTTCCATCATTCATCAGTTTAGATAAGTTCCAGATTTCCACAAAAGTGAGTTCACAGAACATGTGCTCTTGGAAAAACAAAAAGGTCAGTTACAGGCTACAGGTTCAGCATTAGAGCCAGCTACTGATAGCATCTGCAGCATAGGAGTTTCTGTCACTGATGTAAAATTGTGTATGAGTCCAAAACACAGTCAAGTTGGTACACTAACACACACACACACACACAAACACACACACACACACACACAAAGACATGCACGCGTATGCATGCACGCACACACACACACACACACACAAACCCACACTCTCGCGTGCACACACACACACACACACACACACACACACACACACACACACACACACACACACACACAAACACTAACACTCACACCCACACACACACACACACACACACACACACGCCCACGCCTGCAGGCTATAGGAACGCTATACCTTAACAAGGTATGCCAGATGTCTGGCAGGCTCTGGGTCTCAACTGAAATATGACTTTTGTATATAAGGTATCTGGAGGGAGTTTGCATGTGAGGCTTAAGCTGCCATTCTCCACAGTGAAATATTTGGCCTTTTTTGCCAATGCAATAAATACTTCATCTCCTTCATACCAGCTGTATTTGTCAAAAAAAAAAAAACCCAGAGCCCATTGCCCACAAACACATTTCCAACATTTTGGCAAAGCGAGACCATTTTCCCCTCCGCTCTACCTCCCCCCTTCACCCCCACGCTTTTGTTTATCCACTGCAGTCATGCCCCCCTGTTATGATTCCAAGATTCTGCACATATTTACTTGTGTTCTCCTGCATGGCCTTTCTCCTTTAGTTATCGGTACTGCTGTGCTAAAAAAAATCGATATATATATATATATATATCGATATTTTTAAAAACGATATAATATCGATATTCTGGTTATTAATATCGATACACCCCCCAGTAGCTACTGCACTGAGAAATGAACTATTGATTCTAAACCAAAATGTAGTGAATGTACTTTGTTCAGTACAAATGTACATTAGCCATATTGTATTCTTTTGCACAAATAGTTTTTATAAGTTGACTACAGGTACCTAGTGAGACTGGGCACCTTTTTTTGTGACATGTTCAGTAAAAAGCATTGAAAAAATGCACTTTATTTTTACTGTTCAACAAACTGAACATAAAAATAATATTTGTCTGGTTTTGTTGAGTTAATGACATTGAGTAATAATTATAAAGTAGTATGTATCGATATCGGAATCGAATCGAATGGAATTGCACTGTATCGAAAATTGTATCGTATCGTGAGCCCTGTATCGAAAATCGTATCGAATCGCCATGTCCTAGATGATACCCAGCCCTAGTTATCGGCCTGGCCTAGAACAGAAAGAGCGGGTTGGAAGGGAGTTGGGTGAACGATGGGCGAAAGATGTAAAAACAATGCAAATCAAACGTTCACCTAACTCATTCTCTCTGTCTCTCTGTGGGATCCTTAGAATGAGTTAGTGGAGGCATCTGGTTGCTGACGTACACTTCAAACCAACAGCTGTTGTTGCGTAACCTGATGTTTCTTGGCTCTGGTCAGTCGACTCATACCCATCATTTACCCAGCAGCGGGTACCTGACCCCAATATGTCGCTTGACAATACAGAAGGTCTTACCACGCCAGAAGAACTATACAAATTACACTATATTACAAATTATGAAGTCAGATCGATGTACACAATATTCTATGTAAAACTGAATCCAGCTCTTCCTAATATCCGAAATGACCGTAATGCAAGAATACACACGTCAACAAATGCTTAAGTCTTCCTTTAACATTGGACTTTTACAGCTTCACCGTTTCTTATTTTGCTAAGATGAAAACTTACAAATTGTCACAATTAACATGTTATTAGACCGATACAACAGACTGTTTTGGGGTCTGCTAGCTCACCTGCTAGTTACTGTTGAAGCTAACATGTTAACATACACATTTAGCATGCTAACCTAGCACACTGTTGCACCAGACAGGCCTCTTTTCCAGGGGCTGCTGTCCAGCAGTGGTGAGGGGCAGAGGGGTGGGAGAGGAGGTAGAGGGGGTGGGAGAGGGGCAGGGGCAGCAGTCAGCCCTGAGGGGGGGGACTCAGGGAGGGCGGGTAGGCACTTCTGGCTGCGTGCCACTGCTCTGAAGAAAAGAACACAATACCATCGCAAAGCATGTGGGGTTACCATGGTAAAACTTGCACCACAGAACAAAGAGGACCAATGTCAACCTAATTCAAACAGAGTGCTTGTGTAAGGGACACACACACACACACACACACACATATACATGTATGCACACACACACACACACACACACACACACACACTTATACATGTATGCACACACACGGACACACAGCAGCATACTCACACATGCACAACTTACACATATACCCCCTCAACACATACACACACACACACACACACACACAAAAGACAAACACAACTCACAAAGAATGACAAAGAGAGAGAGTCAGACAGAGAATGTGTGTGTGTGTGTGCGTGTGTGTGTTGGGGGGGCAGTGTGACAAGAGAAACTACACCCATACGACCTCAAAACAACCAGCAGCACAGATACACAGTGGGACACAGAGCACACGGTGGTGCAGCAAAACATTTTACGTCGTTCATTCCAGG
>CM050198.1:25239761-25242261 GCA_027475355.1 Coilia nasus
TCTCAGGAGATTTATCGCTGGCTCTTCCGATCCCTGTAGTTTCATTGTGCCCAGACTCTGTGGGCTTCACTGTAAGCACGCGAGAGAGAGAGAGAGAGAGGGAGAGAGAGAGAGAGAGAAAGAGAGGGAGGAAGAGGGAGACACACAGAAACCTTGACAGAAAGACGTACTCGGTGTGTGAGATACAGGGAGAGAGAGTAGGAGAGAGAGCTAGAGAATGAGTAAGACAGAGATAGGTAGACAGAAAGACAGTGTGAGGTGTGTGAGAGAGAGGGACAGAGTAACTGAGAGAGAGAGAGAGAAGGGGAAAGGAAAGAAGCCAGAGAGATACATCAGCATCTCCTCCAGGTCCTCTTTCTTTAAGTCCACACTCTTGTGTGTTGCACTGCTCTTTCATTATCATGTCACTTCCCCTCTCTCTCTGTCTTTCCTTCTCTCTCTCTCTCTATCTCTCTGTGTCTCCGTCTCTCTCTCTCTCTCTGTCTCTCTCTCTCTCTCTCTGTCTCTCTCTGTGTCTCCGTCTCTCTCTCTCTCTCTGTCTCTCTCTCTCTGTGTCTCTGTCTCTCTCTGTGTCTCTCTCTCTCTGTGTCTCTCTTTCTCTCTCTCCCTCTCTCTCTTTACCTCTCTCTGTCTCTCTCTCTCTCTCTTTACCTCTCTCTGTCTCTCTCTCTCTCTCTCATTGTGAGACGTGTCAAGGACCCATTCAAGGGCTGCATGAGGGCCCAGCTGCACCTCTCTCTTCTCTAGTTCCCTCTCCTGTGCAGATTCTTGTCATGCTTTTCTTTTTCGAGTCTATTCATCTTCATCCTTTCTGTCGTCTTCTCTTACTTGCACGGTCTTTCCCTTCTTCTTTGCTTGTTATTATGTCGCTCTCTCGTTCTTTTTTTTCTTTAACTCACTCACTCACTCACTCACTCACTCACTCACTCACTCACTCACTCACTCACTCACTCACTCAGACCCTGTTAATTCCCCCCCCCCCTCACTCCTTTTACGATCTGTCTCTTTATTTCTCTTTTCTCTCAGTCGTTCGTTCTTTGTCTCTATCTTTGCCTTCATCTCTCTCCTCCGCTCCTGTGTTTTATTTGTCCCTCCGCTGCTGCAGCTGTCTGGGGCACATATGGTTTCACTCTGCTTTCCATCCCCGTGCACACTGCCCTCTGGAGAGACAGAGAGAGGGAGAGAGGGAGAGAGAGGGAGAGAGAGGGAGAGAGAGACAGAGAGAGGGAGAGGGAGAGGGAGAGAGAGACAGAGAGAGGGAGAGAGAGACAGAGAGAGGGAGAGGGAGAGGGAGAGAGGGAGAGGGAGAGAGAGAGAGAGACAGAGAGAGAGAAAGGGAGAGAGAGACAGAGAGAGATACATAGAGAGAGAGACAGAGAGAGGGAGAGGGAGAGGGAGAGAGACAGAGAGAGATACATAGAGAGAGAGACAGAGAGAGAGAAAGGGAGAGGGAGAGAGAGACAGAGAGAGAAAAAGGGAGAGAGAGAAAGAGGGAGAGAGAGAGAGCAAAAAAGAAAGAGAGAGATACATAGAGAGCGAGACAGAGGGAGGGAGAGAGAGAGAGAGAGAGCGGAGGAGGAAAGAGAGATACAGAGAGAGAGAGAGAGATAAAGGGAGAGAGAAAGACAGATTCATAGAAAGAGAGAGAGAGAAAGGGAAAGAGAGAAAGACAGAGATGCAGGGACAGAGAGGGGGGAGACAGAGAGAACAAGACAAAGAGAGACACAGAGGCAGACAGAGAGAGGCTGACTGATGGAGAGAGAGACAGAGAGGGGCAGAGAGAGGGGGGGCAGAGAGAGAGACAGAGAAAGAGAGAGAGAGGCTTCCACACAGGTTGGCTCGGCAGTTAAACCTCTGTGAGCTGGAGATGGAGAGTTCAAGATCCCTGCTGGCCGATTTGCTCTGGAAGTTAAACACACAAGGCATTTTTATCAGGTCATATAAAACAGAGTACATCAGAAATCGGCATTTCTTTTGTTCAGGTTGTGTGTTTGTAATGCGTTCTGCCAAAATATTCAAAAATCTAATCCCACAAGTCCCTCTGAATTGATATATTGTTTTCAGAGCCCTTCCTTTTCTTTTAAGAGAACATACATATTGTATAAATGTAAATGTTATATAAATGTAAATGATTTGGAATGTATATGTATATATGCATGTATTCATATAAATATACATAAGCAAAATATAAACATTAGAAAAACATTTATCATTACATCCTACCAGTCTGTCACTCTGAAGTGCTCCCTGTCTGATATTTTCATTTGAGACGGAGATGAATGGAACTCCTGATGGGTGCAGCTGTTTCCCCAAGCATGAGATACACTCCCCACCCGCCACCAACCCTCACACACACATGCACGCACACACACACACACACATACACACATGCACATACGCACACACATGCACTCACAAACACAACACACATGCACATGTGCACACACAAACACACACACACACACACACACACACACACACACACACACTCACACTCACA
>CM050198.1:25247261-25299761 GCA_027475355.1 Coilia nasus
ACACACAACTACAGAATGAGTGATACACATACTGTACACCTCTGCCGCACCCACAAGGGATACATGACCTAAATGATAACAAACTAGCAATGATAACACCCGATACATGACCTGAGAATAGCTTCCCTTTTGTCCTTTCCTCGCTTGTGCATGGTAGTGGCCTTGCCAAAACATCCTCAGGAATGTAATGGGAAAGTCCACTGAAAAAAAATGCAACTTGTCTGACCTGCCAACACAGGCAACTGGGAGGAAAACCAGAGCATGGCTGTACAAAGCACCACCACCACCACCACCGCCACCATAAGTCTTGCCAACACAGCGGAGGCTTGCAGGCCGAGCTTCCCCAGAAATGCCCCTGAGGTTTTTGGGGACGCCAATGTGTGCATGCCAATGCAATCAGGAAGTAGTCACCACTGGAAGTAAGGGGCCTCGGTTTGTGAGGGTTGAGGGCAAAAAAACAGTAAAGCGCCTTGGTCCGTTAGGATTGGAGGGCAAAGAAATGGTGATGGAGTAGACAGCCTCTGGCCTGAAAAAAGGCCTTGCAGCTAATGGGAAGTATGTGGAGGGCCATCTGCATGGGCCCAGCATGGACCACATCAAGCGTCGTCTGCCTGTTGGCAAAAGTAATGTGGCGAACTCTTTGTTGGTGGTCATGGCATTGTCACTGGCAGAGGCAAAGCTGGAGTGGGTCAAAGCCATAGTTTTACTGGCAGTGTGAAGTGCCATGGTCTCTGCGCCCACGTTCAGTGCAGCTTTAGGCACATCCACAATGCAAGGACCCTGTATGTTGGCCGGCCAACTGCAGGCGGTATGCCATGGCGTCACTGATAATTGTCACTCTTTGATTTCTTTGCCTTTGCATCTTGGTGCGCAAGGCTAGTAATTGTGGTTTTACAGACTTCTAATCCTTTGTCCATGGAACAAACATTTCAGGGAGGGTTGCGAAGCAAAGCAGTAAAAGAGAGACCCCTGCATTGGATGCCATTCAGGTCGCTTCCAAGTGGCTGAAACATAGCTGTGACTTTGGTGGCATTACACTACATCGTGGTAGGTTGGGTACCACTGCTGGGTGTGAAGACAAGAGGTCTACATGACACCCAGTACCTTTCCTGCTTTCTCACATTATTTATTGAGCTTTGTCCTTCTGTCATCACTGTCAAAAGGTTGACAGAAATGGTGCAGAGCTCTTTCAGTGGCTGGGCAGTTGAGACTCCTTTGATTAGATGTCTTTAGGGCCTTGCACAGGGTTATAAGAACTTACCTTCCAGGACAAGGGTGACTTGGACCACCTGTTTTGTCTCTTCTGTGCTGAACTGTAGTGTCATCTCTGACAGCTCGTTTCTATTGTAGTGTGGTACCTTCATCGGCCCCATTGATCTCCCCTGGTCCCGATGTGTCAGCTTTAAAAACTAGACATAACAACACTAGCAGCTAACATGAGGTCCTGACATCCAAGGTCTCAGTTGTTAACCCATCAACCCTTTCAAGTTCAGGTGTGACCATCACAGCATCATGCCATGCTACTCAGGACATGACACACATATGACAGCTAGCTATATCTGGAACAATGACTTACATCAATGACTTAGTTCTCAATAATGTCGAGACAATGAATGGATTTTAAATATGTCCAAGTGGGGATAACTGAAACATGCACTGCAACTGTAGCTAAAACACTCTTTTGTATCCTAATGTAACACAGTTAACAAAACCAATTATCTCACTTTTGTGAGCTGAGGTCTGGTATACAACTGAGGGAGGTCAAGTCTAGTGAGTCCGGTGTAGTGCCATGTTGTACTGAGAGAACTGCTGGCAGCTGAGAAAGCTTTGCAAAAAAGTGCCACCCTCTGTTTGTATAGAATTTTAGAATTTTGAATGAAAAAATATGGTCCCAAAAGGTGACAAAAAAAAACTTTTACCGCCCATGCGGTTGCTTTAAGTTTTACTTATTATTAAGTAGTCTTTGGTCTCTTTCATCTTTGTTCGCCCTACAGGTTAGTTGGAAGCAGTATTGTCTCAATCAAACCTGTTACATATATCCAGTGTACTACTTTTCTTTTCCTCCTTTATTTTTCAATGTGTTGGTTCTAAGTCCAAAAATCAGATGAATACAAAATTTGTTAAACAGATTGTTAATCAGCCCAGTAAATAGCCCAAACTACCCCCTTCTTTTATAGACCCAACCTCCCACCTAAACACTATTCTCCAACAAATCCCGATACCTGGACAGCAATTTTAAGAAGAAAAGAAAAAGAAAAGAAGCAGGAAATTACATATTACTGCTCTGATTCGCAGTAACCATGGGATAATACATCAGCTACAATGTTATCCCCGCTGTGAATGTGTTTATCTGTAAACTGTAAGGCTGAAGAAATAAGGCAGGGGCGCATCAGTCAGGGCTGTGCCAACTGAGGAGAAATTTACACAAATGTTCCTGTAATACCCCACCATACGGAAGAAACTTAGTAGCAGGGGCAGGGAAATTATTTATTTGAATGGCCTTAGTTTGAACTGGTTTTACCTGCCCTTGTCCAACCACCTTCCCTAAATATTCAGCAGTAACCTGTGCAAATTCACATCTGGCTAGATTGATGGTAAGACTAGCCGAGTGAACAATGCTCGAATGCCCTACAGACATAACGGCATCATCTAAATATACAGCACACCCTTTTAACCCTGAAACAACCATCGTCATCAAACATTAAAATGTCACAGGGGCATTTCATAAACCACACCTCATAAAAGTTAATGAGTATAGAGCAGTCTACGTTATAAAAGTAGATACCTCCTGCATACGAGCTGAGAACGGCACCTAATAGTAACCCTCCAACAGATTGGATTTACTCACAAATCTGATCCCACTGTGTCCACACAATCTTCAACCGTAGGAAGTGGGAAAGAATCTGCCTAGGTGATGTTATTTAACTTCCTATGGCCTGTGCGAAGTCAAAAGTTCAATCGGGTTTACTCACTAGGATGCAAGGTGAGGCCCAGCTAGAATTTGAGTGCCTAGCTAAACCATTACCTAGTAAGTACTGTACCTCGGTCTCTAGATGACGCTGTTTTTCAGTGGACACTCAATAAAAACGCTGCCCTATTAGCACCGCATCAGACCTATATTGTGTTCAATCAAATGTGTACAGTACGCCATGCCACATGGAGGGTGGGGACCCACACAGCCTGTGATGAGATGCTCGATTGGATTGCCGGAATACTGACAGAATAGGATATAACAGGGCGGATTTTATTCCCTTATTAGGTGTACCCGTTAACTGGCACATATGACAAGTTTTCATGAAGCACATCCCTTCCCCAAAGCCACATCCTTTGTAAGCCTTGGTCAATAGAAGTACCTTATTAGCTTGTCATAAGTCTTTTTTTTATGGCACCACAATGGCACCTTCAATGGCACCACAATCTGAAATACTGGGTCATCAATCACCTCCTCCCTCTTAATGTGTAACTATTTATGAACCAATAACCCATCTTCAGTGAAATATCCTCTAGTGCTTTCCCCACAAAGAGAAGCAGGGTGCGTGCTTCATCACTTCAACCTCGGTCTTCAGCTGTGCTTTCAAATAATTAAAAGAAAATATCGGGTTCTAGCTCATTGAACTTGGGCAGCAATGTCACCATACTAGATACATTAACGGATGAACTATGACTCACATCTAGATTGTGCTCAATAGACAAAACTGCAATTCTACCACCAGCAATTAGTCTAAGACACTCCCTAGCACTCTCGCTCTCTTTCTCGCTCTTGTCTTTTTAATTTCTCGTATTTTAGTTGGCACTCTGCCTCACATTCTTTACGCTGTAACTGAAGCAATTCTTTATGTCGCTCAAACATTAACCCATAATTAGAGTGTAATATGCAAAGTTTACTGAAGCAGCTGTAGGCAAGATTTATTTCTCCTCAAGTTTTAACCTGACTGTCTCCTGCAACTGGGCCAGTTTTGCCATTTTAGACAAAGAGCCTATATTATAATGATCACTTACATGCCTCAACTGTTCTTTCGAAAGAGCATTCAAACCCTCCACCGTGGGAGCGGCAGAAAATGCCTCCAATTACCCATCACGGTACACAATAAACAGCACTATAAACAAACCAAAACCAAATTAAACCAGTTGCACACCAACAAGCCACCTGCAGTCTACCTGTAGGCTACCTGTAGGCTACCTGAGCTGCCTTTAACAAGGACGTGCTCCCTGAACACTGAACCATGAGAAAAAACAACTTCCCTGCATCTACACCATACACTATACAACACAATTCCTAACTAAACTTAATACCCAACTATTCATGCGAAACCCAAGGACACAATGACTTTAACGCAGACTTTTATGCAGATATTAGTGGAGCCTACTCCCCTGACCAAAGCCGTTAAAGTGGACAGCCATGACGGTGCCCTCCATTCAGGGGGGTGTTCCAAAAGTGACTAACGCAATTAAGTTAACTCAGAGTGAGTCGTAAACCTCCTAATAGAAAAGTCTGAGAGGTTCATACTTCTATAAAAAAAAGCCACAGTGCTCTTCCATTACTAGGTTTACCACTTGCCCTAAGTTAACATACCCAAGTAAGTGATTAAACCAGCTTTCTGGAATACCCCATATGATAAGCACAAAAACAACAAACTAACACAACAAACTAACATAACAAACGACTTAGTTTTTGAACACATTAACCTTGTGAACGTCCACCCCCCTAATTAGGCTCCACCACCTGGGCAAGAGAAAGAAAAACCTTCTCAGACCAAATCAGCCAGCTCTCCAGCTATTTACTGGCACCCCCAAAAAATAAAAACATAAATAAATGAAAACAAATGTCAAAATCCAATGAAAATCCAAGAGCGTCTCCCCACAGGACAAAAAATCTAAATGCCTACGGAATTAAACATACTGCAACAGAATCACAAAACACTCACTAAATTACTTTAATGCAATGAGTAAACAAAGACAACTATTGGTTCAATTAATCCCGGACGAGCCCCCATATGTTATGAGTTTGTGGCTCAGGGCAATTGCAACATAGAACGGAGACCACATTTGGTTGCAATAATCAAATAAGTAAGCTTATTAAATGAATGAATTAAATAACTATGGTAAGTGCAGTCGGTATAAATGAGAGCTTGAGAAATAAAAGTGTAGGGCAATCAGAGTATTGTGTCCTAAGCAACAAAACAGAAGAACAGCTGGAGAGCTGTCATTTTAAAAACAGGTGCCAGTGGACATGGCAAAAGGCAGCACCCTCCCCAGGCCTGGAGAACCTCCCCTTTAAGGAAACTCTGGCTCATGTTGTAATTGGGACTGGATTCCACACACCTGCAGCACTCAGCACCTACAACAAACAGGTGGCACAAGGAAAAGGGAAGGACCAGACCCCAGGCAGCCTTTGCAACCAGACAGGGTCATGACAGTACCCTAGCTGTGTGCATAGCCGAGTGCAAGATGCATAAAACGTAGCAACACAGTTAATTCAAGAAAAACATAGGTGCGCTGAACACCCTGTTGTATGACGCAAGTCATGGACCTATGGCAGCTGAGAGGACGATTGTTTGTGCCATTCTGGCAGAGGAAATCATGGAAGACGACCGCACGAAGTTGTCGCTGATTGAATAAATGGTCGAACACGCATACCAAATAGGAGCAAACAATCCAAAAAGCATGCTGCAGAACGTTGCACTACGTTGCGACCAAACAGTTCGTTCAATCAGGAAACCATAGCAAACCAGTGCATCGGTTGAACTCACACCATGTGTCTGTGATGTGTAGTGAGGTTGCACTAAGGCTCATCTTGTAGGGTATTGTGACTACAAGTAGTCACTGTAGTCACATTACTCCGACTCAAAATGCCAGCCCCAAACAACCTCAGCCAAAACATCCAGTAGGATAAAAGCGGTGTTTTCCCAATTACACCCCTTGTCCTTTTTGCCTGGATGGCTGGCACCCGCCTTGATGTGGTGGACTTTATTTGTAGTGCCTTTGCCCAGACTGCGGCTTCGCAGCGAAGGGTCTGTTCAACGAGACCCGGCAGGCTCCAAAACCTCCCTGTAAAACGGAGCAAAGGCACTTCCTCCCCTGAGAGCTCCGCAGTGCGTGGTAGTCGAAGAGGGCATGACCACCCACCCCACTCCCCGCCCCGCCCCCGCCCCCGTCCCTGACCCACTTTGGAATCACCTCAGTAAGATCAACAACCCGGTGCCGGGTAAAAAGGCACGAAAGTGTAAAAACAAAAAATAAACAGGAGTCTCTGTTGGAGGGAACTCTTCCTCTCGCAGGAAAAAGGGCAGCCGATACTCGAAAGCAAGTGGTGTTTAGGGAGGAGAGGCGGTTCCGCAGAAATCCCCTAAAAATGCAAACAAGTTTGTGAATGAAGGCACGTCTGAGAACCTTGTCAAGAGGCGGGAAACTCCCTGGCCTGAGGCGCAAGCAGCATTCTGTCAAAAAACGCCGCCGCAAAATGACAGCTCCGACGTCCAAAATAAGGACTTAGGGTCACCATAATTAAAAATGTCCACTGCTGAATGCTAGAATTAAAAAATGCTGCTCAAAGAGCATGGTGCAGTTGCACAAGGCCAAAACCATGAGGTATTGTGGCACTTGATTGAAAAAGATTGAGTGATGTAAGGCATAATTGCAGGTCTTAAATGTCTGAAAGAGGCAAATAAAGCAAACATACGTAAAATGCATTTTCTCTCCCCGTTGTTGTCCAAGACCCAAGCAAAGGTTATCCGTCAAAGCAAATTAAATGTTCAAAAGTAATAACATGTACTTTTGAGTTTTTGATTTAAAATAAAGTGTTCTCCAACTGCGAAATCCACATAGAGTTATTGTTCTCCCACAGCAACATGTCATTCATCTAAGCGGGGCTTATGGGTTTCACATGCGCAACTGCGCTCCCAAAGTGCACAAAAGTTGACCCGCCAATGCCTGTAATGTGTCTGGCTGGAAAGTGATACAAGTTTTACCTCCACAACTCCTTTTTTAGTTAAAGACCAATGACTATAGCGGTCCTAGTTCAAAATAAGGCCATGTCCAATCCTCCACAGTATATTTACTGACTTTTTGGTTCGTTCTGTTTACAATCTCTTAAAAAACAAAAACAAAACAAAAGTGCCACTGTGCTGTTTGCTTAATGTAGGAAAATGATCCACCAAGTAGTGAGCAATTCACAAACACATTGAACGCATTATGCGAGCAGACATGTAAGACTGAGAGAAAGAGAGCAATTACAGTGATGCAGTTTGCTACGTACGCTGAGACAAAGACAACACAGAGCAGTTCTCATTGACTGGTGGCATCTTGAAGCTCTTTGTCTTTGAGGTATCTGTTGCACTTCTATTTCTGTGCCGTGCTGTCTGTTTCTGAGTTGACAAAGAGTCGGAGTTGAGAGGCTGGCAGCTGAAAGGGTTGCAGTGCAGACGTGTGGGCTGGTCTGCTACTAAGCCACATGCCCGTATATGACTGGCATACCACTGAAAAAAAGTCCCAGTATCCCAGTAGGGCACCTCAGAAGGACGAAAGGCCATGGGCACTGGCAAAACATTCTGCCACCTTGGAAAGAGAAAGTCATGCAGCAGACGCGTTAGGGGGTGGCTAGTAGGAATTGTGTGTGTAAGTGTGTGTGTGTGTGTGTGATGAGTGTATTGGGGCGGGGGGGGGGGGGGGGGTGTGTGCGGGGGCAGGGTGTTTTCCGTCTGGCGCCACAGTGCTGCCCACTTTTTCACGTAGCCCAAATGAGTCAAACCCAGTAGAGGGGAGCAGCAATACAAAACAGTCATTTTTTCTCAACCCCCCCACCACCCACCCACAAAAAAAAAACCCTGAGGAGGTCCTCTTTGAGCCAGCGTTGAGAAATGGACGCACACAGTCTCAGCAGCCGTGGTACCCCCACAGCCCTCCCACCCCCCACCCCATTCTCTGGTTTGCCCACCACCTTGCTGCTGCCGCTGTGCCTCCACCACAACCTCCACTGAGACCATTTCCTTCAGAGGGCGAGAAACGTTTCCTCAGGAAGCAGCTGCCGGAGGCATGGGGGCAGGGTTGGGGGGGAGGGAGGGAGGGAAGGGGGGGGGCGCAATGGATGGATGTCGGTGGTGGGGTGGGGGGTGGGTGGTTGGGTGGTGGGTGGTGGGTGGGTGGTTGGGTCAGCAGATGCAAGGTGAAAACAGCCCAGAGGATGGAGAGAGGGTGGAGGTGGGGGGTGCAGTGATGGAGGGGGTGGGTTGGGCTGTGGGGTTGAGATCAACAGGCTCCTCTTTAACAGGCGTAGTCGACCTAACTGGGCTGTTGTGGTTCTGCAGCCAAAATGATCGGTTTACACTTAGCAGACGTTTTTGTCCAGAGCAACTTGCAATAGAGGACACAAATCGAGAGGGTTTAGGAATAGGAACGGCCTTTCACTATAGTGCCCTGGTAACAAATTTGTAAGGGGATCACCTTAAAAAAAAGCTGCATTGCCATATGGGGTCATTGCTGCAAGCAACCATGGTGGTGATGGTAGAGGGTGGTTTGGCTTTTGTTTTCGCGAAATAGCAGGCAATCCCCCCGACAGCACTAAAGACCTGGGCAGCTCGTTTTTCTCCACGTTAAATGAGGGCACCTGCGAAATGTTTTTTTTTGGTTCTTGCTGACCAAGGCTTGCTCTGTGCACAAGGCCTCTTTTGGACACCCCACCCATATCCTCATCCCCCAGTAACCGCCCCCCGCCCCCCCCCCAGGCTAAAAAGCCCATGCCTAATTGGTATATTGGTAACCTAACGATGCTTTTACGTGACACTGTAAACGAAGTGGAATTGTGTGTTCCATTCATTTCAGTTGGAGGCGATGGTGACGCAGAACAGCAAGTTGAGCAAAGTGAGTGAAAACGAACGAGGAAAGTTTAATCTTACGCAAATACAGTGATTTTTTTGGGGTGGGAACCAATCAAAATGTTTGTTGTCATCCTTGACCGTTTGAAAATTGCAGTACAAAGTAGCATTGCCTGCTCAATTAATTTGCTTGAAACGTTTAATTCAATCAACTTTCAATCTTCCAGCTAGCCAATTAACCACCTTGTTAGTTCCATCAGTTAAATGCCACAGCACGCCCACTCTAATCAAAGCTCAAAGCTGGCTTGTAAAACCACTGTAAGTGTGATGGTTACTGACTATTTCCTCTTGCTCCCACCCTACCCCACCCTACCTCCCCCCCCCATGTTTCCACAGCCTCAGAGAGACAGGGAGAAGAAACCATCATCCCCGAGCACCCCAACAACAGCAACATCCGGTGCAGCCCGCAGGACAAGCGTTGCATCCAGAAGACGTTGGCTCGCCACCCTGTCAAGTCCACCAACCAGCGCAACACCAACCCCCGCGAGGACCCCAAGGCCGCCCTGGTGAGCTGTCCGAAACTCTCGCCTGTTTTTTTTTCTTCTCCCATCTACACTCCTTCCGTCCCTCTCCTTTCCTTTCCTTTTCTTTCCTTTACTTTCCTTTCTCCAATCTTCCTCCCTTTCCGTTTTGCTGCTTTTACCCCTATCGTCTCTCTCCTTCATTCCTAAACTCCTCTCCTGTCATCTCTCCTCTCTCCTCCCCTGTCCACTTCTTTCCTTCCCTGTCTGTTCCTTTCACCCTCCTACTCTCTCCTCCCCTTGTTCATTCTTAAACTCCTTTGACCCATCCTCTGTCCTTTCCTCTCCTCTCCTCTCCTCTCCTCTCCCTCTCTTCACCTCTTCCTCTTTCCTTCTTAATTCCTCCTCTCTTCTCTCCTCTCCTTTTCACTTCTTCCATTCCTCTCCTCTCCTCTTCTTTCAGAGTTCCTCCCCTCTCTCTCCCTCCCTCCCTCCCTCCCTCTTCACTCCTTCCTCTCTTCCTCTCCTCTCATTTCACCCCTCTTGCCCTCTTAAACATCTTGGCCCCATTAATCACCTAATTGCCCCTGCAAACACTCCGCGCGCAGCCAGCTCTCCCTGCAAACAGCTCACGTTTACAGCTTAACGGGCCCCCCCGGCGCCCTGTCATTTTACTGCGCAGAAAATAAATACACAAGTCCTCGTAGCCATGCATTGTTAAGCAGGGTTTACACGGCAAACCATTTTGGCCACCACCACGACCGAGGGTTTGTGGGAGGAAGTCGTCAGGGACGTGTCGCGGCGCGAATGAAACTCGGGGTTTAAATGCTGTATGGGCGTGAAAAACGCAAAAGGGGATCGGCGTCTGGCTACAGGGCAGCAGGAACATGTTGCTATGATTGATGGGTTTAAACGGCGGACTTGGTGCTCGATGTCGGTGGAACATGTCGCTCAGCACACACAGCGGGAGATTGGCTGTTTTTGTTCAACCAAATTGTTCTCCAGAATTTCCTAATGGTTTATGTTCTGAACTATTGCTCCACCAAACTCCCACTGCTTGGCACAGTCTTTATGTGGCTTTGTTCGCTGACGTTTCCTCCCCCTGTCTGTGTGTGTGCGTCCATTTGTGTATGACTGGTGTGTGTGTGTGTGTGTGTGTGTGTGTGTGTGTGACATGTGTGTGTGGGTGTGCATGCATATGTGTGTGTGTGTGTCTGTGTGTGTGTGTGTGTGTGAGACATGTGCGTGTGGGTGTGCATGCATATGTGTGTGTGTGTGTCTGTGTGTGTGTGTGTGTGTGTGTGTGGGTGTGCATGCATATGTGTGTGTGTGTCTGTGTGTGTATGTGTGTGTGATGGAAAGTGTGCAAGTTTGTGTGGTAAAAAGTGTGTGTGTGTTTATAGTTTGTTAGAGAGAGGCGAGAGTGCATACAGTATGTGTTTATGTGATGGAAATACACTGATGTGACAGAAGAACTGTGTGTGTGTGTGTGTGTGTGTGTGTATGTGATCATCCTTGCAAGTGCATGCAGATTTAAAAGTGAGATAGAGGAACAGAAAGTGTTTGTGCATGCATTCGTGTGTGTGCGTTTGTGTGTGCAGACTTGTACTGACTGCAGACTCTTCATGTTTGCGTGTGTGTGTGTCAGTGTGTGAGAGGTTGTGTGTGTGAGTGCATGCATGTGACAGCGTTTCTGACAGAGCAGTCTGTGAGTGTGTGTGTGTGTTTGTGTGTGTGTATGAGTGTGTGTGTATGAGTGTGTGCATGTACAGAGTTTCTGACAGAGCAGTGTGTTTGTGTGTGTGTGTGAGGGAGTGTATGTATGAGCGATTGAGAACGAGTGTGTGTTTCCCAGTCTGTGTGTGTCTCTGTGTATGTGTGTGTGTGTATGTATGTGTGTGTGTGTGTGTGTGTGTGTGTGCATGAGTGTGCAGTCGTGTGTGTATGTGTTTGTGTGTGTGCATGAGTGTGTGATCGAGAGTGAGTGTGTGTATGTTTGTGTGTGTGTGTGTGTGTATGTGTGTGTGTGTGTGTGCATGAGTGTGCTATGGAGAGCGAGTGTGTGTTTCCCAGTCTGTGTGTGTGTGTGTGCGTGTGTGCATGAGTTTGCGATGGAGAGCGAGTGTGTGTTTCCCAGTCTGTGTGCGTGCGTGCGTATGTGTGTGCGTGTGTGTGCGTATGTGTGTGTGCATGAGTGTGCGATGGAGAGCGAGTGTGTGTTTCCCAGTGTGTGTGTGCCTCTTCCTCTCTCTCTCTCTCTCTGCGCGCTGTAACCCGACCCCCCCTGACAGTGGCTCTTCCTGTTGACCCCGCAGGCCCCGTGCCGCGCCGAGCTGCAGAGAGCGCTGGACCGACTGGTGTCGGGCCCCCGCACGCACGAGGACCTCTACACCATCCCCATCCCCAACTGTGACAAGAACGGAGACTTCCACGCCAAACAGGTAGGGGGGCCGCTCAGAGGAAACGCCGCTCGCCGCTCGCCACACGCCGCACGCCGCATGACTCCTCTTCAGTGGCTTGATTGTTCTCATGTGGCACTGGAGGAATGTCCTCAGCCCCCTTGGTGACGACCGTAACTCACGTTGTTTTGTTCTTTTGAAGAGGTCACACACGTGTGTGTGTGCGGTGTAGTGCAGTCGCAGCATGCTACTGTGAAGTACAGCAGAGCGGCACAAGCCAGATCGATTAAATTTGATATACGAATTTGTACGAACATCCAAATGGATACTTTTCGATCTGGGGCGAGAACAATACGACCTTGTCCTTGATGAAATACTCTTTCCAGTCACATTTCATTGACCCAGTAGTCATGCGTGTTTTTTTAAGAGGTACGATAAAGTGTTCCAGCAAAGCAACTGCAGTCTGCCCTTACTGACACCAGCACAGCTCAACACTGCTGGCACTAGCAAGCTTTAAAAACGAACCCTAACATGACGGAAACTTTTACACACTTTTAATGTCCAAAACTCTGTCCTAAAACATGGTATATGGACCCTTAAACATGGTATACGGTGTAATATATTCAAGCCCTAAATTCAGAGTAGGTTGTTACATCCAAACCCCAAAAATTGTATATGGTATTATACATGTAATATGGTGTAATGCATTGAAATCCTTGATATATATAAAAATAACACATACAGAGCTGTCGAGGAACCAGCATGAGAAAGTGCAGAGTAGGGTAAAAAAAAAACAGGCTTTGGGAGATAGTTCAGTCAACACCGAAAGGGAAAAACATGTTAGTCGTTGCAGAACAGAACAGAGTGCAAAGATCCTTTGTGGGTCACGATGTCCGGAGTCAGCCCGACTGTGATTTGTCGTGTAAGAATGGGTTACTTTTTAACGAGAGCACCTCTCGGTAGGACCTCACAAACCCAAAATGCAAATATATGTTATGTCACTCTGGCTAAAAGAGTCACAGGAGGTATTTGTGTGTGGAGAAGTGTGTGTGTGTGTGTGTTTGTGTGTGTGTGTGTTTGTGTGTACGTGTGTGTGTGTGTTTGTGTGTATGTGTGTGTGTGTGTGTGAGAGAGAGAGAGAGAGAGAGAAATATGATACAATGAAAGAAGATTATATCCGTATAGAAAAACACCATTCAAGCCTTGAGCCTTGACAAATGTTCAGTTGACAACAATGTCATCAAATGTCAATATATATAACAGATCTTAAATTATGCAATGTTGGTTTACAGCACCCAGTTTGGTGCACTGACTATGACTACTATTGTGCCCATTTGCTGTATTTCTCTATAATGGTAAAAGTGTTGTAGATAGATTGGTAAAGAAATGATGCTGGCATGGATGTTCACATGGACAATCATGAAATAACAACAATAATAAATGACTGATGAAAGATACTGCTGACCAGCAGGCCACAGAAATAAAAGTAGTGTTTTGTTTAGTTATTTCCTGGAAGAGTTATCTTTTCTTATAAACCACCGCGATATGAATGTCCAACAGCAGACAAACACATTATTCATAGGTCAATGATAAATCCACAGCGCACAGTTGTGTGGACATCTAGCTGGGAGCATTCTGATCAAATACTAGGGAGTGCAGGTTAGAATAATGCTCACACACACACACACACACACACACACACACACACACACACACACACACACACAAACACATACCCCTAGTCTTTTGTCTAACTCTTGATTGTCACGCCAACTATTTGATGCCAAGTCCTTTTGATTTGAGCAAAACATACTCAAGCTTAACCGATTATGTCAAAGATATCCATCGGATTTGTATTCCACAGAGAGCTCTAGCTTGGAGAAAAGAGAAGTGCAAGCGTTCACTTTGTTTCTTTTGTGCTGACAATCCTGTTAAATCAAGGTCTGGGAAATGATGTCTGTTGTTTGGACTGAAACACTGACACCTGACCTGACGCGGACTGCATGAGCATTTTTGGGAACTAATTTTTTTGCTGTTTTCCACCACAGTTGTACATTCAACCCCTTATTTTTCCGTTTGAGAGTGTGGTGGCTATCTTACATCCTGCTGTTTTTTTCCCACCGACCAAATTCTTGTCTGTGTTTGAAAACCCACAAAAATGTCCATATTAGCTTTGTACAAATACTAAAAGCATATTTGCCAGGGGTCGAATTAGCGAGGTATGCTGCCTCAGTGGATAAATTCCTGAAAACGGGGCTAAGTTTTTATTTCATTAGTGGTAACGTCCCTAAAGTTCACTGTGGTTGGGCAAAACACAATATGCTGAGTCATCTATATGTGGAGGTCAATGTGGCTGTTTCCTTTGTAAAGCTTCTATACTCTCTGTTCAATAGCGCCCAAGCATTCCGGCTGATTTTCCAAGCCTCTTGCCATGACCCTTAAAAGGCAGAGCTTTAAACGGTTAGTTATGCCTGAGCTGAGAGCAATCCATTTTTGACATTATAAAGCAACTATGCTTTTACATGGTTATGCTTAGGATATCAATAATTTTATCACTGCACTTCCTCGCTGTATTAATACACAATGCACAGAGGTCTAAATTATTATTGAATGAATTTTCTGTATTGGGTTTGCCTCTGATGAGCTTTGCGTCTCATGGCCTAGTGTGCCTTCTGTCTTACCTCATCTCACTTAATCGTATATCAGGATTTATTACTTGGGCTATTTATCATTGTATTTGCACAATATTTATTACGTAGGGTATTTAACCCTTTAAGATGCACCTCCTTATAACTCTTGTTACCAGAATGGCAATGACCAAGTTGTAATGTGTTACTTAAGACTTTCTGTAATGTCATAGTAATGTTTTTTTTTTCCAGTCACAACGAGTCGTTACAGCGATACGGTGACCACTAAGAGGCTACCAACTACTATGCTATACATACAGTATCTCAAAGCACTTTATCTGCTATTTGCATTTCCGGTTAGATGTGAAACTGCATTGTGTTGTACTTTTGGCTTGTGTAATGACAATAAAGTCTAATTTGATCTAATCTAATCTAATCTAACCTAATCCAATATTGTTTGCTGGCTGCAGTGTCACCCAGCACGAGACGGCCAGCGAGGAAAGTGCTGGTGTGTCGATCAGAAAACGGGACTGAAGATACCTGGTCCTCTGGAGCTCCGTGGTGATCTCGACTGCCACCAGCTGATGATCACCCAGGGCTGGGAGTGATGCTCGGCCCCAGCAGCAGATCTGGAGCGAGGAAACTGGGGCTCCCCACCCCCCCACCCCTGAACCACCACCACCACCACCTTACAGTACCTGTGGTCCATGGCCGACTGCATTCTCCCGGTGCTGAGTAGGTTAACTATGGAAGGACTTGACCCAAAAACCTCAACCAACTTCGAGGAGGAATGGTACTTGAGTATGCTACAATGAAAAAAAAAAAAACCTAGAGATATCTTCTTATATTATCATTGTTTTATTACAATTTTATGACTGTTTTGTGAGCTTATGTATGTTTGGATGGGTATTTGTTTCTCCGTGCCTATATATAAATATATATCTCATATATATGTATTTTGAGCACTTGAGTGTCTTTTAATATCAGTGAAATTATACAAATGTGCTGGCTTTAAAGTAAATAAAAAAGATAAAACGTTAAAAAACAAAACAAATAAATAGCTTTAAAAGCTGTTCTGAACATGACATTTTAATGTTTTTAATTTTAAATTCTGTCTGTTCCCACGTGGCATTTCCTTTCATACTGATGGGGTTTTTAATATGTACTTTAACGTTTATATCATAAACCATAAAGCTGTAGCTTTCTCGATTCACATGGCACTAAGGTATCATCTTGCCATTCCTGTCACCATGACTGGAAATTGTACATGTGAAATTTATGCTGTCCATACTAACAGTGTCACTGGGGGTGTACTTAGGGAATGTTAGCTATGATACCTGTAAAATAGGGCTAGGAGTCTCAGCTTCAATTGTAAAGCTGACCAATTCTGACCTGTGCAACTCGTCCTTGGTTTAAAAGTCAAGGTTTAAAGAACTGTCTTTCCTATTCCCCGACTGCCTTCTTCAGTACTCTCCAGCTGTGGCCTTTAGCAGTGCATCTCTAGGGACTGCTAACAGTGTTACTGGGGTGTGCTTAGGGAATGTTACCTATGATACCTGTAAAATAGGCCTGGGACTCGCTGCCTGGATTGTAAAGCTGACCAATTCCGACCTGTCCAGCTCATCACTGGTTTCTGGCCCCACTGTCTTCTTCAGTACTCTCCAGCTGAGGCTTTTAGCCGTGCAGAGACACCTCGGCATTGAGCTGCAACTCTAGCGAGGGCATGTTTTAAATTACCCATTCATAATCAGCGGAAGCTTTTTGCAACCCTCCGAGTCCGGGAGAAGGGGAGGCGGAGGAGTGAGTGAGTGAGTCAGGCAGGGAGGCAAAAAGACCTTGAAAGAGGAAACTCTACATCTGAACACCCAGAGGTCCAGGAATAGATGTTCTTTATCGCAGCATGTCCCCCCTTCTCCTCTCCTCTCCTCTCGTCCTCCTCCACCACCACCACCCCTTCCAATGCTTTGACTTGAAGCCGTATTTGTCCGAGGAACTGGCATCGGTACCAGGCCTTAAGGGACTCTGTGCTGTGCTGATAGGATAATCTTGTTTCCTCAGTTGGCCTCTGAAGTGCAGAAACACTGATGTTTCCCTTCATGTTTGTTACAGTCTTCTCTTCTTCTGCTCCTTCTCCTTCTTCTTCTTTTTTGTTCATTATTTTCACTCCCGGCTCTTCTCTGCGGGTAACCTGGCGAAGTAGCAGGCTTTATTAGTGTGGATAATTCTTCCACGCTAGGAACCAGCCTTTTTTTCCCAAGCCCAACGGGCAGCGTTTTAGAGCACTGCAGCGGGGATGCTGGCATCGCGCACATCTCTTGGCAACCCTGACGCTCTAACACCGCTCCAGCTTCTGATTTTGCAACATTTGCAACTGTGGACGTTCAAAACTAAAATAAAAATAAATAAATAAATAAAAAACACATACGAGAGTCCCTCCAAACGAATTAATGTTTACAATGCCAAAAGCCTTACATGAGAGCAATCGTTCGTGACCTATCTCCCTGCGGAATTAGAAACAGAGGTCTCCATAAAAATGACGAAATGGGACAGACAGTGGATTTGCAACCAGATGTCTTCCAAACTGTAGATTAGCCAACACTGCTGCTCTGCACTGGGTTAAGCTGCCCTGAGTCTCACGGATGTGGGTCTCTGAGGTATCCACACACTTCAAATCATCTTTAGGCCCCCTCTCAGGAAAAACCTCGTAGTCAACATTTGACCATCTAAGCAATTAGCGAGCTTTACCCTCCCACCCCCCACAAACACCCCAGCCCAAAACCCCAACCCTCGCTCCTTCTCCCTGTGCCACATTAACAGCGAAAGTTGCTCCTTGGCAACACAACCTCCATGGCAACATAGCCCTGTCTGCGGGGGAAAAAAAAAACTGCCCACTGATTGGCTGTACAGATGAGTCAGATCAAAAACGATTGGACAGGAGCCTGTCAGAGTGCAGCAGGGCGGTGTGGGAGGCATTGGCGAAGGTGGCTGGCTCTGCGGGTTTTGGGGAGGTCAGCATTTGTCATCCCTAGAAATGGAAACCACACGTCATCCTCCCCGGAGAGTGTTGGGTTACTAATTGACTCCAGGAAGAAGCCCTCTGTCTGGGCGATCATCATTAGGCTTAATGGCACGCTGAGGCGAGTGTATCCAGCTACGAGTTCTCTCTCTTTCTCTCTCTCTCTCTTTCTCTATGTTTGTGCATTCTCATTGACCGCCATTCAGCCTCTGCCTGTGTGCATTCTTCTTTTTGTATCCCATCCTCTCATTTCCTGTATATATGTCTGTCCTTGAGAATGTGTGTGTGTGTGTGTGTGTGTGTGTGTGTGTGTGTGTGTGTGTGTGTGTGTGTGTGTGTGTGTGTGTTTGTTGAGCAGAAAGCAATGGTGTGCACAGCTGTGTCATGCTTTACTCTCCCTCATCTGAGGACAGCTGCAGAAAGCTGCTTGCCAAAATGATTGACAGGCTTTTACAGGTGCAGATGGAGAATGAAAGGGTGGTCGGGAATACCACAGGGAGAGAGAACCTGCATGAACACAGCATACGTAGACTTTCAAAAGCAATTTAATGTTAAAAAATAATGCGTTTAAATAATAAGTATTTCTTTCTCACTATTATCGCTAAGGCATTCTATCTAAGTCAGTCGCCACCGAGAAACCTCATCATACCTACATTGAGAAGTTGCCACTAAGGAGTTGAGCGGAAATAGCCTACTTAGTTCAATGAGCTTCTCCCACCAGTCAACAAGTGGTGATGCCATTATTCACATTTCATAATAAAGTCTATTTTTATTGCAGAAGCATAATCTCATACTGAAAATTGTAGAAAATGTAACCTTTAACTCAGTTGAATAAAAAAAAGCCTAAGAAATTATTGTTTTTTCATAAAATCTGTTCCACAATTATTTGCACCCCTAACAATTCCTAGACAATACACGTAATTAAACCATATCTGTCATGTCTACTGCAGTTTATAAAGTTGATCAGAGAAGCTAGGAACCTTTAATTAGTAATTAATCACTTCCTGTTTCCCCGGGGGTATAAACATGATGTGATACAGAGGCCTGTTTCTCTTACCCATAGACAGTATAAGATGCCTATGGTCTTATCCACTCTTCAACATTGGAAAGCGTCTGGAGTTTGCTACACAGCACTGGGACCAAGTAGGACCGTGTGCTTTGGTCAGATCAGACCAAGATAGAGCGTTTCGGCAACAAACACTCTAAGTGGGTCTGGTGTAACAGAAAAGATGACTATGCAGAAAAGCACTTCATGCCCACTGTGAAGCATGGGGAAGGATGGGTGATGCTGTCGGCCTGTTTCTCTTTCAAAGACCCCAGAATCTTCATTTAGGGTACATGAACTCTTTGAAATACCAGGACATTTAAAATCTAGTCTAATCAAAATCTGGTGGCCTCTGCCTCAAAGCTAAAAAAGGGTCGTCACTGGGTTTTTCAGCAAGATAATGACTCTAAGCATGTGGCCAAATGTACTCAAAAATGGGTCAACCGATACAGAATCAAGCTCCACCCATCTTAGTCCTCAGACCTCAACCCAATTGAAAACCTGTGGGGTGAGCTGCAGAGGAGAGTGCATAGGAGAGGAACCAGGACAATGTAGAGAGATTGTGCAAAGAGGAATGGTTGAATAAATGTTATTAAATAACTAATGTAACAAATGTAACAAAATCAGACACAACTATTAACTCGAGTGTCCCTGGGGCACAATATAATAAGCCAACACCTTTCAAGATATTTTTAATATTTATTCCTTATGACACAAGTGAAAGTGGGGTTTATAAAGGATATATCAGAGAATGAAGGATTGTGAGATTCGGAGTGGACCACCCAGTGGCTTCTGAAGGTTGTATGTTTAAGTTGGCTGCACCTGAGTGGACAGAGGAAGAAAAATGTGGTAGGCTGAAGAAAAACTTATGACCACATCCGTCATAGCACTTACAGTGACTAAACTAGAAGTGAGAGCAGACCATAATAAATGAAATATTTGTGAAGTTCATATAATTTCCTCATTTATGTCTTTTGAAAACGAAAAATATGCAGGCAGGGTTTGCTTTGAACATGCCAAGGAAGTTCATATTCAATTAAAATCTTTTTTTGTTGGATTTTATTACAGACCACACACTTATCATCCTGTGTGGTTTGGTTGTAAGAGAATATATGAGCAGACATGTGACATATATGGTGCTAGGTGACTTTAGGGACACAACAGATGTATGATTTACTCTACGGGTAAAGGTTGCCAAATCACATGGTGAGACACAGGGTCAGGAACGGAGCACTTTCTGAGAAACCGAGGCCATTTAAATCCTGAAGCCACTGATGAAGACGGACCTATTTTAAAAACTGAACCGCGGCCTGCCCTGTTTCCTATTACAGTGTAATACCGGTTCTGGAGCGGTGCCATGGTGATGAGGCCATCATGGCCGCCACTGCACGACACACTGACTGACTAATTCTTTGGAACTCTGCAGAATGAAATACATCTGATGGGCACAAAGGCCTGAACACTGTAAATGATGCAGGGTAAGTGCTTTGTCTGATAATGGTCCTCATAAACACAGTCCATCACATTAACTGGAATCTGGAAGGCATTCCATCTCTATCTCTTCCTGGAGATGGACCTGTAATTATTTTGGCAGTAGGCTCCAAATCTGGGCTTTATCAAGAGGAAACGTTCCACAGAAGACCTTTTGTTTTGGGTTAATGTTTCAGGAAAAGGATGCAGAGATGGGGGTCATGGAATCACCGTGCTGTGTAATCCTTAAAACAGCGATAATGTTTCGGATGAGGAGGATTATATTTAGAATTACGTTGGTGTTTTGCACTCTGAACACGGATGTTTCCATCACAGAAAGCTAACTTAAGCATTTCATAACATGTTTCTTAACCTCATTTGTCAGCGTTGACATAAAAATGACTTCATCTGAAGTGAGGGATTTTAGGGAGTTGAAGGAGTCAAACCATTACTCACTAAAATGTGCTGAATGCTTCAGGCCTGTACAAAGAATATAGAAGGAGAAATAACATAAGACTATTTTGGCACAGTGACGTGGGCGCCTGATATCAACCCCATTCTCTTTGTTGACCACAGCAACAATGACTCATCCGAACTGTTAAATCGGCACGTGTCCTGCTAACTATGTGCAGACATGTTTCATTTTGATGAATAAAATGGAGGGTGGTGGTGGCGGCTAAGGTTGGGCACCCCGGGGGATCGGGGGAAGGGGCTCTGTGGATTTGGGGTTTTAGTGTCGCAACACGTGAATGACAAATTTTAACTCTCATTACTACATTGCAGTAGTATCGATAGACCTCTACGTGGCAAAGATAAAAAAAAATGTCCTTGTTTACCAGTACTTATGGTCTTCTAGCTGTCTACTCCTTGTGCACACTTAAAAAAAGGCCTGGCGCTGTAAATTGGAAACAATCACACTGGCTCATACAAAACCATTAATCAGCCCAGGAACATGCTGTTCAGGAGGAAAGGGTAAGGTTTGATTGGCCATTGAGTTCAAATACCAACATCCTTTTGCCAAAACTGTGCACTCTATCTTTATAGCAACATAATAAGAATGGAATGGCTTCAAATGTAATATAGGCACATTAATGTAAAAATGTACGTACTGCATAGCATAGAGTAGAATGGAATAGCATTTTGCACTGCTCATGAAACTTTGTACATAAACTTTTTATCTTCTGGAAGAAAGTTGTTATATAGTGTAGATGTTAAATGTCAGACCCGAAACATTATAGATATATACATTCCCCATGTAAATAACAGCTAATTACAGCACTGATGTTTGAACACAGAAGCCTTGGACAGACAGCTAATACTGATTGGTCACTGCTGGAATGTTTTATTGGTACAAGAAAACTCTGAAGTATGAACTATTTTGTGGAAAAATAATGTTTTAGCATTCCAGTAAAATCTGAGAAATGTAGGAGGTTAGGAACACTGATTGCAAGGCTTTGTGTCTGTAGAGACAAACTGGGAGCCAACATCAGCTTCAGTGGGGGGGAGGTCACGTCTTCAAGCTCAAGGCAGATAAAAATAATGAACCTGAAGTTTGTTTCTACAAGTTTTGTGGACCACAATCGAAAAAGACATTCAGCCTATATATATATATGTTCATTTTTCCCGTTTGTTTGTTTAAATGGGTCCCCCTGATCTTGCTGTTAACTGGTTGACCGAACAGGTCAGATTCTTGCGGTTGCCTGTGTCCTTGCGTCTCAAATACGTGTTGACTTAAAGATTATTTCACACCCCAGTAAGGTGCACACGTTCAACGATAATAGCCAAGGCATTTGTCCAAGGAATACCTCAGGAATGATACATCATAATAATGGAACTGCCATCACCCTCTAAAAATACACCCACGGTGCAACCACCAGAGTAAGCTTTCAAGGCTGCTTAGTTCCACTGCCTGAGTCTATTTTGGTTGAGCTCTGTGGGCTTTGGAAGCCCTCTGCTGAATAGGGAAGACACTGGTGTGAAGGGAGAAAATTCCTGCAGCTAATCCCAAATGGGAAGTCTGTGGGGCTTAAGGTGGATTCCTGCGCTTGTGTTCCTGATGCGACCGGCCCCCTGGTGTCCAGGAGAGCTGAAAATTCCGCAGCTGTTCCACGCACGATTCTATCTGCTAAGAGGAGAGACTGCCACTGGCTGGCAGGCATTGTCGACAGCCACCTCTTAATTTAGATCGTGAAGCGCAATGGACAGAGTGAATGTTTTTAAGGTTCTTTGCAAAGAGATGTTCTGAAAAGAATATCTACAAGAAACCTTTTCAACTGGGATCTATTTTATATAGTATGACGCCATTAAAAGCATTACTGTTATGTTCTAAAATGTTGGTAAATGGCAGATTGTATCATCACTAATGAAAGCTGAATTAACGGTGTGTGTGTGTGTGTGTGTGTGTGTGAATAAACAAATATAAATAAACTGTTGACATTTCTCTGTTTTGACCTCATTATGTCGCTTATAAAACTTGGCTGGCTTGTGGGCCAAGACATTTTACACCACGTTTTAATGCTCTTAAAAAGTAAGTACAAATTCCCACAAGGCTTTTTTAAACACACTGCAGACCTTAAATAACAATCGTTCACACCTAGGAGTTATGAAAGGAACACCATATAAGAACATGCAGCATACAAAATCGGATTTAAAACTTGCTGATTTGAAGATGTGAATTCAAAGTTTATTTTTCTGCGCACTTAGATACGTGCAACTCTTTTAATATCCATTTGTAAGCCAAGCCTTTGGGAAATATACTGCTCTTGTTTTCTGACACATTAACTTATTAGCTCCCGCGACCTCCTCAATGGCCACAAATCGCTCGATGAAATGGTGGCTGGCTTTAATAGCAACCTAAAGGAAATTTTAGACGAAGTTGCTCCTTTAAAAACAAAACGCAGCTCACGAGTTAAAACCTCACCATGGATAAATGAGTCAGTAAGAGAGAAAAAAAGGCAATGTAGAGCAGCAGAACGAGCATGGAGAAAATCTAAATTAGAAGTCAATCGTATAATCCTTAAAGAACATATTATCACCTATAACAATACAATACGCACAGAAAGAAAGAACTATTTATCAAAAATTATCACAGACCATCACAACAACACACGAGTATTATTCTCTACAATTGAAAAAGTACTAAATCCTGGGCCAGTCTGTGATATGCTTAGTCTAGCCACCACTCCAAAATGCGAAGAGTTTGCAGAATTCTTCACAAACAAAATACTCGCTATTAGAGCAGAAATCATTCGAGACCCTAACTACCTACAAGATGCCCCTATTAAGGAACCACCGACCCTACAGACTTTTAGCGCCATTACGGAAGACGATCTCTATAAACTTATTAAACATAGCAAGCGGTCAACATGCAGCCTTGACCCTATTCCCACTTTTCTCATGAAAAATAATTTTAATTATATCTCCACACCCCTATTACAGATCATTAACACCTCCATTCTCACAGGTATTTTCCCAAGCGCCTTTAAAACTGCTGTAGTGAAGCCATTGCTAAAGAAACCAAATTTGGACTATAACACACTAAACAACTATAGACCAATCTCCAACCTCCCATTTATAAGCAAAATACTCGAAAAGGCTGTCTTCTTACAGCTCAACCAATTCCTTAATGAAAACGACATCCTAGAAAAATTCCAATCAGGCTTTAGAGCAAATCATAGCACAGAGACTGCTCTAACCAAAATAGTAAACGACCTCAGACTCAGTACAGCCACAAACAAAGTCTCTGCCCTAGTCCTCTTGGACCTAAGTGCCGCCTTTGACACAATTGATCACAACATACTACTACATCGTCTCAAAACTTGGGTGGGCCTCTCAGGCCATGTACTAAAATGGCTTGAGTCATACATCACCAGAAGACAATTCTATATTAGTTTAGGAGATCATATATCTAAAAATCACGACGTACCCTTCGGTGTTGCTCAAGGCAGCTGCCTTGGCCCCCTGCTTTTCTCATTATACATGCTACCGCTGGGCAACATTATCAAAAAACATAATATAGACTTTCATAGTTATGCCGATGATACACAACTTTATATCTCAGTTGAGCCAAACAAAACCACAGCTCTACAGTCTTTAACCTCCTGTTTGTCAGCTGTCACGCATTGGATGAGCAATAACTTTCTAAAGTTAAACGAAAACAAAACTGAACTGCTACTTATCGGCCCTAAAGACAAACGGGAAGCTCTCCTCCCCAGTCTAGGCAACCTAAACCAATATGTCAGAGAACAGGTAACTAGCCTAGGTGTCATCCTTGACTCTGACCTAAGCCTTAAACCACACATCAACAAAGTGACTAAAACAGCATACTTCCATCTAAGAAATATAGCAAAAGTTCGCCCCTTCTTGACCAAGCCAGACGCTGAAAAACTTGTTCACGCATTTATTACAAGTAGATTAGACTACTGCAATGCCTTGTTCACAGGCCTCCCAAAAAAATCAATTGAAAAACTACAGCTTATTCAAAACTCGGCTGCAAGATTACTAACAAAAACAAGAAAGAGGGAACATATTACTCCTGTACTGGCTGAACTACACTGGCTACCTGTATCCTATAGAATTGACTTCAAAGTACTACTACTGGTATTTAAAGCTGTAAATGGCCTTGCCCCATGCTATATTGTTGACGCATTATCCTCTTATACCCCTGCACGAGCCCTTAGATCCGCTGATGCCGGTCTCCTGAGGATTCCAGACGCACCACCCAAAAGGATCGGGGAATCGGCCTTTTCATACTACGCCCCAAAGAGATGGAATGCCCTACCACAGCACATCAGAAAAGCAGAATCCATCGACATCTTCAAGCGACAACTAAAGACCTACCTATTCAACCAAGCCTACACCTAACTACTCAGTCACCGACTTCCCGTTGCCAGCCCCGGCAGATGGGCTACCCTGGGAGACGTGGTTCTGCCTGAGGTTTCTTCCTAGAAAAACAGGGAGTTTTACTCACTGATTCCTGAGGTTTCTTCCTGAAATCACGCAAATCAAACAAACAGGGAGTTTTTCCTCACCCCTGTTGCTCCCTGGGGACACTAACAACCGACTGCGCCTAAATGAACTTTCCTCGTGTAGTGCCCCTGGCCCGCAAAGACTGCCGACCTATGTTCACATAAGAGCCCACATTAACAGAGCGTTGCATAGCTCTAACGCCACTGGACTACAAAGATTGCTGACTAGGGCCTACAAGGACTGCCTACCTGTGTTCATGCAAGAGTCAGTCTGCTTCTGTATTTATGTGCTCTGACATCACTGAACCGCAAGAAATGTTGTCTTGCAACAACCCTGCCAAACTGTAAAGCACTTTGAGTTGCATATTGCATGTATGAACTGTGCTATACAAGTAAAGTTTTATTATTATTATTATTATAGTGTTTATTAGTGCGGTTCGAGTCTGCAAAACACAGAAGATGTGAACAACATTTAAAAGGGATCATTTTCTTGTTGAATCACTTTGAGACTCGTGTCATGGATGACACTGAATTTCTTGCTCATTTCATTTCATGAGTTTTTATTAGTCCTGCAGAATCTTGAAACCCCCACCAAATTATTGAAAAAAAAAAGTTTTAAAGTTTGTTCTCCCTGCCAAAGTCAACATTTTGTTCTGGTTTGAATCCACATTATGTTAAACTCTGTTTATGTCTAAGCCTGTGATGGTTTTAACAGAAATGTATACACAATATGCTTTTTTTTACATTGTTTTTTCAAATGTTCTCAGTAGCCAATGTGGTTTACACGGTTTATCAGTTTATCCATCTGTGATGTATACTGGACACGGATACAATTTAAAGGCCTCAACATCGACATAAAATCATTATGTCCATATTCAAAAGGCATTAACTCGTAATTCCCTCAATATCTGATCACAGACCAGTATGTTCCATTTACTCTTCATAGTGAAAGTCTTCTAAAAATCATGACAATTTTAAAATGATTCGAGAAAGACAAAAATCACTAAAATGCTAAGCCCATGTTATGCATCTATGAGAAAAACTAATTCTATGGAGGAACAGAGTGGTTCAGTACACTGTCAACTTTCAAGCATATGCTATATATGTGTTTTGGTGAGTTTGTTGATCCTACAGTAATTCTTAGCAACAGAGGGAAAGCACCACTTTTGGTTGTCCTTCATTCTAGCAGTGTCTGCATTTGGCAGACAGTAAAATCTTGAAGAGCCACTTTATTTGACATCTGATGCAGTCAAACAACAAAGCTGCTGGGCACAGCTATATTTTCTTCAACACACGTTAGGATGATCAAAATAACCTGCGACAATATAAATTCAATACATCTACTTCTCATCCACAGTAAATCCATGGTCTATTATAGTTCTGACAGACTACTAAGGACAGTTTTTTTTTATTTCACGACATAAGGCTCATCAAAATAGCTTACCTCTGTACTTCAGCTAGTTCTACACACTCTGTTCTGCACCAACTTCACAAATAACATCATAACTTATGTTAAACAACAAAGGAAGATACTGAGAGGGTTTTTTACAGGGTTATCGGAATCGTTTTTAACTTGTTTTAATGCACCTCAAATCAGCAAAACGGCCTCTGATCAACCATCTCACATTCCGTCTGGGAATTTCACCACATAATGGAATCTTTCAAACAAATACTTCAAATGTTGAAGGGGGGGGGGGGGGGGGGGGGGATGAAACATTTAGCACATTTGATCATACTACTCCCTAGCCATTTTTGGTATGTTAAATACTCAAAACTACTTTCAACTCTTTTCATTGCTATTTCAGAAATGTATCTTTAAAGGAGCTACATGCAGCCCTGAACATCTGAGACAGCTGAGCAAAAGGCTGCTGTGACATCCATGCTTTATCATCAACTTCCACTTCTATTTCCCCCTTTTTTTACAAATGAAGACTAAATTGCAGTTTTGATTTTTATACATGCGTTTATTAGTTATTGACACTCACTTGCAAACCACTGTAAACAACAGCCAGTGTGTGTGCGCGTGTGAGTGAAAGAGAGAAAAGAGGAAGAGCGAGACAAACACTGATGCTCAGACACCTACTCATGAAACACACTCTGTCCTACTTAATTTAACCACACAAATTCAGAAAAAACATGAAGTCAAAAGGTGTCTGAAGGATCTTTCATGCAACTAATTTCAGCAAAAATAGAGTGTGATGTGGGACAGACAGAATCAAATGTTAATTCAGAGGAGCAAAAACGACTCCCGCTCCAGTATTGAGTTTTTTTTTCCTTCTTTGAAATGAATTTAGTGAATAGTAGTAACCATCTGCACTTTGCATTAATTCAATACACTTTCTCTATGCCAAGACTTGTCCAAACCCTGAAAGTCCAAAACCCTTATAAAAATATTTTTTGTGAACATAACATTCTGTTTCTGGCTGACTGAGGGGTCTAGGGTTCAAATCTGCTTTATTTTTTTGTTACTACTGAGGTTTAGCCAGCAATTAAACCTTGCTGTTTTTGCAGACAACAGGAATATGTTTTGATCGGTCCTGAGTGTTTTGCATTCCAGATATGGTTCAAACATGTGCAATTTTTCATCATGAAAGCGGCTATGTAGTCAAAATATTTCCGCACACTCATCCCTTTGCCAAAACCCTTCCTTTCGCATCTCAGATAAGGGGGGAGGGGGGGGGGGGTCATGGTTTCACAACTTAATGATTTTGTCTGCCTGCACGGTCAGTGTTATGTCTAATCTGTGGCATACTTCCAATCGCCCAATGGACGTTTTCGCTTCTTCTTGCACAGCAAATACAGCTCTGTGTGTATATTTGCGTGAAGTCTGATGTTAAGCCCAGGATAGCGTTACAGCTATTGACAAGGAGCATGGTTATAGAACGTCCAAGGAATGTGCGGCATCCAGGTTCTAACAACACAAAGTGTGGCGGGCGCAGCTGCTCTGCGAAGGCCTACGTGCGATTAAAGAAGCGTGCTGTCATGCTCGCGAGGGCATGCGGCCATCACCTTTGAAAAAAACAGATAATCTGATACAATAATATTCACCCCCCACCCCTCCTCCAGGGGCCCCTGAATCATTGTGATGGAGAGCGCTTGAGCTGACCTTCGACAGTTCGGGAGATATTACATTAGGAGAGAATTTTAAACCTCATGCATCAACCGACACGAGCGCGTGTTGTTTAGCAACCCACGGGAATTTGGTCATGTTTATATAAAGAAGTGTATTATGTCAAACTGGACAATCAAGGTCAAGCAAGCCAGTATTAAATTTGCACAGTTGGAACTGCTGCAAGTGTCTGAATCGCATTTCTTTACGTTGGCAGCACTGCTTCCTGTCCTGTAGAATAATGTGACACAGTAAAAATATTATTTACTTGTAGTTTTGATGCATGCCTGTAAAAGGTGACCATTCTGAGGTGCGCTTCAAGTAACTCATTCCGATCTTTTACAGTGATCTATACGAATGAAAGCAATAAAGGGGATTTGGCTGACAGCAGTGTTGACTTGACGTACTGATTTAAGCACATGGGGAAAGATACATATCATAAAAACGGACGCCCAACTGATTGTCTGTCCAGTTACACTGGATCGAGATGATTGAGATAATCATTTAGACAGAGCTTAGATATGCACGTCTGGTGAATTGCATTTGGAGCTATGAAAAGATGACATCTTTAAAGTATGTCTACATGCATACATATATTCCATTATGCATGTCTGAATGAGGTCAACATTTTTATGATCCCAGAACTACAGCGACTGATGTTGAGTTATTCCTGCTAGCATTATATTTATATTAAATGAATATGCCAGAGACCAATGTTATGTTATTTTTAGGCTACTTGTAGCATAACTCACCCTGACTGAACTAAACAATGAAATTTGCAACGTGATGTTCACAAAAAAAAAAAACGAGGAAATAATGAGACCGCTACAATAAAACTGGTCGCAGCAGGCCTAACTTCTAACCAGATGTTGAAGCAGTTACACATCTGGCAAGTGTTCTGTGCGATAAAAGAACCATTTGGCATCACACACATTGCATGTCAAGACCGACGGGGTTGTCACTTATGTCTGTGATGGGGACTATGGTTCCTCTAAGACGTGAGCCTCTCGGTGGTATCTGGGCGCCTCCTGTCATCATGATGAAATTAAAAAAATAATACACATTCTAGAGACTTCCATCTATTTGCTGGAGCTTAATTCGCGTCCTGAGCTGTGGTGCTTGTACCCGATAATTCAGCTCGCAGGGCTTGGAACAAAGGGATTTTGGGGTGAGCCGTCCTCCCATTTTAATCATTAACGTTAGCATTTCTATGAAAAGAAATATAGCATATATACATCAAGCATATCGACGAGCAAAATCTGATGTAGTTAGAGAGCATTTCAAGCACGCGTGACAACTCTCATTTATGCCGAAAATAAACGTTAGAGACAGTCAGGATTTGTCACCTAGCTTGCTACACCGTAGCTAGCTAACGTGTGTGACTAGCAATTCGCATAGCTTTAGCAGCTAACGTTAGCCAGAGATCTTCAAGGCAACGTAAGTACACTAACGCTTCACATTCATATGTGTATGCTCAAAATATCAGTACAAGGTTGTGCTTACGATCATCTAAATAAATGGTTGTCGGTTTGGTGTCTTTATTTATGCCAGTGGTACATACTGTCTAGTTTAATAGCATAGGGAGGGACGTTATCAAATAACAGCTAGCTAGCTGACCACAACAGACGGTAGAGATGGTTACATCGATTTTCTGCTACCAGTCCAAGATAACTTTAGCTTTGTATTGGCAAATAATGAACTGTTCTTGGTTATCGCTAGCATGATTACAAAGCCTATGGTCATGAAATTGAAGCCAGACTCCTTTGTTAAGCTAGTTTACGGCTCCTTCTAATTAGGATTACAGCTAGCCAGCTAATTAACATTTCATAGCACATAAGAGGTTAGCGTTACTGAACAAAAGGACTTCTAAAGTTGGCAGGCTACAAATACAAGTCATAGCGATAACATCGAAATCTTATTTGTACATGCTTTACGTTATCATCCGTAACATGCTAGCGGATAGATATTTTAAAATGTAGAAATGTTTGAATGCTAGCGTATGGCTTCCACTAATAGCGAATGAAGTCATCGCTAATTTGACTGCTATTAAACACAGCTATTTGACTTTTGAACATCCATTCCGTTACTTAAGACTTTTTTGTTTTCATGAGCTGCTTACCATACCTTGGCAAGCAGACCGAAAGCTAATATTACCTTGCTAACTGCAGCTGGATATCGCTAGCTGCGGCTTCGGACGATAAGGCAATTTCTTGTTTTCATTACTGACAATGGCCGAATATAATTGATGAGATACATTGTGTAACAACTTAACAATTTAGATAACCTCACAGGAACTTAAACATAATAAGCTATAGCTACCAAGTTAGGTTAAAGCAGGAATCTAGGCTGCTTTTGCCAGCTGTCTTTGGCTGCACGTTTCCTCCCAGCTCCCATTGTAACACAGCACACACACGCTGCTTCAAAGACGTTGTTTGGCATCATTGGCATCTCTGTTCCTTTCACAATAATCAGCAGTGCCTCTACGGCGTCTCACTGAGCAACGCTAGCGTACAATGCGACATTCTTCTTCACTCTAAATAATGTGTTTATTACAGACACAGTGCCTGGAATAGACTGATTTCACCCATCTGCCAAGATGTCAAGTAAGGATTGGTTTTAGTGCATTGGATACATATAGATAGCTAAATGTAGACGTAGTAAATTAATTTTATGTGGCTTGGATATAGGTCACGTCTTTTTCTGTTGCAGTTTGGTGATGATACTTAAGTGCAGGTTTCTGACTGTTGTTTTTTTGTACTCTAAGTAGAAGGAATTTATGTCTAAAGGCTTAGTCTAAAACGAAATTTATTAGCCTTAGTATGGCTTTAATTTTTGGGGGTAACTGTTCACATAAATTCTGTCTGTTGTTTAAATCATGAACCTGTCATTTCATTTCCATCAGTGATAGGACATATGGTTTGGTTTTTCATTTTATAACAAAAAAATAAATAAATCTTGTTGTGGCCGAGGCAAAGTAGATATGACCATATTTAACTTATTTTTCTCATATAAAGTTAAGTTAAAGATAAAAGTAAGAGAACTATACCACTGAAAATAAATCCATGTATCATTTTTTTTTGGCAAACACTAATGAACCATAGCCTGTCTATGTATGTATTTGTATTTTAATACCTAGCCTAATTAATCACTTTGTATTACTAATTGGAAAGATGTCTGGTCCCAAGAATTGATTTGTGAAGGCGAATCATCACTGAAAACCAGATACATTTTTCTCTTTCTCTCTCATTAATAAGGGCTCCTTGCCTTTGTCATTAATGTCTCCCCCCTCCCCTTTTTTGTTTCCTTATAACAGAGAGGCCTTCCTTTGCCCCTCCCCCCACCCCTGCCCCCATGACAGTAAGTATCGCAGCCAGCAAACCCTGCAAGATGGATCCAAGTTTAGAAACAGGCCCCCATGTTCTCCGCTGTCAAATGAATATGAATTTATGGTACTCAGAGTCTCTGTCACTGTTGACACACATGTGTGACCAACGTGTGAAGCTTGCCTCTTTCACAGACCCTGTGGTTTCTCGTCTCTTTGTTTCAAGGTGATGTAGCTTAGTTGGTGCAGTGATATAGTCAGGTTTGTGTGTTAGGCTACTGCTCATCACTGGCATAATTACACAATATAGAATTTAAACTGCCACAGAATCACGCTTTGAATAGTCATTTCATGTGTGTTAACGCATATTGGTTTCTATGATAAGGGATGTCAATAATGCCAATGCTTCAGATGTCACGTTTTTGCTGGTTTGAACGTACAACACATGTTGTCATGGCCACATCATTGCTGTTGTTGTTGTTTTGTTATTTTGCTAGTTAGTATGTGTCTGCTTTTCATGTTTTTTTGTATTTGTCTTTATTTTGACTAGATTTTTTCTTATATTTTTCTTAAATTTTTTCCCTCTTGTTTTGTGGTCATTTCTCATCCGTGTTGATTGTCTCATTTTGTTTCCTCATCAGCAAATGCCCAACACTCCCGGGTTTGTGGGCTACAACCCATACAGCCACCTGGCCTACAACAACTACAGGCTGGGAGGAAACCCTGGCAGCAACAGTCGGGTAACGGTAGGACCCTTGTTGGGGGATGTAGACTAGGAAGGACCATTTTGGGGGATCTAGACTAGTGAGGACCATTGTTGGGGATGTAGACTAGTAAGGACCATTTTTGGGAGATGTAGGCCAAGAAGGACCATTTTGGGGGATTTAGACTAGGGAGGACCATTTGGGGGGATATAGACTAAGAAGGACCATTTTGGCGGATTTAGACTAGGGAGGACCAGTTTGGGGGATGTAGACTAGTAAGGATCATTGTTGGGGATGTAGACTAGGAAGGACCAGTTTTGGGGGATGTAGACTAGGAAGGACCATTTTGGGGGTGATTTAGACTAGGAAGGACCATTGTTGGGGATATAGACTAGGAAGGACCTTTGTTGGGAATACAGACTGAGGTGGGGAACTCCAAGCAGGTATGCAGAGCTATACAGGCATGGAGACCATAGACTAAATTTTGGCAGGGTAATTTGGCTTTGCAGGGCTAACTTGCCTGACTCACCATGAACAATTACACTGTAACTGCTAAATGTATCAGCAGCAGATGTGAGTTTAAGCGCATTAAGAGAGGTAATAGATTGCAGACTGTTAGATGAGAACTTTACACATTCCGTGATTACCTCCAGATTCCTCCAGATTGGCTGAAACGACAAATGGGTGTAGGCAGATATGACATCATCTCAAGAACTCACTGTGTGTCTCTGTGGGTGAAGCTGGCCTATGACAAGATAGTCAGATTTAATTATTAGCTTTCAAGCTTGACCAAAAAATGGAAGGTAGTTCTACAAATCTTTAGGTGCATGACAACCATCTGTCAATAAAATATGATTTATGAGGACCAATAACGTTGAAAGACCAATATTATCACTTTAAAATCCAAGAAAGCCAGCTGGATGTGAAGTTACGCAATGGGAGGTGCCTTAAAGGAGAACTTCGGTGTAAAATGAAAATTGGCATGTTAAAACATCATGCCGAGTTGGTATGTGTACTGAGGAGCAAAATTGATTTAGCCTGTTGCATTCAGAGTTTAACTATTTTTTATAGTTTGACCCAGAAGGCTAACAATGGAAGTGGTAGGTGCCCTTAGACGAAGCATGACGACTACGCTATTTTTAAACCATTAAAACAGCTCGAAGAAACTCCACATTCCATTGGTAGTACAACAAAGGCTCTGGCATTCAAAACCAATCACTGAGAATATTGTAAATGTACACAACGTTTATTTAAAAAGCTGTTCTTACATGCAGTCGTTTGCAGTTGTTTCTCGTTTCCGTCATGATGAAAGTCCAAACAAGTTGATTGTACTACCTCTCCTCCTATTCTTCCTGCTGGTTCGTGTTCGTCAATCGACCTGTGCAGACTTTCATCATGGCGGCGACGAGAAACTACAGCAAGGTACTGCTTGTCAAAACTGTTTTATTAATAAATGTTGTGTACACTTACAAAGTTCTCAGTGCCTCGTTTTTAATGTCAGGGCCTTTGTTGTACTACCGATGGAGTGTGGAGTTTCTTCGAGCTGTTTTAATGGTTTAAAAATAGCGTAGCCGTCATGCTTCGTCTAAGGGCACCTACCACTTCCATTGTTAGCCTTCTGGGACAAACGATAAAAAATAGTTAAACTCTGAATGCAACAGGCTAAATCAATTTTGCTCCTCCGTACACATACCAACTCAGTATGATGGTTTAACATGCCAATTTTCATTTTACACCGAAGTTCTCCTTTAATTAATGGTTCCTTTTAGTTTTCAAATGTCCATTACAGAATTCAAGGTACCACTTTTCGAATAGCATATGCATCTAAAATAAGAAAGTAAAAGAGCAGGGTCGGTTTATTTATCATTTTTCATTTGTTTGTCTTTGGTTGTATGTATTTGTGTAGTTAATGTGGGTTTGTTTTTTCTTTGCTTGCTTTTTAGAACTCATCTGGTATTGCCATCCCCAAACCACCTAAGCCCCCAGACAAGCCTTTGATGCCATACATGCGATATAGTCGGAAGGTAGGTGTCATACCGCTCTCTCTGTTTATTGACAGATCCTAGTCTGGTTCAGGTAATCATGAACCACGTGTAATGGCTGGGTATTTGCAATTCTGTGAGTGCTTACTGTTGTAACACAAATATAGGGATACGTAGGTCCCCCCTATCCACCTGATTTCTACCATTTTGCGTTGGCCCAGTTATTGGTGTTGGGAAACCTTTGGCATGCATGTAGCAAATCATGCGACCCTCAATATCAATTTTCACCCTGTAGGGGATTCAAGGTAAGGCTCAGTAATGCTTTGCGCTTTCCTTGATCAAGCCTTTTCACATGATCAGGGCTACTGCAAAGAACTGAAATTTGGCTCATTTTAGTTTGAAGAAAAGTCAAGGGGGCCTATGCTACCTTCAAGCTGCTTGTTTGGATTCGGGATGAATTTCCTCAGACAACGCCCACTTAGAAACGAGCTGAAGTCTGAGGAGCTAAAAAAACAAAAAGAAAAACACACAAAACACACATTTTAGCCACTTCACTCGACTTCTTTTGAAGTGCAATTGGCTTGTACGCCCAGCGGTCTCTGGTTTTTAACCTGACAATAGTTGCTAACTCCCCCTGCTCCCCCGACCGAATCAACCCAACCCCACCCCATGCCCATGTCTGGTTCTCATCACCAGGTCTGGGACCAAGTAAAAGCCTCCAATCCTGATCTGAAGCTATGGGAAATTGGGAAGATAATCGGTGGCATGTGGCGGGACCTCACTGATGAGGAGAAACAGGAATATTTGAATGACTACGAAGCAGAGAAGGTTGGTTTTTACGAGGTGTCGATGGGGTGGTTTTGGGTGACCGGCGGCAGTGGCCTGAACCATTCATTCTGCTGTTTTGTTGTTCTGTGTATTCTTATCATCTGGCAGGCTCCCTCTACCTCAACATGTCTACCTCTGTTACACTTCTGAGTAGGTTCTTTGTGGTAGAAAGTTTTTTTTTTTGCCTTTTTAAGTTTGCTGGTTTTAAAATCACGCGGCAAACTTTTTTTTTTTGCGTGTGTCTTGAGGCACCTTGGGGTTGTTTCATTTTTGTTTGGTTGTTGGTTTTTGCCTTTGTATTTATTTATTTATGCTTTTTTTTTTTTTTTTTTTGCTTTTTTTTGCGCGGACGGGGCGTCTGTTTTGCGCAACCTCTCTGTTTCCTCCACTCTCTTTTTCTCGTCCTGCTTGTCCCGCAGATAGAGTACAATGAAAGCATGAAGGCCTACCACAACTCCCCGGCGTACCTGGCCTACGTCAACGCCAAGAACCGCGCCGAGGCTGCCCTGGAGGAGGAGAGCCGCCAGCGACAGTCTCGTCTCGACAAGGGCGAGCCCTACCTCACCATCCAGCCGGCCGAGGACCCCGACGGTGAGTGGCCGTCTAAGTAACTGCCCGCGCCAAAAAAAAAAAAAGCATATTTCATAATACCTCCAGTGCAGCCACTTCATATAGTACTTCACTTTTTGTCTCAATTCACTACACTTCACTTAAAAGAATGACAAGGATCAAGGAGATAAACTGTGATTAATTACTACTCAACCTTTTCCCTTTACATTAGGATGGGACCACAGCTCTGGTCCTTGAAGGTCTATGGGTACCATTTCTCTGGTTATTGAAGTCCAGACTGAGCAAAAAGCAACTGCAAAAAAAACACCCAAGCAGTACTTTTAACATTTTGGGGGGACATCATGTCTCATGGTGTCAGATGAAGACATGTTGGCTAAGTAGCAGCAGTTTGTAGTTGTGTGGAGACCCCAAGGATGTAGCTCCGGTTTATTGAGGAACTCCCAAGCATCTGTCTTGTCAAAATGTGTTCAGGTTGTCCCAGATCTATCTTCAGAGGGTGGCCTCATAGAAGGACTTCCCTGGTATGCAAGGTGCGTGGTCTAATCTTACCCATCACAGAATATTTACTTATAATCCTTAAACAGCACAATCCTTTTCTTTTGCTGTTGAAGGATTCTGGTTCTTAAAAAAAAAATGTTTTTAATGACTTAAAAAAATAAATTGAGCATTTGTTGAAGAAGTCATTACATTTCACATTTTTGACCAGCAATAAACTAAAAATGATTAGTCTAGCTGGTTTTTAGTCTGTGGTGGCAATCTTTAAAGGATTATTGCTAGAGGAATTTCTAGGAATGGGTGTGATCAAACTCTGTAAAAATGCCAACTTGTGGTAAGGGATTTTTTTTCATCATCAAACTTCCTTTGCGGTCAACACAGTTTGGCAGTTTATCATTCAGTTTTCAGACAGCTTGCACAATCATGGGCAGATGACGAGCAGTGGAGAAATACTGTTACATTGTCAGTGACGCAGTTGCATTTTGCCTCTCTGGATCTGGCTGGACTGGCATTGACTTATTCTTTGTTGCTTCATAATCAGCAAGGGTGTGGAAAACAACAGCTCAGTCACAGATGGTCATTCTTTGCCAAGTATTGTTTTGTGGTGAACATAAAAGTATTTTATTTCACAGATTAGGCACTGCATTATCCTTTGCTTTAAAATCCTTGTATACGACATGGAGATGAGGTGAAATAAAGCTCTATATGAACAAGAGGGCCTGGACCCCATAAAATGTATGGAGTTGACTCAAACAAGTGCATATCACATTTCTTGTTTGCTGCATAGAGTGATAAGGCCATGCTTATACCTCCATAGACTAGCTATGTATCCATTGATCCTAGGTTTAACATAGCCTGCTAAACCCGCCCCTCGTACTTCATTTCATTTTGTACAGAGGGTCTGGACCGGAATCTCTTAAGGATTACGTAAGCGGTCCGAGCAACGCCTATCCACTCAGCAAACAGAGGGTGTGTTCGTTAGCCGTGACGTTGACCTTGTGTGCTACATTTGAATTGTAGTGCGTAGGTAGGCTAATTGCATATGTGACAAACAGACGTTAGCGATTGGGTAAAGGCAGAGGCACTTGTTTTAAACTTCAGCAGAGTCCACACCTCCAGGAAGAAATAGTTTCTCATGGCCTCCGCTCCAGACCCTCTATACAAAATGAAATGAAGTATGAGGGGCTGGTTTACCAGGCTAGTTTTAACATGCCAGCTAAACTAGATGTTGAAAATTGTTATTCAGGAGTCTGCGAATAAAAAAGGTAAGTACTCTGCATCCTCTTGTACTGATACTCGATACTATCGAAACTATTGATACTATTGATTGATAGTAGCTAACAGGGCAGGAATTTCACGAAGGCCATGAGGGCCTCTTGATGCCCTCTTAATTTGGCCTTGTGCCCTTAAAAAATATCTACCAGAAGGCCACAGTGGCATTGATGCCCTTCCACAAAATTGACAACACAAAAGGCCAAGTGCCTTTTGCCTTGCCCCTAAAATGATGACATTCCAGGCCTTCCTGGTAGCTACCTTGGCCCAGCAGCAGCAGTGTCAAGTAAAGACTAGGAAGTGGCTTCAGTAACATGCGGCGTGGTGGCTTTCCCCTTCCGTCCTTTCCTTCCTCCCCTCCTTCCATGCAGATTACGACGACGGCTTTTCCATGAAGCACTCGGCCGCCGCCCGCTTCCAGCGTAACCACCGGCTCATCAGCGAGATCCTGAGCGACAGCGTGGTGCCCGATGTGCGCTCCGTCGTCACCACGGCCCGCATGCAGGTGCTGAAGCGCCAGGTGCAGTCGCTAATGGTCCACCAGGTAACCCGACTGCATCCGGATGCCCGCCACACCCACTCGCACAGATCGATAAATCGGCTAGAGAAAGTAAAAGTCCTGCCATATGTGTGTGTGTGTGTGTGTGTGTGTGTGTTCCTTCTGCCTGTGGGAATTTGAAAATAAAGTGTAATATTTAATTTCTCTAATCTGTTTGGGCCATGAAATAGCCACGGTTGCTCAAAATGGCGTTAAACTAAACAAACAAACCTACCAGTCGCTACAAGAGCAGCAATAGCCCTCTCAACCTTCAAAAAGCTTGTGAAAACCCTTCTTTTCGAGACTTCCTAACAAAACTAATCTCTACTAACCACCTCTTTATATAGGTGCCTTCGATGTTCTCTACACATCTGTTAGCTATTATGTCCTCGTTAGTCGCTTTGAATAAAAGCGTCTGCTAAGTGTAATGTAATGTAATGTAAAAAAAAAAATCCTTCTGCCTGTGGTCTTAGCACAGGTGATTTCACCAATTCACTCATCTACCTTGCTGAAGACTGGTGCTTATTTATACTAATTACAATTAGCTGGTTCAGTGAATTGGCTGTAACAAACAACGTGGCTGGGCTTTTTGTTTCTGATCCTCGGATGTCCACCCCTTCGCGCTCACCATCTTTTGTCTCCCATCTCTAAGGCAAAGCCAGACCAGCTGCTCAAGACCTGGTAGACACATCACTGTGAACAATATGAGCAAATGTGCTGCCAGGTTTATTTTATTAAATACCGTGTGACGTTTCGTGCTTCCTCACCCTTCCTCAGAGGAAGCCCAAAACTTCACACGGTATTTAATAAAACAAACGTGGGAGCATAAATCTGGTTGAGCGGACTTTTTCCTTTCTACTTAGGTCGACTGCCCTTTGGTCCTGCTCCCAGTGTTCATTAGGGATTTGTGTGCCCTGACTGAACTATTAATACAGCACTTCTCAAGGCATGAATTACAGGAAATTGGGATCTCACTAACCACCACCAATTTGTAGCACCTATGTGTGTGATGCACGGCAGCCATTATGGGCCAGAACAGTCACCACAGATTAGCTTGAGTTGGACAGTGCTGGCCTACAAAGCCAAAAGGCAGTCACTACGGGCACATGGTAGGATCGGATTGGATTGGTATTGGATTGGGTGTTGCTACCCAACAGGTGGTCTGTCCCAAATCGCTGTGCACATGAGAGTTCGTGTAAGCGGATAATGGTCAGAGATCTGGCCATTTCCGCTGCGCTGTATTCCTTTCAACAAGTGGTGTTAGAACTACTTCAGGTTGACGGCTGCTAAAAAGAAAATAAGCAAACTATCTGGCGGCATACAAAACAAAGATAGCGCTCGAGGAGGTTGACAGAGCAGCATTTGCATGCATGTTGTGCATTCTCCTTTGTTTGGAAGTCCGTATGAAAGAACAAACAGCGTTTTTGGTTTCCTTGATACGACATGAACTGTGCCGTCAGCGTTTGATATTACAAGCAATTGAGGACAACGAGACTTGTTGAGAGCAGGCGCTAGAAAGCCTCGACGTTCAGTATGGATGAAAATCAGGGACAGAAGCTTCTGGGATCGAGTGGTCTTACATGCGCAGTACGCGAATCCAAACCAATACCGTGCACAAGGCGGCACCAAGCGGATTAACATCGGCTTAAGCCAGGGGTTGCAATCGGATTCGCGAAACCAATCTCTATACGATCCTTAGCCTGTGCACATGAATTCGATACGATCCCAAACCATTTCCAATCGGATTCAACTCGTCCATGTGCACGCAGTGAGTAACTATGTTTTGTCGAAACTGAGTTTAGACTGTTTAGATTGTAAATTCACCAACACTTTTGTCTTGTGACTAAATATCTTCTTCCTATTAAGGAAACACATAAAAGCATTACCACTATTATACCTACAACATGTTGTACTGGGCAGTATTACGATTTTTAAGGCATTTTTTCTCAGTTTCAGTGCAGTGCATTTTTCCTGTTAAGGGCAGAGTGAGGGAATGAGCTATTGAGCCAGGTTGAGAACACAATGTTACTGACGGAAATTATATGACAGGCAATCATAATTTAACCTGCACAGGTCCAGCTGTGTGTCTGGTTGTAATGCAAGGAAAGGAATGGCACAAGGAGCTCATTTTGGAGATGGCTAGATTGATATATCGCCAAAGTTCATAAATCCACATCTGTTGTGTTAAGAGTTTGTGTGCCTTGTTAATGTTAGTGTGACATATAGATTGCCTCTGACTGTATGGATTGTGTCTAATTGTAAAGATTGTGTCTAATTGTAAAGATTGTCTCTGACTGTATGGATTGTGTCTGACTATGGATTGTCTGTGACTGTATGGATTGTGTCTGACTGTATGGATTGTCTGTGACTGTATGGATTGTGTCTGACTGTATGGATTGTCTCTGACTATAGATTGTGTCTGACTGTATGGATGGCCTCTCACTGTATGGATTGTGTCTGACTGTATGGATTGTGTCTGACTGTATGGATTGTCTCTGACTGTATAGATTGTGTCTGACTGTATGGATTGTGTCTGACTGTATGGATTGTCTCTGACTGTATAGATTGTGTCTGACTGTATGGATTGTGTCTGACTGTATGGATTGCGTGTGGCTGTATGGATTGCCTCTGACTGTATGGATTATGTCTGACTGTATGGGTTGTCTGATTGCAGAGAAAGCTGGAGGCTGAGCTGCTTCAGATTGAAGACCGTCACCAGCTCAAGAAGAGGAAATTTCTGGAAGCAACTGAGGCATTCACAAATGAGCTCAAAAGGGTACGACAGGTGCTCGGAAAGCGAAATGCATTAACACAATACATTTTAGAATATTCTGGGCTCACCAATAAGATTGCACTTTCTGGATAAATGATACATAAACCAGCTGATAAAATTAAACATGAAATTACAGCAGACTAAAAATTACCTTTGAAAAGAAAAACATACTGTTTTTTTGGAATTTAAAAAGACATGGCAGAGTTTTAGTGTCCTTATTTTCGAGACGATTAGAATTTGGCGATGAGATCAACATAATGCTCCTGGGGGGAAATGTCTGATTCTGGCCATGAGGGGGAGCCAGTGAGCTCAGCTGAAATGTTGCGGTTGGCACCAGCATTTGTCTACCCGGGCACAGAGGAGCTTTTAATTTGAACAAAGAAGAACATGTCACAGCGTGCAGCATGGCTCTGTAGCCACAGCAGTTTCATTTATGTTTTTTTCTTTTTGTTTTTTCCTTTTTGCAGCCTAAGCAACTTGACTTATTTTGTAACCTCATTGCACAGCTTAGTTGGTCTTTATTCATATCTATCAGAGATACTTTATATCAAAATACAATCAATCATCTCAGGCCATATTCAGATGTAAATTACTGAATCTTCAAAATGAACACGTATTGCACTGTTACATGATGGATAGAATAATAGGCTAAGAATTTAATTCTGCAGAGACTTAATTGCCTTTCTAGCCTGCAGAGTACATTTCAACAAGTAAATTGCTTGCAGTGTCATGTGAATGGCGAATCACATGCAAGTGAAACGGCACTGTTTGCTGTCACATTGGGTGCAAACCTCATTTATATACAGGATGTTTGAGTGGATACAGTACTGGTGGGTGAAAAAGCACATTTCAAAGTGATACAAACTACCCTGACGTTGTCACATAGTAGCACGAATAGTTCATGCTAATGCTTGACTTCAGTGTACACCAGCGAATTTGACCAAAGCCACTCAGACACAGGCAGGTGTGTTCTCTCTCACGGCTAAAGAGTACGAAGCAGAATGTCTGCTTGTATGCATCGGTTTGATCTGCAGGAAAATAAATTGGGTCTAAGTTGTGAATTGTCGGGTAATTTTGAAAAAGGAAAACTTTGCATGCTGCGCCTTGTGCATCACTATATGCATCAAATAATTTCTCTTTTCTTTCTGTCTCTCTTTCTTTCTTGCTCTCTCTCTCTCTCTCTCTCTCTCTCTCCCTCTCTCTCTCTTTGGTTGTCCGTCTGCTTATCTTTCTTTCTTTTGTGTTATCTGTCCCTCTGATCACCTCAATGGGCTTTTCATGTTGCATGCTTCATCTCTCTCTGTCTATACCTCTTAACCTGTTCCTACTATTATTCATGCCCTCTAACCCCTATGATCATTATTCTACCACTCCATCCTTCCATCCATTTCTCTTCCTGTTTGTTCTCACTCTCTCTCTCTTTCTCTTTTTCTCTCCATCTCCATGTATTTCTCTCGCTTGCTCGCTCTCTCTCTTTCCATGTCTCTCTCTCTCTCTCTCTCTCTCTCTCTATGTCTTTCTCCCTCTCTGTATGTCTTTCTCTCTCTCTCTCTCTCTCTCTCTCTGTCTGTCTGTCTCTCTGTGTCCCTCTCTCTCTGTCCTGCAGCTGTGCTGCATGAAAGTAGAGGTGGACATGGAGAAGATCTCGGCTGAGATGGCCGCCGCAGAGGAGGCGTCCCGCAAGCGCATGGCCGAACGGGAGCGTGAGATGAGCACCGAGGAGGCGGAGCCGCCCGCCAGCCCTGCCCCCAGCGACAAGGCAAAGCCCCAGTGCCCCGCCCACAGCAGCAAGCCCCACCCACTTCCCCATGGCGACAGTAGCAAGAAGGAGGAGGAGGAGGAGCCAGCCCCAGAAGCCAAACCCACAGACATGGGTAAACAACCTGAGACTGTCCACTGATTTTGTTCTTTAAGTACAGGTAGTAAAGCAAAGTAAACTCTAAAAGAATACTTACGTTCTCTAGTTACTGTTATTTCTCAGATAACACCACATGTAAGATGTGCTTAAGAAACAGTTTGCTTTTCAAAAGGATTTAAAATGCTGTCAATGCTGTCTCTATATTCGGTGGCGAAGAGTTGAAAACATAACAGTAATTAAGCTCAGAGTAAACTTTAGATGGTGGAGTAGCACACCAGAAAATATTTGTCTCTGCCTAATTCTTGCAACTGGACAAAAATGACAGTTCAGGCCCTCTCAAGTGCATGTTTTAGATTTTTCTGCCATTATTTGACTTATTCTGGTAATGCCAGTCTGTGCCGGGAGAATATCAGATGTAAAGATGTACTCACTCAGTGGACTTGTGTTGTCTGAGTATGTGAAATTATCATCATTTTCAATGGTTGAAAAAAAAACAATATTTAAAGCATAAATAAATTAGTAGCAGTAGATTACTATAGATTTAGTTGCAAAATACAGCGCATAATACGTAGGAGTATATGAAAGGCATTAAAAGCAACATAAAGCAACAGCTCTGAGGTACTGACATGTCTGTGTTGTGGTCGCAATAACAGCAGCAGAGAAGCCGAAAGCCCCAGAGGAGCCGGAGGCCCCAGCGGCCAGCGAGGAGGCGGCCCAGGAGGACAAGGAGAGCGTGGCCGAGGCCGCCATGGAGGAGTGCACCAGCGACAGCAACACCGGCTCTGAAACCCCCTGCACCCCCACCGAGGAGGCGCCGCACCCCGAGCCACCCTTCGAGGGGCCCGCAGGGGGCCGCCCCACGCACTGAACCCGCCTCGACTCCGTCCCTACGCCCCCCTAGCCTGGTAAGACCCGCCCCTCGTACTTCATTTCATTTCGTGCAGAGGGTCTGGAACAGAGACTGTCAGAAACGATTTGCTGGAGGTGTGGACTCCGCTGAAGTTTAAAAAAAGTGCATCTGCCTTTACCCAATCGCTAACGCCTGGTCGTCACGTATGCAATGAGCCTACCTACGCACTACAATTCAAATGTAGCACACAAGGTCAACGTCACAGCTAACGAACACACCCTTTGTTGGCTAATTGGAGCGTTAGATTTTCTAGTCCCCAAATGCTCCCCAAGAGCGTCCGGACCAGACCCTCTGCATGAAATGAAATGAAGTACGAGGGGCGGGTCTTACCAGGCTAACGCCCCCCTCCAAAAAACAAAACAACGGGTGGGTTCTCAACCACCGTCCAACCATCCAGTGGCCAACTCACCCCACCAATCGAATCTTCTTATGCTGGACCAGCAGCCAATCATATCTTGAAGCTGGGACCGGCGTCTCCAAGCTGAGCCACCACTTATCTACCTATCCGCCCGTCCAACCATCCATCCATCCATCCGTCCATCCATCTCAGTCACTATTGCACTTACCTGTACCAAAACAAAGTGACAGACGAAACAAACAAAAGAACACATGCGTGCAAAATTTGCATATCAGTGTTATGTTGTTCAGTGTTTTTAACTAATGGACTTGCTGTTCTTGCGCAAAAACTACACACATATGGCCTCTCTGGCCGTACCTTAGAACGCCGCTCCTCAATAGCTTCTGGTCCGCAATGTGTTGAGTGCTGTTTTTATTATGAATGGTTGAAGTGAATTTGCATGGGGGCTATGAACGGGTTTGACTGGAATATGGTACTTATCATTATATGTATGATTAAATGTTTTTGTTTTTACATTTTAAACGAGTGCAGTTGTGTTTTATAGCTGACTATTGTTGTGCTGTTGCATCGCACAGCTGTCTAATTGCACAGCCATGGAAGGCACGTCAGGTCACTCGGGCCAACCTGCAGCTTAGAGTCCTTGCCGCGCTGTTCTTGTGTTCATGTGTTGCAGGCTGCATGCTGTTTTTCTGTGTCTGTGGTGGTCTTTCAGAGAAGCCATTACTCTGACCTGCACAATCTCTTCATCTCCCATGTGGCTTAAGCAGACCACGCGGACTCAGTACGCTGCCTTGATTGCACGTGCAAATTCAACCGAGCCTCAAGAAACAAGATGGCGATAGAGTGAGAGCTCAGAGGCTTCCAGCTGCAAAGTCTGCTGCAAACATGAAGACACACACACATGCACACACACACCCACAGAACATCAAAGGACGCATGGTCTGTGGCCCTGCTTGATAAGCGAGTCCCTCATGAATTGAATTCAGCAGAACTTTTTTTTTTTTTCGCTCTTCTCTCCTTGCTTTCTCTCTCTCTTTTCATTTGCACCCTCCCCCTGTTTTTGTCAAAAAAAAGAAGAAAAAAAAATTACAGAAGAAGAACCAGCAGAAAACAGCTAAGGGACAATGTAATGGGCTCTTACTCCTGGAATGTTGTTGTATACTCTTTATATCAGTATTATGTGTTTGCTGTTGTCTCAGGAGTTTGTATTTAGTCCTCAGTGTGTTATTTATTGTTGCTTTCGCTTCACTAGGTTGCTTACCCCCTACCCCCACCGCCCCCTTGCCTGTAGCTTTAGTGCCCTTGCCAAGTCGTGTAGGTGCTGTGTAGTGCCGTAGCGATGTGCGATAGGAAGAGCTAGCTCAGTGTGCTGTGTGAAGTAGCTAGCTCAGGCCATCTCAACCCGTTTTTTCTCCCTCAGGCACCTGCCTAAAGGACTCACTAGCGAGATAGCACACCAGAAGTAGTACATCTATAATAAGGATTCATGGTTAGTGGAGCACGTTGAGTTCAACTAAGAGCGCTGTGGAGTTACATTGATGTCAAAAAACGTGAGCAGAAGAAGATGGCGGTAGGCGTGGCTACTGGGGAGGCAGAGTTGAGCGTGCAACTGCGCTAGCATTTTTTTCAGCAGCAAAGCAGTGTAAAGAGATATCTGTGTGGTGCCACAAAGGTGTTAAACTGATTGTTGTCAATGTGATAAAAACGTGTGTGCACTGGGTAACAGTCGTTTGAGTCGGGTGACATTGCTGTCAGCAGTTTTATGCTTATCTTACTTGCTCTGCTAAGCTGCCTCACCGTGCCACACAGTGCAGAAATGCTGTCCATGGTTGCTAATGCCGAACCGTGTGTAGTAGCTGCTAGCATCCTGGTGTTTGACCTCCTTCAGTGTCCTCGATGTAGCGACATCCCTTAGCGTCATGCTAAACAAGTAGCTTAGCTAGCTGGTATTAGTGCTATGGTAAGCTTTTTTTTTATTTTATTTTTAAATATTGGTCATGATCACAAGAAGCAATGTATTCTATCAGCCTAGTTACACAGAATCATCTCATGACAAAGCCACTTGGAAAGCTGTGTTTGAAAAAAAAAGGATTTTACAACATGACTTTTTCATATTTATACTGTGCCAATAAACTTTTGTACACTGAAAATAATAAAAAAACATCTTACCAGTGTCAACAAAATGGTGCTGTGATTTTTGTTGTCTTGTTTTAGTTGTTGTTATGAAGGCATAAGACATCCCAAGTTTGCTGTTAACAGTTTCAAATGAGAATCACATAACAGAGACAGCTTTCTTGTCAACTCCTGCGGTGCAGTCCACCATCAATTGCTGTTTTACCAAAGGTTTACAACACGTGGTGGTATAAAATAAAAGGCAACACCAGCTTAAGACTTACGGAAGTGAAAGAGACAGAAAAGGACTGTTGTCTCTCCTACTTACAAGCACATACATTTGTGCTTACATTTTGCCAAACATGCCATCTTTATTTCTTTCAAAAGAATTGATTCACAAAGTATATTAACAGCTTATTTTGGTCTCTTGTTTCTGGAGTGGGTTTACAGTGTCCTTACTAACAGTGAATCAATCAATGGCAAAAGACAGATTTGCACACTGGGGCCGTTAACAGTTAGTCTAGACGTAGCCTACAAACCTGAGGTTTAGGTTGGTTTCCTGTTTTGACACAGGCTCCTTTCCACAGGCCTCTCTCGGCTGGCTCCAGTGTCAGTCTCTCGGCACGGCAGACAAATTCACAGGGTGTTAATGAGCTTGTTAGTCAAGTCAGCTCACTTGCTGTCCTTGTATGACTTTGTATACTTTTATGAAGCCATTCATTTAGGCTGTTGTCTCGCCTTAACCGTGAGAGTTGCGGTTTGATGTGTCTTAATGTGAATGGTAATAGTGGCCAGCAGTTAAATGGCTGTGTGGTGTGTGTGTGTGTGTGTAAAACTATAACTTCCTGACACCACAAGAGATGTGCCTAAAAGAAACAACAATCTACAAAGATCTGCAGGCCAGGCCACTGTTCGTTCGACAAACATTTCTGAGTATTTGTGTGTGTGAGAGTGTGAGAGTGTGCTTGCTTGTGTAGTTTGTGCGTGCGTGCATCGAGCCTTGCCTTTGCCCTGCTCTCAGTGCACACCTGACATGCGGTCGCGCTGCTCGCTACGGTGTGCTTTTCCTAACAGAAGTGAAAACACAACTAAGCCACAACCGCATGCTTGCGCACCTTAACAAAACAGAATCAGGGTGTGGGGGTGGAGTGGATGGGGGGGGGGGGGGGGGGTTAAAAGTGGGGGTTCGGGTACATGTTAGTTTGTGTGTGTGTGTGTGTAGGTGTGTGTAGGTGGGTGGTTAGGCGTGGTGGTGTTTGTGTCTTTGTGTTGGGGGTACTGGAAATTGGCAGCTTTTGACTGTGACTGGATTTGAACAGATTAAAATCTCATTAATTTGGTCACAGATGTATTAGCATGCGGTCATTTTTAGTGTAGTTCACCAACAATGTGTTAATAGAAGAGAAAAGTCAAAAGAAAAAAAACTTTTCTTGATCAAGGCACTCCATTTATTTTTTATTTTATTTTTTTATGCGTTGGTGCAAACAGTTGGTAATGAGCAGTAAGTAGTAAATTTTGGAAGTAAACGTTGGTTGTAAATGAATTGTACATTTTGGAAGTACATTTGGAAGTACATTTTGGAAATTTGGGTAGCAGGTAGCTAAACTGTGGACACACGCTAAAGGATTGATCACCTTTAGTGGGGCCGCCTCAGGGGAGGGTGTACAGTGAATAAAGGCCCGAAACACCCATTGATCCTGAGGTACACTGCTGAGGATGTGTCCCACATAGTGTATGGATAATTGTAATGGCTGTAGTTAGGAAAGCCTGAAGTGTGGTACAATGGGTGCTCTCCCCACATGTGCAAGTGTCTTGTATTTTATTTATTTATTTATTTATTTATTGTAATTGTTAAGGAAATGTTGGAGGAAACTGCAAAGGCTTGCCAGTGGTCCTGGATGAGATGCATGTTGTTGGCATGGTGAAAGCCATGGGGGAAAGCGATAGGTAGGTGCTGCTGAGTTGATCATGTAAACGGCCCCAGCAGCCCCAGTCACTGTAACGGTAGCCGGCTGGTTCAGGTTAACCCTTGTTGAGCATCTGTCTGTACGGCTCCAGTTGGCCATCCCCGTCCTGTACAGCTCACATGAGGTTGCGTGAATAGCTGTAGTCAGCAGCCAGTTGTGCGTGTTACTCCTGGGAGTAGGGACTAACAGCCTGAACTATTTACTTGGTTATAGATAGTGTAGGGGTAGGTGTAATAGCTATAGTTTCTCCCTAAGGTGCTCTTCCTACATGCACAAGTACTTTGTGTTCTTTGTAAACATTTAGTTTGAAATGTCTTTATTAAACTAGGACATGTCCAGAAAAGGACAAGGACATAAAATTGCCCTTCTTTTGGCAAATCGGGCCTCCTTCAGGGCATAGTGAGAAGTAAAATGGCGATTGTTTTTGTTTTTTTGGTGCCTTGATCAAGTAAAGGTTTTTTTCTTTTCACCTTCTCTTCCTTGATTTGATAACCTGGGGTTAAAGAGCACCCAACCAACCTCTTGACCTATTTTCTGAAAGGACTGAGTAGCCACTGACTCCAAACGTATGTAAAAATGTGTTAATGTTTTGTAGGATAGGGTTCATTGTGACTGACAAAACATCTTGTGTGTCATCTTCTCCTGTCACACTTTCCCCTGCTGATGCTAAAGTGAGGCTAATCATGTTTTCCCATAAATGTGCCGTAGTCCACACAGGACATGTCAGTACATGCTTTCCAGTCATGCAGCACAATATCACACCTGGAAAAGAAAAATCCCCAGCAGCACTGCACTTACATTTGCCTGAAAGTCATTTTCCCCCGTGAGCACTGTATGAAACTACCTGAATGAGTGATGGGAATGGAGGTGTACACAAGGTTCACATAAACAGAAGTGTGTGGAGATGGCTCTGCACCATGACCCAGTCCTTAACCTTGGCAGCTGATGTACTGGCAACGGATGCTAACTAGCTTAGCTGTGCAAATATAACCCCCCACACACACACACAAACACACATATACAGCACATAGCTTTGCTCCCTGCCTTGTGACACACACAGCCCATCATCACAGGTAGTTGTCCCTCCCAACCCCAACTTCACTTCATGCACTTTATCCCACCACCCATCACCTGTTTTACCTCTGACCCCCCCAACTGCACAGTTTGCACTAACAATCAGCAAGTCCTGCATGTCCTACTCTAGTATGTCTATACATGTAACATGTAACAATACATATCCTTATATCCTTGTATCCCTTTACATACCTCAAGGGGATATGCTACTGACTTAGCTAAGTGCTTGTCTTTTAGCTCACTTGGTAGTGTCTTTCGTCCAATTAGGAGTTGTGGTGAGGTCGCATCATTTAAGCCAGGGCCTAGACTGGGAAGGACGACCTCAGTTACCCACAGGTGTTTGTACATCACCCATACTGTGATCCACTTCAGAGTGGAAGGTCACAAACACACACACACACACACACACACACACACACACACACAATCACACACACATAATCTGACCTTGCATCGGTTATTTCTAGATATAATATTTCCAGGTGCCTATCTATCTGCTAATAGTTCTTGGCTGAGGTGAAGCTGAGCTGTGGATGATTTAGGATGTTGACTGTATATACAGTCTCTCATTTAGGAGCTTATATGATGTTAATTGCAGTGTGTTGGGTGCAGCAACAATAGTGGAAACATGTCACGAGAGGTGAATAATGCCTACGAGGTGGGCTTACGGGAGGAAGCTAGTGAGCAGTGTTACAAGAAACAACAGCCATGTGGGTTTGATGCATGTGTGCCTAGCTTTGATGTAATTTCATTTTTTTTTTTTTTAACAAGATGATTTGCTGTTGTTGCTGTTAAAGCTACCGGTACATCTTCAGAGTGGTTGTATTTTTCCTGTAAACAAAACAAAAAAGAAAGATCAAAACTGAAAGATGTCACTTTTACTGACATCTGGAATCACATACGATGAAAAAAAAAAATAAAGAAACGAGAGGAAACATTCTCACAATGCAATTCTTTTCCTGCTTCGTGACTGCAGGCATTTCCTTTGCTCTTTGTACACCTTTCATATTAAGCTTGGGTGTGGTGCATGGTGCTGTGTGCATTCTGCATTTGCCTGACCTCAAATTCACCAGCATGTATTTAATTCAGTTTATGTTTTTGAACTGACATTTTGATGAGGAACCTATGTAACTGCACCCATTAGGTATAATTACAGTATGTAAGATGAGCCCCCAACTGTTTTGTGATACGGAAAGGATTTATACCATGATGTTGTGCTTCTTTTTGAGCAAAGTGTTTAAGCAATTATAGAAACGTGTAACAGTCATTATCACACAACTGTTGTATCACCAACATAGTCGGCCATTTTATTTTAGAAAAGTTTTAGAAAAGTGGTTTGATTGCGAATTTGGATCAAAAAAACTCTGCTTTCTGGATAATATTTCGGGATTATAAACCCAGAGGGACTAATCAAAGTCTATTACAAGAGGGAAAGCACCTTGTTGTAGTTCTTGTCAACATGCTGTCCTTATCAGATTCAAAATCATCACAGTCATCAAATGCGGTTGAATCACTGCCTGCTGACTGACTGAAAGTTGAATTTAAATATTATCTGCAGTTTAATTGCAGCACCTGAACTTGGTGCACTTTCCTTTTTATTGAGTTCTGCTTTGAATTCGAGTGTGGGAATTTTAAGATATACAGTTGTTTACTGATTTGATACTTTGAAACCTCCCTTTACTCTCGTTAAATGTCAGGAACGCATGGTGCTGCCTTTAAGCAGCCAGCAAATGATTGCAAAAACAACGTAAAAGGTCAGATACCCAACACTGGGTTAAATGTGTGGTATCATCAGTAAAAACATTAACGTAATTCATGTCATGGCACCACACGAGCTTTGGATATGACACTCATTTCTTTCATTTTCAGGGTTTGTGGCATGTGAATCGCACCGAAGTTTCATGAGTTGAAAAACACTACACTACACTACACGCACACACTATACACACACTACACACACACACACACACTAACACACACATGCACACAAAGCAGTGGTGCTTCACAAAGAGACTTTGATAAATCCCCCTGCCTAACATCTCAGAGCGAGAACACAGACACAAACCACGGAACATGTTTCTGTCTCTCAAAAGTTCCCTTAAGTTTCTCAACTCAGGACCAGACTCACCTCCCTCCTAGGAGGAGGGGTACAGAGGAGGAGTGTTTGAGTGTGCATGTGTGTGTGTGTGTGTGTGTGCTTGCGTGCGTATGTGTGTGTGTGTGTGTGTGTGCATGTGTGTGTGTGTGTGTGTGTGTGTGTGCGTGTGTGTGTGTGTGTGTATGTGTGTGTGTGTGTGTGTGTGTGTGTATGCTTGTGTGTGTGTGCATGTATGTGTGTGCGCATGTATGTGTGTGCGCATGTATGTGTGTGTGTCTGTGTGTGCATGCATGCGTGTGTGTGTGCATTTATGTGTGTGCGCATGTGTGTGTGTGTGTCTGTGTGTGCGTGCATGCATGTGTGTGCATATGTGTGTGTGTGTGTGTGTGTATGTGCGTGTGCATGTGGGTATGTGTACATCTGTGCGTGCACGCACGTGCGTGCGTGTGCACGAGTGTGTGTGTCTGTATATGTGTATGTGTGACTCTGTGTGTGTGCGTGTGTGTGTGGGTGCGTGTGTGTGTGTGTGTGTGTGCGTGCGTGTATGTGTGCGTGCGCGCACGTGCGTGTGCATGTGTGTGTGTGTCTGCATGTACAGTATGAATGTGTGACTCTGCCTGCGTGTGTGAGAGCACACGTGTGTGTGCGTGCGTGCGTGCGTATGACAGGGGAGGGGAAGAGTAGCGTCTGTCATCTGTCAGTTCCCTTCCTCTTTGAACTCACACTCGACTCACCTCACTGAAAGAAGGGGACCACTGTTTCCACTCCAGCGCTCGGCAACCGCATCTTCTGCCCCAGGTGCTCACCACTCACATCCTCTGCACGGCACACGAGGGCCCCTCTCCTGCAGCCACGAGCAGCACCATGATCATTACCACGGGTGAGTGGCCACCCTCTTGCGTGGAACCTTCTACAAACTCCACTCTGTTGTTCCCTCAGCACATTTAAACTTGTCGTGTTGGGCAGTTGCACCTGTTCTAGTTGTGCAGTGTTGCTATTTGTGCATGAACTAGTTCTTTTGATATTAAAGTTAATTTTGCTAAGAACTTAAAAACTGAATTTACGGTAACGCATTTATAACTAAAGGACTTCAACTTGCACTAGTTCGGATTTTTACAGGTTTACAATGAACTGTGAACTAAAATTAACACATTTATAACCCAAGAACTTAAAGTGGAACTAGTTCAGATTTTGAGACTGAGATTCTAAGTCACTGTTTAGGCAAAGAAAAAAGTCTTGGTGATATAGGATTACTGCCATAGCTGTGATGAATAAAACAGCTATACAAGATGGTAGTGATGGGCAGCTGATTATAAAGAGGCTTTATCTGAAAACATGAGCACAGAAATAGTCACTCGTAGACTTTTTTTTAATCGGTTCGGTAAACTGAATGTGAACTTCTCAGTTGAAATACAGAATTATGAATGTAAATGTATACCATTTTTTCTGTATAAGCTGAACTTTGAAGTAGTTCATGTAAAGTGTGACCATGCACCGCAATGATGAGTGACAACCCCTTGCATGATACCTCCTACAAAATCAGCTCTTCGAGACGTTGAGCTGTGCAGTGCCCTGTTCCAGTGGTATGGCGTGAATGGCTGTGGGCATAAAAACCAAAGGTTTACTATACTGTGACTTTTATAAACATTGTGGTTAAGAACTTTTAAGACCGTAG
>CM050198.1:25302261-25347261 GCA_027475355.1 Coilia nasus
CATTGTGGGCAGACAGACAAACAGACAGACAGACAGACAGACAGACACACACACACACACACACACACACACACACACACACACACACACACACACACACACACACAGGGTCATTGCAATACGGGCGGACAGACACACAGACGGACAAACAGACAGACACACAGACACACAGACACACACACACACACGCACACACACACACACACACACACACACACACACACACACACACACACACACACACACACACACAGGGTCATTGCAATACGGGCGGACAGACACACAGACGGACAAACAGACAGACACACAGACACACACACACACACACACACACACACACACACACACACACACACACACACACACACACACACACACACACACACACACACACACACACACACACACACACACACAGGGTCATTGCAATACCTGGTCAATCCCCTACAGGGCACCAGGTAATAATTTGCTGCTCCCATCTTGATTGTTTGGTATATAACGTGTAATGTCTTAGGTATACTACTACAGTATAGTGAATATTTTTTCATAGCTAGCTTTTGTGACAAAGGATTTGTACTGGGAAAGTGGTCTTTCAGAATAGTGTTAGTCACATTTTCTGTTTCTGTTTGAGTTGAGTGGTGATGCCCTTCTGTCCCTGAGAATGGGAGGACTTGTAGATGTATGTAGATGTCTTGTAAATGGATGTAGGCTATTTGGGTTTTCAAAAATGACAGTTGGCTTTGTCTGTGTAAAGATCAAGCACGTATGAAAAACAAGCCTTCTTTACATGAAACACCTTAACCTCAAATTTAGCACTGACAAAATCTGTCAGCAGGCCTTGCTCTATCTTAAGATGTGTTAACCACTGGCAGAAACACAGCATTATTGCTCATGCAAACATGAACTAAAACAAGTAGCAATAGAGTACAATACTACTTAATGCAGTACTGTTCTTTTTTATTTTATTTTATTTATTTCTCCTTTATTTTACTAGGGTAGTCACATTGAGGCTGTCTCCTCTTTTCCAAGTGAGCCCTATAGCCAAGAAAGCAAGCAGGAGGCCAAACGCATCATATGAAAAGCACATGCAAACAAACACAGCAGTGAAGCAGACAACACCATCTCACCATCTCTTATTGCGTATGGTCACTTAAATTACAGCAAAGCACTTCAGATTGAAGGTAAAATGTAAACTAGTAAATGGAATCGAGCTGGCATTGTGGACCGACCTGTATAGCCATTAGGAGGTATCAAGTGGTCAGACCAGCAGAGACTGATGCACTAAGAGAGAGAGAGAGAGACAGAGAGAGAGACAGAGACAGAGACACAGAGAGAGAGTGCCTGTGTGTGTATGTGTGTATGTGTGTGTGTGTGTGTGTGTGTGAAGGGAGTGGGGGGGGGGGGGGGGGGGGGGGGGGGGGCTAATGTAAGGATATGAACAGGTACTCAAAGACAGACATAAAGAGTAAATCAGAAACAGAATGAAAAGCCAGACAAGCAAAAGGGGAAAACCCTTCATGAAATGATGATTAAACTGTCTGAATATGCTGCTTTAACTGAATGACTCATATAGGTGCAGATACCCACTTACCTCAGTTACTTCAAAATGTATTGTATTGCAACACAGACACCAAACACTGTCGAAATTGTTCACATTCAAAATCACACAAATAAACTTTGGTAGAGTATTAAACAGTATTGAAGTTATATGTCCAAGCTACAAAATATGCCACATAGGCTGGTATACTGACACAAAAGGATAGTATAAAATTGACCAACAAATTATTTTCTTTTACTGTGTCGTAAGACAGATGAGTCAATATTTCTCTGCTGTGTCACAAGACCGCGCCCCTCATGGCACATATACAATAAATACCTATATGTCAATGGTTATAACCACAATATAAACATGAATGCCTTGACCATTTTGAACATCTGTCTTTTCTGCAGTAAAAGCCTTTGGACCCGTCTTTTTCCTTTGGGCCTACCACGTCACAGTAAGTATTACATTACACTAAGGTGACACTGTTATCCAGAGTGACTTACAGATATTTACAGGGTTTCAGTTACAGTCCTCGGAGCAGTGTGGGGTTAAACGACTTGCTTAAGGGCGTCTCAACCATGAGTAAGGCAGGATTCAAACCGGCAACCTTCCAATCGCAAGACCAACTCCCTAACCACTAGCCCACAGCTGCCCGTAGCCTATAGGCAACCTGTTTGGCATCTTGGTTCTAGGAGTAGTACACAGAGAGTGTACAAGGTCAGCACAGTTCCGTAGTAACGTATCTGCATGTAACAACGTGTAGGAAAATGTACTTGTACTGTACATACGCTACATTAAATTTGTTCTTAATCAGTTACACTGTATTTTCCTGTCCCTGTTACATCAATGAGGTAAAATTTGTGTGTAACAATGTGTAATGTCATGTACTTACACTATACCATAGGGTTAGGGTTAGTGTTATGTATGTACAGTGTAAGTACATAATATTACATGTTGTTGCATATAGATGCACTAAAAAAGGAACCGTAAAAGTGTTCCTCTTAACCCTTACAGTGCCAGCAAAGTGTAGTGTAAGCCCATACACACACACGGTAACAGGAACTGTTGAAATAAAATGGGACCTTATTATTATGTACTATTTGTCTCATCACTTGGTTCTGTCATGTGAAAAATAAAATCCTGAGGTAATATGGACTGAAGGTTCACTAATATGTTTTGTGATTCTGTCTTGAAGGTGTGTGTCGCCACAGACAATGCCACTGAAGTGATGCCAACGCATGTCCGAGGACAGGATCCAGATGTCCCTGTAAGTTTCATCTCAGCAATTCAATCAATCCTGAAGCAAAAAGACCTTAATATCATTTTTTGATGATAAAAAAAGCACATTGATAGGTGGGGAGGCTAAGGGATATTGATTAACTATAGTAAAAAAAAAATGCAAAAAATGTCATATAAGGCATTCTGAGGGAATTTTAACATTTCCAACACATTCATTTTAACAGATTTATATGAGATTTGTTTTTGTAAGAAAAAGTAAAACATATTGCTGGGTTGTTCATAATTTCAAAACTTGACCTCTCACTCTCATTTCAAACACAACAGCCACACCTCAGGGCTCTCACCCCTTTTTGATCCATTCAGTGTCCCCCAGAACAGTGTTTCTCCACTCAGACCAATGACCACTTCCCCCCCTTACAAAAACCTCAAGCACCACTCCCCCCATCTAAGACTAACAAGGCTATGTAAATGCATGAATTGGCGCAGTATCACATCCGCTAATTAGGGAATGGCATCGTGTAGCCTCTTAGCGGTCACCGTATTGCCAGCGCTACGACTCGCTGTGACTGAAAGAAGCGTAACTACAACATTACAACATTACTACAACATTACAGAAAGTCTTTAGTAACACATTACAACCTGGTCATTGCCATTCTGGTAACAACAAAGTTATAATAGGGGGTGCGTATCAAAGGGTTAAGCACACTATGCATAGCATAGGTAGCTTAAGAAACCACTTGGGATTTCTTGCGGACCAACAGTGGTCTACGGACACTGTGCCAGGACACCCCCTGTTTCACAAACTCATTTACTCAGATGTCCTATGGTGCTGTAGCTGGCATTGATAACACTTGACTTTACGGGTCCTTTTTTAGTGTATCTACATGTAACAACATGTAATATTATGCACCCACACTGTACCTCCCCAACACTAACCCTAACGGTACAGTGTAAGTGCATAATATTACAATTTATTACACACTTTGTTACACTGAACCTAATTTATGTAACAGAGACAGTAAAAATAAGTGTAATGTGTTGTTACACCATACCTAATTGATGTACAGGAACAGTAAAATAAAGTCTAACCACATTCATTTTTTCATGTTCATTTCCATTGAAAGGCATCCACGCCACAGCTGAGGACCCCAGACGGATTGGGAACAGTGGATGGAACAGAAAAGGTACCTGTGAGCACCAAAGCGAATAGTATATCTACAGTTGTCGTTTGTGGATATTAATGAACGTGTAAATTCAAATCAGTGAACAATTCAAATGCATTCCAATCTAACACATTCTAAGATCACCCCTTCTCTTCGTCTTGCTCTTTCTACAGAAGGCCATGTCCGTGGAGAACATGACAGAGATGGACACCACGCCGTATACATCGGACTACTCAACTGACTATTCAGAGGGAACGTATGATTACGTCGATGAAACTTTACTCTGTAAGAAGGGGGGTGTTCGTCAGTTCCGCTCCTGGTTCCTTCCCACTGTGTACTCGATCATTTGCTTCATGGCCATTGTGGGCAACTCCTTGGTCATACTGACCTACATCTACTTCAGTCGCCTGAAGACCATGACTGACATCTACCTGCTCAGTCTGGGAGTGGCCGACCTACTGTTCGCGATCACCCTCCCCTTCTGGGCGGCCAGCATCATGAGCACCTGGGTTCTGGGCACGTTCCTGTGCAAGGCCATGTACACGATCTACCGGATCAGCTTCTTCAGCGGCATGTTCCTGCTCACCTGCATCAGCGTGGACCGCTACTTCGCCATCACCAAGGCCGTGTCTGCCCACCGCTGTCGCTCTAGGGCCATCTACATCAGCAAGGTCTCCACCCTGGTGATTTGGGTCGTGGCTGTGCTCTCCTCCATTCCCGAGATGGTCTTCACGGAGGTCAGCGCAAACGACACCTGCGACCTGTACCACAAACAGACCGTGCAGCTGGTGGTAGGCATGCAGGTGGCTCAGATGGTCCTGGGCTTCGCGCTGCCGGCCCTAGTGATGGTGTTCTGCTACAGCAACATAGTGAAGACTTTGACCCTGGCGAGGAGCTTCGAGAAGAACAAGGCCATCAAAGTAATCTTCGCAGTGGTGTCGGTCTTCCTGATCTGCCAGATCCCGTATAATTTCGTGCTGATGCTGAAGACGGTGGACATAGCCAACGGTGGTACCGAGAACTGTGCGATGGACAACGCTCTGATGTACGCCATGGACGTCACTAGGGCTCTGGCTTTCCTCCGGTGCTGCCTTAACCCTTTCCTCTACGCCTTCATCGGAGTGAAGTTCCGGCACGATCTGCTCAAGCTGCTCAAAGACCTGGGCTGCATGAGCCAGGAGCACTTCTACCAGCTCACTTCCTGCGCCAGGAGACGCTCCTCGGGCGCCATGGACACGGAGACCACCACCTCCTTCTCACCTTAAAGAGCTACTTCTTCAATGTCTTCAAGCTCCAAAAAAAGACGTCCAGCTGCTTACAACTTAGCTCCTTTTACTACCGTGACCTGGATGAATGAGAATCTACACAGACATCTTAAAGACCTACTGTGTCAACATTTCTTCTATGTAGCGGTTAGGTTGTGTATCGCAACGACCTGAGTAGTATTCCCTAGCCTGCACCCTTTCTAAGTGCACAGTTGCTTCTATAGCAGGCGATATGTATCAACAAGTAAGATATTCTTCAAGTATTCTTTCAGCTGATCAGAAATGGAAAAGGCGGAGGTCTATTTCCCTGGACTTGTGAGTTGTCCCCTGTTGGGACCCATAATAGCAAGATGGCGGATGTACGTGGCAGTCATCATTAAGCCTATGAGCTGTACATATGTATACAGTACAGGGTATCCCAAAAGTCACTATACAGTTTTAATGAATTTCTAAAAAATATACAAGAAACTGAGTTTATTCATGTTTTTAGCATCAACAGAGGAGTCATTGCATTCATTGCATTACGTGCCATTTTGGGACACTCTGTATAAGTGAAAGAAGTGTTGTGTTTGTGTGTGTGTTTTGTTAATAGAAAACTAAAAAACTTACACAATGTGGATTTAAAAAAAAGGGGAGGGGGGGGGGGGGCAAACAAGGGAAAAGAGATGGAGTCTACTGAGTCTTATGGGTTTGATAATTTAGATGGTTTTTAATTCCAGTGCATTTATGTTTATCCATATAGCATTTTAGTTTATTTTCATCAACTTTTTTTTTAATCATATTATAATCATGTTATACCCTTTTTACATTGTTTAATTTTCATCCCTGTATATATTGTATATACACTTCTCACATCAGTATGTTTTGTTATAAGTGGGGTTTTCATCCCCATTAGTATCACCACACACATCCAAGACATGGGTCAAGTTATCTCAGCATGGCAGTGTTTGCACCGGCATCACATTATATGAACTTGTGTACATACTTTAAACATTTTTTTCTGTTTTACTGTCACAAGTATTTACAAGTATTTTCTAACCTCTAGATGTGTTTGTGTGTACATAGTGATTCATTTGCTCATTGCTTGTAACACACAAGTAATATTGAAATGAATGTGCCAACCATTGCACAATAAAGCCTTCGCGTTTGAACCTTTTGTTATCGTCAGTTGTTTGTGTGCCTTTGACAGTGCCAATGACATTGAATAAAACGACTCTGGACTTCAGCAGGAACCAATGACTGTATAAGTCTCTGGCAACAACAGCCATCTCGTAAGGCCCCCTGAGGCCATGTAAAATTACCCAGAGCATGCAGGACCTCTCTCCTCTCACACACACCCACTACTACCAGCTCTTTGATACCCAGGCACACTGCAGCTTTTCTAATAAATGGACCACATTTGTTGTTGTTGTTATTATTATTATTATTATTATTATTATTATTATTATTATTATTATTATTATTATTATTATATGCTACACCAGCTCTTTCGCAGTCAGGCACACTGAAGCTTTTACAATGAACAGACCACATTTTTTATTATTGCTATTCAACATATAGTTAAAGATTAAATCGGTGGTTTCCAAACTTCTATCTTGATTTGAGCTCTACCAAACTGTGTTTTTTCCCCTTTTATTTCCTTCACTGTTAGGAAAAATGCCATCGGAATCTCTGGATGCTTTTGAAAGATCCACATGGGTTATAGTCAGAGGAATGAGAAATCTTGCCCTGTGGTTGCCCTAGAGATGAAGGACTTAGGATTTCATGCTGATCATCAACTTGTTTTATTCCCATAGAAATGGCTGTTTGTCATGCTTCCTGGAACTATAGCTGACCACATCCTAAAATACATACACATTACAATTCACAGAACTGGTTACTATGTTGTACTTAAAAAAAACTTACTGCTCTAACCAAAATAAGTAAATAAATAAATAAATAAATAAATAAATAAATAAATAAACACAGTGTCCAGTTAACTGTATTCATGATTGATGATGATGATGATGATAATTATTAACATATTATTAACATTATTAACAATGTTATTGTAATGACAGACACTTTTAATGAAAAAATATACTTTATATTATTTGATTATTCAGATTTCATTATACTACTCACAATTTATTATTAGTTGTAATATTTTCACCTTTTGTTGTGTGAGTTACATTTGACAAAACCATCTGTTCAATACCTTATCGAAAGCTATAACAACATATCCAATCTTAGTGTCACACATACACAGGGATCAAGCCAGATAGATAGATATGATTTATACTCTACAGAGCGTGTCCCAGCAGCAGCAGAAGCAGGCTATGGGTCTGTCTCACAGGAACACACCCCTCTTTTTTTTTACCTTTTCGTAACCTCCAGTGACATCAGCCGTCAGTGTGACCACATTAAGTGGTAACTAACTAAGGGAAAAGTAACACACGGCCAGGAAGAAAGGGGGTTGGGTCACCGAGCGACTGACTGACGAGAGCAAGGGTGGGGCCAACCCATAAAAAGAGAACAGCGCCGTGAGGTTTACACTAGTGTATCCAGGATACAACTTTACTGAACAAGCCCACACAGAAACACACTGCAAGCAGAGAACAAGTTCGCATCAGGTGAGAAATGTTTCATTATATTCTTAAATCCCTTCTTTTGTTGCTGGGTGTATATGGTGAAACACTTTTAATTTGTATTTTACTGGGTGTCAACAATTGTGAAGATTTTAATACTTATCCTTGAGAATTTTTAATTGTAAAGTACTTTGACTATGTCTCTGTTTTTTTAAATACTGTTTATATGTGTAAATAATTGCTTTATTATATTACATTATTACATTACATTACACTTAGCAGACACTTTTATCCAAAGCGACTTACAAATATTATTTTACTTAATAATTAGAGGAAGTACAGCAGTAGCATTGCAAAATGTACAGTGGAAACCACTTTCCAAGATACACACAGCCTTAAGGTTTAACAGAAAATGTTTGACTTATCAGGTATCTTGCAATAGTGTAAAATGGCAGTGTTGCCTTACTGTATGTAGTTGGATACATGAGGCCTTGTCCACAGTATTGCATCAATAACTGATTCTGGCTTTGACCAGACAGCACATTTTATGCTTGAGTCATTCTATGATGCCGTAAGCTAGTCAAAATGCTGTCAGATAAAAACAAGTCTTATGTTTCATCATTTCTGGTAGCTTGGGGGCTGCATATACTGAGAAAACAACTTATTTGGGCAGATTAAGAGAGTTTGCAAAGGGTGGTGGTCAAAGCTTCTATTGACACTTTCAAGGTTCCTTTCTCAAAAATTGAAAGTGCTTATGTCTACCCAGAAAGACACATTGTTATGGTCACATGGTTTTGATAGGTAAAAGAATGATTACTGCTTGACTTGTCCAAATTTTTGCAATGCCCGTGCTGATTTTAAGCATTTATTTGACGTACAGTACAAAACCATGTAAGGCAGAGTGCAGGTGGTTGTCGCTGGAGCTTTGCACTGAATCCATGACCCCAATCTGGTATAAGCGATGCAGCACTGCAGTTGTTCTTCGGTTAACCAAATGTCAATGAACTACTGTAGTGTTGACCGGTGTCCTGGAGACCTGCTCTGAATCTGGTTTTCATACAGCCGCAGGTCCTGTTGAGTCAGTGTTTCAAGCGACTGAGTCTGTGATCGCTCAAAGGCCTGATTACTACAAGTTTTTGCTGTTGGATGAAAACACATGGACTGTTGTCACGGCAACCACCCTGGGCGGATGACTCATTGTGTGCCCTGCCCTGTGTGTCTGTACTCCCCGAGTCTGTGTGTGTGTGTGTGTGCGTGTGTGTGGGTGTTTGGCTGTGGGGTCACTGTTTGGCCACCACACCCTACTGCATTCAGCATGTCACGTCCCTCCGGCGAAATGCCTGACGGGCTCTTGCACCACACTTAGTCTGTTAGAGTGAGCCAGCACGAGTATAAATCATTAAATCATTGCCGCATCACAGACGTCTAATAGCTGCCTAAGGTGCTATCTAATAATTGGCTAAGACGCTGTAGTGATGATTGCTCTTTTCTCAGATTAGGAGCCTTACCAGCCACAGCTTACTACTTCTATGAGAAGCTTAAGGTAAACTGGGGTCGCACAAATGCCGCTGGCAAAAGTATATCTCTTGTAACTGTGTATCCCATTGCTAAAGCTGTTTAATGACGAATAACAAATAAATTCTTTGCTAAGCAATAGGAGGGAAACAAGGAGAGGCAAGACCTCAATAGGCACTTCAGTTTTAGTCTTACAGTTGTGCTCATAAGTTTACATGCCCTGGCAGAATTGATGATTTCTTAACCATTTTTCAGGGAATCATTTGGGTAGTGTCTGTTGTCATTATGGTTCAAATAAAGTAAACACAGGTGTTTGACAATGAATGGCTTCAGCCAACCACTAACCCCGAGTGAAAACAAAGTTTTTGTGTTATCATTCATAACCTCTGAAAAATGGTTAGGAAGTCATCAACTCTGCCAGGGTATGTAAACTTATGAGCACAACTATATTTTAGTCATGGCAGGGAGACCTTGTGAGCAAATATGCAAGCAAGCGTTGGACATATGGACCAGAGGGCACAGTGGCCAATAAAGACTACAAAACAATCAGTTACCCTAAAAAGGTTCGGCTTCATCTTTTCCAGTTTTTTTTCACCTGTACTTTCTGACTGTGAATGCTCACTGATCATCTTTCCTATACTATGACAGCTGTAGAAAATCCCGAAAGTGAAGCTTATTTATTCTCAAAGTTCACAACATTTCAAGTTTTGTACATTACATTGCATAGCGTGACTGATACTTATAAAACTTAGCAGCTGTGTCATGGTTTCTAAAATGATTTGTCGTTACAGAGAAACTGTGGGTAGAATGAATGGAAAACAGATTTTATGGTTAAAACCATGTTACTGTATATACGAAGTCAGAAAAAAAACAAAACATACAAACAACCATAAACAAAACAGCAACGTACTGTGTTTTGTCTTCTACCCAGATTTCCCATCTTGAAGCAAGTGAGTGATGCCTATGGCAGCAGATATGTCGCAGATTATACCGAATCCCATGCTGAGGGCAACAGGCCAGAGTCCGAGCCTGGAGAAGGCGGAGGAGGACCTGGACATCTCTCTGGACAACCTCAACCAGATGATCCTGGAGCTGGACCCCACGTTTGAGCCGGTCCCCATCACACGCCACAGCCCTGGACAGAGCAAGCACACAGGTAGGGCATGCAGAAGGACCTGGGGTGGGCTGGAGTGGTGTGGGTTGGGTTGGGTTGGGTTGGGTTGGGCTGGGGTGGTCATGCATGCGGCTAACAAGGCCACAGCCCTGGACACAGGTGGGGCCTGCAGCAGGACCTTGGGTGGGCTGGAGTGCTGTGGGTTGGGTTGGGTTGGGTTGGGTTGGGCTGGGGTGGTCATGCATGCGGCTAACAAGGCCACAGCCCTGGACACAGGTGGGGCCTGCAGCAGGACCTTGGGTGGGCTGGAGTGAGGTGGTGTGGGTTAGTGTGGGTTGGGGTGGTCATGCATGCGGCTAACAAGGCCACAGCCCTGGACACAGGTGGGGCCTGCAGCAGGACCTTGGGTGGGCTGGAGTGAGGTGGTGTGGGTTAGTGTGGGTTGGGGTGGTCACGCATACTACCCAATTCATCATACACTGACAATAGGAGACAAATCAACAATACACCTCTTCCAGCTCAGTGTTAATTCAATTTATACTTTATACACGGTTCAAAATGTTTAATAAGCTACATCAGTGTCTACTATCTGTCTACTGTCTACTACCATGGCCTATAGAACAGGTGGCTAGCAAACATAAACAGTTATAGCTTTCCCTTAATAATTATCTTATCTTGTTTCAGAATACATGCGTAGTAAAAATGAAATGAAAAGCACTGACAACCCGGACATTTTTCATGACTTTATAAAAAACAACCAGGACAGGAGGCCAGGACAGGATGTGAAAACAGTACATGTCCTGGGTAAACAGGACGTTTGGTCACCCTACAGCTAACCAAGCACTGGGTGTGTGCTTGGACGGAGAAATGTGGTCCATTGGACAGAGAAATAGGGTCCAGAGATGACAGTATTAAGACTAAAAAAATAAATAAAAAAATACAGTGCTGCAGAAAATTCAGTGCAGATGTTGTTAATGTGGGCTGTGGAATACCCACACACACATATGTGGCAGCCCACCACAGTTTGTCCCGGTATGCCCAATGGCCAATACACACGCTGAGAATACATTCGCTAGGCACTGGGACTCTCTATAGAGTCACCACCACAGTGGGTAACCCCAGCCGAACTAAAACTACACAAAAATGAGGCAACCAGTGGAAGCAATTATGGGAACTGCTATGGGTATGTCGGGTCATTATGTCTTTAAAATATGTTTCCCCCAGCCTTGAGTGTTTTCCTGTAATAGTTAACAGTTGTCGTGTTACTGCTTGGAGACGAAAGATTATATAACTTTGGTTAAGAAAAGCATGAGACTACAGAGGCTCTGAAATCCTGAGCAGTTTTAATACCTCGATGGTGGGTGTGTGCAGGGAAGTACAGTCTACCTGTGTGTAATTGGAACATGCAGATACCTACGTTACGTAAAGACACGCTGTTTTGCAGGTATCCGCATCAAGTACCAACAACTACCGCTGGTTCTTCCAAGCGTTTAAATTGCTCAAATCAGAGAATTATGAAAGGTCACACCAGATGATGTTATGGAAGAGTATCGACCTAATTAAAATGATTACGGTCGTCATTATAGGGGTTGGGAATAGACGGCTGGGCGTACTAAGGCACAGTGCAAGGCTAGAGGGCATTCACCAAATATCACCACATAAACTCACGGAGCCATAGACATACAGTTGTGCTCATAAGTTTACATACCCTGGCAGAATTGATGATTCCTTAACCATTTTTCTGAGAATCATTTGGGAAGTTTTTGTTGTCATTAAACACAAAGGTGTTTGACAATGAATGGCTTCAGCCAACCACTAACCATGAGTGAAAAAAAGTTAATGTGTTATCATTCACATCCTCTGAAAAATTGTTACGAAACCATCATTCCTGCCAGGGTATTTAAACTTATGAGCACAACCGTATTATTCTAACATTGAAATCATATCTCGACATGCCCCCAAGGATGTTCTCTTTCAAGGATCATATTATTAAATCTGCCTTTGTGAACACACGCTGGTGTGGTGTTTGTAACTGGCCCGTAAAAACCTAGAGTACTTTGGGAGAGCAGTTGTGCTGTGCCAGGCATCTTACTAGCGAAGATGCCACTATTACCAGCAGCCCTGGGGGGAAGGAAAGGTACACAGTGTGGTTTTGTGCAAACCCGCAGTTATAAAGAGCTATCATTGATCTGCTTTGGCAACGCCTTGGCTCAGGCACCAACACAAAGAGACACTCCCTGTACCCGGGAGCGATACTTTTCTCTCTCTCTCTCTCTCTCTCTCTCTCTCTCTCTCTCTCTCTCACTTTCTCTCTCTCTCTATTTCTCTCTCCCTCTCTATTTCTCTATCTCTCTCTCTCTCTCTCTCTGTACCCATCTTGCTCCACTTAATTCAAGACTGTAACTGCACTGTAACTTAGGAGTATAGACTTCCAATGGTAGAGAAAGATTTCCATTTTAATGTAATTTTACAATACACAGTCATGTGTTCATGGTGGGAGCCCCATTTTTGACCATGCGGCTGTCAAGAAACCTCTGCAAGCTCTTTTGTGCTGAGGGAGATTGCCAGTTTTCAAACATTTTCCTAAAAACACTGACACACAGCTGCACACAGTGCATAGATGGATAATGGTATGGACCTGAGTGAACCTGAAGTTGCCTTCATAAACTATGGGTTTGGTTTGTGCAAACTTTTGGTGCACCTACATGCCCCTGGCATTTGAAATATTGATGCCATACAGTTTGAACAGGACCAAATCCGGACAACGCTGGCTGGCTGTCAGCAGTATTATGCCAGCAACACTGGGCAAGTGCCTGTGTTTGTTTTGAGGTGTTTGGATAGGAGGCCGTGCCAGGGCCAGTCAGTGTGCGGTGGGTGTTGAACAAGTGTGTGCGTGTACGGTAAGGAATGTCACATGGGGCTGTCTGAACTACATGTGAGAGAGGGATCACTCGTGGGGGAACCAGAGCTGATAGCTACAGCAGCCAATGTGGGGAAAGTGGCGAGCTGACTCACAGACAAGCTTAGACTTCTAAGCTCTGGCTACAGACCTTACGGGAACGATCATGACTAGATGCTAATACTGAACAGACAACAGACTGAAAAGTTCGTGTCATGGTTTATCTCTGAGGAAAAGTAAACTTGTCCTGTCATTGTCAAAACAGAGTTCATGCTGTGGATACACAACTACACATGGTAACCTTTTGAATAGTTTTGGTTAACAAAACCCATTACAAATTTCAGTGGCCAGCATACAGTTCTGGAAGAAATTAAAAGACCACTGTAAAATTATCAGTTTCTCTGATTTAACTATTTATAGGCATATGCGTGAGTAAAGAGAACATTTTTGTTTTACTCTGTAAAATACTGACAACATTTCTCCCAAAATCCTAATTGAACTGACAGTGGAATGGATAGGTTGTCATACATGAAGACATGCTGATTGTAGGAAAATGTGCAGTGGTTAATTTTTTCCAGAGTTGTAACTTCAGCAGACACATTCCTAGTCACTTATAACAGTTATCTTGGTTATATCAGTGTTAGTTGTAAGCTCAGCTGATGAAGTGAAGCTCTAGCACAGAAAGGCTACGAGTTGTACACAACTACACCTGGTAACCTTTTGAATAGTTTTGAAAACTCCTTTATCAACCTTCACTGGCCAACATAACTGATCTATAAACATTCACAATCATTTATATGGACAATGATGGACAAAGATAACCATTAACCACTAACACTGAATTGTAGTGAATTAAATGCTGTGCCACAGTTCCCTCAGTGTTAGTTGTCCTACAGCTCAGCTGGTGAAGCTAAGCACTGATATTAGGGACCTCACCCACCAGCTAGGATCAAAAAACAAACTCTGTGCTTCTGAAACGTGGATTGTATACCTGTTGACCTTTGACCTTTTGTCCACCCTGTAGTCTCCTCTCGGGAGGACTCCCCCGTGGATGATGAGCCAGGCTTCTGCATGCTGACCTTTGACCTGTTGTCCATCCTGTAGTCTCCTCTTGGGAGGACTTCCCTGTGGATGATGAGCCTGGCTCCTGCGTGCTGACCTTTGACCTTTTGTCTTCCCTGTAGTGTCCTCTCGGGAGGACTCCCCTGTGGATGATGAGCCGGGCTCCTGCGTGCTGGTCTCCAGAGGCTGCTCCTCCTCCTCCACCGTGGACCTGCCCCACTACCCCACGTCCATCACCCGCGTCTCCCCCTGTAGCACCATCCCCACCCCCACCACCACCACCACCACAAGCACCACCCGCACCCGCACCCGTGCCGTGGCCATCCCTCAGCTCTCCGGCTCCGTCAGCCCCCACGGCTCGCTCGTCTTCTCAGACCAGCCCTTCTGCTCCTCGTCACGACCCCCCCTTCCCTGCGGGGGCATAGGAGGGGGAGCAGGAGGAGTCGGAGGAGGAGGAGGAGGAGGCGTAGGTCTGCGGAGGAGGCCAGAGGTAGCCGGTTCCCCTGGCAACCTGACCCTGGGCCGCCACTCCCTCCGCGGCAGTGCCTCCTCGCTCCTGTCCACGTCACCAGGCTCCGACACCAGCTACATCATGGGCAGGTAAGAGGTGGCCTGTCATTGCTGGTAAAACAAGCGCAATCAGAGATGGCAACCTGCCCCCCATATAGGCAGACAGACACACACACACACACAGACGGCCCCCCATATGGGTGGACAGACAGATACGCACACACACACACACACACACACAGACAGCCACCCATATGGACGGACAGACAGACACACACACACACACACAGACGGCCCCCCATATGGGCAGACAGACAGACAGACACACACACACACATACACAGATGGCCCCCCATATGGGCGGACACACACACACACACACACACACACACACACACACACACACACACACAGACGGCCCCCCATTTGGGTGGACAGACAGATACGCACACACACACACACACACAGACAGCCCCCCATATGGACGGACAGACAGACACACACACACACACACAGACGGCCCCCCATATGGGCAGACAGACACACACACACACATACACAGATGGCCCCCCATATGGGCGGACACACACACACACACACACACACACACACACACACACACATACACACACACACACACACACACACACACACAGACAGGGTCATTGCAATACCTGGTCAATCCCTCCAGGGACCAGGTAATAAAAACCCTTACCCTTAACCCTAACCCTAACTCTAGGGTAGACTCACCGAGTTAGACTCACCCAAAATTAGCTAGATGTGAGGAATAACTGATGTTTGTGGTGTTTGAGGAAAAACCTGGTGGTTTTTAAAGGAATAATCGATTGTTCAGAATGCTGAGTCAGATTACCGATATGAACTGTCAAGGCTGAGCAGAATCACTTAGCCCCATCACGGCCTACTTGCCAGTGCATTTGAGGAATAATTTGAGTATTTATAACTGTACTTCTATAGAGGACCTACTTACAACAATGCTTGTTTAGAATTATAGTGATTAAAGCGTTCATCAGGTGTCATTGTATGTATGTGTAACATTTATAGTATCTAAAGAGCAAGCCAGGAGATGATTGTGTAAAAAACATCTTACACAATACAGTAGTTTCTTGTGTTTTTTATAAATATTTCATAGTTACTTTTTTGTGTACAGGCAACGATATGTTTTCATTTGTGTGAGCATGTACGTAGTTTGAATGGTATTTGTGGGCAAGAATTTTCGAGGATTTGCATAGTCTGTTCAGCAGGATGGGCATAAGAGAAATCAGTGGAGTGTTACCTTTAACCACATGACTGGAGGTTACGGTTGCCACCTATGTCTGATAAAAAAACTAAAAATTTTTTGGCAACCCAATCAACCTTTTTGCTTATAAGCAAATCTATAAGCAATATGGCAGCTGTGGCCTAGTGGTTAGGGAGTTGCCAGTTTGAATCCCGCCCTACCCATGGTTGAAATGCCCTTGAGCAAGGCATCTAATCCCACACTGCTCCAGGGACTGTAACCGAACCCCTCTAAATATCTGTAAGTCGCTCTGGATAAGAGTGTCAGCTAAGCGTAATGTAATGTAAAAAGCAGTGTGCCGGGAGAATTTTTTTTTTTTCCCCGGGACAGACCATTGAAAACCGTGACAATCAGGTAAAACCGGGACAGGTGACAACACTACTGGAGGCACGAGTGGGTTGTTTTAGAGGGAGCAGAAGTGGCATGGGAGGAGACCGATGATATGTTGATTTGAGTTGCGTCATGCCATCAGAGTTCTGCGATGTCAGCTCACAGCGGCTAAATAGTAGGCGAGTGGCGTTGGCCTGCTTTTATCCTTTGTCTGGGATTGGCACACACTGGTACCATGGGATAGTCAGAGGTTAAAGACTAGTGGTGTTTCAACTAGGGCAAAGGTACAGTGAGTTTGTCAGAGAATGTATACTCAGTTGAATGGACTCAAAATGTTGATTGACTTTTCTTTACATTTGGTGAAATCTTTTACCCTTCTCTCTTTCACTGTTGTTTCAAAACACACAAACATACTGTTTCATTTTGTAATGCTCCCTTTCTCTCTCTTTGTTTCTCCCTCTCTTGTTCTTTCTCTCCCCTCCTCTCTCCCTCCTTCTGTCTCCTCCACTCAGCTGTCAATCACTCCTCAGCGACGACAATGACAGCAGCCCAGAAGGTCTCACCCCCAGCTTGTGCGGGTCGCTAGGCGACGTGTCCCGCCCTCACAGACACTTCGGCAGCCGGCAGCTCCACGGGGTCCCCCTGTCCCCGTACCTCAACTCCAGCCCCTCCGGCTCTCTCACCGACATCCCCGTGGTCCTCATCAACGGCGCCCCGGAGCGCAGCATGCCGTCGCACCCCTCTCCAGAGCCCAGGGTCAGAGTGCACCATCACAGCCAGAGCATGAGGAGCACGTCCAGGTCGCCCTCGCCCCAGGACACGCCCACATCTGCTGACAGGAGGCCATTTCACGGTATGCTTAAACCGCCATTTTGGATCCGAATCATGATTTGTGGTTTGAGTCTAACATAGTTTAAATTTAGACTTTTTTGAAATGTAATACACTGTTCATTTGTGGTGCTATCCATTGAATCCATATTGTGAACGATAGTTTCACGTTTAATGTAGTTTATATAGACTTGTTGGAATGTAATACACTATATGTCTGTGGTACAATTTTGGATCAAAATCACGATCCATGTTTTCATGTCAGGTATAGTTTACGAAGGCTTGTTGAAATATAAAACACTGTTTTTGTGTGGTGCCATTTTGGATCTAAATCACGATTCATGGTTCCAGCCCAATATAGTTTACATTGGGAGTTACATAGGATTGTTAAAATGCAAAACACTGTACTGTATGTTTGTGGTGCTACTTTGGATCCAAGTCATGATCCATGGTTTAAGCTTTTTGAAATGGATTACATTGTAGGAGACATTGTGGGAAAGGTACTCCACTACTTTGGATTAAAATCTGCAAGCTAGAAATGTAGCCAGTCATTTAATTTACATGTGATGAAAGCTGATAAGTGGAATGTGGTGTTAAGTTGTTATGGAATTTGGGATATTTAATTAGTACAGGTGGACCACTGTTATCAACTGACAGTGGACAAGTTCAAACGTTTTCTCCTGTGCCCTTGTCCTTCAGGAAGCCAACCCAACATGAAATTCGTCATGGACACCTCCCAGTACTGGTTTCGACCCCAGATCACCCGAGAAGAAGGTAAGGGTGCCTCACAGCCTCACGACCCGAGCTGCTCCCCAAACCACACAACCCCACAGGGAGTACTGTGTGTTATGGCAAAACAACCTTGCAGCTGTGCTCTCGCTGTAGTGTAATTCTTTAGAATGCATGACCCTTAAAAAGAAAGCGAGAGTCCTCAAATTAAATTTTATACTGCTTCTACAAAAAACGTGTGTGGATGGTTCAACTCAGTACATTCAACTCAGCTCAAACCCAAAACCCCGAGAGTTTGTGGTAGACACCTTTGGGGATAGATTTCTATTCCAAAACTAAAAATATTACTTGTAACTGTAACAAGAACCTGTGGTAATTAACAACTATAATAGCCATAAGAAATAAGACAACAATGACCGGTCAATACTAACTACTAGCTTTGTTTGTTTCTTTGACCTGACAACAGCTGAGGCCCTTCTGAAGGACCAGGATGCAGGCTCCTTTGTAGTGAGGGACAGCACGTCATACAGGGGATGCTTTGGCCTGGCAATGAAGGTCCATCCAATGATCACCAATCCTGCTTCCATATCTAAGCCAGGTACATGTGTGTGTGTGTGTGTGTGTGTGTGTGTGTGTGTGTGTGTGTGTGTGTGTGTGTGTGTGTGTGTGTGAATGGGGTGTGGTGGGGGTGGGGGTGGGGTTAATATAAGGGTAATTGAAAGACATGAGAGGAAAAGGAATGAACAGGTACTGAAAGACAAACATAAAGAGTACAACAGAAACAGAATGAAACCTAGACAAGCAAAAAGGGAAAAACCTACATGAAAAGATTATCTTTCTCTCTCTCTCTCTCTCTCTCTCTCTCTCTCTCTCTCTCTCTCTCTCTCTCTCTCTCTCTCCCTTCCTCTCTCTCTCTCTTTATATGTGTATGTGGAGATTTTTATAAAATGGAAAAGGAAGGAAGATAAATTGTCTTCCTTGTAGAACTCATTTGACTAGAAACTGAGGAACTGATACTCTACGTGAATACATGCAAAAAGAAGAAGTAGTTATATTCATTTAGAGTGCATAGTACAGACTATTGTTACCGACACAGGAAATCTACTTGAGTCTGCACAGCAACTTTCACTGACAACACAAGCTCACCTTTCCATTTGAACTTGCTGTGCTGGGTGTCATTTTTTTTTTTTTCCAAACACAGTTTCATGTGCCAACGAGTCATTTTCTTATTATCCTCTCTAATACCTATGGATTTCTGCTTCACAATGCGCAGCACAGTATATATACACACAATGTGCCACAGGGCACCCTCATACACATACTTCTGCAGTGAGGTTACCAAGAAATAAAAAAAAAAAAAAAAACGTTGACAGTGCTGCTCTCCTGTGACCGTGCTCTCCCTTGTTTTCTTGTCTCTCGTTTCATTGGTAGATGATTCCACAGAGCCAATCAGACACTTTCTCATCGAGTCTTCTGCCAAGGGCGTGCGTGTAAAAGGATCATCACAGGAGCCCTACTTTGGTATGTGGGTTTTTTTTTCCTTCTTACGATGATGCATGACCCAATTAGAAACAGTGGGGAGATCTGGTGCAGCACTAGAACTCAGTTGGAGCACATTTCCTGAACACTCACAACCAGTTGTCACTAATAGACAGAAATATATTATAAAAAAAAGCAAATTATAAAAAAACAACAAATAAAAAGTTGATGGATGGAAGTTACACAAAGATCTTAACAAGTCAGACCACCGTCAATCTTACTATTTATACTCATTGTGATGTTTGAAAGGTGTTTCAACACTGGCCTTTCAGACATGCCAACTTCTGGGTTTAGTTCCACTTCTGTAAATATCTGAAAGCACAATGGTTTTACACACTATGACGTACTACTGGCACATAACACTCTGTTGTACCACCATCTGCACACAGCCTGCATGGAATATGGAACCGGAACACTTGACGTTCTATACACTGGCTCTGTGTCATGGTGGTCACGTTACTCAAGCCTTATCTGTGAAAGTCGTTCTGACACACACCTCCAAGGAAAAGTGATAGCTGTGTCTCAACACCTTGACATACACCATATCAGGGCACATGCACAAAGACACACGCAACCACAGCCACAGCCACACACACACACACACACACACACACACACACACACACTCCACACCCTAGTTTTAAGAGCCCATATCCTTGATCCTTGGCATACCTGTAAGAGTACTATGATTTAGTCACAGGGCTGCATTCATGAGTCAGACCTAATCACTTTCAGTTACGTTTTGCTGATCAGAGTCATTTTTGTGTGTGTGTGTGTGTGTGTGTGTGTGTGTGTGTGTGTGTGTGTGTGTGTGTGCGCGCGCACCGCCACACCTTTGTGGGTGTGTGCCACCTGGTCATAGGCAGGACTGATGTTGTTACACATCACTGATTTGTGCTCAGGCCGGGCCCCTGCATGCCTATGTATGGTTTCATATCAGTGTAGAGTTCAGTGCAGGCTTCATAATCAAATAGAGATATTTACTTCTTAGCTGTGTTAAAGTGCAATGACCTTGGTTATAGTGAACTTCATAAAAAATATTATTATTATTATTATTATTATTATTATTATTATTATTATTATTATTATTATTACTACTACTACTACTACTACTACTACCACTACTACTTCTACTACATTTTTTATTGTTAATTTTTTTTATTCACACATTATGGTTATTATGATGATGATGGAAATGATGATGATGATGATGATTATTATTATTATTATTATTATTATTACATCTTTAAAAACAATGATTTTTAATAATGTGCCCAGCTATTAATCAGAATGGAGGACCTCACAGGACATCAGAACAGCAGACAAGCATTGCACAAGCCTTTCTGTGGAGTTGTGAGCTCAATGCAAACCAGACTGATTTGTAAAGACCTATATTCCTTTACATCGCCCACTGTATAGGGGAAAATAAGTCATGTTTCTATTTCTTCTGATGACATATCACTGGGAAGACGATGACAGACATACAGGTTAAAATATATTTCAGATGACATAAGCCATGTTGAAACCCCTCTTTGGCACTGTGGATGGCAAAAACTTCCGTTGTCTTCATTTTTACTGTGAAGGTAGTCAGTGAACAGTTATTCTGTGCTATTACAGTTAGTAATAGTATGTTCCAGGTAAAACATGAAACATGACATGTTTAGGCTAATTCTCCATTTTAAAACTGATGAGGTGACATGAAGTAGGCATGAAACAGAAGGTACTCTCACCTATGAAAAGACTTAGCATGAAATAGGTGCTGTGTGCTTTTTAGCAACTTACTACTGCCACCTTGTGGTCAGGTAGGGAAACTGTCCACTTGCAAGAAGTGGGTCATAAATATGTTTTCCTGCTGCAGCAGCTATAGTATGTTCTGCATTACTATGTGTGGGTTTGTTCTAATTAAAGTCTAATTAATGTTCACTTCTTCACCAGATACTGTCCTATGTAGCAAATCAACCAACACAAGTGACACACTGCACAGTGAATGAGTGGATGTTTTGGACAGAGCGTGTGTGTGTGTGTTTGTGTGTGTCTGTGTGTGTGTGTTTTAAGTCTAATTTGGAAATGTCCCCTCTATCTCTGACAGGAAGCCTCTCTGCTCTCGTCTATCAGCACACAATATCACCCTACGCCCTGCCCTGCAAATTAGTCATCCACTCTCAAGGTAATGGTGGATGCTGCTTTATTTTGGTGTCTGCTTCATTTTGGCACATGTTTTAACCCTTAACCTGAGATTATGGTCATTAAGTTGTCCTTTAGCAGCTCCTGGTAAGGACACTTAGTGCCAAATAATTGTTGGGGTAAAAATGTTGCGCCGGTCAACAAAGGCAGGCCCGCCGATAGGGGGTCACAAACAGGTCTCTTGTCCCAGGTCTCTGGGAAATGGGTGGGGGTGGCAGAACTGGTCCCTTCTCAAGTTATGGAATATGGAGGGGAGGGGTCCCATCACATTATCTCTTCCCGGGCCCAGCCAAGACTGTTAGCGGGCCTGAACACAGGCATAAAATTATTTTAATTTTTATATTACTTTGGTTGTGTCAAACATGTACCTGCGATAAGATAATGCTGATGATTAAGAGGTGATTCTTTTATCTCTTCAGATACTAGGAGAGGTGAAGAAGGATCCCCATCCACGTCCCCCAGTGAAGACCCTCAGAAGACCGGTAAGAATGTAGACCTATATCAGACCTACTCTACTGCTCATTAAGATCAACTCAGTCAGATTAAGTTTCAATAAGACAGAAATGCAAACATAAATTGTCTAAGAAGAACCAGCAGGACTTAAAGCTAGAAGGCCTACATACACATGGACTAACATGTTGAAACACCCACACAGAGTTCTCTTTAGGCACTTCAGACTAGAGCTGGGAAAAATAATATCACAAAATATTTTCCCCATACCATCCGATATCAATTTGTAATATTATTTGCTACATGTCACCTTGGCCATAACCAAACCATCTGCACACAACTGACATTGTGAAACCTTTTTTGTCCAAATGACATCAGCTTTGGGGATCTGCCATGTGATTGATTAAATATGCTAATCATCTATATGCTAAAAATATGCTAATCATCTATATGCTAAAAATATGCTAATCATCTATATGCTAAAAAAAGGCTAATCATCATGATTGACCTACATTTTATCACCATCTGGATTTGCGACCGCCCAGCACTGTTTCAGACCTTTACTGCCACATGTTCAACACTGACCAATGTGAATCTTCTCTGCTCTTCTGTTTTCTCCAGCGTGTAACTTCCTGTACTTATGTGCGGTTTCCACGGAGATGCTGACGGGGCCGTGCGCTGTGCAAAAGGCTGTGTCTGTGGCCTTCGAGAGGGAGGCAGGCCCAAACCCAATCGTCACGGCTACCGTCGTCAACCTTAAAGTGTCACCAAAGGGAGTGACCCTGACCGACGTACAGAGAAAGTAAGGGACCTCAGATATGGTAACACCTCTCCCTTAAAAGCAGGAATTCTAATCGAGCACTTTTTAGTAACAGACTGGCTCTGACTGAGCACACACATTTCAGGCACATCAGATATCTTTCCAGAAGTATTGAAAGGAAGGGTGTAATTTGATTGGCAGTTGAGCTCAAACATCAACAATATTTCATCATATATGATGAAAATGTATTAAGAAGTCAGTTAGTGTCTCTTAATGCTTGAGCCAATGGTTTCATCGTGGTAGTAAGAATGTGCATTTAACACAATCTTTTGTTTTTTGGACAGGCTCTTCTTCAGACGCCACTTCCCTGCACACTTGCTGAGCTATGGTGGCGAGGACCCTGAGGGGAGAAGGTGAGTGACAGGAACTCGGCTGCAGTTCTAGCACACCTAATTGCAGTTACCACAAAAGATATGAACCTGTATAGTATGTATGGCTTTAAATGTTATACATACTGTATGTACTTAATAGTGATGTTTAATATTGTTTGCTCTGTCCTATAGGTGGCAGAAAAGCTGCAAATCAGCCAGGTAAGACGTTTAACTTAATCTGACAAAATGAACATGAAATCCTCAAAATCATTAAAACTACAGTTGTGCTCATAAGTTTACATACCCTGGCAGAATTTTTAAATCATTTTTTAGAGAATCATTTGGGTAGTTTCTGTTGTCATTGTGATTTAAGTAAACACAGGTGTTTGGCAATAAATGGCTCTAGCCAACTACTAACCATGAGTGAAAAAAAGTTTGTATTATCATTCGTAATCTCTGAAAAAATGTTTAAGAAATCATCAGTTCTGCCAGGGTGTGTAAACTAATGAGCACAACTGTATATCCATAAAAAAGTGAAACTGTAGTACCCACATTTGAATGTAAAACATCTTAAATCAATGATTTATTTATGCAATCGAATATGACAAGAATACCATATAAAGTGTTTTCTGTCTATTCCCTCCTCTTCAGGATGTTTGGCATCGTCGCCAAAGGCGTGGAGGCCAGCACGGAGAACATGTGTCATGTCTTCGCCGAGTACGACCCCCTGCAGCAGTGCAGTTTCTCCCTCCAGCTCATTCAGAACATCGTGGCAGGTTCTGAGGCGTAGCGCTCCCTTGTGGACCTTACGCTGTCTCACAAGAGCAGAATAACCAACAGACTGACTGTCACACCACTGACCGTCACAGCTGACCAGGGACATGACTGGAAGAGCGAGCACTCCGAAGAATGTATGACCTGGGCCAACAGATTATACACCCAAAGTCAAATCTCCAGTGGACCTGGGCCATGGCGAACAGGGGGCCAGGATTTGGCTGATTAGCTTCGCTGATTAGCAAGGCACCTCCTGGTCGCTATTTTCCAGATATTGCATCATTTCCCCCCTCGTTTCCCTCAAGAAGATTGGTGGGTGCTCCACTCTCAGCCCATCCATGAGGGTGTGCCTGAGCTACGTTACCGTCCATTTTTCAACATCCAATGCCCTTCCTCGATATAGCTTTCTGCTCTACCTGACATCAATCAGTAATGTGGCACTTAATTGTCTAAGTACAATGGGGGCGGAAATCAGCCCCGCGAAATTTCCTAGCCTAGCATTTCCCATTGAAATGAATGGGAGTTGGCAAAGGGACCAGGGATCACCAGCTGATGACACAACTGCTTACACACAGTTTCAGAGGACTGGGGCCTCACTAAGCAAGATTCCTTGCAGTAGAATACCACTTGCATAGACCAGCTTTGTCCTTTGGCTTCGAAGACAACAGAGGATACTTGTAGAAGAGCTTACTTGTGCAAGGGTGCACAAACACAGTTGTAGCCACTAGGCTGTTTTGCTTAAGAGTATGACTTACTTGACTTACTTAAGCCCTTTGTTTCTCTTGGGTGCATGTAGGCCCAGGGGCATAGCCAGAAATCATAAAATGGGTGGGCCCAGAGAAACGTCAGGTGGGGCCTAGCCCAAAACACATAGGTTACTATTATTACTTAAACAGTCAATCAAACAAACAGAGCCTTCTGATTGGGTGGGCCTGATTGACAAGTGGGTGACAGGCCCAACACTGCCCACCCGTGGCTACGCCTATGCATAGGTCATTGATGAATAACCTCCATTTACCCAGTGAAAAAGGGAGGGAAAATTCAGCTCCCGTAATGTTACGCAGGGATAAATTCTTCTTCACCGGGTAAATCCTCATTTTAAGCGGAACAGCGACAGTAGAGGCTGATGATAGGCACTATGCTGATAATAGGCTTGCTTACGCTATGCACATGGACATTATTATGCACTATTACCTCTGCCATAACACAGACCACTAAAAAAGACTGTAATGTACATTTCTGTTGTATTTGAACGTTGAATGTAAATGTGAATGTAATTTGCACTCCAAATGTATGAATTTGCATGTGAAATAAAAGTATAGAGGATCCTACCAGGTGGCTGTTGTTGAAAAAACACTCATAATGAAACACAAAATGTAACACTCACGGCATTAAAAAAAAAAAAACCCAGACAAGGTTACGATTTTAGCCTTTTATTTAAATTATCTCACTGTTAGATAAAATGCAGATCATTTCTCCTCGAAAAGTAAAATGGCCCCCCCAAATACGAAGGCAATAGTCAGTTTCAAGTGTTCAAGCGGCACTACTTCAAGCACATGACGGGAACTGCATAGATAAGAAGTGTTAAAAGGGTTAACGTTTGTACAGTCTCAGGCACCCAGCTGCAAAGCACACCAGTAGCTTTTTCTCATCTTTGGCAACCAAAAAAAGAAGACATTAAAATTGAAAATGAAAACAAAAAAAAAGAGATATATATTTTTACAGTCCTGGAACACGGTTACTTTTATTCCTGTTTATATCTTTTACATGTACCTTGTACCTGTCAACGCACCTTAATTCATTTCATAAATCTCCAACAACTTTAACATTTTTTTATGTACAAATACAAAGAAAAGGTAGTCAGCGTTTATCTTATTCTCTTCCACTTTATTCTCACTGAGGGCCAATATTTTGGGTAGTTTCATTGCTATGCTACCTGCCATATTACCAGTACAAGACACCATAAATATCAAGCAGTAAACCTCGGGCAAATTCATGGACGAGAATTTGCTTATTTCGTGCTGCAACCGTCGTCATGATCAGAAGATGACGCATTGTCACTTTTCACACAGTCACAGTACACTGCTACACATGGGATGATTCTCCCATTGGAGATCTTCAGATCTGGTGCAACCTTTTCCAATCATTTCAATGGAGCTACCCCAATATCCCACCCACAACACTGTCCAATGTGCAATTTGCATTCATCAGAGCAAAGTTCATCAGACACAGTTTACTTTAGAGTTTGCACACTTTTAATAAACTAAACGGTGCCTGCTTACTACAATATTATTGTAGCCTATAAGTTAAATAATGAAGAAAAAATGTATCACCTCAAGAAGTAAATAATTGTTATTTATGCATTAATCGATATAAATAAATGTATCGCGGAAAGAGTTGTCCTTTTGACGTAACTCTTTTTAGATAATCAAGACTTTGTAATCTAACTAGTTCATAATGGCTTAAACACAGTTTTATATGCAAACTTCGAAAGAAGACGTCACTGTAATGTGAGATATCACCATTCAAAAGTAATGCATTCACGGTGTAGAGAAGCTATTTACATGTTCAGCATACGCCCTCTCCTGGTTGCAACTGGTAAAATACTCAACCACTTCGGGAAAAAAAAACAACCAGAAAAAAAGTTTACATTTCTTTTGTCCAACAAATAATCAGCCCTCCTTATTTGTGGCCCAGAGCTTAAAGTATTTTTGATCAAACAATCACAAACTGACCTGAGGCCATCTGCTAATTGTGCCAACGAGAAGAGATAAAGACAGAGAAAGAGAGAGAGAGAGAGAGAGAGAGAGAGAGAGAGAGAGAGAGAGAGAGAGAGAGAGAGAGAGAGAGAGAGAGAGAGTGTGTGAGAGAGAGAGCTCACTGTGACAAAAAGATCATAGTGAACGTTCATATGTACATCACCTCTTTTTAAGTGTTTGTTTTTTATTGTTATCAGCACTATACGTTTGTTAACAGCACGGCCTGTGTCTCACACAGGAGGAATGGAAGCTCTAGAGAGATGCGTGTGACTGCTGAGCTGCTCACGACATTCTAATCTCTCGCTTTTTGTTTCTTCTTTTTTTTCACAAGGTGCATCTACGGTCGTGCCAAGCTACCAGTTTTGAGGGAAAACATAACTCCACCATCCATGCTTGGCGGGCACTGTCCTTCAAAAGGTTCCCACTTGGGCCTGACAGACAGACAAACAGACAGACAGACAGACAGACAGACAGACAGGCTGCTGTTTGTACAGCCTAACTGGTAAAGCAAGGTGCTTACCACACAAAACAGTCATGGGTCTTGTTCCCACAAACTGCTCAAACAGAGGCCTCAGAGGGCCATTTAGGGTGAGAGAGGCCTGCTACATGGTTCGATTCTCAAGGGATACAAATTAAAATCTTGAGGTTGGAAAGGAGGCACGTGACTATACTGTATGTTCAACCTCATTCAAAGTCCAAAATGTCCAAGGTTACCATGGTGATAATTGTAAATTAGTAGTGCAATAATTGGGTGTTCTGTATAAGGACAAAAGTCACATACAGTAGAAACATGACATAAAGGGCAAGGAAGGTGGAATTCATATCTACTGTATATTCGTTAATTGTAAATGAACTTAATGAAAAATCCATACCCACAGTTTTTTTCACTGGGGATAATAACAGTGTGGTTACAGTGAAAAATGATTTACTGTTAGAAGACGAGATGTTTTTTTCACAGTGACATTGCTCGATAACCTGATGGTTTGGATTCCACCCATTCATTCCAACACGCAGGTGAAAGTTTGTAAGTTTGTTTTTGTTTGGAGTAGTTTCCTTGTGTGTGGCAAACATTGTTGGTGTATTATTTTTTTGTTAACTTAACGCCGTTTTTGTCACAGTGATATCGCCAGGCTAGGGAAACATTATGTGGCTGTTACGTGTATTAGGTGCTATGTCTTTCCTGACAGATAGTAAAGGGCACCGGCTCTGACAAATTTTGGGTCGCAGTACCAGACCACAGAAACCATGTAAAAGCCTGACAGAAGACACGTACTGGTTCTGCATGAATATGAATAAGAATAGTACAGCATGTTAGCAAGACTAGCATGAAAACTACACACAAGGAGACATATTGGAGCTACCGGAGACAACATAAAATCATCCAAAGTAAAGACGGTTGGTTGAAACCTATCCACTAGCCAGTCACAACCAGCATGTGTCCATGTGTCCAGATTTTTGGGTTTTCATGATAAACTGACATGAGCCAGAACGAGGAGAGGTCTTAGTTTAGTTGATGCTCTGAGAGGGACTTTTTGTGTTCTGTCCGGGTAAGTGACTGCAGAAGATGTCCCTGGTTCCTGTACCTGGGAAGAGTACAGTATCACCTCTCTATCAGAGAAAGAATGTGTATAATGTCATATGTTTGTGTGTGTATTTGTGTATGTGTGTGAGGATGCAGTGTCTCGCTATTAACCACCCAAACACACACACACACACACACACACACACACACACACACACACACACACACACACACACACACACACACACACACACACACACTACTACTACTACTACTGTCTAGCCTGGTTGGCTTGAGTTATTGTCCTGCTGTGAGTATAAGGGCCTTTGACACCTCCAGACCCAGGCGCCACAACACTGGACACCAACGTCAGCCCTAGCGAACACTGCAACCCAACCCACATCCAAACCCCATGTGCTCCCTCCACTCTCCTCCATCTTCACCCCTAACCCAACCCCCCTGTCCTCCCCCAATCTCACTGGGCGATGGTGTGGATGCTGTGGGGCCTCTTCAGGAGTACGAGCGATCTTGACACCTCCAGGCCCAGGTGCCATGACACCAACCCCACCACAATTCAACCGACATCCATCACCCCTGTGCCCCCCCCCCCCAACCCCCCGGACCTGCACCCCCTCACCACCACCCCCTGTCCCTGGCCAATCTCACTGGGCGATGGTGGGGATGCTGCGGGACCTCCTCATGACGAGGCGCACCTCCACGTCGGGCAGGCTGTCCTGCTTGGTCTGGGCGCAGCCCTCGTCGGTCACGGCCATGTGCAGATCGAAGCGCAGCGACACCGACTTCTTGCGCAGCTTGGGGTTGCCCTGGAAGAAGGAGCCCTCCCACTGCTTGATCACCTTGTCTATCTTCTCAGTCCTGTGAATGGAGGGTGGAGAAAGAAAGGGAGAGAGAAAGAAAAGGAGAGGGAGAGAGAGAGGGAGAGAGAGAGGGAAAGAGAGTGAGAAAATGAGGGAGAGAAGGAGAGAGTGTGTTAAAGAAAGAATGAGAGAGAGAGAGAAAGAAAAACAGACAAAGTGATTAGAAGAGAGTGAGGGACATACAGACCAATAGAGAGAGAGAGAGAGTGTGTGTGTGTGTGTGTGTGTATGTGTGTGAGAGAGAGACAGAGAGAGAGAGAGAGAGAGAGAGAGAGAGAGAAACAGAAAAAGAAAGAGAAAATTACACTCACACATATGAAAACACACACAGACAAAAACGCCCACACCCATTCAACCACACACACACAGACCACATAATCATGTTCAGAAATCATGTTCAGAAACAAAAAATACCTAAAGAAAAATCATTCAATAAACAAACAAAAAGCCTGCTGTGTTTAACCAAGCAATTAGCTCAGTGCCACTCTGTGTCAATGACAGCCACAATGTCTCATGCGCTGCCTTGGGCATGTTGGTTCTGCTCTAAGCTGGCATGTGTTAGATCAACCCAGCTGAGTGGCACTGCGTTTTGCTTTATGAAGTTAGTGTTGCGTGACCATGACCGAGCAAGTAATATTATTTGAATTTCTCACAAACTGTCAAAACATGCTACATCCTCCATGTTCCAACGCGTTCCATCTTTCACTGCACACAAGTACAACGTTCAGAACCACCCATAAAAACAAAAGAAGACAAAACAAAACAAAACAAGCAAAAGACACTTCACAGTCTGCTGCTTTCAGAAAGCATTTAATGAAACTGACAAAACAGATTTTTTAAAGCTTGAGTGACACTCTGCTGTCTCTCATTTCATTTCACTCGCACTTCCTGTCTCCTGTCAAAACAGCGGACACAAGGAATTAAACTATTTGCATAAACGCCACCTGCACAGACAGCAGGCCTACAACAGCCCACTGCTGGAAATATGCTGGCGCCGGCCCAGTGAAGAATCACCTTGCGTGTGTTTTAGCACCTTCTATGCACACACACACACATGCTTACTCGCACGCACATTCTCACACACACACACACACACACACACACACACACACACACACACACACACACACACACACACACACACACACACACACATAGCAACCCCACCCAATGAAGGATTAAGGGGATGCCCGCCCACAGAGGCACCAGTCACTTAAAAATGGGACAGATTCATGGGACAGATTATTAGTAGCCAGGTGGGGGAAAATTACCAGCTCCGCCCCGGTCGTATGTGTGGCCAATTTTTTTTTTTTTACGACTACTTGCAGTTCACCGGAACTCCAGAAGACAAAAAAAAAAAAAAACAGTCTGACAGACAGTCAAAATTAGTACATTAAGTCTGTACTTATTGGAATAAAATGTATACTGTATAAATACAAAGAAACTTGAAAGAAAGAGAGAGAGAGAGAGAGAGAGAGAGAGAGAGAGAGAGAGAGAGAGAGAAGAGAGAGAGAGAATAAGACAGAAATAAGAAAGAAAGAAAGAAAGAAAGAAAGAAAGAAAGAAAGAAAGAAAGAAAGAAAGAAAGAAAAAGAAAGAAAGAAAAACGAAGAGAGTGCACAAAACAATAAAATAAACCATAGAGTATTTGTCACTTCTTTAAAGCTTTCTTTAGTTCTGTCTTCTTCTCAGGAAATAACAGAACACAAAACTCCATCTTTATTACCTCAGTGACTTTCATCAATAGGCCTTTCAACGGCAGCCTAGCTGTTCACAGCCTCACCCAGTCGCTCTGCCCACACAACACGCATTTCACTTCAAACGCTACACACCACAAAGGTATGTCACAGGTAATCACCAGTAAGTGCGCCAGAAATCCTGAGGACAATGTCATAGCCATTGTTGCTCATCCAATTACTGCAGCCATTTTTCTGAAGAGTGAGATCACGGGGTTCATAAAAGCCATTTAATATGGGCACGGCAGACGCCAGACAGACGCAAGGTGTTCTCAGGCCCCAGCATTAGTGCTAAAAGGTGTTAGCGTCCAATCGAGTGTGACTAATCATTGGCCCCACACTTCAGACAGGTTTGAGTGTAAATGTTTCGTGACATCTGCTTTTCGTCAGCCTCCTTGCCTCAGGTCATGGGAGTCCTCAAGCTCAAGCTACAGTACACACACTCAAAATGGCTGCCTGGATGAGCTTCTGCTCCTGTAGGCTACCACACGTGGAGAACGGCCACACCCTTGTTTACGGATGAGATATCGGATGTGAGGTATCAAAACAGTGTGAACTGATATTTAACCAATCAGCCATGATTCATTAAAGGCTTTGTATATATTTTCATAACAGACTGTTGATATTTTTCTTTTTTTTATTGTATCCCCACCCTATCCCTGCTCACAAAAGACCACCTGTTTTTAGGTGATCTCATTGAATGCTGTAGAATAGCATGCCACCTCTTCTTAAGTGTGTCATTTTTGCATTTTTGCATTTTCGCATGCCATGTTATGTACTATACGCTGATACTGTATGTAATTGTTCATACAGAAGAATAACGTGACAATAAGACTACAAAATAAGTAACTTGTGGATAAGTTTTAACATTGACAGATGTTGAAGAGATGATTAGGGCTAGGTTTAGGGTTAGGGTTATTGGCTTAGAATGCTTAAACTATTAACACATAACACAGGCTGACAATGTTAGCCCTTACGTTCAAGTCAATAGGATAACTGCAAAGTATAACTGGCAGCATGAAATGACACATACAAATACAAAACCGTGTGGAAATAACACACGAAAAGACTTAAGGAATTTGACGTGACATTCTACGCCATTTGATGAGACCAGGTTGAAAAAGTTTACGTTCACCTAACACCATCTATGTGGTGCTCCGAGCCATTGTCTTTGCCCCACATCAACATGTTTAGAGCCAAATTTTGTTACAGCACACCTAAATGTGCTGTACTTCTTAGGAACCTGATGTACAAATTCATGTTCCGCTTGGATGAGTCAGTGAATTCCATCGCAGTAGTGTTAACCAGCCCTAGAAGCAGCTGTGTAAGGTACTCATCTAGGCTTAGAAAACACTGTATGCACAGCATGCACTTACATCAATGATCTAAATGTTGGACTTGCTATAATGTGTGATTCCTGCATGACAGCTGGTCTGTGATTTGTTTTTATCTTCCTTTCTTTGTTTCCCTTAATGATATGGACCGCGCTGCGAGTCTGTAATAAAGACTGAAATAAAATTGAAATGTGTAGGTAACCGCAGGTGTGTGTGTGTGTGATGTTGTTGGCTACCTCCAGAGTCTCCAGACAGTGATAAAATATAATTGCAGTGAGCTCACAGGGCAGTAACAAGGACAGCTCCCAATGTACAGACAACTCCAAATAAGGGTATGGGCGCAGCTCTCAGGAAGTAGCCCATATATGCTGTCACACTGGGCATATCCATACTGTTCACTCATTTACCATATAGTGCACTGTGTATTGGATTAGCCAATGTACGGTTGTGCTCATAAATTTACATATCCTGGCAGAATTGATGATTTCTTAACAATTTTTCAAAGATTATGATACTGATAATAATGATAACACAAAAACTTTTTTTTACACTCATGGTTAGTGGTTGGCTGAGGCTATTTATTGTCAGACACCTGTGTTTACTTTATTTAAATCACAATGACAACAAAAAACTACCCAAATGATTCTCTGAAAAAATGGTTAAAAATCATCAATTCTGCCAGTAAGTATGTAAACTTATTAGCACAACTGTACCTGACACATTAGACATTTCTCAACACAAAGAACGGTTAAGAACTGACTCCCCTACTTGCAGGTTCAAACTTGAGAAGTTCAGAACAGGAGTGTACTATATAGTGTACTATATAGTAAACGGGTGAACATGTTGGACAGAGCCACTTACTATATCGTATAATATACTGTAGACCTTCATGCCATGGAAACACCCAATGGCCAAATGGATTTGTGTACAAAATAACATAGTCAGCCCTGATATGTTTAGCTCGTGTCAGAGGTGGTGTTTGTTGCCTGTCCAATTCTTGGGGAATTCTCAGTAGTTGTGTTCCTGTCATGGTGATTCCAAATATAACTACAGGTTACCACCACCCATAACTTTCCCATGTCACTTTGTCTTATACATGGGACAGATACAAGGCTAACAAGTCTCCACCAACAGATACATGTGTTCACCAAAAGAGAAATCGTCAGGCCAAGGCAATAGTATAGTGGATAGAGAACACAGAACGAGTGTTAAAACGAGTGTTAAAAAATGTAATAAAGTGTAATTTTAACCCTTTTTAGATTACAATGGTGTCCAGAGGCTGGATTATTTGGCATTTTGAAAGTGTTAATGTAACTCTAAAGAGTGTGGAGCTATATAAATCCTCAAAATAGTTGAAATCAACTCTGTGGGGGTCAATTAAACACTGGACTTGCTTTGAATATACAAATAGTGATAAGAAAGGTGGGTAGATGGTGCATGTACTTAAAGGAACACTCCCCCTTTTTTGGGAAATAGGTTAATTTTGGAAAACAGGCTCAACTTTTGTTGAGTTTTACCATTTTTGAGTGCATTCAGCCGATCTCCGAACCTGGCAGTATAGTATAACTTCCGAATCTGGTAGGAGCACTTTAGCTGTTAGCTTAGCATAAATCATTGAATCGGATTGGACCAGTTAGCATGCTTAGCGTGTGCTGGCTTCTGCTCCCCTACTTGTTACCCCCCCCCCACCCCACCAACGTCACAACCCCTCCTACCCAGGCTATAGTAACTTACACTAACTTTTGAGGTTACTGTAGTGGTCAGACAAAATGTTACCTTTGAAGTTACTATAGTGGTCAGGCAAAATGTTACTTACTTTGACAATGTTACACTCAGGATAGGTAAGAACACAAATATCTTACAGTACTCCATACTGTCTTATCTTGCACTTTAATGTTTAATGTTTAATGTCCTGTCTTGTCTACGCATGGGATAGTAAGAAACGTAATTTCAATTTCTTCTATGTCTAGCACATGTGAAGAAGAATTGGCAATAAAGACTTTGACTAACTAGTCCTGTCATGATCTGACACCCATGACACCACACCAAAACCACTTTACATTCATGGCAAGAGCCAGCTCATAAAGTGGGGAATTTATAGTCTGACCCCACATTTCCTGAGGCACATGCAGGGGCAAGACACAGTGAGGTTGCTTCACTGTCAGAAATTATTGCCAAAGACACCCTTGGCAAGGCCAGGCCAAGGCGGAGTTTGATCTCCATGTCCAATATTTCAGTGCCATATCAGCCTAAAGCTTTCTGTCAAAATTACAATACATCACAATCATGCTGATTGAATAGTCAGCTGATTGAATAGTAAGATAGCTGGCCACATTAGGGTTTGTTATTGCACCATCCCCTTCGCAGAAAAGCCCACAGCCAACTGCATGGGTATTCTTCCAGAATCTTCCCTGTTTCTCTTCTCCAGAAGGCTTAAAACAACCCATCAGCGTCATCACTTCAATTTTGTAAGAAGCCACAAGCTGATTAAATGTGTCAACCACACAGGCTGCTACAGATAAATTGAGTCCTAAATGATACAAAAAGCTGATGATTTTGTCACAGGGTGACTAAAATACAGGGCATTTTGTTTGACTGGCGTGTGCTGTGGTTCCTAGTGGGACCCACTTTTCCGTTGCACCAAGATGGCTGCCCCCTGAGTGACTATTGGTCTACATGGTTACTGATGGGTTTCAGCTGCATAGGTTAATTGGTGATTGGGGCACTGGTGGTTAGCTGGGCTATTTAATGCCTCCTTCATTTGGTGGAGGAGAGGAGAGAGCGGCAGGGATGCGGGGGGTGGGGGGTGCACTTGTTCATCTCTCCACAAGTTAAGTACTTTTTAACGTGCTTGGTCTACGCCTGCTTACTCGTCCATTGTTTGGCGACTCCTCCTCTTGGCCCTGCATTGCTGTCACCCCTGTTTGGTGGCAGGAAAGACTCTTTTGGACTTTCTTACCTTTGGCCTACTCCTCTTAGCCTTAGTAATACTGTGTTGTGAGGGTATTTTGCAGTGCTCACCTTATTGAACTATTGTATGCAGTGTGCTGTTGTATTACCTGCCCTTGGTTGTGTAGGGTTAGGGTATTTGTAGTGATCATACCATGGAAATATTGTATGCAGTGTACTGTTGTATTATCTGCCCTTGTGTGTGTGTGGGGAGGGCTTTGCTGTAGTGTTGGCTAAGTTGGGAGGGGCCACAATGGGGTTTATACCCCCATCTGCTCTGAGTAGTTTTTGCCTCCCAGCTCACGGTGGACGGCTGCTATGCAGGACCTCTGGAGTACGACCTCTACTAGCCGCTGTGCCACAGTACTGCTCTACATTCTGGACTAGAGAGGGGGGCCAACTATTGGACTGGACTGGCTTGTCGTGGACGAGTGGCCTTGGACTTATGGACCTTTTTAGTTTTTAAATGTATTCAATAAAGTGTTTTATAACTGCAATTGTTGTCTGGCAATTGATTGGTCTAGTCTGCTCCCTGGTGATTGTGTAGCGTAGTGTTGGTGTACAGCACCCCCCCCGCCCCTTGGTCACAATTACAAGCCAAGGACGGCAAGAACTGTAATGCCAATAATAACTGGATAATACTAGTATGATACATGGTGTAATGGTATAAAAAAAAAAAATAAATAAATAAAAATCAGTATCTACACTGAAGAACGATAACATGATGGCCTGAATGTAGTATCACCTCAACAGGCAAATCTTTTAGCATGGGTGATATGACATATATTAACCACCTCGAAAGACATATGAAATTTAGCATGTGTGTATATCGAGGAATATGACCACAACAGACATGCCATTCAGCCTCTCTACCATGATATAAATCTATGCAATATTACTATGACAGACATGCGACATTTAGCATGTGTGGTGTGACACATATCAATGTAATAGCCTCACAAACAGACAAGTGCCATTTTGCTTGGGTGACATCAGAAATATCACCACAACATGCCAGTTAGCATCTGTAATGTGATATACAGCTATTGACAGCCCTTTGCAGTGTCAGTTGAATTTCATATTTGGGACAAATGTTGTCAGTAGTTTACAGCATAAAACAAAAATGTTGACTTTACTCACACATATACCTATAAATAGTTAAAATCAGAGGAACTGATAATTTTACAGTGGTCTCTTCATTTTGTCCCACAGCTGTATAGTATCTATGCAATATCACTATGGCAGACATGTGACATCTAGCATGTGTGACGTGACATACTGTATACAGATGTAATAACACCACAATAACAGGTGCCATTTTGCTTGTGTGACATCCCAAATATCACTACAACAGACATTGACATCTAGCATGTGTGACGTGACATACACAGTTGTAATATCACTGTGATAAACGTGACGTGTTAGGTCATGTGACATGGTACAGGAAATGGACTCACTCGACCGTGCCATGGCCCTCAGCGCTCTCGCTCACTACTGTCCCCTGCAGGATCTCCTGCGTCTTCACCGTGGCGATCTTCACATCCGTGTTCCTCTCGGGTTCTGCATAACATGACAAGGCCTTAGTGTGTGTGTGTCCGGTGTGTGTGTGTGTGTGTTTGTGTGTGTGTATGTGTGTGTTTGTGTGTGTATATGTGTGTGAGAGTGTGTGTGTGTGTGTGTGTGTGTGTGTGAGTGTGTGTCTGTTTGTGTGTGTGTATGTGTGTGTGTGTGTGTGTGTGTGTGTGTGTGTGTGTGTGTGTGTGTGTGTGTGTGTGTGTGTGTGTCTGTGTGTGTCTGTGTTTGTTGGTGGATTTGAACATGCATACATTACATGCATACATTACTTGGGAGGCATGTACATATGCACACTAATTACAATAATGTGTGCATGTGTGTGTGTGTGTGTGTGTGTGTGTATGTGTGTGTAACAGAGAGAAAAAGTGAGAGAGAGAGAGAGAGAGAGAGAGAGAGAGAGAGAGCAAGGGAATATGTGTTTGTGCATATATTTGTACACTGCTCGCTGTTGTTGCACCTGTCAGTATGACCAGACTCTTCTGTCTGCGTAGTATCGCTGGATGCTTCCGGAACGCATCCACCTCGGTCGCGTGCAGCTCTGTGATTGGCTCCTCTGCGTCGTCAGGGCTGAGTTCCAGTCCGTTGTGGTGGATCTCCATCACAGGACCCTTCCAGGGCTTCAGGCCACCCAACTGACCATTGCGAGTCAAGTACCTGGAGCCCATTAAGAGTCATCAGCCTCTGTGTGCATCTCTGTCAGGTCAAAGGAGCTAAGCTGTAAAGCAACTGGACTTCTTTTAGGAGCTTTTGGAGATTCTTTTCAAGCTCCAAAAAGAAGTCCAGTTGCTTACAACTTAGCTCTTTTGACCACCATGACCTGGATCAATGAGAATCTACACAGACATCATTTCTGCCAGGGTTGCCCCTTTCGTAACCGTTACGCTACACTACCTGTGATGACTGGAAGATAATTGGGTCTTTGACATGTCACAGGATGAAGACAGGATGAAGAGTGTGAAAGAGGAAAAGGTAAATGGAGGAAAAAAGGTGTTTGGTTTCTGTTTGGGCCTCAGCTGTTTTCTTAAAACCCCCCTAACAACCCTGTCTACACAGCAGCCCTTCAGGGTAATCACACATAATGGCTTCATTTGTCAAGTAAGTGCGGAAAAGGCACCATCTTTCTCTCAGCAATTCAGCTCCACACAAAGCATGGCACTTCCGTGATAACCTGTTGTACGGACAGCTATCCATCACACTTACACAACAAAGATGTCGCGTAAAAAGGCTGTGTTGTGACGGTTAAACAAACACAGAAATCCAAAGTAACAACTGTGTGAAACAAATTTAAGAACGGTTTATCCCTCTAAGCTCTCCTGGCACTGCACTGCTATCAGTCGTCCTTGTGTGTGTGCAGTGGGAGGGGTGGGGGGACAAGATGGTGCCAAAACGCTGTCTGCGCCTTTTTATGTAAGAGGAAGAGGAAGATTGTGTGTGTGTGTGTGTGTTTTAGTGTGCGTGCGTATGAGAGACACAAAGAGAGAAAAAAGTGTGTGTGTCAATGTGTGTCAGTGTGAGTTAGTGTGTATGTGTGTAGGTGTACTAAATGGTGTTTAAACAGTTTTTTTGCTGCAGTAAGGAAGTGGCAGGTAAACCAAGAGAGAACTGTAAGAAGTAAATGGCTGTGTCCCAAACGGAAAAAAATGCTGTCTTCGAAGAGAGTGTTTGGTGGCAGCAAGCCATCAATCAAGGCATCAGTCGAATAAATCTTCGAAGGTACCTTCATTTCAGTTCAAGCACAAAAAAAGAAGCAAGGTGCCTTTAGCTCAGTTTATAAGTCATTCAACTTTTGACATCTCATTTTTGTTAACAGTGAGTGTTTGCTTAGTTACCTGTTAGGTAGTGAAGCATAATGCGTCATAGCACAAAAAACACATAACACACAAAACTAATTTCCCCCTTGCTTTTTCTAAACCTGCCATATTGGAATATTCCCAGGGAGATAAAGACAAGACAAAATTAGTGACTGAAAAAGAAAAAAATCTGTTTCATAATGAGTAGGCATTCCTGCTGTTTGTGATGGAGTGACCATCACTCGAGTTGTGGGTGTGCTCTAACTGTCATACCAATGAGCCTGGCTCTTTGGCGTTGCGGTCAAAGCACATGTTTGTTACCCTGGAGACCTGGGTTTGACGCCGGGTGGGGTGACTTCTGCTCCCCTTCGCTAGATGGTTACCCAAGGGTTACAGATACTCATTCACTTCTCCATCATGATAGATATGACCATCCTCACTTATATTAGGTGTCCTTATCTATTGTAAACCTAATGTGTAACACATTATTGGCAAAAGGATAAACAGACAGTTTAGTCACTGGCAGCTGGTTAATACGGGGCACTGGGGCACCACTCCCTTTTTATTATCCAGAAAGGGAGATACAGTGGTCCCTGGCCTTTTGCGGCCTCGCTGTTTCTGAGATTTGTTTTTAGTGCATGCCTTTTTTTCCCACAGCAAATTGTGTTCTGCGCGCTGATTGGCTAAGGGACTGTAGAACATTGTCAATCAATCTCCTGTACAGTACAGAATGCGCTGAGCTTGTTAAATTTGCATAAATCTTCCATCGCTAGCTGTGTGACTCTGAAGTGCTGTATGTTTGCAAGTTTAACCTTTGAGAGTAGAAGAGTGAGAAATGTGAGAAAATGTCAATGCCTGACTCAGAAAAGTGTGTAAAATGTGTAGTGAGGGGTTTTACAGGCTTAAAACATCTATAATAATTGTAAAAAATAAAGCTGACTACTTCGCGGATTTCGCCTATCGCGGGTTATTTTTAGAACGTAACTACCGCGAATAACAAGGGAACACTGTATAACATGAAAAAACAAATATTACACAATAACGTTCAAAGGACATTTTATGTCAGTCTTCAGTAGTGTCAAAAAACACTGCTCATCTCCTTTGAGGTGCTGGATTCCAAAAAGTTGAAAAAGACCTGAGAGTCACACTCAAATTTGTGTTAAGCAATGTCAGTTTTCATTAAAAATGCACCCCAAACTAAAGTAAGTTTAATTCTTATGTAGATATGCTAAACTTGCAGGAGGGACAGCAACAACTGAAAGGAAGCACATGAAAGTCCTTCAACATTTGGAAAGCAAGTGACCTTTGGCTACTCTCTTATTGGCTGCTTTACATTTTATGAAGTCTCTCAACCTGATCTTGTTAGGAAGGCGCAGTTCTGTGGCTCATTAACATTAACCATTAACATTGGCTAGGTGACTTCCAAACCTGACACATACTTCAAGGAGATGGTGACTTTGAATGAAACTATCCAATGAAGTAGCTGGTGCATTGTAAGTAATACCTTTCACTGCTTTTCCCATTTAAAATTCTGAAGTCCCTGTACTAAAGTCTTGTGGATAATGACTGATGTATGAGATCTACAGTAGATAAATCAGTTTTTACCAAAAATGGAAATGAAATGGAAGGGGCCATCAGGTCATCATGATAAAAGAACATCCTGTCCAAAATAATAGACTGTGTAAAGCGTCTCTGGGGACCTTTCTGGCAGCAGTGGGCAGACATGATGAATGTGAGAACTTTAGAAAAAATGAAGGTTACAGCTTGAAAAAAATAGTTTTTTTCCCCCTTAGAAAAACACCTGGGAGAATGAATGAATTGGCCATGCAGTCAGTGAAAAAGTGACCCATGATTAAGACAACTGACCATAATCGGTCACTGAGAAGTTTGTTGGCCAGAAGGCAATAGGTGAAAAATGTAGAAATGTAGAAAAAGTAGTGCAGTGGGTCGTGTTTAGGCAACATTGCTGTGTGCTACAATTGAGTTATAATCTTTCTATGTGCTGAGCTATGAAGTGCTTTGGCTTGCTTGCATTCCACAAAACTGTATCTCCCCCAATAATTTTTAGCAACCGATGCCACAGTTTATCTTATACCCTCCTAGTCTCGATATCCCAGAGGGCCTTTTTTATTCCAATCCCTTGCATCAACCTAGTGGGCCCGGAACCAACCCTGCCCTACTTTGTAATCCACTTGGAGTTAAACATTCTAGAATGTCCTGGAAAGTGAAAACCTAGAATAGCTAAACTTCAATGAGGAACTTCCCGATTCCTAGATCTTGCTCTAACTGTTGAAGCACTAAAAAAACCCAGACAAGAAGTCTGAAATCATACAGACCACATCTTCACTTTATACATCTTGGCCCCTCCCACATACAATGAAATAACTTTCCAGCTGCACTTTGGTGTTTGTTTGCAGTGTAGGGGTCCTGGAGTTTGTTAGTTCTGTGAGAACCAACAGAGGGGGCAAATGACACCTAATCAGAGATAAGAGCTCTGGGGATGTGACATGGGATGGAAAAGTGGCTCTTGGGAATGTTAGTTTATGCCCGTTCCCACTGAACCCCCTTTCCTCTGTTGTTTGTTATATGACCTGTGGTGTAACTTCTACCTCCTCTTTTGGGTCCCCGTGTAATGATTATACAATTTGGTAATCAAACTAAAAAACTATCACTTCAACCTGCTTAGAATCTAAATTTTCTACTACAACACTGTCTAGTCCAGTCTAGGCCACCACACTACACTCACTCACCTGCCCTCCTCGCTGTCCAGGAGCCTGCGGTAGGTCTTGATCTCCTGCTCCAGCTTCATCTTGGTGTTGAGGAGCTGGTTGTGGCGCTCCCTCTGGGAGGCCAGGCCATCGCGCACGTCCTCCAGCTCCCCTTCCAGGTCGCGCACCACCCGTGACAGGTCCTGCAGCTGGTCGGAGTAATGCTGCTGGGTGTGCCGCAGGGAGCTCTCCAGACCCCTCTCCTGGATGTGTGTGTGTGTGTGTGTGTGTGTGTGTGTGTGTGTGTGAAGGGAGGAGTGAAAGCGAGAAGGAATGGGGTTGAGACAGATGAGACAGTGTCTTACTTAGCTCTCTGGGGTCTGAGGCCTCTCTGAGGCAATCTGTTAGCCTCATCATTTTTACATTTTTCAGCTAACTAAAAGCATTTATCCAAAATGGACATATATGGTTATTTTCTGGAAGGCCTTAGCAATAATAATGTGAAAGTAAAGTGAATGTAACTTTTTTTTCGGTACAATTCTGTAAACACAAGCTTACAAACTTAGAAACGGCGATCCTGAAGGACTTCGACTCCAGAGGGTTAGACAGAGGTAATTACCTGGGGAGTAGTCTATCAGCCCTGTCCCCATTTACTTCTTTCTTGTCTGGAGTTCCATGGGGAACAGTGCTGGAAGCACTTCTGTGTCTAATCTCCTTTTACATACTTTCTGACCGTTGATTATAACGTATAGGTATATATGACCAGATATATTTATGTTGGCGTAATCTATTCATCAAAATATTAGGAAAAATATCTATTTTCATAGAAGATTACCTAAAGCAGATCTAAAAACACCAATTCCAATTGGCCCATTTATTTAAAAAAAAAAAAAAAAAATGCCCACCTTTTTTTAACTAGGTTTGTAGCTGCCCATGCTTATTTAAAAAAAGTCTAAAACCAAAATGGAAGCTGTGTATCTGTGTGTGTGTGTATCAGTAAGTGTGTGTGTGTGTGTGTGTGTGTGTGTGTGTGTGTGTGTGTGTGTGTGTGTGTGTGTTGTGTGTGTGTGTGTGTGTGTGTGTGTGTGTGTGTGTGTGTGTGTGTGTGTGTGTCAGTGTATATGTGCCAGCAAATGTGTGTATGTGTGTGTCTGTGTGTGTGTGTCTGTGTGTGTATTTGTGTGTGTGTGTGTATCCATGAGGTACTAACCAGGGCATGCAGAGACTCAATCTCCACCTGCAGACTGTGCCATTGTCTCCTGGCTTCAGCCAGCTCCTCTCTGGCCTCCTTCAGAGCCACCTCACCCTGGCTCACCTGAGCCAAGGCTGCCTCTGCCTGCTTCTGCACATAACACATAAGACCCATCACACATTAGACACACATATGATACACATACGATAAATAAGATAGACATAAGACCCATCACACATTAGACACACATACAATATACAGTAATGTGCAAAGGTTTTAGGCAGGTGTGAAAAAATGCTGTCAACTAGGAATGCCTTCAAAAATGGAAATGTTAATTATTTAATGTTCATCAATTAACAAAATGCAGTGACTGAACAAAAGAGAAACTTAAATTAAATCAATATTTGGTGTGACCATCCTTTGCCTTCAAAAGAACATCAATTCTTCTAGGTATATTTGCATAGAGTTTCTGAAGGAACTTGGCTGGTAGCTTGCGCCAAACATCTTGAAGAACTAACCACAGATCTTATATGGATGTAGGCTTCCTGACATATACAACCAATTTGGTGTAATGTGTTGATCATACACCTGACTATAATCCTGCAAAATCCCTGAGTTTGGGTGTACACATAAGACCCATCACACATTAGACACACATAACATGTACATAAGATACACGTAAGACACATATAACACCTAGTCTGGTAAACCAGTGCCTCATACTTTATTTAATTTTGTACAGAGGGTCTGGCAGTGCTTCCACTGACATTGCTGTCTTAGGCAGAATTTTACCTAGCCAATCAGTGAACAGAGGGAGTGTTGGTGAGTGAAGACGTTGACTGTGTGTGCTATATTTGAACTGTAGTGCGTAGGCAGGCTAATTGCATATCTCATGATCAGACATTAGCAGTTGGGTAAAGGCAGAGCCACTTGTTTTAACCTAAAGCAGAGTCTACACCTCCAGAAAGAAATTATTTCTCAATACAGCACTGCCAGACCCTCTGTACAAAATGAAATGAAGTACAAGGGGCTGGTTTACCAGGCTACATAAGACCAATCACATATAAGATACACATAAGACACAAATAAGATAAGTAACACATAATAAGACACATACAACATGCATAAGACACACATAATCATGGGAAGCTCGTGGCTTGCTCTGAGATGCAGTGGCATTAGTTTGTACAGCGCTAATATTTCTATAAGACCATTCACATAAAGTGTGAGCAATCAAACACCCTCCAAACATACACGCAGGCTTGAAACACTTCACTTGTCCTTTAAAACATAAAAAAAAAAAAAAACTGGCTAATAGGGACAACATGGTTCGCCACATCTCCAAACCCAATCAATCTTCATCAAACTGTTGAGGGGAGCAGCTTGATAATTTAAGCCTATCATGTCTTTGGTCAGTGGTGAAAAAAAATGGATGTCTTCTGCTGAATGAGGTTTTTTTTTTAATGTGCTCGGCGGTTTCGACACAGGCTATGTTCCAGTAGGTCCAGCACAGTCTCCAAAGACTGAACTAAGCAAGAAAGAACCCTTTCCAGAGAGGGAGAAGGTCTTGGCCTCAGTATGGCTATTAGATAATGTTGACACACGTAATTAAGATCTAAATAATGTTTAAGATATGTATGTAGGTAGTATGCTCTCAACTGTTACGATGGGACCTTTATTTTGACAGTGCAGGTGGGCCTGTGTTGGCCAATCATATATGTTGTTGAGAGCATGTGATGTGTATGTATTTAAGTGTGTGACGACTTGAAAACATTCTATTGAATCGTCATTCCTCTACTGAGCAGCCCATAATGTGTGTCAGTGTATTATTCCTTCATAAGGATAAGATAGCCAACAGTTATAGGTTATTGCTTATGAGTAAGCACGAGCCTCGGTACAAACAACTCTGCTTACAGATAAAGACCAGCATTCTCTGGTGCTTAGTCTTCACACTGAGGCATTTTTACTGACACAGTGAAAAAATGGAAACCTAATTGCTTTCTTACTGCTTTCTTCTGCTCTGTCTTTATTTCTTTCTTTGAACATGTCATGACTCCTAACATATTGTTGAAAAAACCACATTCATCATCCAAAACGTCTTAAGGTGCATATCATATTTACTGATAAACCCATGAAACACTACAACATAAAGGAGATATCTGCAGTATAGACATGTTTACTCAGAAGGCTAATAAGCTAATAAAACACCATGACGTGACATGAAGACATCAAGTATAGGAGACAAAAGGGACTCCATATTGTATGAAGGGGTTTAATTAAGAGGACTAAAGATGTAGAACAATGTGCTTCCCAACAGAAACACATGGGTGCCTGATTCACACTTGACTTCATTACATTATCGTCAGTCTGATGTTACATCACAGGCACAGCCTGTGCCCACCCACTTGTTAATCAGGC
>CM050198.1:25357261-25359761 GCA_027475355.1 Coilia nasus
TTTGAGGAAGTCGGACTGCCAAGCCAGCTGGGCATTCTGTGCCATTAGATGGCTCACCTGACGAGAAGAGAAATGCAAACAGAGAGAGTCTGGGCGTGTCTGATCATATAGCAATGATTCATGATTCTGCTTCATGTCATGGTAGGACTGAAGACAAAACAAATACTTGTATCTTTTCAGGACGTGACATGACAATCGTGTTTTTTTTTTTAATCTTTTTTATCAATCATTTAAGTCAGCAGAGGCCTATCCCGTACAATGATTCTGCTCCATGTTGTGGTAGGACTGAAGACAAAACAAACACTTGTATCTTTTCAGGACGTGACATGACAATCATGTTTTTCATCTTTTTCATCAATCATTTAACCCTTTGAGACGCACCCCCTATTATAACTTTGTTCCTACCAGAATGGCAATAACCAAGTTGTAATGTGTTACTAAAGACTTTTTGTAATGTTGTAGTAATGTTGTAACGTTGTAGTTACGTTTTTTTTTTCGGTCACAGTGAGTCGTAGCGCCAGTGATACGGTGACCGTTAAACCTATCCCGTACAATGATTCTGCTCCATGTCGTGGTAGGACTGAAGACAAAACAAACACTTGTATCTTTTCAGGACATGACACGACAACCATGTTTTTTTTTTTCATCTTTTTCATCAATCATCTTTAAAGTCAGCAGAGGCCTAGCCCGTATCAGTAAAGTGCAGAGGCAGGTTTGGAGGTGTACTAGTATGCAGGTTGAGGAACGGCAGGTCAAGTGAATGGAAAAAAAGGGGGGAAAAACTACCACTATTTGAAGTGCATTTTAGGTTATCTAGCACAGTGGTACTTCTCTGAGTTGACACATCGGGCCACACACAACATATGCAAGCCCCTTTCTCCTCATGTAATACAAACAGCATACAAATGTCGTTTCTTTCTCCTCATGTAATACAAACAGCATACAAATGTCGTTTCTTTCTCCTCATTCAATACAAACACCATACAAATGTCACAGGTCATCACACATTCTCCTCATATGCTAATCGTTATGTCTAAAGAATGAGAAAGAAAAACAGCTACACAGTAGTGTATGACAAGTCATAACAGGCAGCTATGTAATGTATGTTAGCTATGTAGCTAAAGTAATGATACTGTGTCACATGATGTTATAGCCTACCAAATATTGTTAGCAATTGTCTCTGGCTATACTTTGCAATAAAATATTATGCTATAAAATGTAAGGTTACGCTTTATTTGGATAGGCCTATAAATGATCCTATAGGCTGTCGAAAGATGCTAAGACAATTGATAAACCATTTGTTGAAACCCAGTGTCCTTTTTAAGCTTAGGTTAGGGTTAGTCATTTATAGTCAAGGTTAAGAGTCATTAAACAATAAACAAACCATAACTGAATTATAACAATCCACCTGTAAAGTCTGTTTGTGGTCTACTTAAAAAAGTGTTACCTAATGTAATATGATAAAAGTGACAAACTGGTGGCACTTCACCAACTTTCTTCAAAAACACAACATAGACAGATAGCCGGGGGAAAACACTATATTATATAATTGAATGGTATGCTATGTAATTAATTTTAATATTGTGCTATATAATGCCATGTAATTGTACAAAATGCAAAGGAGGGTGGTGAGAGGTGGGAACGCCCGCTCCAATAACTCCGTTTCTTAACTGAACGCAATCGACTGCCAAAAGACTGGCTGTAAATATTGCTACACTTTATTGTGACAGACCCTGTCAGTATCGTGTAACGATGAACACAGTATGCCAGCAAAGGCTGCAATCAGAAGCCAATGCGTGAAGAAACTGTGTGGGTACTGTGTGTACAGACGCAAGGACTGGTCTTCCCTCAGGGCTCTCTTAGCCCGATCAAAGCAGCCTGTGTAATGAAGTTCGTTCATGTCTGCTATAATGACTTAGAATCACTGTGTTTACACTCAGCCAGCATGATCACATACATTTTCCCAAAACAATGTTATCAGCTCAGAGAAGATGGTGGTGGGTGTGCTTAATGAGAAGTTTGTGTGCGTTTAAATCGTGTACTGTAGGCTTTGGCCTTTGACGTTGTTTGCTTGCTTGCTTGCTTGTTTGCCTGGGAACCAGTGCCAGATTCACGCATCTGTCATCAATTTCAGAAAAGATGTTTTAGAAGGGCAGTGGTGGCCTAGTGGTTAAGGTATCGGGCCTGTGACCGCAGGTTTGAATCCCGGGTCGTCCGTAGCACCCCTGAGGTACCCCGAGCATGGCACCGTCCCATGGCCCCAGGGGCCGTTGTCATGGCTGCCCCCTGCTCATGTGTGTGATGGGTTAAATGCAGAGGTGAATTTCGTTGTGTGTGCTGTGCTGTGTGATCACAATCACAAAAATAGGACTGACAAATGACATCAGCTTTCCTCCACACTTTACTTTCTCAGTGCAATATCTGCTACACATTACATTAGACTTAGCTGACACTCTTATCCAGAGTGACTTACAAATATTTACAGGGTTTCAGTTACAGT
>CM050198.1:25364761-25389761 GCA_027475355.1 Coilia nasus
CAAACAGGAAAGGAAACTGAGAGGAAAATGTTTCCTCTTACAGTATCATCCAAGTCTGTCAGAAATAAATAAGATCTTAAGATCTACATTAGATCTATATTGACTTCTGATCTGTTCCTCCTTAATACCCCTTAGAAGAAAAGGATGAGCTGTATAAGACTATTACAAGATTTAGAAGGATAAATCACATAGAAATCTGAATTCTTTCTCCTAAAACCCCCTTAGGAGAAAAAGATAAGAAATCAGCTTACTATGTATTAAATCTTATTTGTTTGTGAAAGACACACTCTAAGAGGCTATATTTTCCTCTATGTATGTCTGTGTACATTCTCATTCATACAGATCATGGTATAGATAGATGCTGATTTAAGATTTAAGGCAACTGAATTTCTTTTAAAACATTAGTTTGACCTGTTTTCCTAAAAGCCTTGGTTGTGAGCACTGATGGTCGAGTCTAAAAGTATAATTGGGGCCAAAAGAAGATTGAGAATCTTCACAGAGATATAATTCCTGGGGCTCCACTATTATTTCTCAGAACTGAAAAAGCCTCTTGGCTATGGGGTGAATTGTCTGAAGTCTTTGAAAAGATGCCCTATTGTCTAACAACTTAGCACTTATGACAACAAAAGAAACATAGGCCACGGCTTTGTTGAGTTGTCAAAAGGAACACAGTTGAGCTTTAAGGTTAACTGTGAACTATAAAACAATGCAAAATGTTGCACCACTGCCCTCTTAGAATGGCAGTCTGTGACACTGCTCTATTGGCATGAAGTCTCTCTAGTAAATGGGCTGCTTTCAGCACAGATAATCACAGGTGTTAGAATAGCCTTAGACTGCACTGAAAAGCAGCTGACAGCCCATAATGCATCACTCACAACACTCATACATACCACCTCCTCATTTATTTCTTACAATAATGAGCTATAACATGATACAACATAATTCAGTATCTTCACCTCTGACACTGCTAAACATGTCATTCAGCTAAGAGGCTAAGGGGCTGATTGGAGGTCTGATATGGATTGGCATTAGCTAATTGTTTAACAGAAAAACTGCACAGACTATTTTCATGGATCCCAAGTATCTTTGCTCAAGATTTGTTTGGGAGAATACAGTGTCTTCATTTAAGACTGAAAGCTCACAGGTGCAACACAGCTAAAACCTTTCACCTGGAATTTTTTTTATTAAATCAACAAGACAATTATCATAGTTAACATTCCTAGGGGTTGAAGTACCACTTAAATATAATGCATGTTCAGTTTCACCACACGCACACACCCACGCACTCACACACACACACACACACACACACACACACACACACACACACACACACACGCACGCACGCACGCACGCACGCACGCACGCACGCACGCACACACACACACACACACACACACACACACACACACACACACACACACACACAATTCAGCATGTATGGCATTTCATCAAATATATCGCCTGTGTGTTAAGTAAATGTGCCTGTAAAGTGTCTGTATGAGTACACTTGTTCCCATTCTGCATTATCTTGCTCTCTTGACTTGAGTGTTGAGAAGGTATTATTCTGTCTGTCAGCTGACACTTTGTCACTGAGTGCCACTCAACGTTTCATCTTCCTGATAATAACACTGTGAAAATATAACCACACACTTACACACACACACATCCACATGAAACACACACACATCCACATGAAACACACACACACATCCGAATGAAACACACACACACACACACACACACACACACACACACACATCCACATGAAACACGCACAAACTCTTGTGCATAAGAGCAAAAGAGAATGTGACAAGCAAATGTATTATCCCTGCACATGCTAAGGAATATAACACAGTTTCAGTTGTGCTGCTTTATTGCACAACACCTGCAGCTTGTCAACAAAAGCTGTTTCGGTGCTACACACAGAAAACCTGTCAGATGCTCCCTCAAGCTTATCTGGTCATGAATCTCTTTAGGGAAATACAAACAAAAACACAAACACAAAAGAGACACAAGCAGGCCCATAAAAAACGAGATAAAAACCAAAAAGTCCTGCAGAACAGCTTCTCTTACCAATGAAGTGGGGAGGGAGGGAAGGAGGGAGGGGGTCACCCACACCCTCTATCTGTCTGTTGGCACTCTCTCTCCTTAGCTGGGCGTTGGTTTAGCAAGATGGCGATGCCAATATCCGATAGGGTCTTACAGTACGATATGATTTGGTCCCAGTCGGGCACTCCACCCAGATGCAGCCACCGTGTCCTGAAGCATGTGTCCTCGTCCTCGTCCTAGTCTGCACTGCCTTGCTGCGAAGCCTCAATGGGGGAATGCAGACTGGCCGGTTCCCCGCCACCACCATCACAACAACAACTCTTAAAACTGCCGGATCGCACGACAGGCAGGCCTACTGTAGTCGCGAAACAGAAGCATTTGTCTCCGGGGAAACCTGTTGAAACAAGTAGCCGGTTGCCCCTCTTCCGTCCTTGACCTCAGGCTAACATGTCAGTGTGAGGACAGGGCAATGTACGCATTCGCATCTAAAGAAAACAATTTAGTTAGACCAAAACAGCTCATTTACGTGACATGACAGGCAGGTTGTGGGCCTGTGTAAGGCACATGAAAGCCGAATGGTTTTGACAGGGGAATCACGTGCAGGGAGGGAGTTTGGCTTTACAAAAGGATTATTACAAAAGGGGATTACACAAAATGACCCTTTTTTAGAGGGCAGAGCAAAGTCACAGCGCAACTATTTCAAATCCCAGAGCCCAAAGACCACATTCTTTCAAAACGATTTCACATACCGCTTAGCCACTCTAGGGGCTCATTCACACCACTCTCTGTATAGACTGGTCACACCGCACGCGTGATCTGCGCGTATTCTGTCCCTATACAAACATATTGTATACGACTACGTGCTGTACACGCTTAAGTCGTTGTGAATGAGCCCTAAATGTGTGTTACGGATGCTGCCTTTTTCTTATAAAAAAAACATAACTTTTAGTCCATATTGCGATTTTCCCTAGATACTGCTTGGCTGTTGTGCATTAATTCTGTTGCAACGCGGATGAGGGGAAAAAGCAACCATTTGGAATGCGTGATATGCTCTCTGCTGGCTGCCTTCATGTTGGAGCAGCAGTAGTTAGGCTGTTCTTGGACTAAAGGAAATCTTTTAAGAATGACAGATGGCTGGTGGCTTGACAGGTGCTGGCAGGGACAGGTACATTTTTCAGATTATTCCCACAACAGAAATATTTTGTTTGTGTCTCATAGAGGCTTTAAGCGTAAAAACAGATCAGGTCATGTGACCAACTGGCCAATACACGAGACAAAAAATATTGTTATGCAATCACTATTGACTGACTAACACTATTGACTAACTAACTATTGACCTGTTAAAGAACCCTAATGGTATTGCTCAAAGCATGAATGAAAAAAATGGGTCTATGCTAAAATGCTTTATCTTGATCAGTGAACACTCATAATAATGTTGAGAATGCTACTCGGGGAAGCTGGTAAGTGAAAGATGCATGGAGCAGTGAGTAGCAGTTGCGATGACCGTGCATTGTTCGCAAATGACACAACTCCACCATGTGGAAAAAAGACCAAAAGCACATCCACTGTAAGGAGAAACAGTTACAACCTGTGCTCACATTAATGAAAAATAAATGATTAATAGGTTCTTGGTTTTGTTTTGTATTGATATTCAAAAGTTTTTTGTAATTCTTTCACTGTAAGTTACTTTGGATAAAGGCCTCTGCTAAGTGAAATATACTGTGAAATAACTTCTCAGTTTTTCACAGTAACAACGTCATGCTAAAATGGCAGAGCAGCTGTAATGTGGGGAGGTGGAGGAGGGGTGAAGGTGAGAAAGGAGGCCCTAGGGCCTGGGTTGTAGAGAATTATGGTGCAGTTGCGGAAATTGCTGGTGTTAAAGGATTAGCACACACATAACTCTGTATGTACTCATATTTCTGTGTTGTGTACAGTATAGCTGTGTGTGTAGACAGCCACAGCCTTGCAGTGTGGGATCTGATCAAAGCAGTTAGCACCAGATACCTAGCCTGGTAAACCAGCCTCTCGTACTTCATGTCATTTTGTACAGAGGGTCAGAGAGTGTACCCACCTCTCATATTTCAGAAAAAGAGTTTATGTACCTCTCAACAGAATTTATCCACCTATTAATACAGTTTATTTACCCGATAGTAGTATTTACGTACCAAACACAATTTCTAACACTGCAAAATCATAGTATGTCATCTATATGTGCACTAGAGACCATTAAAATGCACTGGGACTGTTCAAACATGTTTTGCACGTCTTTTTAAAACATCTTGTGTCTTACTGTGCATCCACCTCACCATGATCACCAAATTCATCATTTACCCACCTCTGATTTTACCACTACACCCCTGATGCCAATGTCAGTGGTGTGTCACAACATTGTGTCACGTCTGAATTCCATGCCTCTAATTTAATGACAGCTGGTCTCTTCACTGTGAAATGGTGAGAACATCGGGAAATGGGCACAGGATGTGCCAAGGCAGTCCTGTCTCAGCTTGACATAACTGTTTGCTGAACATGTTTCAATTTCTTTTCTTCTTTTTTTTTTTGCTCTAATCCTCACATCTGGGAGGATTATTGCAATGACACCTTCAGTGAGGATGAATTCATTCAGATTTATTGAGGAAAACACCTGCACACACAGACACAGACAGACAGACAGACAGACAGACAGACAGACAGACAGATAGACACAGACACAGACACAGACACACACACACACACACACACACACACACACTAGGGGTGTTGAAATGAATCATATAATCGATGCATCGCAATGCAGAAGTGAAAAATTAATAATCGTTTCAATAGCAGATCATAATCGATTATAATGTACTGTGATAACCTGTGTTAATTGTTTTCTGTTCTGCTGATATTCTTATGTGTATGTGCCTTTAAGGAAAGGGAGTTGAGTGTGCGTGTGCACGCGGCATGAGAGGAGAGAAACACAAAAAAGTTGCTGCACTGTTGTGCTGTAGTGTTTTTTTTTAGATTAAGCGTGGGTTGTGGCTAAACAGCAACTATCTTGTATAAACGGTTCCCAATAAAGTTTCCTGAAAGTGTCAAGCAAGCCTCGGATTATTACTGTCATTTTTTTCTCGCCATAAATATTAAAAATAGCACCCGGTAACCCGTTTTGTCTATGGCAACCTGTGTCTATGGTCTTTGTCTCATCTACGTGACCCATTCGTCGTCTCATGGCATATATCACAACACAACATGACGGCGCTAAAAAAATAAATATTTTGGGAACACCACCAGCTTAGCGTTAAATCGCGTTAGCCGTTTCCATCCAGAGTTGTTCACAACACCGGCGTATTGCGGAGTTGTCCTACTTCTGTGAAATGTCCATAGGAAGAAATGACAGACATGTCTGCCGAGCTGTGCTACCTTGTCAGAAAATCCTACCGTGCGCTTCCAATTTCATTTTTTTTTTTGTCACTGTACGCTCACTGTTTTAATGTTTTTTTCATGTTCAAACACAGAGAATGATGCAAACATACAGTAGATGTATGCATGACGTTTTGACAATTCCAATTATCAAATTAGAATATGCTTCCACACTCCTAAGTGCAAGTAGGACCTCGGCAGAGTATGCTTCCACAATTATATAGCAGATAGGAGGACGTTTTGACAGTTCAAATGACCCCGTCAGAATATGCTACTACATTGATATATGTAGGTAGGACGTTCTGACAATTCAAATGACCCTGTCAGAATATGCTTCTACATTGATGTGCAGGTAGGATGTTCTGACTATTCATAAATTTTATCAAATAAAAGAGGAAGGTAATATCTGACTACTTGTGTTTGCCATGTGAAGTAATATAGAAATGTGATGTGAAGAATTGTGATGCATCGTGATGCATCAAGATATCGAATCGAATCGCTAACTTAATAATCGTAATCGAATCGAATCGTGAGATGAGTTAAGGTTCGCACCTCTAGCACACACACACACACACACACACACACACACACACACACACACACACACACACACACACACACACACACACACACACACACACAGTCTCTTATAATTTTCACAAGCACAGCAAATTGTAAAGTACAGTCTGGTGGTTCAGATAGTATAGTATTTTATAGTTATTGTATCATAATGGGAGTCAATAGGAAGTCCCCACAAACACACACATGCAGTCTGTCATAACTTTCAGTTACAAACTGCAATGCAATCAGATCATCAACTAAATTTTATGAACATCTGGATGGCTAATCTCATTTGTGATTCGTAACTCAATTTAATATTACAGCACCAATGGAAATCATAAGGCCCTTAGCCTGAACCAGGCCCTACAACACTCTTTTCTCTGGACCAAAATAGTTCACCGCCACAGAAGAGACTGTAAGCATCACCTTAAGATCCTTGTCACTCCTAGTCGAGAACAATATACCACTATACAATACACCATAACAGCATTCATTTTATCAGGCTAGACGTCTCGACGTCTTCCACCCATCAGATATCCCATGATCCCCATAATCTCCAAATGGCATCATTTCCGAAGTGCATGTGATAAAGCATTGCAGACATGCCACCTTGTTGGGTTGGGGTTGGCCCTGCCTGTCAATACCAGTCATACCAGTCATTCTCAATTACTGTCAACAGTGCTGCAGTTCAGCCAAGGACAAATCCAGTCAGGTAATTATTTTGTGCCCACACACAGTGGTACGGGCAGTTGTGACTGTAAAAAAGATTTCTCACGCTCATCACAAATGAGGAACAAGAAATAATAATTACCAAAAGCTAGTCACATTTCTCCACCCAGTCAATTATTTGTGATTTGTGATTTCTTTTTGTGATTGGGCTTGTTTGTGCAGCCCCATAGAGCTTTGCCCACTAATGCCACACAGTTTCACAATGAACACCCCACACAAACACAGATATGCTTTACCTTTCTTTTTCTCTTTCTCATTTTCTCAGTTTCTCTTTTACCAGGGTGGCTGGGTGTCAACACTTTCAAGGTAGAGGCTCAAACTAGTTCCTTATTGTTTCTAAATGAAAATTTGGTATGTAATAATAACAGAATCATTTTAAACGTGTGCGTTTGTACACACACACACGCACACACACACACACACACACACACACAAACACACACTCTGTCGCTGTCTCTCTCTCTGTCTCGAAGTGTGCAATTCATCCTTACACCACACAGTCATAGACCTCAATAGGGGCACGTGGAATGCTAAATGCATATCAAGGGCAATACATACTATGTAAACCAATGTCTACTACACGCATCAGATGAATCGAGAGGATAATTGAAGATTTGCGTGAGGCAATAGGACCATTTAGTTCACATCAGAGCAGCAAGAGACAGCAATTAGACTGTCTTCACACCAGGGATTTGGAGATCGCCGTGGGCAGGAAATGTGCTCAATAGACCCAATGTGTGCGTCAGGTTAAAAGGAAATCAAGGATGGGCCGCCCACAACCAGGATGCTCTATGGCATGTCTGGGCAATGCTGGGTTGCCAGGGAAGCCATGGCCGATGACCCATGCAGCAAAGTTCATCTGGGATGCCACTCCTTGGCAGACATATTGGTAGGAGATTGGAAACGCTGAGTAAAAGTGCACCCGTCAGTTGGTGTGAACCACAGAACAGAACTAACATTAAGCACTACTAAAGTCTGTAAAAAACCTAAAGTTGAGCTCCGTTTTGGGTAAGACATGGTTAAATTGTAGATAACCATAGATTGTCTAGTCATGTCTAGTCTATAAAGCTTATAAAGCACATTTAATCATTATTATTATTATCATTGTTTTATTATTTTTATTGACTGGCACTTTGGATCAATCTCTTGAGTTTAAACCATAACAACAATAATATTAGTAGCAATAATAATACTGGTATTAGTAATAACAAGGTGAATTACAAAACATCCACAGCATGGGAGTGTGTTGCTGGGAAGTTGGCCCTGAAGTTTGTCATTGCAGAGTGAGAAATGAAAGAACAAAAGTAAGAAACTAACAGAAGGACAGCAATCAATTGTGCTTCACTTTATGCATACATAAATGTATATCAGTATCATCAACCTCTGGTTAAAAATGCTAAATGAATGACACTTTTTCATGCCTTTGGCCACATGCATACATGTATTTCTGGAAAAGGTTAAAACATCTATATACTGGAGCTTTAAGGATGTGATAGCTGCACTCAGACCATTACTTATATATTTTTTCCCAAATGTGTCTATTGTGTTTTTCTTTAAAGAACACCACACCAAAACATCTATACAATTTACAGACATGAAAAAAAATGGTTTGTTGGGTGGTTTTCCTGTGGTTTTTCCAAACATTAAAAGAGAGCCAAAACAAACACACCTCGATGGCACTGTTGCAGACCAGCCTAGGACAACTAACACCCAAGAAAAGGAATACCTCCATGTAAAACAAATGACAGACAAATGATGCAAAGTTAAGATATTTTTTACAACATGGATGTATAAAATGCATGTAGAAAAGAAAAGGATGAATGGCTTAAGAAAACGAATACTTTATTGTCCACGATGTGGAAATTTGTCTTCAGTTTCACTACAGACAGTTAAACATTAAACATGAAAAGACATGATACACAACATTTAACATCAAAATACACAGTCCACACCTCATCCAGGCGCTGCATTTCCCACAAAGTAGACGAGGAGGAGAAAAAGCCCCTTGCCAAAGGCTATGCCAGCCTCTCACACTGGCAGTGCTTTGACAGGGCATTGAACACAGGAGGCCAAACGACAGGAGCAAAAGGCGTGAGCCACCCGATTCTCCCACCAGCGCCCTCATTCATTACATTACATTACATTACACTTAGCTGACGCTCTTATCCAGAGCGACTTACAGATATTTACAGGGTTTCAGTTACAGGCCCTGGAGCAGTGTGAGGTTAGATGCCTTGCTCAACGGCATCTCAACCATGGGTAGGGTGGGATTCGAACCGGCAACCTTCCGACTCATTCATTCCGCACCCCCAATTGGCAGCACCCAGAATATCCTGCCCAACCTGCAATCAGTGCACACACACACACACACAGACACACAACAAAATGGAAACCACATGAAACGTAACAGGCACACTCATTGGTACAGGGGTGAGGTGGCTTTGCAATGGGTTACCCTTTTCAATGAATGGAGCACAAATACAGGAGTATGACACTGAACGTCCCTCAAGGCCCATAAGAAATTGTGCACCCTTTACAAAGTCTTGAAACGATGACCAAATTTCTTCAAACAATGAGTATTTTCATTAAGTATGTCACTTTTTTTCCATGGCTAAAACTTAAATCAAGTCTTCTAACCAACATTTCACACTCAGACTTAATATTGATTTCCAGCATTTAGCTACTGTCTGTCTGGCCTGTCGTAAGCAGATGGTAACCATCTTCCTGCTGGCTTTGTTAAGGTTAATACCCTTTGGGAGAAGCCCCAATATAGACAATTTAGGCCAGGGCATACAGGAAGGCCCACCTGAACTGTAGATGAGAGCATGCCTATAACCTCTCGCCAACATTTTTGCAACTTTTAGCAAAACCACTGATAATGTACAAGTGTACAGCGTGTTTCACATTCAATGCATGCATCCAGAATATTCACATTGATACAAGCACCATTTTAGCCAGAGCTGCTTATCTCACTAAAGTGTCACTATGTCAGTGAGGAAGCAGGCATCCAGTACGCTGGAAGTCAGATATACATCTGTGTTGCATAGGAGTGAATGCCACCACTATATTCATGTGCTCATCAGTATGCCAAAATCAGTTTTGATTAAGATTGTTTTCAAAGTAAGATTATCCAATAATCTGGAGTCAGGTGTCTTAGATGCACGTAGATACACCTTGCACACCTAATGATTCGTAACAACCCTATCAGGCCTCACCACCTGCTAACTACAGGCTATATATATGCCACTCCACCCTGCACATACTACTCAGACCTGCACCAGCTGCCTTCTGCTTCACAGACCGAGAGGACCATCTGCCACCTGCCTGATTCACAATGTGTGAGATTGCGACCCTGAAGCCATTTGAACCCATGATTCAGATGGAGAAGAGCCTTGAGCCGACCTTCTGTGGGCATGGCACGATCCGGAGCAGTGGTGGTGAGTCTGTGAGGTATGGCGCTGGGTATGGGGTCCTCCAGCGCTCCCTGAGCATGTGCAGTGGTGCGGGCGGAAGAGGCGTGCGCATCTCCACGGCCACGACTCAGAGGCCCTTCTTCGACTACTTCTCCGGTCCCGGCGTAGGCCTCTACTACAACGAGAAGGCCACCATGCAGAACCTGAACGACCGCCTGGCCTCCTACCTGGTCAAGGTGCGCTCGCTGGAGAAGGCCAACGCTGAGCTAGAGCTGAAGATCAGAGAGTGGCTCGGGCAGAGGATCGTCGTGTCTCAGGACTACAGCCGCTACCAAGTTAGCATTGAAGAGATGTACACAAAGGTATGTAGCATGCTTTTTTTTCACAGCTTTTGCATCAAAGACAATCCCACACTGGCACAAGGTTACCTCATTAATACAATTACTTATAGCATGTCTACTACTTTTAGTAAACAGAAACATATGTTTTTGCACAAGATGAGTAACTCAAAGATAAATGCCTAAGAAGTTCCTTTAGTTTGACATTCAGATAAAACATTTTTTATAGGCTCCTCAGAGTTAATGTGTCAAAACACTGAGGAATATCTTTTGGGTGTGAGTTAAGAATAGTGTGTGAGGACAGTTTTTCAGTACTTATTTGTTTTGTCTTCAAACATGTTCATTACAGTTTTTGCCCATTGCTTAAACACATTTTGTTCAACTTGGCTCGCTGTGCCAAAACTCTACACACAAGCACATAAGACACAACACTTGGAAATAAACCATTCACATCTATGTCAAATTGAAACTCTGCAATCAAAACCTAACAATCCTTTGTCAAAATGTCACTCTGATGACAAAATTGCACACACTTGCATCTTATGAAAACACTGTCACATCAGCAGCGACACACTAGTCTACTTTATATAAAACACTGTTTTTTGTATTTTGAATAGATGTGTTTTGCCAATGATACATCGGTATTTCATTTTTGAACGAAGTGTCTTATGTATGAAATAGTGTGTAGTGTGCAGGAGCAAGTGTGTTGCAAAAAGGAGCAAGTGTGTTGCAGAATTGCAACTAAAGTGTAAAGCAGCGTTTGTGTTTAAGGTATGGTTACACTGTGTTTAAGGCATGGTAACACAACTTCAAGTTATGTTACTTTGGTTTAAGCATATGTCTATTGCGTTCAAGCAGTGGGCAAAAACTGTAACAACCTTCCTTGTTCCAGATTCGCCTTGCCCGTAGCGCTAAGGCTAAAATTCGTCTGGACATTGAAAATGCCGCACTGGCTGCTAATGACTTCAGAATGAAGTAAGTTCATGAATAAAATGTGTCTGTTAAACCAAATACTAGTCTTTGTCCTGCAGATGTAATATTGGTGTTGTAATTGTACACAAAGTGAAAATGGTTTTTGAAATTACTTATACAGTATATACATATAATGTATTGTACCACTGATAAAGGCATGTTACACATTGTAACCAAGACAATGTTACCCAATATGTTCTCCGGTTTGCTATTGTGTGTATAGAATTCTCTGCCCCACCCCCCATTGGTGTGTGCCTGTCTGTGTGTGTGTGTGTCTGTGTGTGTGTATGGGTGTGTGTATGTGTGTCTGCATGTGTGTATGTGGGTGTCTGTGCGTGTCTGTGTGTGTGTATGTGTGTGTGTGTCTGTGTGTTTGTGTATGTGTGTCTGTGTGCGTGTGTATGTGTGTGTCTGTGTGTGTGTGTGTATGTGTGTCTGTGTGTATGTGTGTGTCTGTGTGTGTATGTGTGTGTGTGGTTGATTTCTGATGTAATCTCATGTCACTGAACAGGTATGAGAGTGAAGTGGCCATGACCCAGGTGGTGATGGCTGATATCAGCAGTTTCAGGGCTGACCTGGACCAGCTGACCTTGTTGCGAACAGACCTGGAGCTGCGCTTCGAGGGCGGAAAGGAGGAGCTGGTCTTCATGAAGAAGAACCACATGGAGGTAATACTTGGATGGGGGGCAAACGGATTTCTTGGGGATATGGGGAAGGGGGCCCCATCAGATTATCTCGTCCCAGGCCCAGCCAAGACTGTCAGCGGGCCTGCTTGTAGCAATAAAGGGAACTGTAATGGACAGAAAATGATAATGAAATGAAATGGATATAAGCATAAAATAGTAACACTTTGTTTTTGTGACAAAAATACATTACGTAAGTACAACACTAGTATATGATATATATTACATACTGTTACACAGGTGGTACCAAGTGCGGCATTGTGGCCAAAGCTGCTAGTGCAGTTAATAATAGGCAGATGAAGGAAATGGATAAAACCGAAAAAAATCAAAATAAAAAAAATGGGCAGTGGATTTTGCACTCTTTTGATCTTTCTTTTTCATGACTAGACAAACCGGTAGATGCAGAACCACGGCATTTTTTTTTTTTTACTCCACTGAGTTAGCTTAACATGTATTAAGAAGCAATGTTTATCAGTTTATTCACCAGTTTGTTTTTGGCTCCAACAGGAAATGGCCATGCTGAGGGCACAGGTGGCCCCAAATGTGCATGTCGAGGTGGATGGGCCGCCTCAGGAGGATCTGGGTCGGATTCTGGAAGAGATACGCATCCAGTATGAATCCAAAATCCAGAAGGCCACACGAGAGATCGAGGCCTGGTACCAGAAGATGGTAGGGGCTTTGTGTTGGCTTCAGTCCACATACACATGCACTGACATTAACACACACACACATACACACACACGCACGCACACACACACACACACACACACACACACATTGGATGAAAGGTGAAACATCTTCAAGCTCCAAAAAGAAGTCCAGTAGCTTACAACTTACCTCCTTTGAATTTCTCTTCCTATGTTCCATGTAGCTGCGTGAGCTTGGCGACATCCCTGACGGTGGCTGGAACGTGGAGCTTGACCGTCTGCGGATCCAGCTAAGTGAAATGAGGAGGAGCGCTCAGAAACTGGAGATCGAGATTCAGTCAAGCATCCGTGTGGTGAGCTCCCTGAATCACAGTGCCGACCCAATACACACACATCCTGCTCCTGTGACCCTTACACAGACAGACACCTACTGTACGTAGTCACTTCTTACACACAGTTACAATTATTACCACAACAACAACAACAATAATAATAACAACAATCCTTCTTACTTTTAATATGATAATAACAATAATATTATTAACAGAAGTATTATTATTATTATTATTATTATTATTATTATTATTATTATTATTATTATTATTATTTATTATTATTATTATTATTATTACTATTATTATGAGTATTATTAACAACAACAACAATAATAATAAAAGTAATAATAAAAGTAATAATAATAACAATATATATTTTTATTTTTGTTGTATAATTGTATAATAATAACAACAATTATTTTTTATAAAATTATTATTATTATTGTTGTTGTTTCTATTAATACTAATACTAGTAATAATAATAATAATATTAATCAATTAATGATATGGCCTTTTGGTTGTATGTCTTTGGTTTGATGTCTTAATATGAAACTGAATCCTCTAGCTAGGTCTTCACATTGTTTTTAAGCACATAGCCAATCAGCAGATATAACCTGTCATTGCCATCAAAGCTAAGACTCCAAGCTACATAATACTAATGTGTCGTGCTAAGAATGCTTCATGCTCAAGAAAATCAAAGCTAACAGTGAGCTGCAGTTGGTGCAATTTTTTGACACCAGGTAAATTGTTTGAAATACTTGTCTTCATCAACAGCAACAGTTTGAAACAACATCTAGATTTTTTCTAGAGTCTTTAAAGGGTAAACTATATCAACATACACACTCACGATCTGGGCGCCTCTTAGCGTGGCTAACACGTGTAATACTGTCACACACAGAAATCAGCCCTTGAGATGTCGCTGCAAGAGACAAAGTCGCGCTACAGCTTCGAGCTGACCGAGATTCAGTCCATCATCAGCTCGCTAGAGTCTGACATCTCCCAGATGCACATGGACATGGAGAGGCAGCGCAGTGAGTACAACATGCTGCTGGACATCAAGATCAGGCTGGAGATGGAGATCGCCGAGTACAGGAGGCTGCTGGACGGAGATATGCAGTGAGCCACATTTCTCTGTTGATGAGTCTGTGTGAATTTAGCGTTTTCAATTGCATGGTTTGGAGTAAGCTAGTCCCATTGTCTTCCACTGTAACTTCACTGGAAGAAGAAAACTGCAGGCACTGATGACATGATGTCTTTTCTGTTTTCCTTAAACACGACTTACTATATAAGTGCCTTATTATAATGTTAGCTTTTTATGTCCTTGTTAGCTTATTATGTCCTCCTTTTGTAGGTCGTTTTGAATAAAAGCGTCTGCTAAGTGTAATGTAATGTAATATAATGTGCAACTTTTGGGAGAATGTTTATGTTGTAACTAAAAACTATTATGTTGACAGAAATAGATGTCTTACTCTTTATATTGTGTGATTTTATCCCCAGACAAACTGTTGTCACAATTAAATCACCTGAAATTGTCATTTGTAAAGGTAAGTGCGGACTGCGATTATGCACAACCTTTTTGTGCGTCTGCATGAGTGTGTGTGTGTGTGTGTGTGTGTGTATGTGTGTGTGTGTGTGTGTGAAAGTAGCCTCTATGTTTACTTATTTACACCTATGAATTGAAAATAAATAAATAAATAAATAAATAAATAAATAAATAAATAAATAAATAAATAAATAAATAAATAAAACCCTGGTTGTTCAGGCCCAGACCCAGTGAAGACCAAGAGAATAAGGACCATCAAAGAGGTACTAATCGATGGAAATGTGGTCTCCCGTGAAGAGGACGTGGAAGTAGAAACGCTGAGCTCATGAAGACTGCACCTTCTCCAAGGTCACATGACCACGACAGGACCGGGGGGTGACCAGGGGAGTATACTACAAAAGTGGTGAAGTGACATACCCAGTTTATTTAAGCCAGAGGTAGTCGTAAACCTGATAGAAAAAGAGCCTGTTGGCATTTAGTGAAGAGAATGAGGCCCTGGGAGTCTAGTAACTAGGTTTACAATTACCTCTTGGTGAACTAAACCTGGTTTATCACTTAATCATGTTTGTAGTATACACCCCAGAGCAGCACAGACGACACCAAACAGATGATGTAATGAGCTTTTTTACAAGTTATGCCATCCTGTTTGATCTGCAGCAGTCAAATTTGCAAACAATAAACAGTTGTAATTGAACATGTGTGAAATGGTGTGTGTGTGAGAGAGAGAATGAGTGAGAGAGAGAGAGAGAGAGAGAGAGAGAGAGAGAGAGAGTGTGTGTTTGTGTGTCTGTGTCTGTGTGTGTGTCTGTGAGAGAGAGAGAGAGAGAGAGACAGAGAGAGAGAGAGGGAGAGGGAGAGACTTGAAGACTTCAGCAGACTTGAAGATTTATGTGGCACCTGAAAGTCTTATAGGAAATAGAAAACTCAAAGTATTTATTTATAATATAATATGCTTAATATATGTAATTGGTTGTCTAATCAGATAGCAACCAATCATTTCAAACATGCAATAATATACCGTAATTGCAAAACTGACATTTACTACTTCTCTTTCATACTATCTATAAATCATCATTAGTGGAAGAACATTTGACAATTTGACATCACCACCCACCCTAAAATAGTTATAATAAAAAAAATAGTCTTACAGTATGTGTGTGAGTCAAGGTTGCTAGGAAACGCCTTACCTGTGTTGTCATGTCATGCATTCTTCACAAGGTTTGGATACCATCAGTGGCTTCTCTGTTGAAAGCACAGATTGTAGATAAGAGTGCAAAGCACTCTGGAATCTTTGGTTCAAAGGTCACCTATGCAATTAGCCTACCTATGCACTACAATTCAAATGTAGCACACAAGGTCAACGTCATGGCTATCAAACACACTCTCTGTTCGCTGATTGGATCGGTCTTGCTGTGGCCAACTAAATGACCCTCAAGAGATTCCGGTCCAGACCCTCTGTACAAAATGAAATGAAGTACGAGAGGTTGGTTTACCAGGCTAGCAAGGAATGCCCTGTATGGAAGGACATTGAGGGTTCCCTAAGCCTGAAAGGTTTGAGAACCGCTGGCATACGTGACAACCAGGGGTTAGCGATTGGGTAAAGGCAGAGGCACTTGTTTTAAAGTTCAGCAGTCCACACCTCCAGGAAGAAATCGTACAAAATGAAATAAAGTACGAGTGGCTGGTTTACCAGGCTAACTCCTTGCAACTACATTCTTATTATTCACTCTAAATACCTCTGTGCCAATGTTTGACATGTTTTGGCCATTTGTGTAACAGCTAGCTGCCGCTAAATATCTTACTCGTTCACTGACACAAACCGACCTTTACTAGAAGAACTGTACAAGGCCAACATTTACCATTGGTCTAAGCTTCCTCTATAACTCATGACAAAGCAAAGAGGGGTGTTTCTAAAAACCCCACACAGTCCCTGAACGTTCAGTTTGCGTGATTCTTCACACTTAAATGGTTTTAAAAGAGGATGTTCCTCTGTGATGGTGTCAAGGGTCAAGTCCAACTGAAATACTATTGTAAATCTCAGTGAAGCACAAGCAAAGTAGAGGCTTATATTTGACATTTTCTTAAGCCTGGATTGCCTCACCATCTCCTCCAATGCTCAAGTTACCTTACAGACCACAGACATACAGAATACCCTGGGTTCCATTTAAAATGTAACCACACATACCGCTGTTTGGACATAATTTAGGAATAATTTATACAAATCATGAGCTGAATGACATTAAGCATCATCTGTTTGAAAAGTAGCGCTGATGCTTTACGGTGTTGGACCCAACTTCGCATAAACACAATACAATTTCATAGCACACACAGAAATGAACAGAGTCCTACTGGGCAGACACAGGCATATCAGCATTTTAAATTCATTTACTCAAGAGGTGTGATATTATTGGCATCAAAGATGCTGTAAATATGATTTTTATTATGCTGTGTGTGCAGTACATGTACAGCTTGCTATGGGAAGTTGTCTTCAGAGTTTTTCTTTGATGCGTTATTGCGTGCCTTGTGAATGCGCACACACACACACACACATAATTGTATAAAGGGAAAACAATTTAGCATGGGGTGGGGTTTGGAATGCTTTTAACCCATTGTGATGAATCCATTGACCCATAAGTGTGTGAGAGTACAAACTCATAAGCTGTTAAATAAGGTTGAAAGACAAATATGTCTTCCTTTCACGCCTGTGCTGAGATATCTGTGCCTAGGAATGTGTACCTTACTCCCTCCTTGTGTTTGCGTGGCTGCTCCCACTGTCTCTTCTCATGTACAGCTCTGGGAAAAATTAAGAGACCACTGTAAAATTATCGGTTTCTCCGATTTAACTATTTCTAGGTATTTGTTTGAGTAAAGTGAACATTTTTGTTTTATTCTGTAAACTACTGACAACATTTCTCCCCCAAATTCCAACATTCAACTGACACTGGAAAGGAATGGCTGGCATACATGTAGAGATGCTGATTTTAGTAAAATTTGCAGTATGTCTCTTCATTTTTTCCACAAATGTACTGCAGTCATACATGGATGTAGTATTCTGCAGGTTAAGAAAGTAGACGTCCAGCAGTATGAGCCAATATTGATGGACATCTACTTGTGTTCCTCAACCTGCAGAATACTACAGCTACAAATGATATTCCGCATTTGTGGAAACACTAACGTACAAGACAAGGCAAGAAACGACAAGGGCGTGTTGGTTTGCTAGATTAAAAAGAAATAGAAAATCAGCATCTCAACATCTTCCTTAAGACACCCCAGGTGTGTAAAGAACCGCCGCAGAGGATGTCTCAATTTGTGTGCAGAATGGCACAGACCGTATAATGTTGATCAAACAAAACAATCTTGCACATTACAGCTAATGTAACAGACACAAAACACAAGACCACCCAGATGGGGTTGTTTTCCAGACGTAGGTTCCCTCTCTCTGTTTCCCAATCTGAAGCCCTCTTTGATGATTATTCTTTTACTTCATTTTCATCATCCTTCCATTGTCCCCCTCTCCGATGTGTGAGTGATGAGCCTCGTGGCCTGGTTTCCGTGTCAGCAGGAGGGTGTGGTGTGCTGGCAGGTGACAGGTAGAGCGAGAGCGTGTCACAGTCTGTCCGCTCTTGCTCCAGGACTGGGACACACCCTAGTACACCTGACGGTTCCTCGTCGGGCATCCTATGATCACCCATCACCCAACAACACCTCTTAGCACCCCCTACCCTACCCTACCCTATCCTACCACCCAACAACACCCAACCACACTCCAACCCTGCCCCCCAGTCCTGCATACATACCCACACCCCCCACATGTATGTGTGAACACACACCCACCCACACACACACACACACACACACACACGCACCCTCCCACATACACAGCCCCATACACAAATGCACACACAACACCCACCCACACACAAACAAACACAGGCAAACACACATATACTCACACACACAAGGACACCCACACACACTCTCCCACATACACACCCCCATAGACACATGCACACACAACACCCACCCACACACAAACAAACACACGCAAACACACATACTCACACACACCCCTTTCAGCACACACATCCCCCTCATTCTGAGAAAAAACACTAAGGGGAATGAGGGTGCTCCTGTTCCAGGTAAGCAGCCACTCCCAAAAACGATCTTAACAATTATCCAGTGATGTATCTGACACTCATTAAGTCAGTTATTGAGTGACAAGCCACAACCACAGAAAAAAAATAAATCATTATGGCTTTTTCTTTCTTCTTCCTGACACGGATTATGGATACAACATGACAGATAATTGCACTTCACTTCACAGTCTGTGACACAAGGTTTGTGTAAAAAAGAGTGTGCGTTTTTCACTCTGAAGATGAAGTGAATCAGATCTATAAATTGTTTTCAGGGCTGCATCATTGCACAGATCAGATGTTTTCGAGTACTATTCTCGAGTCACTTTCATACGGGGACGTGGAACTAGGAAGAAAAATGTTGTGTCCACGCAACATAAATGAGACTGTGAATGATGAATCCAAACCATCCATCCGTCACACTTCATTTCGACAGTCCTGTTGATGGTTCTACAGATTGTCCACTGATACTGAGACTGTCTGCTGAAACTCTGTGTCTTGTTAAGTTTAGAGTCAGGTGTTGGGTTTGGTTAAGGTGATGTCAGTAAACAATAAAGAAAATTATACTGAATTTCATCTGAAAGTCATCTGTATGGTCTCTGTGCTTGGACTATCCAAATAAAGTGTTTACCTTCGTTTGCATTTCTTACCTTTCTTGCGTTAACATTATGACATACAGCCAACAACAACAGCAGCAGCATGGGAAACAGCAGTAGTGGAGAAACCGCTAGCTGCTACAACAGGATGGAAAAATACGTCATTGGTATGCACGATGGAAAGTAAAAAAAAATAAAATAATAAAGGATAGTGGATACTTACCAGATATCTGGAGATGTTAAACAGTGCAGGGAAGTCTGGTAGAAACCTGCCAAAACTATGTAGTCTTTATGTACAGCTGATGAACAATTTGCTGACCTCCAGTGAAGACTCAATGTGTACATCAGTTGGTAGTGTTTTTTGTTATGTAACATTACTGGTGTCAAAGTTAGATACACATCTCTTGTATGCAATTTTAAACCAGGAGTTCACGGAAAAAACAGCCAGTTCAAAAAAAACTTTTTTTTAAGTTACTCCCCCCATCAATCGTTGCACTGAAACCCCAGCATCCTGTGAATAAGAGAGCATAGTCTTAATCTAGAAGCATTTTAAAATAGCATTTACTCATAAGATCTAAATCAAATCACACTTATAAATGGCATTTTCTCAGTTTTTGCATTTTGTGACCATGTCCGTTTTCCACGTGGACTTCTCAAATGTGAACTTTTAAGATGGGGCAAATCGGATCTGTGAGTGAAAAGCCAATGCTGAGCAATGGAGCTTCTGGTGTGAGTTCTGAGTGTGATCCAACTTGACCGTTTTCATTGCCTTTCACCTGCACTTTTCCGAGACCACTGTTTAGTAAATCTCGAAGGATTGTTGGGGATTACTAAAATTATACAGTATACGTCTTTGCCCTGCCACTGAACCACTACTTGTGTACTCGTGTTGTTTTTTCACACAGCGGACTAAGTGGAACGAACACACACACACACCCAATTGTGGTATTTACACACACACACACACACACACACACACACACACACACACACACACAACCGGCGCTGCCATAACGTGCATCAGGCACTGCGGTTTGGCACCAAGTGCCAGAGGAGGCATCAAATGATCGGGTTAATTACAAAACGGCGTAACAATAACGGCGGCATATTCACAATTCAATTAAAAATATGTGCTATGTTATCAACAATGCAAAAGTAATACAGTACATGTATTTGAGGAAAAAAAAGAAATTATAATCTGTCTGCCCCCTCTCCAAACTCTATGTGTTGCCCCCCTCCACATATCAAAATTAAAATGGCATGTTCTTTTCGAACACGCTCACGTTTGACAGCAACCATGGTTGGAATTGGCTTCGATAGGACATCATGTATCAAAAGCTGAACAGATAAGAAAAGATTAAAACTGCCACCACTCAATCACTAGCCTGGGTAAACCCGCCCCTCGTACTTCATTTCATTTCATGCAGAGGGTCTGGAACAGAGACCATCAGAAACGATTTGCTGGAGGTGTGGACTCTGAAGTTTAAAAAAAAGTGCCTCTGCCTTTACCCAATCGCTAACGCCTGGTCGTCACGTATTCAATTAGCCTACCTACGCACTACAATTCAAATGTAGCACACAATGTCAACGTCACAGCTAACGAACACACCCTCTGTTCGCTGATTGGACCGTACGTTCTGCGACTTGCCAAATGATCCTCAAGAGACTCCGGTCCAGACCCTCTGCACAAAATGAAATGAAGTACGAGGGGCGGGTTTACCCAGGATACTGAATCACCACTTGCAGATACCATATGCCTATGTTTAATTATAAGTGACGTTTACTTACTGGGCTATTCTAAAAAAATATTTTGGTGATTATTGTGAGACAAATCCACTATAAATTATGCAGTGAAGATCCTAACAGGATAACAGTGAATAAACTAGGCTAGACTTGATCGAATGATTGAGGGAATTTTGGTACCGTTAAGTCATAGGCTCCAAAAATCGTCCTCAACTTCAATTGCCATTCATTTTCAAAAGGTCTCATAAAATCTCAGGATTACTCTTAAATTTTCCCTTACTTTGTCAGAGTTGGTTCTGTTGAGTGAAATTCAACAAGACTCAAGTTTGTTAAAAACTTTTTTTTGCATTTATTGATGAGGCAGGGACGTTTTAAGTGGTCTGGCTGTCATTACCATCAACTGTGGCTCAGAAAGAGTCAAATCAGCGTTTTGCAGAAAGGTAATGCAGACATGCACCCCCTTTGAGCCAACGTAGAACCTCTAACAACTAGTGTTAGTGCAACTAGTACCACAAAATACCACAAAATGGCCATGCACGCGCACACGCACACACACACACACACAACACACACACACACACACACACACACACACACACACACACACACACACACACACACACAGGCAAGATTTGTATGAGATGTACAGAGGTTGGATGCTGAAACTGGAAATGTAGCGTTGTAGTGCAAGTGTATTTGTTATGCTTATCTACTGTATGTGTGAGTGGCCTAGTTTCTAACCTTCACTGATCCCACATTTACTCAGTAATGGTTTGGGCTGCAATATTGTTTAACTCTCCGGGCCTACTTCTCGTTTCATATAGGTGCATCATTGCAGGGGACTACCAATTTACTCTAAAGGAACATGGGCACCTCATTACATTACATTACACCTAACCGACGCTCTTATCCAGAGCAACTTACAGTTATTTAAGGTACAGGGTACAGTCCCTGGAGCAATGTAGGGTTAGATGAGAAGGAAAGTCACCAGAGCATCTCAGATATAGAAGATAAACTTTATTTAGAGCAGTTAGCCAGACTAACGTTTCGACGTTAGCACGTCTTTATCAGACTCAAAAGGGGTTAGATGCCTAGAATCCCGTACCAGTAGGAAGAATGTGGATGGGGGAGTAAATTACTGCTGCTGCTGCGCCCTCTTGTATGGCTGAAATGCCCTTGAGCAAGACATTAGGAGTGTCAGCTTAAAGTGTAATGTAATTTAAAAGTTCAAATGTTGTGAGTTGCTGATGGTGTCGTGTGATAGGATTAATGATATTGAGATGAAAATGTCCTGAAGGCATCGCAATCAGCATATCTGAATACCACTGGCGAAGAAAAAGAGGTATGTCCAGAATGTCAAGACTGTGGTGGAAGATGCACCACTCCCCGCACTGGCACACCTTTCACTAGAATTGTTGTCGTGTTTTTTTGCCAGTTTTGTCAGTTGACAGCGCAATTGTTTTTTTTTTACCACACCCACCCTCGCTTCTATAAATGCTTAACACTCTGGTGCAGATCCCATCACCTGCAGCATTTGCACTGCACTCCACACCGCTGTCACCAACTTTCATCACCCTTAGCTGTCGTCTGGTCCTTGGCATCCCGTCCGTCACCATGAGTTACCGCTCCTCCAGGATGTCCTCCTCCATCTCGCTGTCGGGCGGCAGCCAGAGGCGCATCTCCTCCAGCCGCTCCCCGAGCGTGTACGGGGGCGCCGGGGGCGACAGCGTCCGCGTCTCCTACGCGGTGGGGACCAGGAACGGCTTCGACCTCTCCCAGGCCATCGGAGGAGGAGGATTTGGTGGAGGAGGCTCAGACCTCGGCGTCGGCCTCCATTACAACGAGAAGACCACAATGCAGAACCTGAACGACCGCCTGTCCACCTACCTGCAGAAGGTGCGCACGCTGGAGGCCAGCAATGCCCAGCTGGAGCGACAGATTCGGGAGTGGTACGAGACGAGGACCTTTGTGGCAGCGGACTACAGCAAATACAAAGGAGCCATGGAAGACCTGCACATGAAGGTAACGCATGTGTGTGTGAAGACCAAACTTGTCAAACCTTTGCAAACTTCATTAGAACATTAGATAGGGATGGAGTCATAATGACTGTTTAATTTAATTTAATTTCATTTCATTTCATTTCTATATTTCCACATGCATTGTAGCAGCATATTTCACAGCAGGGTTTCTGACTGCAAAGATTGATGCAAGCCTACTCATGTTGTTCAATAAACTGTTGCTGGTGTTCTTTAAAAAATCCCTTTTTAAAATGTTCTCTTTCAGCTTAGCGTCGCTAATCAAAACAATGCAAGGATCATCTTGCAGATCGACAATGCCAAACTTGCAGCTGATGACTTCAAACTCAAGTAAGTAGGCCTCTAAGTAGGCTTTTGTAGGTAGACTTCTGAGTGCTAACATATTTTAAATGTCGTCTTGCCAAATAATGGTTCCTTTTAACTGTCTAATGTAGTACAGTGATCACATTTGTGTCAGACCGATTACACGCCTGGTAATGTTATTGCTTGAGGCAATGTTCTGACAGTCTTGTTTTACCTCGCAGGTTCGAGCATGAGTTGGCCATGCGCCAGTCTGTGGATGCAGACATCGCCGGCCTCCGGAAGGTTCTGGATGAGCTGACCATGACGAGATCCGACCTGGAGATGCAGATCGAGGGCCTGAGGGAGGAGCTTGTGTACCTGAAGAAGAATCACCAAGAGGTCGGTACTCCTTAAGCTAGCAAAACCTTACAAAAAATGTTTACAGTCTCATACAGTATATGACTTACTAATGATTATGGCCACTTTGAAATATTTCTCAAAAATAATATGTTTTGTAGTAACAAAAGCACAAATTAAACATAAGTTTCCATTTGGAGAACTTTACCAATGATCTTGTTGATACTGTCATATGAGTTTCAGATACAAATTGTGTGCAAATTTGGTAGTTTTCATCTTTGTCTTTTTCATATAGGAATCAATTTACAAACTCTTAGAGATTGCTCTCAAGCAAGAACACCAGAAATCAGAACTTGCACCTTTAATCAACACACTTTCATTCACATCCCCTAAAGTCTAGTTGTTAGTCGTATGCCATTTATACATTTTTTTATTCATATACCAATTTTACACTACTACATTCTACAGTTCATATCTTACAGCTATTTCTTTATATCTTACTGTTTAATACACGTTGATTTGGAGGTGATGCTGCATGTGACATTTGGTTTCAAACCATAAGAGGCAAGGGCACCTGAAAGGACAGTGACTGCCATCATACAATGCCTACAGTACCTGGCGTAAACAGGTTTTGCCTGTTTCTAACTAAAAGGTGTTTACAGGTGACAATGACAAACCTTTTATCTGTTTGTCCCATCTGACTCACCGTAGGAAATGGCTGCCCTGCGGGCTCAGATGACCAGCAGCTCGGTGAACGTGGAGGTGGACGCTGCACCTCAGGAGGATCTGGCTCGCGTCCTGGAGGAGGTGCGTCTCCAGTACGCGTCCATCATCGAGAAGAGCCGTCGTGACGTGGAGATCTGGTACAAGAGCAAGGTGAGGGCACAGAATCCCTTGGAGAGCTGTCATAGCAACAGCGTGCCACACACACGCGCACACACACATAAACACGTGCACACACACACACGTACATGCATACATGCGCGCACACACACACACACACACGCGCGCACACACACACACAGACATACACACACACACGAGCACACACACATAAACACGTGCACACACACACACGTACATGCATACACACACACACACACACACACACACACACAGACATACACACACACACAGACATACACACACACACGAGCACATACACATAAACACGTGCA
>CM050198.1:25392261-25419761 GCA_027475355.1 Coilia nasus
GATGTCACCTACAGTAACAGCCCAGTGCAGTTTCACTGGTATGGTACAGTAGCTTCTTGGGTACATACCCCTCCTCTATTCTCTTGAGAATTTTGTCCCATGAGAATTTTCTCAATATCACTCAACAATCAGGTTTAAGTTCCCCTACAAATATTGGCAGTTGTGCGCCTACTCTGAGCAAGTACATAATGGCACATATTGGTCGGCTATTTTGTCACATTTGATTCACCACAGAAAAAGGCTTGACTGCTACCCGCATAGCAAAGTTGGTCTGGCCCAGAGCTGGCCAGGACACTTACACTTGGCCCACATAGCGCAATGAGTTATAGTCCATCAGTGGGCCACCCCTGGTAGCCACAACATAGTACTTACTACTGTATGTACGTACTGTACCATTTGCACTGCGTTGCAACTCTTAGGGCCTGTTTACACGAGAACGCTTACGGGTAAAAACGACAAAATATTTTATCGGAAGTGCCTTTCGTTTACATGGTGACTGCGTTTTTGGGGCCTAAAAACACAAAAATTTGAAACCACCCTCCAGAGTGGAAAAGTTGAATACGCTCCGCCGTAGTGTTTCCGTCTAAACGGCCCAAGACGCAAAACTCTGGTCAGATCAGCTCACGCTGTGCACGTGTTTACGTCACATACATGAGGCAGTACAGGGAAACAAATGGATCCATGCGATTTCCATGCGTTGGACCTTCAAGCTGCTCTAGCAGCTCTAATAAACTTGCAAGAGGCATTCCAGCAAATGTACAGAATTTGTATATATACTATTACTGAACAGAGGAGGATCTGCAACCACCTCTGTCAAATTCTGGATGCACTGGTTCATTGCAGGCGAGCTAGACTGCTATGGACGAGACCTGGGAGAATGTCTACCTAGCCGCCTGGCATGCATACCCCCATCGAATTCCACACACTTTTGCGTCATCGTATGCAGGCAGATTTCCTCCCGAAAACGCTCGTCTAAACGTGGAATAAAAAGTGAAGACGCGACGCCACTTTTGTGTCTTCTGTTCAGACCGTCATCGTGTAAACGTAGCCTTAACCTGTTGTCTCCTCACACAGAAAGCGGCCCTGGAGGGTACTCTGCGGGAGACGGACTCTCGCTACAGTTTCCAGCTGAGCCAGCTGCAGACCATCATCAACAGTCTGGAGGCTGAGCTCGGCCAGATGCGCGCCAGCATTGAGGATCAGGGCAGAGAGTACAAGATGCTGCTGGACATCAAGATCCGCCTGGAGATGGAGATCGCCGAGTACAGGAGGCTGCTGGATGGAGAGGAGATCCAGTAAGAGCTAAAAGCATTGATCACTAAACTAAAAGATTGATGCCTTTCATGCGTATGCCAGATGCATACAACTACTGTAACAACAGATAGAGTATGTTTGCGGTAATATGAGAAATTTTAGGAATAAAAGACTTAAGCATGCGGGAAAAAACTATATTTATTTTAATAATAGTATCATAATTGTATTATATTCTGTTATTATATAAATTACCATCTACCATAACAGTTTTTTTTTTCATTACATTGATGTTTTTCTTCTTCTTAGGAGAGCTGTCATCACAAAGGTTGTCGAAGTGGTCAAACGTAAGTTTGCTTTGTGTAACATACATTACAGTTTGTCAAGTGTTGTGTACCTGATTTACTTGTTCACCATAGAATCTATGGTAACACTTTCTATGAAGCTTGCATTCAGAAGGCTCTATAAACACATTTATAAAGGTTTATGATGTATTCATAAAGTATGTAAAGTATTCATAACTAATTATACATACTCATGACTGTACGCTTAAGGCATTATAATGCTACGTCATAAGCCCTATCCCAACTTGAAGTGACACAGTGCAATCTTGGTTATAAAGCTGTACCTACCTTGCGAGTGCAGTCATGAGTATTAATAATTCTGAATAATAATTTTAACCATTAATGAGCATTGTGAAGGCATTACAAGCCTTATGAATGTGTTTATAGAATCTTATGAATACAAGCTTCATAGAGAATGTTACCGAATCACCTTAGAGATCACAACACACATATTTCCAAGATAATGCACCTACCTAAGGGGCTGGTCGATTTCTGGGCTCCCCTAAAAATCTAAGTTAGAACTTCATTAGGAATTAGCTAACACACACAAGCACATACCTAAATAAATGAAAGTACAGACAAAGCAGACACAAGCCTTACACAGTAGCCTAAGTATTTTTTTTAGTTTGGTAATGTTTTGACTAGAAACGGGTCTACTGTAGGGGAGACTAGAAACGGGTCAAGGCCAAAATCTAGGTACACTGCCTTAGTCACAGATACCCTTGGATGGAAAAAGAAAATCCTGTTTCTCTCCCATTTGCAGCTGAGCCTGTGGTGACCAAGAGAGTGAGGACCATTGTGGAGGAGATGGTGGACGGGAAGGTGGTGTCTCGTGAGGAGGACGTGGACATTGCGGTCGTGAGCAAGTAGACAGTGCCCACGACTGCCCTGTACACCACAACCCTGAAAGAAAACTGGCAAATGTAAAAAAAAAAAATGTTGAGTGCTGTAATCTTGAATACAAACAGCAATAAAGTAATTAAACCTTAATCTTGACAAGTTCCTTTTATTTGGTCTTTAGGAATGTTACTTATGAATAAGCAGTGAGTACGGGCTGATCTTTAAGGCATATGAAGCAAAGGTTACTGTGATATAGTGACACTATCATGCCATCAGAGATAACCAAAGTAGCGAAAGAAGATCCAAACGGGTCAAAGAACAAACAGGGATAACGGTGGTAAAAAAAAACAAATCAAAGCTTTTTATTGTGACACTTTAGAGATGACCTCAGAACCCTGTCATGGTCATGCTGTGTTCATTTACAGTTACAAAAAAGCACTTGACCAACAATTAAAGCAACAGCTTATTATTACTTTCAATCTAAGATGTTTACTTTGTACCAGATACCCAAAGTGAAAAGGGGTGGGTGGTTAAGATGCCAGGTCATATGCCAGACAAATGTCTAAGATCAGAATAGGGCATGCTGTTTTTGTAAGTAAAGGGAGCTGCACAAATTAGTTTGTGAAACCTTAAATGTTTGCAAATCCAGTGAACTAAAGCCGTGTTCTAATTAGCTACATTCTGATTTTACAGGGGGCACACAATATTAGCAGCACATAGGTGTCTATTTTTGGGACCATTTTCTTTCTTTCTCAACCAATGTACGCTCTGACTTTTCTCTCTCTCTCTCTCTCTCTCTCTCAGTGTGCAAATGGCGTTTGAAGGTGTCTACACAAGGGTGACATGAGCCCTTTGAAAACATGACACATATCATGAACATTAATGACACTTCACTCATGTTTATGACTTTTGTCATTAAGTACCATTCGGTCTTTGCAATATCTGCATCCCCAGAAATATCAACTGAACATTACAAAAATGGAATGACAGTTAATGGCAACAGTCATAAACATGATAGAGTCATGTCCTGTTTATAACATTCTCATGTCACTCTTATGTACACACCTTCAATACATTGGCCATGATCTTACTGATCAGCAGTGGTATTCATCATTGTAGAGGCGTGGTGCACCACAGCTGAATGCATATAGGGAAAAAAACACTGACGTCACATTAACGTATGGCCTTGTGAGAACCAGGTGCATGCAGCCCTCATGTACCATACCTCTCCTGTGACTAACTACGTCTGTGTAGCCGCCTCTGTGATGACACAGTTGAACTTTTCCAGTGAAACATCTGCCAGCTCATACTGTTCATCTGTTTTAATCAACCCCTCTGGCACATACTTGTGTTGTGGTAGGGCCCATGTATGGGATCTACAAGACACAGTTGTATCAGTCCTTCAGTCCTTGACATTCAGACATTATGGTACAGTATGTGACACGGGTATGAATGTAATGATAACGCATATATTAAAGAAATACTATGCAACTTTGAGTGCTTTTTCTCAACGGAGCTCCCCCTAGTGTCTCCAAGTAAATGCACACTCTTGCGATATTCAAGACTTTGTGAGTCTGAGGGTGCTAGGACTGACACCCCCGTGGTTTTCTGTCCACAGACAGCAGGGGCGGTCGAGAAAGTCTTCATTTGCCTGATAATGACGCATTTAAGCATCTACCGACTTCTGAAGATGATGAATAAACTCAAAAAAGTTTCATAATGCTTCTTTAATGCATTGATATGATAGTTCAGGCCTCCTGACAAACATACTTGCATACTGCTCTTCATTCCCTATGGGATATAAGACCTCCGCAGGTTCTCTCCATCGCATGTGGTCCCTGGCTAGCCTGGTAAACCCACCCCTCGTACTTCATTTCATTTTGTACAGAGGGTCTGGACCGGAATCTCTTGAGGGCCATTTAGTCGGCCCCAGCAAGACCGATCCAATCAGCGAACAGAGGGTATGTTCGATAACCATGACATTGACCTTGTGTGCTAGATTTGAATTGTAGTGACGTACGACATACGTGACGACCAGGCGTTAGCGATTAGGTAAAGGCAGAGGCACTTGTTTTAAACTTGAGTCCACACCTCTAGGAAGAACTTGTTTCCGACTGTGTCTGGTCCCGACCCTCTGTACAAAATGAAATAAAGTACGAGGGGCTGGTTTACCAGGCTAGTCCTTGGCAGCATATTTTAGTCCCCCCCCCCCCATGACATGACATGTTAATCTTCTGAAGCTCCTGTACAGTTGTGCACCAGGTGTTCGTTGAGTCATCCAGATTCTCTTGTTGAGTTCTGATGAGACACTTAAGAAAGGGTTTGCATGACAAACCTGCCCAAAGTAACAACATGTCCATTCTCCAACATGTATCATTCATCAAAACATGATGAGAGATCTTGTTTAGCCTTCTGTTGTGGTGGATAATCGTTTTTTTTTGTGCGAATTTAAACCTACTTCAACTTGATAGGTGTGTTTCCAGCTCATCTGTAATGTTTCCACTGTCGGCTAAGTCCTAGAGGATTGTGGGGGATTACTAAAATTATACTGGAGGTGTCTCTTTGCCCTGCCACTGAACCACTAGTCTGGGTTTCACACAGCAGGCTGAGTGGGTACACACACACACACACACACACACACACACACACACACAAGCAAACACACACACACACACACAAGCACACACACACACACACACACACACACACACACACACACGCACACACACACACACACACACACACACACACACAAGCAAACACACACACACACACACCAACACACACACACAAGCACACACACACACACACATATTATGCATGCACACAGGCACACACCCACACACACACTCATACACACACACGTGTGGGCACACACCCACACACACACACACACACAACGCAGTCAGCACAATGCAGTTTTTTAAAGAAGGAACCGAGATAAGAAAAATCATCTGCCACAAAATGTCTTAAGAATACTTCCCACATTCTTCAAACCGCAGTAAAAAGAAAAGCCCTACATGATCCAAAAGCGCACCAGGCACGGCGAGGCCCTGGGGTCAAAGGGCGCTGTTGAAGTGCGCTGAACACATGTAGGTGGGCAAAGTGCACCAGAAGACTCAGGATTGAGTGCTATACTCTCTGAGAGATTTCTCACTGCAGGTAAGGTACACCAGCCATGAAGGCAAGTTTATTTGTATAGCGCATTTCATACACAACGGCAATTCAATGTGCTTCACAAAAATAAAAGCAAAGGACAATATGTAAAAGCATAATGGATAAAGTAAGTGTAGAAGCATAAAAGGTAAAAGCATAAAAGTAAAATGAGTATGTGGTAGATAAAAGATATAAAAGCATAAAAAACACACAAAATAAGTATAAAATTAATAGAAATCATTAACAGAAAGCATCTGTTGCATCAGAAAGCATGAACGCAGCTAAAATAATCAGCAGGCTACACCCTGTTTTTCCCGCTCATCAACAAAGATAATTAGATTTTTTTTTTCATTACAGTACTCAGGTGCGTCAAATGTTATTTGCCTGCCACTTTGTTCTCCTTGATAATTCTTAGCCATGAAGCAATATTGTGTGGCTTGAAGACATAATTGTGTTTCCAATGAAAGTGTTGGTGCCTGCCGAGTTGCATTCAGGAGGATTCTCTCTGCATTCTCGAAGAAGAAAGAGAGAACCAGACTGGGAAAACCATTAGCCTCCTCTAAACTGGCAAGAAACAAAGGATCCGTGTTGCACATTGCCTGCAGCATAAGAGGTACTTGTCAGTCATCAGGGAAGGTGAAGAAAGAATGGCAGATAGGAAGAAAAAAAAGGAGGAAAACAATTAACTAAAGGAGTGTGACACAGTAGGGATGGGCGCATACTGTAGAATTCATGGCATGTCAGGCCAGTTCCAATTGCAAATTAGATGGATAAGGGCAGAATAGTCATGCACCAAGCCTTGTTACAATGAAACTATGTAGGGAGATTTATTTTTGACTTTTTTTTTTGTACAGTTACATACAGTCTCCATATCATATAGGCATGTCTTCCCTCTCCCTTCCCTTCTCTCTGACCAATATAACTGTATAAAACTTTAACCATGTATTTTGCACTAAACGTGTATGTTCTAAACATTATTTACACATTTACGTTTGATCTGATGTGGGGAAATACCACGAATTATTCGCGCTAATCACTTGTCAAAAGAGGAGGATTTTAGAGGGATTTATGGTATATCATCCATATGAATAAACTGACTTTAGAGTAATCTACATTAGAAAAGAAAACTTCCAGGAATCCGTTTCCAAGTGTAATAGCCACTCGAATGCTTTAAAACCGCTTTTTAAAATGAATAGGCATCTAATTGGGCAAATCCTTCCTAATCCTGTAAGTGTAACCTGTAATGCAACCACACCTAATGCCCACCAACAATGTTTGGGTGTCAACAGCGTCTGTGGTACTGTAGATATCAGTACATTGGTCGAGTAGAAAATATGAACGCAAAAGAATAAACCCGTTACACTTGTCACATCAAAGCAACAAGCCAACATATATTCAAGTGAGACATGAAAGCAACTTGCATGGGATGTGAAGACCTTACGTCTGGTTTCGTGGGTACTGCACAAAGGCATGCACACCACACCCTGATACGACACACCTTTAACTCTAAACCCCCATGGTGCCGTTAGACTTTCATCACTGTAAATAATTATCTCCCACGCCACACCCTCTGTGGTACTATAAATTCGGTACCTCCTGGCTATCCCATCACCAGCAGCACTCCTCGCCGCAGCCGCTCTCAACGTTGACAGGTTTGACATCGAGCCACCATGAGTTTCCATTCAAGCAGGACGTACTCCTCTTCCCTGTCCGGGGGATACTCAAAGCGCGCCATCGCCCTCCCTGCCCCGAGTGTTCACGGCGGCGCAGGTGGCCACAGTGTCCGCGTTTCTTACGCAGGCAGAACCAAGAGTGGCTTTGACCTCTCTCAGGCTCTCTCAGGCGGCGGAGGTTCAGACCTCGGCGTTAATGTCCATTACAATGAGAAGACTACCATGCAGAACCTGAATGACCGTCTCGCCAGCTACCTGGAGAAGGTGCGCACGCTGGAATCTAGCAATGCCCAGCTTGAGCGTCAGATTCGAGAGTGGTACGAGAAGAGGACTCCAGTGGCAACAGACTACAGCAAATACCAGGCAATCATTGAAGACCTGCGCAAAAAGGTATATCAAATCATACACATCACATTTTTTAAATGGTTGTATTTTTCCACCTCCACATTTTCATTATGACATGCAAGTGCAGCTTATCAAGTGGAGTTTCGAAGCAATATTATTGTTGATATATTAGCTGATAAATAGTTGCTATAAATTATTGTCCTGTAGATCTGCTGTCAATTACAGAGTTTTAACAACTGATACTCTTCCTTCAGATCAGCATCGCCAGTCAAGACAATGCAAGGATCGTCCTACAGATCGACAACGCCAAACTTGCTGCTGAAGACTTCAAACTCAAGTAAGCTTTCTTTTAACACTTGCTCGCTAATGCGGTCATTTTGGAAGTCAGACTTTAACTCCAATAAATCAAGATCATTTTAAAATGCGCTGGAGAATCATCTCGAGTAATAAAACGTTAAAAATGTCATTATGCCAGTGAATGATTTTCTTTAATACCCAATAAAGCGAATGGCGTTTAAACATTTCAAAAGTCATGGAAACAGTGTATATGCGATTTTTTATGCGCGCTGTGGTGTACTTTGTCACACGCCTGAGGCAAGTGTTTTGACTGAGAGTCGTTTACCCTGGCTGGCAGGTATGAGAATGAGCTCGGCATGCGCCAGTCGGTTGAGGTAGACATCGCCGGCCTCAGGAAGATTCTGGATGAGCTGACCATGACGAGATCCGACCTGGAGATGCAGATCGAGGGCCTGAGGGAGGAGCTAGTGTACCTGAAGAAGAATCACCAGGAGGTCGGTACTCCTTAAGCTAGTAATACACTGGCAATTTTAAAACATGACTCTCAGCAGAGTAGACCAAGAATTTGGCACATTTTTAGTTATTCACTACCTTCAGTGTTCAGACTTATAATTGACTCTAAGTGTAGCAGAATTTATACAGAGTTATTTTTTTTTCTATTAGAGACTGTCTTTTGTGTAAATCTTACTGTGCCTTACTAGATTTTGACTTATAAAGAATGTAGCATACAGTACATATTCTTTAAAAAAAAAAAACATCAGAAAAGCTAAGAGCACATTGAGAAACTGTACAGTATGAGTGGTGTCAGCTAGCCCTTCTGCTTGTGTAAATAAATAACGACATGCCTTTGTTTTTGCAACCACCATGACAAGCTCATTAGCAAGGAAACAGTGATAACAGGTTCTGCCAGCTTTCAACTGGCAAGTGGTTACTGGTTTAGTCATGACAGACCTATTTTACCTATTTGTCCCACCTGACTCACCGTAGGAAATGGCTGCCCTTCGGGTTCAGATGACCGGCAGCTCGGTGAACGTGGAGGTGGACGCTGCACCTCAGGAGGATCTGGCTCGCATCCTGGAGGAGGTGCGCAGCCAGTACGAGTCCATCACCGACAAGAACCGCCGTGAGATGGAGGCCTGGTACAAGGGCAAGGTAAGGGCAAGGCACTATGATGAAAGCTGTTTCAGTGTGCCACAAATCCCCCCAATACACACACACACACACACACACACACACACACACACACACACACACACACACACACACACACACACACACACACACACACTTTCATTTCCAAGTTAATATATACCTACAAACACACATACATATTCTCAGTTCATAGTGCATAGTCCATATACTACAGGCAGTGTGAACAGTATTGGCCTATAGGCTTTGTACTAATCTTTCAACCTCCTCTAACCAATGCACCCTCTAGTTTGACGACCTCAACAAGCAGGTGACCACCAGCGCCGAGACCCTCACAACCTCTCGGTCAGAGGTCAACGAACTGAGGAGGACCCTGCAGTCCCTGGAGATCGAACTGCAGTCCCAGCTGAGCCTGGTAAGCCCCCAGTCTCTCTTTCCTCAGCCTCATACTACTGTGTCATGCAACACACAAGTTACCCTCCTCCTTCTCTCTCTCACACACACACACACACACACACACACACACACACACACACACACACACACACACACAGAGTAATAGTATAGCAATAGTAATAGTAGCATTCTCCTCATGCCTTGGAACCAATAGACAATGACACTGTTCAGGTGTTTATACACACACATGTACACACACACACGCACGCACGCACGCACGCACACACACACACACACACATACACACACACACACTTTTTCCCTTTGTTTTCCGTTACATCTACTCATCACAACATGCAAACCCCAAAGGGTTCAGCTACTAAGCCAAAACATTCTGATGAGGATAATTCTGTTGGTCTCCATCCAACCGTGTCATAATTTACACAGGATGGCCTTTAGTATTACACACGTGTGTGTGTGTGTGTGTGTGTGTGTGTGTGTGTACAGTAACTGGTTTTGGTAGTTGTATCTCAATGATGGCAAGAGAGAGACAGACAGAGAGAGAGAGAGAGAAAAAATCATACACAAGACACAACATTCCTCTGTGGATGATCACACACTGACTTGAAGGGTCTAGTTTTACTCTTCTTTGTGCGAGTGTCGGCTTAGGGTAACACAGTAAGCTGTGGTATGGAAATATGCCCTTCAGACACCTAGTCAAAAGGCGCGCACATCTCAGACACACCTCTAGTCACAGACACCGAACCTTAACACACCTCTTCAGCTTCACGTCTCATTTCGATTTCGTCCCCGTTGCTCAATGGCAGCCCTGCTGGCTTTTTATGTAGCTATGCGTCAGCACTTACAGTGCCAGACAGTTGTGCAAGCATAAGCGTAAGCCACGTCTGTGTCTGTGTGTGTGGGCGTGTCTGCCAGCTCATCTTGTAACGAGATCTTCGGACGTTAGTCACGGTCCGGCCCTCATGCCGCCAGCATGACACGTCGGCACACCTGTACTGTACCTGCCCTCTGCCAAGCCCCGTCACGAGGATGCACCAAAGATACCAGGATGTTTGGCCATAGGGAGGGGACACTCCATTTTACATTACATTACACTTAGCTGACGCTCTTATCAAGAGCGACTTACAGTTATTTACAGGGTGTCAGTTACAGTCCCTGGAGCAGTGCGAGGGTTAGATGCCTTGCTTAAAGGCATTTAAGCCATGGCTAGGGCGGAATTCGAACCTGTTACTCTCCTATCCAAAACCAACTCCCTAACCATTAGACCACAGCTGCCTCTGCTAATATGGGAATTTTGCTAATATGGGAATGACCTTTTGAGATTACATTATATGACATCAAATTACATTACATTACACTTAGCAGATGGTTTTATCCAAAGTGACTTACAGTACAATAGAGGACACAGATCAGAGATGACATACAACTACCCAAACAGTCTCATAGTAAGAAATGCAATGCATCTCTTAAAAGATGAACTTCTGGGTGTTTCCTCTTTCTTTTTTTTATGGTCCGTTTGCCAGTCAACTTTCATTCTGAAGCCTGCTTTTAGATTGTATCTGAAGATAAACAGTTTTACATGCTTTCAAACAATGTGACAGTGTAATGTCAGTGGCCTGCATATCAGCCGCCTATTGTGCAACATCTGACACTCACTTATGAAAAGGGTGTTGTTTTGTTACTGTTGTGGTTCATGTGTGACTCCTTGACACCTTATCTCCTCACACAGAAAGGGGCGCTGGAGGGCACTCTCCAAGACACAGAGTCCCGCTACAGTCTCCAGCTGAACCAGCTGCAGGCCATCATCAACGGCCTGGAGGCTGAGCTCGGCAAGATGCGCATCGACATCGATAGGCAGGGCAGCGAGTACAAGATGCTGCTGGACCTCAAGACCCGCCTGGAGATGGAGATCGCCGAGTACAGGAGGCTGCTGGACGGAGAGGAGATCCAGTAAGAGCTAAAAGCATTGATCACTGAAGCAGATTAATTGATTTACATGCTGATTATTTTATAGGCAACTCTTAATAGGAAATGTCAGACACAAAAGAGTAAGCATGCTTTTACATATTAATGTACACATTAATATTTATAATTACATTTTGTACTTGACACTTGTACTTGTTACTTTCTTGAACCTTAATGGACTTGCTGCTAATTTCATTGTACAGGCAACTGTTCAATGACAATAAAAGTCTTGAAGTCTTAAAGACATGCTGTAACAATAGAACATGGGAGTATTAGGATGGAAAAAGTAGAATACTTCTCTAATGACATTTTTTTTGTGTTTCTCCATAGGAAAACAACAATCACAAAAGTTGAAATTGTCAAACGTAAGTTTGCTTTTCCTTCCTGTCCATACGTGCATTATAGTTTATAAGGTCGAGTTTTTTAGATACACCGGTTCACCATACAGTCTGTTTAAAGGCCATAAGAGACCCACCTTCACGCTAAGCTATAACATCTGTTAGCCTGTGCCTTCTTTTGGGTCTAATCTGTGTGTTGTGCTATGTTTAAAAATCGCTTGGATGACAAATTAAATCCATTTACCTCCCATCTGTAGCTGACCCAATTAAGACCAAGAGGGTGAGGACCATCGTGGAGGAAATGGTGGACGGAAAGGTGGTGTCCCGCGAGGAGGATGTAGATGTTGCGGTCATGCCAAAGTAGATGATGCCCCAGAAACCATCCACACTCCCCCCCAACAAACCCAACGCCTCACTCTAACTCCTAACACCGAGATGCTGGCAAGAACACAAAAAGACAACGACAAAACTCTCCATGCTCCAAGCATCACAGCTGAAACAAGAGGACTTCAACACCATCTTTTGTACATCTTTTGTAACAACAATAAAGCTGTTAACTCTCATTCCTAGCAGCTGTGTTTGTATTGGTATTAAGAAATGTTACAAATAAATGAGGTGTTGTCCATTTCAGGGCAGTACAGACATAAGCATGATGTATGACAGAGGAGACAGCCTTCAAAGTAAACTAGACTACCACACGTCTGCACACGTTTGCGGATTTAACCAATTCAAATGTAGTCATCAGACATAACGTCATAACTCTGCCTGGAAACTAAAACTGTCTCAGTTTATAATCTTAAACAAAATAATGGCTGGGATGTGATGAGGTAATACAGGATACAACTATAATAGTTCTTTTAATCCTGACAACACCCACCACCATGCATCATGAAGGTTTAAGTGCTAACCACCTCAGCTCAGAGGATGATCTCACTGGGTCCGTGACACAGGTAACGGCAGGTTACTTTGGGCTTGTTTGAAACGGTGTGGCTGGCTTAAAACAATGCATTCTGTACTTGAAATGGTGACGTTTTGGGACCGAACGTCACCGTGCCACACCGCACCCACCCATGTGATTGCCCAAAAACATCCCGTATTCCAAGTCCAGAATGCACTGCTTTAAGTCTGCCACTCAGCCAGCCAGACCTCTTCAAACAAGCCCTATCACAGCCCTAAGGGCTCATTCACACCAAACACTCATTCACACCAAATGCTCTCCGTGTCCCGCACATGCCCATTTTCTGTCCGCATTCATTTAGAATGCATGTTAACAAATTAGACTATTCACACCGCACGCATGATCTGAGCGAATTCTGTCACAACACAAACATATTGTACACGGTTACGTGCTGCACACGCTCAAGTCGGTGTGAATGAGCCCTAAGAGGGGGAGGGCCAAGGTCAACACAAAGAATTTCCATATCAGGTGACTTGGGGTCAGCAGCCCCTCCCTCGAAATGTGTTTGCCCGATAATCACTATAACGACCTAACAGCCAGGGAGTGACTGAGCAAACATGTAAACCAATAGGCATGGACTCTATAAGTGGGAGTCAGTTATAGGTTACGTGGGGCTTGGGTATACAACAGCTCTACAATGAAAACTATACGAGACAACAAAAACCTTGACAAAGGACAACATACATTAAAGTAATGGACTAATAAAGACGTTAAGATGAAGTCATGCTACAGTTAGCTGTACAACAAAGCATGAATGAATCTATACAAGGTCAAAGGGTTTTAATGAAAATGATGGTTGTCTTTCAACCGGTATTCTTTTCTCTAACATGACCTGTGTGGTTTACTAATTTTGACAAATTTGACAAGGTAAATATGCCAGGTCGCCTTGACACAAGTGTGCTTTATTGAACTTGTAAGTGAACAGAGCTAGAAGATAAAAGGAACCATGGACTGGTTTTGTGCTCTTTTGTAAATGGCTGCTACCCACAGTCTCTTCACAAGCTTTGATCTTTCCCACAGTTGCCCCTCTCCCTGATTGCTCTTTGACCCTCCGGATCTTCTTTCCCTGCTGTGGTTATCTCTGATGGCACGATAGTGTCAGTAATTATGTATATGGCATATGTATATGGCAGCAACCTTTGCCTGACTTGCCTTAAATATGGTCAGAGCAATGTTGAAGGTTGCTTGTTTAACCAGACCTCACGGGTTACATCATATCCCATAATGCCAGTGTGAATAGGTACACTTATAGTAGGCTTAAATAGGACACAGATGACTCAAAATGCCCAGCCAAGCAAGTCATAGAGTGGTGTAGATTCTATTCAGTTAATTACTACTACTACTACTACTACTACTACTACTACTACTACTACTAATAATAATAATAATAATAATAATAATAATACTATGACAACTATTACTAATACTATTACTTGTTTATTTTAACAGGGATAAAATCACATTAATATTAACATCTCAGTGGTAAGAATACCACATGGAAGCATTCAAAGGGTGGAAGCAAGGATGTGGGAAGAATACATTAAAAAAGGCAGGAGATTACATCACATGTAACCAGATAAACAAAATGAAACAAACAAAAAACATGTACACTGTCAAGAATCAGTATAGGGTAAATCAGTAGAACACCTTGCCAGGTTAAAGAAACCAGGTTTACCGCTTAACTCATTTTGTAGTATATCCCAGGTGATTTATACATGATGTGTAACTCCATTAAATTCAGAGTACTACAACTGGCAAGTGGACCTGGGGGTATTCTAAGTAGGTGGTTCAGTGATTAACCCAAGGTTAAGCAAGGGTAAGTACTAATGGAATAATTTTACGGTTTCAGTCTCCTAAGAAAACAAAGCCACAATGTGCCTTTACTCAGAGATTTAGCTCTTGATCAGAGTAAACATTCCCAGGTAAGACACTAAACCTGTTTTCTGGAATACTCTACACGGCTTATCTCAGTTATGTGTCTGGTAAATGTAGTCACACTGTTTATCCTGGAAGAGCCTGTGTGAGGCAACTACAAAGAGAGACTAAAACAGGTCTGGGGTGAGCTAGCTATTCTAGTTGACAGATGTGGTTGTTGGGTTGTTTACATGTACATGACTTGCTGCCTGCATGCATAACACAGGGGGACATTACGTAACCACCTGCAACAGTGACAAACAGGTTAGAGGAGTCCACAGACATCAAAATCAGCTTTTCATTTAGATCTGTATTATTGGTCAGCACATTATTTGTTTAACGTTTAACGTTGTTTAACCTACTGTCACATTTTGTATCGTGGTATATTTGGAACTACTTTTTACTGTCTTTTAGTGGGTACTGAATTATAGTTGTCACTGCATTATACATACTGTTCCTACCTGCATGATATATCTAAAATAAATAACTAAGAAATAAAGGAAGAAATATAGGAAGGACTGAATGTTTGTGTCGCTACACACTCTCATCTAATATACCTCACAAAACCCAACAGTTACAACGGTAAAACTATTACAACTTGAATAAACACAACGTGATTAGTATTTCATGATTCTCAGTAAATAACAACGAAGGACAAATCAAACAATCACGTCAGAGTAATTATGTATGAAAACTGAAGATGGACCTACAAAATGTTATTGTATATTATTGTAAAATCGAGATATACTCTACATTCATTAGAACTCCATTTGACTCTCTTAGTTCCTCTCTTAATTTGTGTACCCATGGACCTCTAGGATCTGTTGGTCCAGTAAGGGAACTGTGTTTTCCCTATGTTAAACCTCTTTAACTGGGCATCTTCACAACAAGAAGAAAGGTGAAAACTATTCTCTAGTTTAAGAACACATTGTGAATCTAATGTAGACTTTCACCAGAACTATCTTCTCAAGAATAAAGGCAGATAATTGTTATACAAACAAAATAAATTTGAGGTACTCCTGAAAGTTATAATTTAGTAGTGCCTCAAATTTCTTTTGTTTGTGTAACAATAAGCAGGAGGCCCATTTTTGATGAACACCCTGGATCCCCCCCCCCTCCCCCCCCTCCTCTTTTTTTTTTTTTTTTTAACTTTTTCTGACCGGGAGAAGCATTTCCTTCCCTTTTTTGTCTTCGAATAGGCAGATAATTGTGATTGAGGAGAATAGGTGAGTTGACTGTACAACACCAGCTCGGCCAGCAGGTGTCACCCTAAGCAGTAAACAAACCCTCTGCACAACATTTCGGTACAAAGATTCAGGAAAGCTATAAGGGAAATAAATCTTCCTCCTTTAGATAAAGCAGACATGTATGTCGACCGAGTGCAATTTCAACTGTATTATAGCCAGTCTATTGGTGTATCTGAGGGAGAAATCATTGACAACACACAACAGCACCTCAGCATGACAGCCATGGGGCCATAGGAGCAGAGCAGGAACAGCAAATGAGTTGCCACATGTGGTGATGACAGTAGTTGATTTCGAATTAAGAATATATTAAATGTATGTTTTAAAGTGTTAGTGTCATGGCTATTTTATTATGAACAGTGCTTTGTAAAATTATGATGTTTTAAAACAAATAATGGTTTAAACAACAAAAAAATGTCTGCACACTTAGATCCTATTGTTGTTGGTTTAATTGCCAAGCTTTCGGTCACAGACCGGTCTGTGACCGAAAGCTTGGCAATTAAACCAACAACAATAGGATCTAAGTGTGCAGACATTTTTTTGTTGTTTAAACAGTTCTTTGGTTTTGTTTTGCACCTTTTAATTGCGAGTGCGGTGTGATCCATGTTAAAACAAATAATGGTAAAATTAAATCCTATTTTCATTTAAATGCAACAAGGTGGTTTAAATGTAGAATTGCTGAAAATGGCACAGGATAATCAACCAATTTAAGACTATAGAGTCTGAATTGACTTCATGCATATGCATACATTAATCCAAGTGGCTGAGCTCAAAGGTAGCTGCCGTGTCCCCCCACTACTTTGACCAAAAAGGTATCCTGGTAAACCCGCCCCTAGAGGGTCTGGAGTAAAGGCCGTTAAAGTTCATGCAAGAGGACCGAGCAACTCCTAGCCAATCAACGAACAGAGGGTGTGCTTGTGAGCCGTGATGTTGACTTTGTGTGCTACATTTGAATTGTAGTGCGTAGGTAGGCTATTTGCATACGTGACGACCAGACATTAGCGATTGGGTAAAGGCAGAGGCTTGTTTTAAACTTCAGTCCACACCTCCAGGAAGAAATAGTTTCTCACAGCCTCCGTTCCAGACTCTGTACAAAATGAAATGAAGTACGAGGGGCTGGTTTACCAGGCTAGTCCTTGGCAGCATATTTTAGTTTTCCCCCCATGACATGTTAATCTTCTGAAGCTTCTGTAACAACCAAGAAACAACACCAAGAAAATACAGCGTTTTGCGCTTGTCATTGTGGTACACAACCTCACCACTAGATGGAGTGGTGATTGGAGGAAGTCTTACACAGGATAGCATCAGATTTGAACAGATCTCCAAAAACCTCAGGTAAAGCAAAAAGAGTGACAGGTAAGATGTTCATTGAGATGAGACTGACTTTGGAAAGTGATCTAGTGGAGTAAGTAGTTTAATGACTATCCCAGATAAATCAGACCACAACAAAGAGTCTTACGGCTTTATGTTCATGGTAAAACAAAGCCATACAGTTCTTCTATTAAGAGATAGTGTGTGTGTGTGTGTGTGTGTGTGTGTGTGCACACGGATGCATGCATGTGTGTGTGTGTGTGTGTGTGTGTGTGTGTGTGTGCACGCGGATGCATGCATGCATGTGCGCGCGCGTGTGTGTGTGTGTGAGTGTGAGTGTGTGTGTGTGGGTGTTAGTGTAGGTGTGTGTGTGGGTGTGGTCTGTATCGCTCACATACCAAGGGGTCCTTGGACAAAAAAAGGTTGAAGACCCCTGCTATATGTAATAGATTATTCAACATATTATACAGAGGGTCAGTGTATTCCTGCCCTTAACAGGTCCTGTGAATACAAAATCAGCAGATTTTAATTTTATTTGTATTTTATTTATTTATTAGTTTCACCTGGAGAAATAACATGCTAATATCTGTCAGAAAAAATAATTTGGTGACCTCAGAAGCGTTTTTGGCAACCCCTCCAGGGGTCACAACCCCTAGCTTAAGAATCACTAAAATAGAGAATGTTGTGATTTTTATTTTGTTTTTATTTTGGCAAAATGGTGGTTTGGACTGATGTTAATTAATTAGTATATCACTCATCTACCTTTTTCAACACTTTTATAAATGTGATGTTTATCTGCTGTGTGTGTGTGTGTGTGTGTGTGTGTGTGTGTGTGTGTGTGTGTGTGTGTGTGTGTGTGTGTGTGTGCTTGTATAAGTGTGTGCGTGCACACATGTGTGTGTTTGTGTAGGCAGGTGTAGCAACTCATAAAGTAATAATGGCTCTTAACGTAATAAAGGCTCTTAACGTAATAACTGAAATGTAATAAATGTTCATAACGTAATAATCGACTCTTAATGTAATAAAATCATGAGCGCATAACGTAATAATGTCTTTGCGCATAACGTAATAATGTAATGACCTATTACGTTATGAGCTCCACTATATAGCAACTCATAATGTAATGAAACCTCATAACGTAATAATGTCTTATACTGTGAGAAAAGCTGCATTAACACTGTTTATCTAAAAAAGGAATGGTTTTCAGTATATTATATGTAAATTAGAGAAACTGAGTAGCCTTTTATTTGATAGTTCTGTATTCTTACATTTTGTATGTATGAAGTTAAGCCACTAGGTGGCACAGATGAGCTTTGTTTTGGGTCATTGAGAATACTGCACGCACATCCACTGACTACTGCAGGTAAGCAGAACTTTTTGTAACCTCTAAAGTTGAATTAATTGTTAAATGAATCCATCCACCATGTTTTTAATTGTGTGTTAAGATGCTTCTTTGCACAATGTTTTAGTGAGCCACTACTTGTTGTACTATTATTTGTATTTCATCTAACAGCTCTTTGTTGTGCCTTCACTAGGAGCTATTTTAGCTAGCATGTATTATAGCTAGCAGCTACTGTGTATTCAACTATTTTAGCTAACAACTATTCAATTAACATTGGGGTGAGGTATGCAGACAGCACACACATACACACACACACACACACACACACACACACACACACACACACACACACACACACACACACACACACACACACAAGACAAGGTGCCACATTCTAAAGTAGGGAAGCGTATCAACAAATGTTTTTTTGTAGATTTTACTTTAACTTCAGAATGTAACAAAGACAGAAAAACAACTTCCTGCATTAAAATTAAGTCCAACATGTCCATTTATAAACTTGTGTTTAGAATGCTTATTAAATTACTCACACAACGCATAGAGGAGAAATTAGGAGAAGCTGAAAAAGCATGTAGGAGAAATACAGCTAAATACAACATTATTCTACCTAACATCTTAAAACACAACAAATAGTTGTTAGCTAAAATAGTTGCTAGCAAATACACAGCAGCGTTAATGCAGATTTTCTCACAGTATAAGACATTATGACATTATGAGGTTTTATTACATTATGAGTTGCTATATAGTGGAGCTCATAACGTAATAGATTATTACATTATTACGTTATGCGCAAAGATGTTATTACGTTATGCACTCATGATTTTATTACATTAAGAGTCGATTATTACGTTATGAACATTTATTACATTTCAGTTATTACGTTAAGAGCCGTTATTACGTTAAGAGCCGTTTTTACGTTATGAGTTGCTACAGCAGGTTATACTGCAAGTATTAAGGACATGACAAGTAAATCTTGAGGGAACTTGTAACTTCCCTTCTGACATCAGAGGCCCTTCACATTATATGCTAAACCCCCAGTCTAGGCTAGCCTGGTAAACCAGCCCCTCGCACTTCATTTCATTTTGTACAGAGGGTCTGGACCGGAATCTCTTGAGGGTCGTTTAGTCGGCCCCAGCGAGACCAAACTAATCAGCGAACAGAGGGTGTGTTCGTTAGCCGTGACGTTGACCTTGTGTGCTACATTTGAATTGTAGTGCATAGGTAGGCTAATTGCATACGTGACGAACAGGCATTAGCGATTGGGTAAAGGCAGAGGCACTTGTTTTAAACTTCAGCAGAGTCCACACCTCCAAGAAATTGTTTCTGACGGTGACTGGTCCAGACTCTCTGTACAAAATGAAATTAAGTACGAGGTGCTGGTTTACTGTACCAGGCTAAGTCTAGGCTATGGATGTCTGGGAGCTGCCCAGCATTGATGACACTTTGCTAAAAAGAAGAGCAAACCCATAAATCTCACACAGGAGTGACTAAAGCCTACACCTTTGACCTGGCCTGGTGCCAGATGTCTCCAAGAAACTGAGGAATTCAGACCACACCAAGAGCTAAAACAAGGGCACACACAGCTGTCTTACTGAGGGAACTGAACTTAAAAATGTACACACATAGATGTATTATTGAATGAAGCTGGATAATTGATGTTAAAACTGTAACTGATGACCCTATCCACCAGGTGGCAGTCATTGATTAGCAAACCATAACCTTGCTGACTGGCTCTGAAACTGCATGTACAGCAGGGCTTTAGTAGTCTATCTACAGCATTGCCACAAGAGGGCGGTATCAGTCCACTGTCTCACAGAGGAAATAGGTGTGGTCTGAGGTGTGAAAACCCTAGGTTTGTGTAATTTATCTACCACAACTCTGCTGTATCACAAAGTTACTTGTTAGTTATTGCAAAATAAATTAAAAGACTGGCATTTTTTGTGTATCTACAGTACATGTACTGTAACAACATGTAATATTATGTACTTACACTATACATACCTAACACTAACCATAACCCTGTGATACAGTGTAAGTACATAATGTTACATATTGTTACACACTTTGTTACACTGCATCTAATTGATGTAAAAGGTACAGTAAAATTAAGTCTAACCATCAACTGTGTCAGCTGCTGAAGCCTATATGAATAGAAAGTATTTCACTCATGTAGATTCATGACAGTTTTATGTTATGTTTATCGTTATTCACACACACTGTCCTGACCGAATGAATTTCACATTTGGTGTAACACCGTGAGAGTTCATGAGTGACAAAGAGGGTTTGTACCCTCCACAGTCAGTAGTGACACATCACCTCCAGTGATGAGAATTCTCCCTGTAGCGAATGGGAGGAGAAGTCACCCCACCCGGCTTTAAACCCCGGTCTCCGGGTTACCAAATGTGTGCCTTGGCCGCAACGCCAAACAGCCAGGCTCTTTGGTATGGCAGTCAGAGCACACCCACAACCCTAGTGATGGTCACTCCATCACACTTGTATTAATGGTATCTGCATTACAGCAAAGGTACTTTGTTCAGCCCACTCACACCAAAGGCCATGACAATGACACCAAACATGACAGAGAAGGCAGGATATAAGGGCAAGTGACAAATATAGACAGTAAAGATAAAAGACAGTGAAACAGTATATCACTTTTAATAATCATATTTAGTAATCACTTTTGCTGCTGGCATATTCTGCACCTTATTTAATTATCCATAGCTTGGTATTATAAAACATATATATTGTTTTATATTCTTATTTGTATATATTCCTGTACATCCACAACCTATATTCTAATTCTACCTAGCCATTCTTATCTCTCTATATTCTAATTCTACCTAGCCATTCTTGTCTTAAACACTGCTTCTTCTTGTGCATCTGTGGGCTGTTGATGACATCTCACTATACTCTGTATAGTAACAATAAAGACTGTAAACGTTGTGCACATTTACAAAGTTCTCAGTGCCTTGTTTTGAATGGCAGGGCCAGGGCCAGGGCTAACTCAGTTTTGCTCCTCAGCAAACATACCAACTCTGTATGATGTTTTAACATGCCAATTTTCATTTTACACCGAATTTCTCCTTTAAAGGGCATGTGTTGTGTGCTCTAAGGAGCCAAAAGGATATTAGCTGGAAACTTTGTGTCATTCATACATTTGGTTATAGTAGTATAGGAGTATATCTGCAACTGTGGAGATAAGCATTGTCGAGTATTTTCAGAGTATATGAGTTTCAGCAGACATTGTCGTGACCTGTTGGGTTACAACCTGTTGCAGAAGCAGTAGACGCCAGCTCGCACAAAAAGTCAGGTTTTTAGTTGCCTTTTTTTTACTCCTCCCAAAAGAATAGCCTGCATACAGCTCTGGAAAAAAATAAGAGACCACTGTAAAATTATCAGTTTCTCTGATGTAACTATTTATAAGTATATGTGTGAGTAAAGTGAACGTGTTTGTTCTATTCTGTAAGCTACTGTACTGACAACATTTCTTCCAAATTCCAAATTCAACTGGCACTGGAAAGGAATGGCCGTCATACATGTCGATTTTAGGAACATTTGCAGTGGCCTCTTAATTTTTTCGAGAGCTGTATAATGTACGTGCATGTTTTGAGTAAATATTGCGGTCAGGTGAGGTGGTATTTATGGTTCTTCAGATGGACATTCAGGAGCACATGGGAATAAATGGGCATTATCACAAAATGACATTTTTCAGCTTACTCCCACTGTCAGTAGTTGCATTGAAGCAATCCTGTGAATAAATGAACATAGTCTGGATGTAGAATGTAGCATTTTAAAATAGCATTTCTTATAAATATGGATCCTCACCTTTTCACCCAGCATCTGCAAAATTAAGGCTAACCTAATAATGTATAATAATAATGTGTAATAACCTGCTATTGATGTAACACTTCATTACTTTATTGGTATGGCTATATTAGATTACTGGGAAATGCACTTAATTACATTATTGAGAAGTTATTACACTATTAGGTTTTATTCCATGTCTTGTGGACTTCATTGGGAGTTCTTACAGTACATTTGTGGGGAATTATTCATAAACTATTATTAGGTTGCGAGGGCCTGTTAAAAAACGTCACCATGCCCAAAAAAAATCCACGCCTTGGGGTGAAAGTTTACTCTGCTCGACACAGTGATAAATGACCTAAGGCAGAACAGGCTGATGCACACCTTAGAGCAGAGAGCTGTTATTGGAGTGCCTAAGGCGAACTTAGTAGCCTCAATAAAGTTTGCACCTCTACGATAACGCGGTACGGTTTCACACGCATGTTCACCTGCTGCAGGTTTTTATGTTCTCCAGTGCTGCAGGCGTGCAGAGGGGATTAGCGTGGCTCATTCAGATGGCTCGTAAAACTCTGCCTCTGCCTCTGCCTCTGCCTGTGGTCGCATGATTGGCAGCACACCTGGCATACGCAACATTCTCCTCATGCCTTGGCACCAACACACAATGGAACTGTTCAGTTGTTCTCACACACACATGCACACACGCGTACAGACACACACATGTAAATGCACACACACACACACACACACACACACACACACACACTTGCACACACCAACTAACATTGCATACACAACTGTTGCTTCCAAAAGAAAGGGAAATATTCATTCATGCATGCACGCACACACACACCTACACCCACAGACCCCCCCCCCCCCCACACACACACACACACACATACACACACACACACACACACACGCACACACACACACACACACACACACACACACACACAGGTTCCCATGGCAGTACGACCTTGGGTCTTTGACATGGCCTTGTTTGAACCTGGCCGTTAACCATTTCAGGTATGGGTAGTAGCAATGCTGGTGCTTGGTAGCTCCTGGTGCAGATGTGGGGTAGGATAAACATGGTACCAAGATCAAGCTTAAGAGCATAGGTGTAGCCAGAGTTGGGCAGGGGTGGGCCTGTGCCCACCCACTTGTCAATCAGGCCCACCCAATCAGAGGGCTCTATAAGTTTGATTGACTGTTTTTGTAATAAAAATTAACCTATGTGTTTTGAGCTAGGCCCACCTGATGTTTCTAGGCCCACCCATGTTATGATTTCTGGCTACCCCCCTGCCTAAGAGCACTTGTGGTTTGAGGTGATTGTGTGTCTTAGGAGGTGTGCTTTGTACAGTAGGCTTTTTGTATTCGTGAGTGACTAACATACTATGATAATGCCACTCTTAGGTGATGATAAAAAGATTGAAATGAACCAGAACCATGACAACCCAGTAAGACCAATGACAGTCATGCCTTAGTTTTAAATCAGTAAACATCACAAGTACTGTACACAGCTCTTGGCTGATGACAGACAATATGTATTTTTGTAATTTTCACCACAGTGAACAGTAATGTGAGTCTATATATATAATCAATATATATATAACAACAATATATAATTCAAACTAAAAAGTCTCTGTTGTGAGCAATATTGTTATGAATTTCATTGTTAATGTTGAATGACTTTAGTTCTAGTAGATTGATTACAATTGTTGAACTGGATTGGTTTAATAAGTGAAATTAATAATTACAATGATTCTATTAACATTAGAATGGTTAGAATGGTGTCTGCAGTAGTTCTATGTCTGCAACAAGAACAGCATAGACACGCAAATGACTCACCTCAAGTTGCTCAAGGTCTTAAATTGGAATGGGGCCAAATGGCCTTGGCAACAGTCCGACTGGTCAAAACAAACAGGAATGCTGTAGCCAATCCATTATCATAGTCGTAACTCTTTGGAAACTGCAGTAATAGGTCAAGTTTTCCAACTTCAACTGCTGTCTCCTCTAAATTTAGTTCTAAGTTCAATTTCTTAAGCCAAATCATTGACCCACTGTGCTTATAAATACTTTGTGGGTGCACATTGGTTGGCATTATGTTTTTCTACATTTCTACATGTGTTTTTCAAGTTTTTCAAACAACTTTTGATGCACAAAAGCAAACAAACATCATGGGTCTTGTATCCGGAAGCCTTCAGATTTTGTGGGTCTCTCACCACACTTTTTCGTGCGGGTGAACTGACCATAATTGTGATAAAGCTTTGACCTGAGTCAGGAGGAATTGCACAGACCCCACAACCCCCCTTTCTTTCAGTGAAAGCCATCAAGGGGATCATCTCAGTGTCCACACCTTATAAACTCAAGGGCTTTGAAGCATGTTCCTGCTGGGTCTGTGAGGGATTACCCTGAGGCCAAGCAGAAGTGGTAGCAGAACGTACACTGTAGGCCTACCAACAGATTACACTATAATAAATTGTGAAGAGGTGACTAAACCAGACACGAAAGTGCTATGCACTTTCAAACCAAGGCTGCACTATGCACATACATTTATTCACACAGATGCGTGCTGTGAGCTTCTGAGCACACTGAGGAAGGCAGAATGGTGAAATGTGTCTGTGTGAATAAATGTTGTATACAGTTGTGTTCATAAGTTTACATACCCTGGCAGAATTGATGATTTTTTAACCATTTTTTAGAGAATCATTTGGGTAGTTTCTGTTGTCATTGTGATTTAAATAAAGTAAACAGAGGTGTTTGACAAAAAAATGCCCTTCAGCCAACCACTAACCATGAGTGAAAAAAATGTTTTTGTGTTATTATTCATATCCTCTGAAAAATGCTTAAGAAATCATCAATTTCTGCCAGGGTACGTAAACTTATGAGCACACTGTATGCATAGTGCAGCCTCCTTTTCCTGTGTTTCAATTGTCTTGATGTTTAGCCAGCACTCTAAAAGTAAGTAGAAGTTGTCTGAGTGAAGCCTGCTCCTACCCTTATATACATTCAAACAAACAAACAACAAAAAAAAAGATCAGCAGCCTTAACTGGAATTCCGCTCCAGAACCATTTTTGTTTTGATTCCCAGGTGTAATCACAAGATAAGAGCTCACCCAGTGTCAAATTGTCAAATGAGGGCTCTCTCACATATTTTGTGGCCTTTATTCAACCTTTCCGTGAGTCTGCATTGCACGGCACTGCTCCTGGGAATTTACTTTATGGGAGAATGCATATCCCTTTCCTCTGCCCTTGATACCTCCACTGCCTCTTCCTACCAGCTGGGAATTTGGAAAATTGTCACTAACATAATGCCTGACTAGCACACATTAAAAGCACATCCACACCAACCCTTGCTCTCTCTTCTCCTCTGTCTCTCTCTCTTTCTGTTTCTTCCTCACACTTACAGTACATGCACGCACACACACACATATGCACATACACACACAGACACACACAGACACACAGACACAGACACACACACACACACACACACACACACACACACACACACACACACACACACACACACACACACACACACACACACACACACACACACACACACACCTCGAGACAAATCACTAGTCAACTGTCCTGTAGTCTGTGCCAGATTCACTGTCATGTTCCAGTAGCCACAGTCTATACAACCGCAGGGAGTCAAGAGTGTTCCTGATAAGATGTGACAAAGACTCCCTTTCATTTACTCTTCTTAAGTTTTTGCCTTCGTCAGAATGTATGTTTTTGCGGTATCCTGGCAACGAGTCCTGACTTAGAGGGCAAGTTGAGGGTTGTGGCTTGCAACTGTAAGTATGGCGTAACTCACTGTTGCAAGACGACGTCTTCTGAGACAATGATTAGCCAATCAGCAAGCGGTGTGGCGGTTAAAAAGAGACAGATGTTCATGTCTCACGTCTTTATGTGGTTTAAGGATGATCTGTGAGATCAGCTCTTGTCGGTGGGTTTACTGAATCAATTAAACATGTTGGTAATGAACCTAAAAGGAACACTGAACATGAGTTTTTAGAGTAGAGAGTTTGAATGTGTTTAACCTCATTTCTCTTAAGTAAGCCTACACCCTGACATTTTGAGTATTTTCACATTTTATCCCTCAGGAGAATTTCATTGAATAGTGATGTTAAAATGAGACCGTGTAGTGTAAAACCTTTCATTTCCTTCTCTACTTTTTAGAAATACAATAAAATGTAGAATGAAAAATAAAAGTAACACTTGGGTCACTGGAGTTAGATCCATGCAGTGGAGTTCATGACCCATCACTTTTCGTTATGGTATCAGTACATATTAGTAAGTGTGTGATTAGGGGTCAGAATTGGGGTCATATAGAGATGAAAGTAACAGGAAGTAGTATTTATGAGGCGGTGGCCACTTCCTGTTTTAATTACTGGGAATTAAAGTTCTGAATATGAGTGTGTGGGTAATTCTATCTCCTATCGCAAACAATGTAGAATGGTCTGAAGTTGTTTGTCTCCTTTGCCTTAAAATAAAACAGCTGACTAATATTTAGTGATAAGAAAAAAAAAAAAAACGAGACATTCTTAGTAGCCAGAAGAAACAATTTATTCATGATCAGCCGATGACAAAGGCACTATTCAAAAAAACTTATGGCAGACTTCTTAGAGGCATTTCACTTGTGTGTCATCACTTCATCGCAAAAAACAACAATCCTCTGTTATCCCCCAGACCACATCAACATAAACGCCCCCTCTTGGCTCACAGTGCCCATTGTAGTGGGCCTGTCACCCACTACCGAGACTCCTCCTTCTCCAGCAGGCCCCTGTAGACGGCGATCTCCTGCTCCAGTCGGCTCTTGATGTCCAGCAGCATCCTGTACTCCTGGCCCTGCTGTTCGATGCTGACGCGCATCTGTTGCAGCTCGGACTCCAGCATGTCGATCTGGTTCTGGGAGCCGGACAGCATGGCGCCGTACCGGGCGTCCGTGTCGCGCAACGTGTTTTCCATCGCTGCTTTCTGCAGGAGGAAAAGTAGCGAAAAACAACAACAGGGGGGTGGTGAGGTTGGATCACACAAAACAATCTAGAATGTTTTTTTTTAGGTTTCTGTGTTGCTGAGTAGCGAAAAACAACAACAGGGGGTGGTGAGGTTGGAACATACG
>CM050198.1:25432261-25457261 GCA_027475355.1 Coilia nasus
CACCTCAACATGTCGATGAGCTTATGAGTAAAACAACTTTTGTTACATGCTCAGGCAGAGGCACAGGCACATGAAGGACTTTCACTATCTAAAGCTGCACCTACCAACCTCTGATTACGTTTAAAAGGAAACTCTCTTACAAAAATCTGACCAGCTCATTGGCTCACTGTAAATTTACAATAGCACAATTGTAAATCTATCCTTCTCTTTGCCTTTTTGACCACCAGTTTGTCTCACTGTAAATTACAAAAGCACAATTTTAAATCTACCCCTCTCTTTGTCTTTTTGAAACCAGGTAGTAAGCTGGGGAGCCAGCTACAATAGTAGCAAGTGATTGTGAAACTGCAATCTGAGGTGGATGACTCAGCTTCAAAGGTTAAAAAGGTCCATGCAAACTATGTATTTCAGCCATCCACTAAATCAGCTACATCTAATTAGTCCAACTCTTCAACCATGTGTGCTTATGAGTAAAATCACTTGTGTTAAGTGCACAGGCAGAACCAACACATGGAAGGACTTTTACTATCAAAAGCTGCAGCTACCAACCTCTGATTATGTTGATTTACATTAAGATTAACTCAGCAGATAAACATCCATGCTACCCTACAAAGTCAAAGGGCAGTAACTAAATATCTGTCAAAACTGAGTTTTGACTGGAAATTGACTTCATAACACCTCTTTTGTCATGTGACCAAATCTCATGCTTCTTCCTTCCATAAGAAAGTACACATAAGCATCACCACTATCATACTTACAACATGTTGGACTGGGCAGCATGACAACTTTAAAGGCAGTTTTCTCAGTTTCAATGTTCACATACGGTAGTTGCTACACTTTGCCTTAGTAGTGCAGCATGGTCCACCAGCACACCTTGCATAGTGATACGTAAAATATAGGTACAATAGGCTTGTTAGTAGGATTGTTGGCCAGACAGGTGGCAGAGGGCACGTCAACACCTCAGTGAGTCAGTATGGCATCTCAAACCACGCTATCATTCGCCAGTGGGAATGCAACTCCTAAAATGTACTATATGACTGTAAGATCAAATTTGATAAATGTTTTGCATAGTTTTTTTTTTAAACAACTTGTAGTTATAGAAATTTATCCAGTTAACATGTGATGTCCACTGTCGTATGTTTCCGTCCCAGGTGAGAGATGTTACTCGCTGAGGCACTGCCAGCGGAGGTTGCGGCATCAAGCAGTGACTACATGTGACACACTCGACAGACATTCTGCACCATGTCCCTGCTTGCCCCGCGGGCGTGGAACTCCCAGTCTCAAACACACACACACACACACACACACACACACACACACACACACACACACACACACACACACACACACACACACACACACACACACACACACACACACACAGAAGACTCCTTTGTTTGCAAATGACATAACAGTGCATCACCCTTCTTTGCCAGACAATTCACATGGAGATCACAGACATGGCAGTATCACAACGAAGGGCTTTTCTTGTGCTGTTTGTCTTGTCTTGTCTTGTCTTGTCTTGGGAGTGTTGCTTAGTTACAGATAGCATTGCACATTTTATTTGGTACATAGTGCTTTTTTTTATTCTGATATGTTAACAGGCTAACCAAACTGACCTGGTGTGGTAAAATGGCATTTTTAAAAAGTCAGCGTCATTGAAAACATATTAGGGAAAAAAAATGGTGCAAAAGTCATCTTCACCTGGATTAACCGTATTTTAATAGAGTGACATGGAATGACATTCTTGTTCTTCACAGCTAGATCAGAGCAGAGGATAAGGAGGAAAGACAGAAAGAGAGAGAGAGAGAGAGAGGGAGAGAGTGAGAGAGAGAGAGAGAGAGAGAGAGAGAGAGAGAGAGAGAGAGAGAGAGAGAGAGAGAGAGAAAGACGAGAGAGAGAAAGAGAGAGAGAGAGAGAGAGAGAGAGAGAGAGAGAGAGAGAGAGAGAGAAACTGTACTCAGTAAGCACATCCCCCACTCATGGCAGTGCTGTGTGCCAGGCTAGCACTCAAGTGCAATAAGTCAACGCAGAGAAGCGGGCAGAGAGAGAAAGAGGGAGTTGTGTTTGCTCGGACAACATCAAAAGCACTTCAGCTGCTTCCCCCAGAGCCCCTCGACAGCCAGTGGACGCAGGTCCGCGGCAGTTCCAGCAGTTTTCATCCCAGACAGCAGGCCAAGGCAGTTGGGTTTCTCAGGACATTCTGGGCCTCGGCTGGGGTGGGGTTGGGCTGAGAAGAGGAGAGGACAGGAGAGGAGAGGCGAGGTGAGATGGGGTGGGGTTGGGTGGGGCAGGGCAGATGCTGCGCAGGTGGTACGTTTGAGTCATTGTAGACATCCACTGTAAACATCGCCGGTCTCCACTTACAAAGCCATCTTTAGACGCTCCAGACTGGAGACAGTGGTGAACAAAAGTCCCAGCTCTCAACAAACACTCAAATACACAAAGCCACTCCCCCCACCCCACCCTGGGAGAGCAGAGAGAGTGGTTGCATGGGTTTGAGGCACAGATGCCAGCAAGCCTGTTTTCGCCCTGTAGACACTGAGTCAGTCTAGATGCCAGTAATGATCTTATTCGACAGGAAGCTGCTTGCACCAAAAAGCGTTTCTCAAGCCAAGCCAAATTACTCAATAAATACATTTGCCTTTCCCAGTATTCTTCAGTATTTGAGAGGCTTAGCTGTGATATCTGTAAATTACTACTTCTGGGAATATGGCAGGACATCAAATGACTACAAATGTGTTTTGTTCCAGTTTTTCCTTCCTTGGCTTTTCATTTAGAACACAATAACCCACATTCTTTGATATGTTCATCATATAATCTTCAGTTCAAAGAATTGTTTTCCCTCTGGAAAAGAACAGGGTCATAGGCATAGGATTAGCCTCTTAAACCAGCCACACACTTGTCTTGGCAGGCCAGTGTGGCATACATCCTTGTAGAAAAGCAAAAAAAAAAAACATGGGATTGTATCTGAGTGTGTAATGGATATTTAGTACACTGGCCTAGCCTAGATTTCCAAAAGAATCGCTCAGTTTTCACAAAAAGCATGAAACTTGATGGCCATTTTACAATCTCAATTAAATATGCTTTATGACATTGATATATTAGAAGTGTAATGTGATTAAATGGCTCTTCAAACTTTTAAATTATTCTAGAACGATGATAGGCAATATTGTCACATTTGGTGTCGGACATATTGGATTTCAAGATGTGAAAAGGTTTGGTGAACCTTAATGCTACAGGTGGATCTACAGCATTAGACCGACAAATCTGTTGCAGGCAGTAAGCCTAAGGAGCCTTACCTGTTGACCTAAAGGGCGGCAAGACAGTATCACATACTCTTTTTAGTTTAACATTTTACACATTGCTATGCAGCAAGTATAGCATTTATAATGCTTTCTTTATTTATCTATTGTCAATGTCGTGGAGGTTGTTCATATATTTGATGGAACAGATGGCTAACCATGACCTATAGATAACCACTTCGTGCAGGCTAATGTTACCTCTCACACATCAGTGCTACATAGAAGACACAGCTATGCTACCTAAGGTCAGCTACTTACACACACTTGTCATGTTGCTCTTACAAAACAGCTATGCTACTACACAATTGGGCTAGGAGTTTCCAAACTGTGTCACTAGATTTTGACTTATGACCAAACATTTTTGACTAGAAACATTTTTTTTTTTAGCATTTTTGTCTTTTCACAACAAGACTGTTTTGCAATAAACTTGCTGACGACACAAAATCGAGAACATTGGTATTAGATTGCAGCAGGTGAAAAATAATCTAAAAAAATTAGCGCTTGCCTTATAAAATACTCCATGACCATACGCTAAAAAGTGCAAATTTGGCAAAATTACAGTGATTGTTGTGTGAACGATCTATGATCATGTATGTTACCAAATTGTTGACATCTGACAAACCATATTCAGCTTTAATATCTGTTAATATCTGTGGTCAATTTGGTTAAAATAGGCATTAAATCAATTTTTATCTTTATCCCCTCTTAAACCTCTTTTAAACCATATCTCCATAGCAAAACTGTTTTTTTTTGGTGTGATAATATATTGGCTTGTCAGTGAGGAATGGGTAGCAGGCAGCTTTCCAGCTGTTTGCAAGCTTAAGAGTTCATTCCTGGCTTGTGCAAACATTTTTAATAGACACTGTTCAGCTGTCACTTTCTCACAGGGTTGTTGTCTCAAATGTGCCATCAAAAATAGCTGGCAGGGTTGCCTAAGCTCTCTGACTGTTTTTTTTTTTTTTAATTAAGATTGAAACTAAGGGTGACACAAATATCACAATATATTGGAGATATGTAAGTCATGGAGTGAGTTATGTATACCGTCCTCTGCCCACACTGGTGACCATATACAGTGGTGTATGTATCTGCCTCCTTTCTAACTTGTCCCTTTTACAGTTTTTGCCCATTGCTTGAACGCAATAGACATATGCTTAAACCAAAGTAACATAACTTGAAGTTGTGTTACCATGCCTTAAACACAGTGTAACCATACCTTAAACACAAACGCTGCTTTACACTTTAGTGGCAATTCTGCAACACCCTTGCTCCTTTTTGCAACACACTTGCTCTTGCACACTACACACTATTTCATACATAAGACACTTCGTTCAAAAATGAAATACCGATGTATCATTGGCAAAACACATCTATTCAAAATACAAAAAACAGTGTTTTATATAAAGTAGACTAGTGTGTTCCTGCTGATATGACAGTGTTTTGATAAGATGCAAGTGTGTGCAATTTTGTCATCAGAGTGACATTGTGACAAAGGATTGTTAGGTTTTGATTGCAGAGTTTCAATTTGACGTAGATGTGAATGGTTTATTTCCGAGTTTTGTGTCTTATGTGCTTGTGTGTAGAGTTTTGGCACAGCGAGCCAAGTTGAACAAAATGTGTTTAAGCAATGGGCAAAAACTGTAAAAGAATACTAGTGCTACTCCCGGTAACTGAGGAGGCTACAGTTTACAGGAACTTACTGCATGCTAGTGAATGCACATAGAAGTACTAGGACAGAAATTATTGTGTCTGTCAAGTCAAGCTAAGTTTATTCGTATAGTGCATTTCATAGACAACGGCAGTTCAATGTTCTTAACAAAAATAAAAGCAAAGAACAATAGGCAAAAGCACAATAAAAAAATTGGTAAAGCATCTGAGAACAGTTTAGTCTTAAGTCTAGATTTGAAACTGTCAATAGTAGAAGCATTTTTTAATGTCTTCTGGAAGTTGGCTCCAAAGCTAAACAGCATAGCAGCTAAGTTGCTTCACCACATTTTGTTCTGACAGCAGGTTTTACCAACAGATGTTTCTGCAGTGATCTTAGAGGCCTAGTTGGTGCATATAGCTGAAACATATCCGATAGGTAATTGATTCCCACCCATCTGTTTGTGAGGATGTTAGGTCCCGAGGGATATCCATTCATTCAACCTTTATTTTTCATTCTCAAGAGTACAATTGAGGGCATCTCCCTCTTTCAATGCGGCCAAGATACATTAGCCATAATATAAACAGAAACCAGGCTAGGCTATTGTAACAAAGTCAACCGGTGATATTAACAAATCCAATTAAAATAATACAATACACATCATAATGATATAAAAATAGAATAATATACCAATGAAATAGACCAAGAACAGTCTGTATCATCCAAAGCTCTGGAGCACCTGCAGAAGCATTGTCCTTTGTGTACACTCGTGTCTTCCCCTTATCCACAGCAGCTGACCCTCCACAGACTTCCTGTGATTCACACCATTGCCTTTATTGGTTGAAGTTACCATGACAACTGTAAATAAAGCTGTAGCCATGAAACGGGTAAATATCCACATGAAACCATGTTCCATATCCAAATGTTTCATTGGTAAGCAGTTACACTGCATGTATGTGTTAAAGTTTTTTCTTTGTAATACATGGGGACGTCTTGCAAATGTCATATGAATATGCTAAACAATTCATCTAAGTCAGACAAGCAGTTCTCCTGCAGATGAAAGTTAGTCACTTAATATTAAGGAAGACCAAATTGTAGACATCAAGTCTTTATTTTTCGCAAGGTGCATTCAGATATTGTGTGTGTCTGCTGGACATGTGAATGTTAGCCAACTCTGAGCTGTGAGTCACTGTAAAAACATCACCCCACCCTCTCTCCTGTACCCACTTCAGTTTATTTAAACAGGCTGAACTTGACAGAGTAATGGAGTAACTGAGAGAGACAGAGAAACAGAGAAACAGAGAGAGAGAGAGGGAGAGAGAGAGAGAGAGAGAGAGAGAGAGAGAAATAGAGAGAGAAATAGAGAGACAGAAAGAGAGGTATAGAAAGAGAGAGAAATAGACAGTGAGAGAGAGAGAGAGAGAGAGAGAGAGAGAGAGAGAGAGAAAGAGAGAGAGAGAGAGAAAGAGAGAGAGAGAAAGAGAGAGAGAGAGAGAGAGAGAGAGAGAGAGAGAAGGAATACTGAAAGACCGGTTGGGGTCTTTTCCATGAAAGTGTTTTGTTTTTTTTGGGGTTTTTTTTTCAGCCATTGCAGTCCACACTCCAAGTATTCAAAACAGAGGCCTGTATGCTGTTCTCCATGACTAGCCTCATACAGTGCCCTGCAGCAAACAGTTTTGCATGCCACGCCCTTAAACACTCCTGCAAACAAACTGTTCAAACAGAGCTATTTCAACCTGTCACTGATAGGCATTCATGCGTCTGCTTTGACTAACAAGTAAACAGCATAGATAGAGTAGAAGCACAAGCTTCTAAGGATTACTATCTCCACAGAGATAAGTAAGGCTCGGCCACTGCAGGCCACTAGTATACTTTGCTGGAGGTAGTCAACGTACTATTCTTTGCAGACTTGTACATTCAGGCAACCAGGACATTGGCACATTAAATGCACACCACCCTTGATAAGTAGTCAGATTGATTATTAACACTACTAGAATCTGTAGTCTTTGATTTAGTGGCATGGCACACATGGCGCACTGTAAGCCATTAGTGTAGGTTACTGGAGGTAGTAATTGTAGCATTCTTTGCAGACTGCACGTTGAGGGAATCAGGGCATTGGCACATTAAATGCTCACCACCCTTGATAAGTAGTCAGACTGATTATTGACACTACTACACAAATCCGTAGTCTTTCATTTAGTGGCACGGCACACATGACGCAACACAGGCCATTAGTGTACAGTGGGTTGCAGGTAGTAATTGTTGTAGTAATTGTAGTAAAACATTCTTTGCAGGCTGTATGTCAAGGCCAATGGACACATTAAATGCGCACCACCCGTGATAAGTAGTCAGGTTAATTATTGCCACTGCTACACAAGTCCGTAGTCTTTCATTTAGTGGCACGGCACACGTGGTGCACCATAACCCACTCCTGCAGGTTTCTGGAGTCATTGTAGCATTCTTTGCAGACTGGTTGCCAAGGACATCAGCACAATAAATGCATACTTCTCTTAATAAGTAGTCATTATTTATTGACACATAAAACCCCTCCTAGTCTTTAATTTAGTGGCATGGCACCCTCTGATGCTGATGTCACACATGAGCACGCCAGCGCTCACTCTGGCACGAACAATGCGGTGGCTTCATTTAGTGGAAAAAGAAACACCTGTTGCCCCAGGTAGTTGATGAGCAAATGCAGTGATGTCATGCCCTGTCACATCACAACAAGCAGAGTCACCAGAGGCCTGGGAACGTTGGTTGTTTGGTCTGTGTTTGGGCTTTGTTTTCCCCTCACATAGGGACAGATAGTTGGCATGACTGTGTCGATTGCAACACATTGAAAAATACATGACTACACCATCTGAAATCAGGGTACACTTTATAATTAATATACTTAACTTAGTTTGACTCCATACTTGCAAATGTTTGAATTACTGTAACAGTGTTTTCTGTTCTTTTTGCACTGGAAGGAACTGTGTTTGTTTTGAAGCTGTTGAATGTTTATATGAAAGCACTTGTCCTGCTTGGCCAGATCTTCCTTGAAAAAAGAGATTTTATATCTCAACAAGACTAGCCTGGTTAAATAAAAGTTATAATAATTTACTTTACTGCCAGGACGATTTAAAGTACTAAAGAGAGAAGTCCGTGTAAAGAATGTCAATAATTATGTTAGGTTGTCACAGAGCGTTATAAGATCGGGAAACAGTGTAATCGTGCAGTACACAGTACATCCGTGTTTAAAGAATGTGGTGAAATAGTATCAACCACAAACATATAAACATTATGAGGGTTCTTTTACTACACTCTGTCTCTCTCTGTCACTCTCTCTTTCTCTCTCTCTCTCTCTCTCTCTCTCTCTCTCTCTCTCTCTCTCTCTCTCTGTCACTCCCCCCCACACTGTTTTTCCTTTTCCTCCTCTCTCGCATGACTCAAGCATTCCGCATGCTGCCTTTGTTGATGTACCATGAGCACTTTACCATGGCAACAACATAAAGGAGCAACATGGCAGTAGCCGGGCCTGACCCTGACCCTGGGATGTTGTGGAGGGCGTGACTTCCTGAATCTTTCTGCTGTGCTGCTACACCGCTTCATTGTTCTGGACCGGCTATGTGGGATTCCAGCCCGGGGACACAGGGACTCCCCCGCCTCCCCACCACATGTGCTGTATTTGCCAAGAAATGATCATCCAGTACCAGGCATTAAATTATGTTAACGTGCTGTCAGTGGCTTTGTGTGCTGTCAGATGCCTGTCAAAGTCAAGAGATCATCATCTGCATGTTTTGTTTTGTTTTTTTCACATTGCAATATTGGTTACCTGTGCATTCCGTAGAGTTGCTCAAGATGTTTTGTGAGAACACCTTGAATAGACGTATGACTCCTAATTCTTGCATAACAATAAGACATGGGAAATAACTGCAACATAGTGGTATTGTCACTTGTATTGTATTGTTTACTTAGATGATCGTAGGTGGTTTGTTTTATTAATCTGCAATGCCATTGTTGTCAAGTCTCTGGCATGTACAATGCTCACCCTGCTATTGCAAAAGCCCTTCATAGCACTCTTCACTGTTGGTACAGACAGGTAACATAAACAGCAACTACTTGTTGGTACAGATTTACTGGTGGATTTACACACTCTTGCTTCAACATCCCACTCAATAGGTTTGGTCAGGTATGTGTGTGTGTGCATGTGTGTGTGTGTGCACGTGTGTGTGTGTGTGTGTGTGTGCGTGTTTGTGTGTGTGTGTGTGCGTGTGTGTGTGTGCGTGTTTGTGCGTGTGTGTGTGTGTGTGTGTGTGTGTGTGTGTGTGTGTGTGTATGTCTGTGTGTGTGTGGTCTGACCACACCCTGCTGGATGTTGGCAGATAGCTGCAGGTAGTTTTCTGTCGGCGGCAGTGCAGCCTCCTCTGGTGGCAGGTAGGCAAGCACACCCAGTTACCAAACCAGGAAGAAACATGCTGCCCAACCCACCAGGTTAAACCTGCTTTGTCATAACTCTTCCTAAGCTAACAATAATAACAATAACAACAACAACAATAATAATAATAATTAAAAAATAACAATAACAGTAACAATAACAATAGTAATAATAATAATAATCTTTACTCGTATAGCACAATTTATACAAGATGACGCTCCAGGGGCTTCAACAGTTTGGCAAGAAAAACACAAGACTACATTTCTTGCAGTCCAGTGGCACCAGAATGAGAAAGTCCATTGGGGCTCTGTCACGGTCAGTTGCTAGTGTCCCCAAGGAGCTGGACACTAGAGATTGAGCTGAAGGTTATCGGGACTGTTCCTACGGAGATATATGTATGGTCTTTTTTTTTTAAACAAACCCAGTATGGTTTCACTCCAATTGAGGTATGTACCAGAAAAAATTGGCTTGCAAATATGAATCACAAAAACAGAAGGTGATTATATTGTTACAGTGCAGTTACTCTGCTTTGTAACTCAATGATAAAAAACTGATACTGATGATGTGTCTTTCCTTCAATATATTACATCTCGATCTATGTTTCGTGGTTGTAGGTAGATAACACACGTTATTTTAAAAGTAAACCACTAGGAGGCACCAAACAGACAGCAGTGTGACTGGAGACTGACACGGTAGAGTACACCTCATCAGTCACACTGGCGCCATAAGGTGGCGTGAAGGTAGGACAATTCCAAGTTCCATTCTCATACTGCTCTTACTGCTCTTACTGAGAACAAAATCAGCATTCATTACCATTATTATGTATTTAGCAAGGTGGTGGATTATATTTCATGCTCTAACCGGGCTGAAAATATTGAATGGTTCCTCTATCTCAAAAAAATAATGTAGGCTATTTTATATCATGATGAAAAGTACAACATATACCAGTTATGTCTTGTCTAAGCCAAGATGACACTTGTTGCCTAAAGGACTCATGTTTTGTTCCCCCAGACAACATTTTCCTCAGGTTAGCAAAAGCACAGGATTGAGCTCTGGGGAGGAGGGTGGATGCTGTTACTTGGTGTCTGGGGGTCTGGCCCTTGATTTGCAATCAGCATGCTGCAGACCTACCCTTAGATTTAAAGCAACCCTAAGTAGTTATCGTCTTCGGTCGCCCTACAGGTTGGAAGGCGATTTTGTCTCTCATTCGAACTACAAAGAAACGGTCCGCTCCTCCAAACTTACTTAGTGCAGTTATAGACCATGGAGGGCAGCGAAGCGAATTCAGGAGTGCCTTTCACCCAGTTACAAGTTGGTAAACCATTGAAACAATTTTGGAGACTTTATTTTAAGGTTTAAAAAAATACTTAGTGTTGCTTTAAGCCTATTCACATCAGAGCCTGATAGATGGGGGGTGGGGGCAGAATAGACTCTATTTGTACCTCTTTCTCATGTTACAGGCAAAGATAATATGTCATTGTACAAAAAAAAAACAACAGCATCATGGTGGTGATATGACACATGGCGCCAGTATCACTTTATATGAAAGCACGAAGTCACATTGGACGTGTCAGTGCTAGATGAAATTAAATAAAGCATTCCTATCGCATGAAGACTGGCGGCTTGATGAAAAAAAAAAAACACAGATTGTTATGAGATCACAGGGTGTATTCCAAGAACATAGATCAGGCACAAGCCTAGGTGAATTAACTTAGAGGAAGTGGAAACCCCCTGACAAAAGAGCTCTGCGTATTGGGTGTGCCAGCAATACTTTGTATAGCTCTGCTGTGGCACATTGCTTCCCTGCTTGTACGTTCTGTTCTTCTCTTGTATTTATTTGACTTGCCTACACACCACAAGGTGCTCTGGTCTCCAGAGGTTTGTTGTGTAGGCAAATCACATAAATACAAGAGAGTAAGAGGACGTACATTTTTCAGCTGAAAAAAAAAAAAAAAAACTCAGTTTCTCAAATGTATTTAGGCACTACAAATAAGTGAACTAACATGTTTACATTCATGCAAGAAAACTAAATCGAATCCAGTCAAGTGAAACAAGAAAACTACACATCCTGAAACTGTTGGATATATACTGTACATAAAACCTCTCCACACCTCCCTAGGGCAGGTCCCACCCCACAGACCGCTTCCCTTGATACATAGTTCTCGGTACGCTGTCTTCTCTTGCATGTTTTGCCTTGTAAGACGAGCAGGCCAATTTTCTGCACTCTTGCAGGCTCCACTGCGGAGGACTCAGACTCAGCCAGGACATGCTGGAGCTGTGATTGATGCTCCGCCGCTACCCCCTTTGTAACACTGCCACACTGTTTTTTTTGTTCTTTGTTTTTGATGCATCATGTAGGAACCAGCACAGACATGCACTTTTGGGGTCCAAGCCATGAATTTAGCTCTGTTTGCAGTGACTAATATATTTCCCACACACAGACACACACACACAGACACACACACACAGACACAACACACACACAGACACGCACACGCACACATTCACACAACACACAGACAGACACACATACACACACATATTCACACAACACAGACACACACACACACATTCACACAGACACAGACACACACACACACACACACACACACACATCCACACAACACACAGACACAGACACACACACACAACACACAGACGCACAGACACACACACACACACACACACACACAACAAACACACACACACACACACACATGCTGGTATTTTCAATTCTTAAACTGACCAAATTTAGCCATGAATATGACACAGTTGTCTGAACTGATCTTCTCCAGATTCTGTGCTCAGAACCCAAACCCATGCAATAAATGCATTTCTTGAAAACCAACACAGAGTGCTGTCTCCTCCACAGGCGTCTGTAAGAGCTTTTCAGTTGAATAATGTCTCAGTACAACTGGAGATGCTGCTGGGAACCTCTTTGATCTGCACAACCCAGCGCCAGAGGGCTGTTGGACACTGTGAAAAGGTCCTCTGTACTGAGGGTAGATTTGAAGCCAAGGGTCATCTCATCGCCAACAGAAAAAGAAAAAAAAACAACGCTCCCAGAGCGGGACCAAAGACATTTTAGAAATATTTGTGGCTCCAGATATTTCGGGACCTGTTCCCAAAGATGGCATGGACCTCGCTAAAGAAACCCAAGAGGAAACCTCATGGCTGAGTTGTGTGCAGCAAGCTCATGTGACTCCTCATTGTCTGCGCAGCCTGCAAACACTGCTGTCAGTAGGTGGAGACTCCAAACCAAACATAGCTATTCTATTTTATTTATATTGAACATAACTAAGACTGAAATATTTGACATCTTTTAAGATTACAGTTTTTGCCCATTGCTTGAACGCAATAGACATATTCTTAAACCAAAGTAACATAACTTGAAGTTGTGTTACCATGCCTTAAACACAGTGTAACCATACCTTAAACACAAACGCTGCTTTACACTTTAGTTGCAATTCTGCAACACACTTGCTCCTTTTTGCAACACACTTGCTCCTGCACACTACACACTATCTCATACATAAAATTTGGGCAAAACACATCTATTCAAAATACAAAACACATACAAAATACACTACACTCAGACACGCACCTGAAAATATTTACTTACAAAAGTATTGCAGAGTTTCAATTTGACATAGATGTGAATGGTTCATTTCCAAGTGTTGTGTGATATGTGCTTGGGTGTAGAGTTTTGGAACAGCGAATTTTGCAAAATGTTTAAGCAATGGGCAAAAACTGTAAAAGAGTTTAGTGGAGGAACATAAACCAGTTATAATTTTTTACTTAAATATATATTTCTGAATTCAACAAACTCCCCTTCTCCCATTTGTTCAGTGACTAGTGTACGTAGTTGTCATATGGGCAATGTAAGCTACTGGAAACAGAGCAATGGCATTAAACTGTCATTGATCCGTGATGACACGGGTGTAAAAAACAACTCAACACAAACAGGTCTGGCAACATGGCCTAGTATGTTCTGTTTACTGTACATAGCACTTCCCTGTTTCTTTGGCCATCAAGCTTGTAGTAGAACAACCAAAGCTGTGCTGGTTCCATGGCTAATATATTTTTAAAGATGGCGTTATGGCCTTGTGACCTTCTTCAGATCATTACAGTAAAACCCCAAAGACCAAATACATTACAGTTTTTGCCCATTGCTTGAACGCAATAGACATATGCTTAAACCAAAGTAACATAACTTGAAGTTGTGTTACCATGGCTTAAACACAGTGTAACCATACCTTAAACACAAACGCTGCTTTACACTTTAGTTGCAATTCTGCAACACACTTGCTCCTTTTTGCAACACAGTTGCTCCTGCACACTACACACTATTTCATACATAAGACACTTCGTTCAAAAATGAAATACCGATGTATCATTGGCAAAACACATCTATTCAAAATACAAAACACATACAAAACACACAACACTCAGACACACACCTGAAAATACTTACTTACAAAATTAAACACCAATCAGCCAGCTACAAAAAGGCACTAAAATAAAATCTTTCCCACATTTTTTGAACCACTCAAATAACAAAACAATGGCTCAGTTGAGGAGAGCGTGGACAGAGAAGACAAATGTGTGATAACATGCAAATAACATTGGTTGACCACCTGGAAAACCCTAGGTTGAGACATGCCACCAAATTGGAAAGAGATGATGCTTACAGTAGCTTTTTGTCTCCAACAACACTGTGTTTTACCGTGTTTACTGTGAACATGATTCTTTGTAGAAAATGATTGTGTTTCAATTTTCAACATGCAACATTGCAACAAGCAAACACTTGCGTACTTGCATACACACCAGCGTACTGACTAACGTTGTATTGCAAGTCCAAATTTGTATCAGTTAGTAAAATATATTTAGTGAACAGTATTAGTCATGTGTTGTGTTTCGTGAATGTATTCATGTTATTTATCAATATTTCTCAAAAGATAATGTCATTAGAAAAGTCAGAATGTTACAGCATGTTTACAGTAGGATTGAACCGCAATACAGTTTATGGCTGCTTACGTATTGTGAGAGATGCTTAGCGAGAGTGATGCTTACTATATGCTTAGCATGAAAAGACATTGCTTGTGATGTTGATGAGATCCTGTGGCCAGACCCCAACACACGGCAAGAACCATAAGCCCACTTACGCACAATTGTGTCCTTCTATATGTACATTAGTGTATTGTTACCTGGTCCCCTGGAGGTGATTGACCAGGTATTGCAATCACCCTGTCGGTGTGTGTGTGTGTGTGTGTGTCTGTGTCTGTTCGCCCGCAATTACCTTGTCTGTCCACTTGGTGGACCAGGTTGCCATTTCTGATTGTGGTTGTTTTGTTGTTGTTTTTGCTTACAGTTTTTCTCAATTGCTTAAACACATTTTCTGAAAACATGCCTCATATTCTCAGAACTCTACACACAAGTCAAAAAAACACACACACAATGGGCAAAACCCCTAACTTCTCCTGCAAAATGAAACTTTGCATTCAATTATTTTTATTTCCTCTCAAAATGCTATTTTGTTGTCAAATGACAAACACAAACCATCATATGAATAGACATTTATAACAACCAGTTGAACCCTGATGTGCTTAATGTAAAACACTATTATAAATGGAAAACACTTCTTCTCCATTCATCATAATGATTTAGGCCTTTTTGTGTTCAGTGTTACACTTGCTACAGACAGTATATACATAAGTGTGCTATATTTTAGAATATTGTTTTTATACTCAGAACGCACATATACATTGTTACAAATATATTTTATTTTTCCCACAAAAACAGTGTACACACTGTGCATCCCAATCAACACAAAGCTGCACCTACAGTGGTCTACATACAATAGAACAGAAGAATTTACTGTAGCCTATACAATTACAAAAAAAATTACGCTGCATCCTTTCTTCTGTTTTTGTGTGGCCACAGCACCTCATCCACATCACATGCAATGTTTTTCCTGGCCTAGCAGCGAATCCATCCATGAAAAGCATCAATTGCTATATTTCCACATGCGTCTTCCATAGCTTAGAGAAAGGGTACACGCATTTGTGGATTTTGGTCATACACTTTCATCTCCAGTCAAAAAAATCCTCAATTGTGTTGAGGATTGTAGAATATGGAGAGAGATACGTAAACAACTACTGTAAAATAATTTCGTTGACCAAATGGTCAACCAAAATGGCTCTGATCTCATCTAAGATTACGGTCCTTTCTCGTCCTCGTCCGTGTCCTCCCCGTCCTCCTCCTCTTACTCTCACTCCTCTAGCTGTGGCTCTGCCTCTTCCAAAGCTCTGATAGCTAATTGTAAAGCTGTGTGACAGGTGTTTGACTCATGTGATGAGTCAGTGTACATAGTAGGGCAATTGACTTTAAAACTTTGAATCACTGTGTGTTCCTTGTGAAAACAAGAGATTTCTGTCATGAAAATTGTGCCAAACGCAGAGAATTGTCTATAGTGTATTGAATAAAGTGTGTTTTACAACTGCAATTTCAGTGCAAAGCAGGAATTGTGTTCGTAGTTTAGCAGAATCAGTTAATGGGGTTGGTGCATGAGTTACATGTTGTGGTCATTGTGTCTGAAGTACAAGGAATTGTGTGTAAACAATTGAGAAAAACTGTAAAATGAATTTACTGCACTGTAAAGTAGACTACTGTAATGCACATTATTAAGTATTTCATTTTTTTGTTGTTGCGAAGACATGCCTTCTGCAGAACTGAATAAAAACGAAAGACTGCAGTGTTTTATATAAAGTAGACTAGTGTGTTGCTGCTGATGTGACAGTGTTTTCATAAGATGCAAGTGTGTGCAATTTTGTCATCAGAGTGACATTTTGACAAAGGATTGTTGGGTTTTGATTGCAGAGTTTCAATTTGACATAGATGTGAATGGTTTATTTCCAAGTGTTGTGTCCTATGTGCTTGGGTGTAGAGTTTTGGCACAGCGAGCCAATGGGCAAAAACTGTAATAGAAATCATATAACACTTTGAATTAATGTCTTTCCTAGACCCCTTGATGACAGAGCTCCTTCCATATGATCAAGGGATTTTTGAAGCACCCCCAATAGTCCTGACTAAGGCGTTTTAAAGCTGCTGAAGTCTTTCATTTAGTATTGTATGTTAGTATTTTAACTGACTATTTTTTCAGAAAGAAAGTTTGCCAGAAAGAAAAGTTTTCTAGTTTCTTTCTGTGTAGGTGTGGTTTGCCGCTGGGTACATTCTCTTCAGGATTTTTCTAGAACAACAGCCTAAGGCTCTGATCACATAGAACAGGTTATCTTGCAGTGAGAGGCGCCTTTTTTCTAATTATTTTCTTTTTTTGTGCTCCAGGTGCCTAACATGTTATTGAGGTTACCACAAATAAAACCCATGCACAAAAGCTTATTGAAGCTTATTCTGTTCTCTTTCCAGTGATGTCATCATTTATTCCCGTGAACACAAGTGGAATTGTGAAAAAAAAATGCCATGTTGACTACCTGAAGTTCAAATGCACCATTAAAATATTACCAAAAATTACCTAAATGTGATTTTCTCAGGTTTTCAATTATAAAAAGGTTGTCATCCTAATGAAATGGGATGAAAATGAAAAGGGATGTCATATTTAAATGGCTATTGCTTGACAACTGTTGTGTGTCTGACCAAGAAATGGCTTGTATTTTCAGTGTTACCAAAATCTCAATTTTGAATTTTGGGTCACCGTGACTCATTTAGCCAAATCTGGTTAAATTATTATTTTATCTGTTTCATATTACATTAACACTACTTTCATAGCTGATGAAATGCTCTGGTATATTTCAGTGTTTTTTTAAGTGTTTCACAGGGTGTCTCAAAAGAAGGCTTCTTGCAAGTAAAAAAGTATATCTTTTACATCTATCAGAAGACAACGAAGTTAGATCTGACATTTAAGCCTCTGTTTTTGAAAAACACAGTATGAGATATACCTGTTGTGACTCATCTTTTTCGGCTGATCCATTTATCTTTCTTTTGGAGCATGGGAGAGTGCAAAGCATGCAATAGCATCAGTATTATTTCCTGATGAGTGAAAGCATGAATGCCGGCATTCTGTCCCTTATCTCTCTATTCAGGTGTCAGTTCTTCGACACCTCCTCACTACCTCATACTAGTGATGAAGGAAGAGGTGGTGGTGGGGTGGGGTGGGGGTTGTCTTTGTAGAAATCGTGTTGTTTGAGGAACATGCAGTGTGGTGGGGGGACAAATTCTTTAAGTCATACACACTCATTGTCCTAAGGCCTTGCTTTATGAGAAAGCAGTGGCATGCAGTCAGACTACTGTGGGTGTTGATGTTTTGTCTCTGGCTTTAAGCTAAGCACTGAAAGACAACTCCTTTTCAATAATTTAATGTATAAAAAAGACCTACAAATGTTCTTTCATGCCAGATGCAATTCCCAATGTCAACAAGTCTTTCCTGTAGATATGGTCTGTTTAAGTGGATTGATTGAAGTGTGCCTATTCCATGTATTTTTATGTTTTACAGGTGACACCAAGGACAATTTCCATGCAGGTCATGACAGTAGTCTATTCAAATAAATTCAGTTCAATGATATTCAGTATTCCTTCTTTTGTGTTATCTGTTTGTCTTGTATTTATTTATGTAAAGTACACTAATATGCCTGCAGGTATGAAATATTGTATGGACAAACTTGTTTTACAGTGGGCTAAGACACTCATACTAACATATTAACCACCTTCAGAGCACTGGGCCTGACTAGTTGTTCATGTGTTGCTGTCTTCTGAGTCAGGATTGCCCAGGCCGATGGGCGTCTGCCATAATGTTACCTTGCATAATCACCTCTTTTCAAAATACTAATAGACATTGGTGTTATATGGATGTCCTCTTGGCTTTGCTATGTAAGGGATAATGGACGACACGGTGTTCGGATATGAGAAAGTTAATGCACGTTCGAGGTGGTAATGCGGTCACGACGCGAAGCGTCTTGTGTGATGTTAATTTCAGGTAATCATTTCCACGTTTTAATCCCTAAAACAAACGTATTTGTAGAACTACTTCCATCTGGCACAATATGTGTCTTTTCATAACTTACTGGACAAACTGCCGTTGCTAATTCCAAACTGGAGGTTGCTATGGCCAAGACCCAGTCGTTAGTTCCATGACTTTAGTTGTCAAGCTAGCTATTCCAAAGTTCTGTTAAGCCTTGCTTAGTAAAATCACGTTAGTAGAGAGTCCAGCATGCAGCGTGACAGCACTAAAAGACAATCTCAGAGGCATAACATGTTGCAACTCTGTGTTCTTTGCTCGTCATTTGCTAAAGCTGTCACGTCTTTACTTGTTTATTTACAGTTCACCACGAACATGGCGCATTGATACATAAACATAATAAGGTCGGAAAGCAGGGACTACTTCATGGCTGTGCGTATATAGAAAGTTAATAACCGTTCTAAAGGACGCATCACAAAGTGAAATTGAACGAAGCCGTGGTATAATTCAATATATACAGTACTTACCACAACAGGTAGGCCTAATGTCCAAACCCCATCCACCAAGTATGACTCACGACTGCAACTCTGCAACATGCTCATGCCTAGATCTAAAATACTGATTTTTACATAAAGTCATACATACAAACATACATACATAGGGTACATTCATTCATTCATACATACGTATACATACATACATACATACATACATACATACATACATACATACAAACATTCATACATACGTACATACATACATACATACATACATACATACAAACATACATACATACATACATACATACATACGTACATACGTACATACATACATACATACGTACATACGTACATACATACAAACATACATACATACAAACATACATACATACATACATACATACGTACATACGTACATACGTACATACATACATACATACGTACATACGTACATACGTACATACATACATACATACATACATACGTACATACGTACATACATACATACATACATACGTACATACATACATACGTACATACATACATACATACATACATACATACATACATACATACATACATACATACATACGTACATACATACATAGGACGAGGACAACAATAAATCACAACTTGGCCAATGAGATTTTTGAGATTTTGATGAGACATTTGAAACTGTTGCTAATCTATTTTATAATCTTAATGCCATCTTATCTATATTTACTCAAGCAACAGCCTAAACAAAAAAGATTATCAACAATGCAACAGAACTCAGAGATAGGATTATTACTAAAATGCTGCAAATGCCACGTTTAACAGTGTTCATAAACTATGTTGAGGAATGAAGAGAAACGACGGGAATTAGGTTGCCCTTTGTGTTACAAACAATGTCGTATGCCAGTTAATGTTGAGGCATACGTAAGCATATTTTAGATGACTAACTTTATGTTTTAAATGCTACAGAGTTTTCCAATTGTGACGGCTAACCCTAACCTCTGATAACTGTTTAAGATGCTTCATTGCACTACAAAAAAGAATTTCTGCAACCATCTACATGTTTGTCACTATTGTACTGGGAATTCTGGGGAGGGGTGCATGTTGAAATGGTTTTGTCATCTCACTGAGCCAGTCTGTGGACTGACAAATTGGTTGTGTGTCTTGTTTACCCACTGGCTGTCTCCGTCATTGTTTTACGAGAGCTTAACAGATTTGCCGTCAAACTGCCGCAGGTGTTGATGTTTCGAGATGAATGCGTCTCTCAAGGCGTTGCTGACAGGTGGCCATGGCAGATGAAGCAGGTTATGTTCATACTCTAACCCTGAACATTTTGTTCTATCTGTTCAGTCATGATGCATGCAACATGATGTTCATTGGTGCCCTACTAAGGGAAAACTGCCTTTACTGTGGTTCACCTGCAGTCACAAAACTCTAGGTAGAATGATGCATAGAATGCTGCATACCTCACAAATTCAGCTATGAATTTTGGGCGTTTGGGCTTCCGAGATATAGTCAGGTCCAAGTGATTTCATTAGTGTGTAGACTATGCCTGTATCCGAATATTCAGTGGGCACTGCCTTCTAGTCAGTGCCTACCATTCAACCATTACAGTAGTAGGTTCTACATAGCAAGCGAGTTAGTAGCAAGTACATTTTGGACGTACTACAACAGAGACATCTTGCCAGTCCTTTGACCGGGAAGTTTTGACATTATCCATTTTAGGGGAGGGGGGGGGTTTCAAACCTCGAGGTGGCTAATGGAATAGCGTAGTGTGGTACACTTGCAGACTGCAAAATTCTGCCGGAATCCACAAGCCATCGTGGTACCTTTCACATTCTGCTGAAGCCTACTGAGGTATTTGGACATGCTAGGTTGTGGCTTCCTGATTTTTGTACATTACATAAGCAGCTAGTTGGAATGTGAGCATTATTTCTTTGGTGTCCTATAGTAGAGATAAACTGCTAGTGCATTATCTAGGGAACAAACTAGTATAACTCATACACTATATAGTGAACTATATGGTGACTTAGTGAGCATTTTGGAGACTTGTTATGTTTAACCTGCAGTCATAAAACTCTAGCAATGATATGGACTGCAGTGCTTCAACCATGTCCTTGGGGCTTGGCCCTTACAGCTTTTCAGATAATAATAATAATAATAATAATAATAATAATAATAATAATAATAATAATAATAACCTTTACTTGTATAACACAATTCATACATAAAAGATGCAGCTCAAAGTGCTTTACATTTTGGCAAGGTCACCAGAAGACAACATTTCTTGCAGTCCAGTGGCGTTGGGGTGGATGAATATAGTAACAAAATGACGTAGTGACGCAATGCCCCGTTAATGCAGGCTCTTGCATGACGCAATAATGTAATGTCATAGTGACGCAATGGCCCGTTTATGCAGGCTCTTGCGTAGTGTAGTAATGCACTGTCACAGCAACGCAATGCCCCGTTGATGCGGGCTCTTGCATGAACACGGGTAAACTGTCCTTGTAGGCCAGAGGCGCTAGAACTATGCAATGCCCTGTTGATGCGGGCTCTTGCATGAACACAGGTCAACAGGTAAACCAGAGGCGCTAGAACAAGGAAACCAGAGGCGCTAGAACAAGGAAAGTTCATTTAGGCGCAGTCGAGTTTTTAGTGTCCCCAGGGAGCAACAGGGGTGAGGAAAAACTCCCATTTTTTATTTGTGTGAATTCAAGGAAGAAACCTCAGGTATCAGTGAGGAAAACTCCCGGTTTTTCTAGAAAGAAACCTCAGGCAGAACCACGTCCCCCGGGGGAGCCCATCTGCTTTGGCTGGTAACTGGTAGGCCTTTGATCTGAGCAGGGAAGTCTGTCTGATGGGACTTGGATCCGAGCAGTTAGGTATAGGCAAGGTAGGTAGGTCTTTAGTTGTCATTTGAAGACGTACCTGTAGATGGATTCTGCTTCTCTGATGTGCTCTGGTAGGGCATTCCATGTCTTTGGGGCATAGTTTGAAAAGGCTGATTCCCCGATCCTTTTGGGTGGTGTGTCTGGAATCGTCAGGAGACCGGCATCAGCGGATCTAAGGGCTCATGCAGGTCCAGATGTCTAGTGACCATTAGCTCTAATTGATAAGACAGATGTTCAAATATTTAAAGCCGTCTCAGTGGGTAGGGCAGCTGTGGTCTAGGGGTTAGAGCATTGGTCTTGGGATTGCAGAGTCACAGGTTTGAATCCTGCTTTACCCCTGGCTGAAATGCCCTTGAGCAAACCATCTAACCCCACACTGCTCCAGGGACTGTAACTGTATGTCGCTCTGGATAAGAGTGTCAGCTAAGTGTAATGCAAGGAGGTAGGCTATTTTGTATGCCAAAACTATGAGAGGTTGCCTGACAATACATTCATCATGACATTGTCATTGTAGTAGTTGTAAGGATAAAAACAGCACAGCCTAAAGAACGTGTGGTATGAGCCTTTAGTAAATTAAACACTAAGTTGTTTGTCTGTTCTCTCTCTCTGTTTTGCCAGTGCACTGGTCACATTCATCTCATGTCTGAGGATGAATGTATGTCCTCATAGGCCTCTACAGCAAATAGTGTGTGTGTGTGTTTACATGTCAAATGACGAAGAAAATTTCTTTAACTCACAAAGAGGAAAAAATGGAGAATGTCACCATATTGGAATGAGGCGATGGGTCAACACCCTAACATCCCTTCACACAGTCTCCTTCTCAGTTAATCAAAAAGATAACCAAAGCACACAGACACACACACAGTGACTTTCAAGGCAAACAAAGCCCAACTTTGGCCTCAAATGTATATTTATTCTCAATTATGCCTCTATGCAGACATGTCTAACATGTTAGTGCACATTTCTGTCGTATGATAGAAAAGGGATGTTTAAGAGTTGCACCCACCATGAAGACGACCTTAGAAACGTACTCTTCAGTTCCCTGTGAATGTCCTCTGTGTTGTGAGTTTATGCAGACAATATGCCCTTAGTCCAAACTCTGTTAATCTGAGGTATTCGATGCTCAGAGCAGACATAATTTATACACACATGTCACAGAATACAAATGTCACAGAATGCATCATCTGTCATTATGGTGTACAGACTGTGGCATGAGGGCTATGAAGACAACGCTGATGAATAGCCAACTTCTTTCAGCCTCCCTTAGATCAACAGTGGCTCAAAACTAAATATATTTAGTTAATTACATTTTATATAGCTTGATAGATTTAGATATTCTCCACAGACACAGATTGTTTTTTTCCAACCAATTAGAGAAATTCCATTCAAGACATGCAAGACAAATTTGATCCAAGTTATAGTTGTTTCTTTAAACCATATATCGATTGCTTCAAATCTTCTCTAACTCTGCCAAAGAAATATACTAAAACCTTGTCATTTTCAAATGTGTCAGTTTGGATTAAAATTGCCTTTATTTTGACATGTTTTACTTCATGCTCAGGGGAATGACCAAGGACTTCCTGTCCGTTACCCCAACCTGTAGCTATACCTCAGAGTATAATCTACCCAAGGCAATCGTTTTTGCCAAAGAGCCATGGGCCATAGACACAATGCACCTGACCAAAACAGTGTGTCTACCCTTAAGTACACAAAAGCAGAGGGGTGTGAGTGACCTGTCATTGATGTTGTTTGTGCGTGGACCATTCCAGAAATGTTTTCCATTCAGCAACAGAAAAAGGCACATCAGAACGCTGCTGTGCAGGTTGTGCAGGTTGGAGGAATTCCACCCCTATTAGCACCTTTCAACCTGTACCCCAACCCTCACCCCCACCCCCCACCCCCCATCTCTCCTCACCACACACACACACTAATACACACACACACACACATAAGGACATTCCACCCCTGTCTACACCTCTCCCACCTTTACTCCAGCCTCCACCCCTCCCCACCACCCACACACACACACACACACACACACATACTCATGTCCCTACACACCCACCTCAGACCCACCCATCCACCTACACACAGGTGGTGAGGGCTAGCCTGTTATGTCCACAGGTGAGAGTGTGATGCCCCTGCCACCCCCCCTCCAGGTTCACCCAGGGGGCAGGTGCTTAAATAGGGAGCCTCTCCTCTCCTCCACTCACTCACTCACTGACTCCCTCACTGACTGAGACTCCTGCAGCCTGCAGTCTCCACATCCTCCTAATCGCTCTTCCAGACGTCTCCTGTGATACACCACCGTACCGACGCCATGTCCTTGAGCACCAGATCCTACGGGCAGAAGACCCTGAGCGTGTACGGGGGCGCCGGGGGCCGAGGCACCCGCATCTCGTCCTCCACTGCCGGGGGGGGCCTCTACAGCTCCGGGGGCGGCTTCATCCTGGCGGACGGGCTGCCGAGCGCGGCGGGCCTGGACCTGCACGTGGGCGCCAACGAGAAGGCCACGCTGCAGAACCTCAACGACCGGCTGGCCACCTACCTGGAGCGCGTGCGCACCCTGGAGAAGGAGAACCGCGAGCTGGAGCACAAGATCCGCGGGTGGTACGAGCAGCGCACCGTGGCCACGCACGACCACTCCGGCTTCCTGGCTAGAATCGACGGCCTGCGCGGCCAGGTGAGGGGGGTCGTAGTGGGGGTTTGTGGGAGGTGGGGGAAGGGTGGGGTTAAAGGGGGTGGGGCCAAAGTTTGGGCCAAAGTTAGGACACAAGCAGAGAGACTGATGGATAATGAGCTAGCAATCATGATTTCAGTGCCATATTTAAAAACAACAAGGTTCAACATAATGTTATCTTATAAAAAAAAATATATATATATATATATATATATATATATATATATATATATATATATATATATATATATATATATAATAATAATAATAATAATAATAATAATAATGTATATAATCTTAAACACAAAACGTAGCCTCTAAAACAACAAGAATTAGCCTCTAAATTACCTTTTGGGAGAAAAAAGACATTCAAATTCAACTGGACTTGTAGGCAACAGCAAAACAAAAACCTGGGCAATGCCTTTATCTGCTAAAAGCTATTGGAAATCAGTGAAGTGGAACTGCTTTAGTGGACTTTGTAAAAACTATAGAGGGTGGCCCGTATCTAACTGCCAGTCAATGCTGAATACCTGCTAGACAGTTGAGCTTGTTTGTAGTATTTATAGTATCAAGTTTCTGGGCTGCCTGTGTGTGGGCTTTGAA
>CM050198.1:25462261-25484761 GCA_027475355.1 Coilia nasus
AACAAACAAACAAACACCGATGATTACATAACCTCTGCTGGCGGAGGTAATAACTACTTCTTAATATTCTAATTCTCTTTATGTTGCATTTGTTAACTCTTACTTAACACCTTGTTTATTATTTGGTAACCATTGCCTTCACACTATTTGCAATCAGTAAATCATTTATAAACATATCTACAAATGTTAAAGCAGACAGAGAAGATCATATACACAGAATAATTTAGAAAAAAAAGATGATAGACAGACAGACAGAAAGGCAGCAGGCTGAGAGATAGACAGCAGATAGCATAAAGACAAACAGTCAAACATACAGACAGATAGCCAACCGACATCCAGACAGATGTGTGTCAATATGTTTAGACATGATTTACTGATGAGAAATAATGTAAAAGCAATGGTTACCAAATGATGAACAATGTGTTAGAGTTAAAGTAAGAGTTAACAAAGGCAAAATAAATGTTTATTAGGAAGTAGTTATTACAAAGTGCTACCAAGTTTTATAGTGCTATTGCTTAAGATTGCTTAAGACAGATTAAGGGTACTGGTAATGCAAATGCACTGTCCAATCAAGCTTAGTCTGTGACTCTGCTGTCACAAGATTTTTTTTAGCATGCCTAGTTGCACTTATTAAAATGCTGTACAGTAAGATAGACAGATACACATAGTCTAGCACAATGAAGTAAAATATATAGGACATAAATGTCATGAAGTTGGTCCACATGTAACTCCACTGATGTAACTCCAGTTAACTCGACTGTTCCTTTTCTCCCAGATTACTACAGTGGAGCAGGAGGTGGTCACCCAGAACGAGGGCCTGATCGCCTGCCGCAATGAGATGAAGGAGCTCAAGAGCACCCTCCAGAGGCTGCAGATTGAACTGCAGTCCCACATCAGCATGGTAAGCCTCCCATGCCCATACTCTCTCTGTGTGTTACACACACACACACACACACACACACACACACACACACACACGCGCACACACACACACACACACACACACACACACACACGCACACACACACGCGCGCGCGCGTGCACGTATGCACTCACACACACACACATGTATGCACACATACACACATGCACGGATATACACACACACACAAACAAATGCACACACACACATATTCATGTATGCACACATGCATGGACACACATACACACACACACTTAGGTATATAGAGAGACATTAAGGTGAGGCACCCAAGGTAAAATGAGACACACATAGTGTCAAACTAAATAAACATCGCATCTTGGCGTGTGTATTCTGTGGATGATCTAGACGAATTTTCAAGTTCTGCTTGGCTTCCATGGTTCATCACGAGTCATCACTGTGAGACACATTCAAACCAAGCTACAGTACACATCATTTAAAACCTTCAGGACCGAGTTCAAGAAGTTAAAATACACACTAAATACACATCGCATCTTAAAATGTGTATTCTGTGGATTATCTAGGCTACCTTGCAAGTTCTGCTTGGCATATGTTCATCCGTGGCACATAAAATTATGAGTCATCTCTGCATGACTCATTCAAACCACGCTACACATCATTTAAAGCCTTCAGGGTCCAGTTCAAGAAGTAAAAAAAAAGGCATTTGCATGTTAGGGCAAAGCAGACTGAGGCAGAAAGAAAGAAAAAAAAAAGGTGGAAAAAAAACTTTGAGCATACGGGCATGGTACTGATCAGCACGCCAACTTATTGTGACTTGGACAAGATACAGGAAAACTTCAGCTTATTTGCCACACAAAAACCTCAGGGCATACGAGAAAACAAGAGCGAGTCTGTTTGGGCTGCAGAACATGGCGCAAACGGCGTGCGTCAGACCTTCTGTGTTCCACGATGTTTAAAGCACTTTTACGAGTCCCCGGTCGAACATTTTAAGTAATGGAAGCTGACGACCTCATGGAGATTAAAGCAGTGTATGGTGTTATGTGTTCCACATCATTGATGGGTGGCCTTGAATTGTAAGTGTGACATTTAATTATAAAATGGTTGTTAACGTTATTTTTTTTTTTTCCATTTTTGGAGCAAATTCTCCCCAAACATTAAAACTGTTTGGAAATTTGAGCATAATAGTATGTTAACTTGTATATGTGACATTTAATGATGAACTGGTTGTTAACCTTACACATCAACTAAGGCGCCTGTGCCATTTATCCAGGGACCTGGGTTTGAGTTCGTCCCAATTCCACCCCATCTCTTTCTCCCGCTCTTTTTTCGCTAGTGAAGACGAAAAAGCCAGAAAAATAACTAGACTGTATATAAAACAAGCGCAATCAGAGATGGCAACCTGGCCCCGCCTACTGGGTGGACAGATACAAACACACCTACACACAGACAAACAGACAGACACACACACACACACACACACACACACACACACAGATGGACAGGGCCATTGCAATACCTGGTCAATACCTCCGGGTACCGACCAGGTAACTATTTATACAAATTGGTTGTTAATGTTTCTCGTCAACGTCTACCTCCGACAGAAAAACTCCCTGGAGGGCACTCTGGCTGAGACCCAGGCTCGCTATGCGGCCCAGCTGGCCAGTCTGCAGGCTACCGTCAGCGCGCTGGAGGCTCAGCTCAGCCAGCTCCATGCCAACATCGCTAGCATCCGGCAGGAGTACGACCAGCTGCTGGACCTCAAGACCAGGCTGGAGCTGGAGATCGCCGAGTACAGGAGGCTGCTGGACGGAGAGGAGAGGTAAGGGTCCATACACCCTGGCCATCATGACAAACACGACAAACTACATGTTAGGAAAACGTACAGCTTCAGTTTATCGCTGCTATACTTTTAAATTCCTCTACATGCTGGCCTAATTGATTGCCCTCTTTTTACACTGGTGCATTAAATATCCACAAAACCATAATGTGGTATTTGTGAATGTACTGAATTTAATCAGAATGTCCATGATATAATTACCTGGTACTAATTCCCTTTTCGATTTTCTTTTTTTTTCTTCCCAGTGACACTCAAAGTAAGTCTCTTTTCTTTTTTTCAAAGATGTAGTGCATTTTATCTTCTTTTCTCTCATAGCCTTTTTCATTTGCGTTTAACTTATTTTAGCTGCAAAGTACCCATGTCTTAGAGATAAAATTACTAGAAGTACTTACTTACTGTATGTGTTTATGGTATTTAGTAGTTATGCAAGTTGCGATAAAAGCGTCTGCTAAATGTAATGCATCGTAATGTAATGTAACGTAATAGTAGTTGACTTGCCGATGCTAGAAGACAATTTAGGGCTAACATGACCAGGTGAAGAGGTGAGCAATCACACTGACCACTGTCATTATCTCTCTTCCTTAGTTGTGACCAAAACTATCACTGTGGTGGAGACCGTAGTGGATGGGAGAGTGGTGGAGTCCAGCAAGACGGTGGACATTGATGTGCAGGATGATGATGACTAAATGTCACATGTCAGCAGAAACCACAATAAAGTCACTCTGCCATAACACTTTGAAAGCATGTCTTTGTTTTTTTTTGTCTGTTTTATGCTCTTTATACTAAAAAGCATTTATGCTTATTTTACACTTTTATTCTCAGTGAGCTTCTTTTATCTGTGACCCTGGGTATTTTTCGTTGAGTATATAACCAAAACAAGCATGCTGTTTTTCCATGTTATTTTACTATGAAATGCATAGGACTGTGTGCTAACGTTTAAAAAGATATTCAACTTGGGGTGATACCTTGGGTTTGGATGTACTGTCAATGTTGTACTGTATATAGTTTCCTTGTGATTGTGTGTATATTAGTTTGCCTTATCACAATTCTGCTACTTTCTCATGACATTCTGTAGAGGTACTGCCCTCCAGACTAAAGCTGAATTAACAAACTACAACTAAAATAATCTGTGGGATTTTTTACACATAGATCTTCAAAGAAAACACACAAACAAAAAAAAAAAAAAAAAAAGAAGAGACACAACATAAGGTGTGCGAGTAGTCCTGTTTATTCTCTCTCTGTTGCAGACAAGACACAGCTTGAGCATACAGTTGATGTTGTTAGTGCCTTTGGGGTGGGGGCTCAGAGAATGCAGGGCAGGCGGAATGCTTCCAGAATGTTCACCCAATGCTGGAGGACACCACCCTTCCGTCCACCACCTCCTCAACGATGGTCTTCACCTTTATTGTACTGCTGGAGCCGCCTGAGGAGATGAGGCTGGAAAGGAGGAGGACAGTTCAAATTACTGAGAGGACAAGAGCAAGGGAAAATCTATTTTATTAATTTCATGTGGAGTTTACACAACTCTGATGTAGCTGGTTGACGTCTGTGTTCTTATTTTAGATCTTCCTACTCACATACAGACACACATCGCACAGCTACACCTTTCCAAGAGCTTGTATGGAATTTTAAAACCTGTAATCTGATCATGATTGACTCCACACACCCAGTTTTCCTGTACCCTTACACTGCACTGAACACTTCTCATTTATTTGCAAGGCCTCCCCCATATACATTTCTATCACCCACTCTCATTTCACCTACAACCGATTCCACAACCTACACCCCGTCTTTTAGCACTAAATGCCAAAAACAATTTTGGCAGTCAGGAGTGCTACTGCACTGCTAATATACCAAATACTGATGCGCTTTGGAAACAAGGGCTTGTTTCATTTTCCACACCATCCTACTCCTCTGCCCCAGCTACCAGCCTCTCCATCCAGCAGGTCTCCTTCTCCACCTGTGTCCTAGATTACTCACCCTGGATTCACAACTCCCTGTTCCTCCAACGCCACTAACCCACACCCACCATTCCCAGACTCCCCCACACCCCCCTACTCCCCTGCCCCAGCTGCCAGCCTCTCCGTCCAGCAGCCTCCTGTACTCCACGGCCCTCTTCTCCACCTGGGTCCTGGACTACTCACCCTAGGTTCACAACACCCTCCCTCCAATACCACTAACCCACACCCACTATTCCCAGACTCCCCCACACCCCCCTACTCCCCTGCCCCAGCTGCCAGCCTCTCCGTCCAGCAGCCTCCTGTACTCCATGGCCCTCTTCTCCACCTGAAGAGCATCACTAACCCACACCCACCATACCCAGACACCCACACCATGCTACTCCCCTGCCCCACCTGCCAGCCTCTCCATCCAGCAGCCTCCTGTACTCGGCGATCTCCATCTCCAGGCGGGTCTTGATGTCCAGCAGCATCTTGTACTCGTGGCCCTGCTCCTCAATGCTGGCGCGCAGATGCGTCAGCTGCTCCTCCATGCTGGACACCTGCCCCTGCAGCCCCGACAGCTGCATGGAGTAGCGCGCCTCCGTGTCCGCCAGGGTACCCTCCACGGAGCCTTTCTGTGTGTGGGAGAGTGTGTGTGTGTTTGTGTGTGTGAGAGAGAGACAGAGAGAGAAAGAGAGAGAAAGAGCGAGAGAGAGACAGAGAGAGAGAGACAGACAGAGAGAGTGTTATTGTGTGTGTGTGTGTGTGTGTGTGTGTGTGGGTGTGCGCGTGTGTGTATGTGAGAGAGAGAGTGTTTGTGTGTGTGTGTGTGTGTGTGTGTGTGTGTGTGTGTGTGTGTGTGTGTGTGTGTGTGTGTGTGTGTGTGTGTTGATGGAATGTGTTGAGAAAGGGGAGAAGTAATATTAAGGAATGGTTAAATGATAAAAGAGATGTGTGCAGAGAGTGAAATACAAGCAGACCATAGCTTTGAATTATGTAATATTACATGAGGAAGCATGGATACTAAGTCCATGAAATGGCTAAATTCTATAATCAAGTATCAAGTATTCTATAATTCTCAGCTTGTTGTGTGTACCTAAACCACCTGTAAACGAACCCTCAAAGTTTACATCAGCATACACAGGTCAGTTCATGCATGAGTTCACTCTGTCTGTCTGTACGTCCGTCTGTCTGTCTCTTACCATGCTCAGCTGAGACTGCAGATCGATCTCCAGGCCCTGGAGTGTGCGTCTGATGTCGTTGATTTCTGATTTAGACGTCTGCAGCGTCTCTGTGCTGACCGCCACTTCCTTGTTCAGCATCTCTGACTGTGGACGGAGGCAAAAGTAATTGTGATTACTAAAAGTAATCAGTGAAAGTAATTGTCAAATGTAGTTTACCATACTACCATCATCAGCATCTCTGCTAACTTTGGACACCACTATATATCGATGTATATATATATATATATACGTAATATGAACACTGTAAAAGTGCCGCTTTGAACTAACTTTAAAAAAAGAAAAAGGCAGGCAGCTGCATAGATCTTTTTACATTGCTTTATATTAACAATATTATGTACAGTTATAACATATATTACATTGTTAAGATAAACCAAAGGAAAAGGATGTATTCAGAATACTTTTTTTTTTCAAAAGTTGTTTCTATGCAGCACAGGGTGTGGTGCATACTATACATAAATATTAATATAGTAGATCTGCTTGCTGTTGAGTCAAAATGAGTCAAGGAAAAGCAGTACTGTGAGAATTGTGTGAATTTGTGAGAATCTTCAGGTGGCTGTCCTTCCACACTGTACCTTGGTATTGAACCAGGCCTCCAGGTCGCGGCGGTTCTTGGCGGCCACGCCCTCGTACTGCTCGCGGATCTCGGTCATCACACGGTTCAGGTCCTCCTGTGGTGCCGCATCCACCTCCACATGTACCTGCCCACTCATCTGGGCACGCATGGCCAGCAGCTCCTGAGGGGCAGACACATAGCATAGCATAGATTAGCATAGCATGGCATAGAATAGCATAGCATAGCATAGCATAGCATAGCATAGCATAGCATAGCATGGCATAGCATAGAATAGCATCGCATAGCATCGCATAGCATAGAATAGCATAGCGTAGTGTAGTGTAGCGTAGCACAGAAGTCACCACAGTGAATTAAACAGACAGCACCATTACACTTCTCTATCTTGCTATGCCATGCATAGGCATAGGGGTGTGCCGGAGCCCACCCAGTTGTCAATCAGGGCCCACCCAATCAGATTGTTTTGGTAATACTGTGTTTTGGGCTAGCATGCATAGCATTTATCAATCTGAAACTACAGTAGTTGCTAATAAAATTAGCAGGATTCACTGGATATAATTCTGGGTAGCATTCCACAATTACAGTTGTGGCTTGCCTGAGGTAAAAGCCCATTCGTCCGTGTTTTTATCTGACATGACACTGACATTGACATTGGCATGATCTTGCCCCCTTTGTCTCTCACCTCCTCATGGTTCTTCTTGAGGTAGATGAGCTCCTCTCTCAGGCCCTCGATCTGCATCTCCAGGTCAGAGCGGTTCATGGTCAGCTCATCCAGGAGCCTCTTCAGCCCTGCGATGTCCGCCTCCACAGACTGGCGCATGTTCAGCTCGTTCTCATACCTGAGTGAACAGGTCATATTAGCTGACCCTAATCACACCCTGCTCTCAACGTTCTCCCTTTTGGGACACAGAAATCTTTGTTTTAAAAAGCTGCAGAACAAACAGATTTAATAGCTTATTTTTAACCTGCTGTAACCGTCCTTTTAAGTAGTCTACTTCCTGATGGGTGTTTTTAGGTGCCTGTTAGAATTTATGTTTTGATGTTCTTATATCAATTTTTAATTTGTGGTTGTAATTTTGTATTTATTTTTGGTGTGTGTATTTGTCTGCTGGCTGCATAACCAATTGTGCCCCGGGGATATTAAAGATACATTGACCTTGACCCTGAATTAATGCACAGAGCAGCAGAGGGGTTTAGAATAGATCTAATCTTCTTCCTCAACTGATTATGGTCATTACTATGCAGCTGGCTTTTGACAGTGTATAAATCTCTCCGTGTTTTACTTTTATTTATTTTACTTTATTGATCTCTTGTGGGAAATTGGCTCTCTGCATGTATCTCAATTCCTGGATTATTGAATTACACTGAAGCACACACACTAACCCGGAGCAGTGGGCGTGTGTGTGTGTGTGTGCGTGTGTGTGTAAAAATGTGTTCATGCAAGGCTCTGTTGTTGCATCGCATTCTGTATGTAGTTGTTTTTAATCAAAGTTTTTCATTAAAATGAAACCTGAAACTTGTCAATACAACACAGTTGCCTATAAAAAGAAAGTCATCGACTATACCTACATTAGTCCATGCATAAAGAACTTACTTGGTTCTGAAGTCGTCGGCAGCCAGCTTTGCATTGTCAATGCTCAGGTAAATGCCTCCATTAAAACGGGTGGCATCCTGGATCTGCAGGTGTTGCAAACATACATATACATTAACCTTAGCTGATGCTCTTATCCAGAGCAACTTACAGATATTTACAGGGTTTTAATTACAATCCCTGGAACAGTGTGGGATTACATGCCTTGCTCAAGGGCATCTCAACCATGGGTAGGGTGAGATTTGAACCGGCAACCTTTCGATCATAAGACCAACTCCCTAATCACTAGGCCACAGTTGCCCACAAATTTGTGTGTCATTTCTTTTGCTTTCAGCAGAGGTCAGTGTTGCAACACTATGATACTAAGTACTACAATTAAGAATATTAACTGGGACTGAACTGAAGGAAATAAGCATATACGAAGCACAGCTAAGTCCTAAGACAGTTTATCTCATGCATTTAACAAAATGGAGCTGCAACTGGCTAGACAGTGTCATGCAGGTAAGAGATGCAATTTTTTAAATGGTACCTTGCACTTCAATTAAGGCAATTAAAGACATAGAAAATGGACATACAGGAGGCACAGACTATCCCAGAAAAGACCAGACAAGTCCAAAAGCATCTGACATCAAAGATAGAACAACATTGTTTTTCAGTCTGTACAGTGCAACTGACTACTACACAGAGTGATGCAGCTGTGAGATGCTTATGGAATGGTACAGTACCTTGTCCTGCAGGTCGCTGATGGTGGCCTGGAAGGAGGAGTAGTCGCGGGCGGTGGGTGAGGTCTTGCTCTCCAGGAACTCCCGGATCTTCAGCTCCAGCTCTGCGTTGGCCTTCTCCAGAGACCTCACCTTGTCCAGGTAGGAGGACAGGCGGTCATTCAGGTTCTGCATGGTGGCCTTCTCGTTCACCTGCACGTTCAGGTCCACACCGCCGCCGCCGCCGCCGCCGCCGCCCCCGCCGAAGCCATACGCGAACCCGCCGCCACCACCGCCACCGCCACCCCCACCACCACCAGAGCCGTAGGCCGAGGCCGTGGAGATCCGGACGCCCCTGCCCCCCGCGCCCCCGTGCACGCTGCCGAAGGACCGCGCCGCCATGAGCCCACCGCCACCCATGCCCATGCCCATGCCCATGCCACCCCCGTAGCCGCCGCCGCCACCGCCACCGACGGAGCTGGACACCATGGAGATGCGGGAGGAGGTGATGGGGCCCCCCCTCATGGAGCCACCTGAGCCACCCGAGGAGACGAAGCTTCGGCTGCTGTAGCCAGACATGCTCATTGCTGCTGCTGCTGCTGCGGCTGCTGCTGCTGGAGGAGGAGGAGAAGGAGTGAGGAGAGTGCGCACGTGTGTGCCTCAAACTCAACTGGAGCAGAGGAGAGGAGGGAACACCGGAGAGGAGAGCAGACACCGGAGTGGCAAAAGGGTCTGAGAGCCAGGTGTTTTATACGGCTCCAGAAGGGAGGGAGGGAGAGGGAGGGGGAGGGAGAGAGGGTGGTTAGGAGGGAGGAGTGAAGTAGTGGGGGGGGCAGGGTGTGGTGTAGAGGGTGTGATGATAGGAGGGAGGTTGATGGAGGAGGGAAAGGGCGAGGAAGGAGTGAAGTGGTGGGGTTTGGAGGGGTAGTGTAGTGTTGTGGGTGTGTGAAGGGGAGGGAGGTTGATGGAGGAGGGGGAGAGGGATGGAGGCAGGGTGGTTTGGAGGGGTAGTGTAGTGTTGTGGGTGTGTGAAGGGGAGGGAGGTTGATGGAGGAGGGGGAGAGGGAGAGGGAGGGAGGCATGGGGGGTTTGGAGGGGTAGTGTAGTGTTGTGGGTGTGATAAGGGGAGGGAGGTTGATGGAGGAGGGGGAGAGAGAGGGAGGCAGGGGGGTTTGGAGGGGTAGTGTAGTGTTGTGGGTGTGATGAGGGGAGGGAGGTCGATGGAGTTAGGGAATGATGAATGGAGGTGGGGGGGGGGGGGAGAAATAGTAAGGGCATTACATAAATCCCCGCCCTGCACTCCGGGGACTGATACCTGGCAGGTGAAACGATGCATAGACGTGAATGTGCTGTGAAGATGGAAAGAGGTGCACAGGTGTGTGTGTGTTTGTGTGTGTGTGTGGTGTGTGTGTGGTGTGTGTGTGCGTGTGTGTGTGTGTGTGTGTTTGAGATAGAAAGAAAGTTGTGTGTGTGCTTTTGTGTGTGTTTGCATGTGTGTATCTCTTTTGGTGTCTCTCCATATTGTCTGCGTGTGTGCACTTTAATGTGTGTGCACATTAACATGAGTGTGTGTGTGTGTGTGTGTGTGTGTGTGTGTGTGTGTGTGTGTGTGTGTGTGTGTGTGTGTGTGTGTGCATATGCATGCATGTGTGTGTATGCATGTGTGTGTGTGTGTGTGTGTGTGTGTGTGCGCGCGTGTGTGTGTATGCATGTGTCTATGTGTGTGTGTGTGTGTGTGTGCATGTGTGAGTCTGCACAAATGTGTCAATGTAAGCCTCTCTTGCGCCCTGCTCATCGCTCTTTCTAAATGACTGAATAGACAAACAACATGTTTGCAATTAAAATCACACCCTCAGTGCACATTTGAACTCTTGAAGACTTCATGCTTGCACGCACATGTACAGCATCCATATGCACCACCACTGAGGCCCAGCGCAGGCAAAAACCAACACACACCCTAAACACTAACTAACAGCTAACAAGCGCTGGGTGAGTCAGGCAAATATCCATTCATTGACACTTGCAACTGCGGCTCGCCTGAGGGAAAGGTATCTATCAGCACTTCAATGTTGACGGCTGCCTGACATGCAAAAGCGGGCGACTTAAGAGCCTTCAATAGTAAACCACAGCTTGATTGGCAGTTTGATTCAGGCATGTTATGTTGCTAGGACAACCACCCAGCTGGAATAAATCAACAGGCATAAAGTACGCATTCAAACATTTGGGCAGCAGCTCTCTCAGAGTTGAGAGAGTGCCAACCCCACCAGAACAAACCCTGCTTTGTCTCAAGGAAAAGGAGAAACAGGCACAAGGTTTTGTCCACGGTAATCTTTTCTGTTGTAAAATGCTTTGCCACTTACTTTTAATATTATGTAACACTGGTCCTTTTAGTTTTAAAAGTACACTGTTGTGCAAGTACATATCTTTGTCAGAACGCACAGGCTTCAGAATCCACAGGCTTTACACTTATAAACATAATCACTTGCAATCATGATTACTTGCAATCAAAATGTAAATCATATATGTGAGCTTGGTACTTCTGTATATATAAGTCAGACTACTCTATAGTTTGTTAGATTTAAGTCAAGTCAACTCAAGTTTATTTGTATAGCGCATTTCATACACAGAGACACTTCAATGTGCTTAACAAAAATAAAAGCAAAGAACAATAGGCAAAGCACAAGCACAAAAGATAAGTGTAAAAGGATACAAGTGAAATAAGTATGAATCATTAACAGAAAACATGTGAGAACAGTTTAGCCTTAAGTCTAGATGTGAAACTGCCAACAGTAGGGGCATTTTTATGTCTTCTGGAAGCTGGCTCCAAAGCGGAACAGCACAGCAGTCATGAAAACTAAAGATGATCCATAAAAGTGAGTGCCATCTTGCCTGTAAGTTGTGTTTCTACAAGACACCAGGGACCAGGCATCTTGCCAGGGGTGAATTTCCACGTGTACCCAATGCCCCCTCCACAACACACAGACACACATGCACACACACACATACACACACACACACACACACACACACACACACACACATACACACACAGACACACACACGCACACACACCACATTGGATGCACAATTGCCAGTGCAGGATTGCTTGTTGTGCTTGTTTGAAATGAAAATCAGACTGCATGCTGAATAAAAACCACATGCTTTCCCATCCTAGAAACAGGAAGTGGTAATACAGAAAAACATGGTAACTCTCTTCAGCATGCTTACTTTGTTCACAACATAGTGACTGTGTTCTGTATGTTCCGCATAACAACTGTGTACATAGTGACTACATTTCACATAACTAGTGTTCTTCATAAAGACTTTTTATTACAAAATGACTTTGTTCTATAGTGACTGTATTCTGTAGAGTGACTGTGCGATGATTTTATTCCACAGTGACTGTAATTTACGTACGAGATAAAGACTGCCGAGGTGACTGGTTCCGTGGAAATAGTGGCAAGGTGGAGGCAAAGAACTCCGCGATGCGAAGTAGAGTGGCGTTCCCTCCGCCGAGTCAATTTTTTTTCACGACACCGGTCACCTCGAAGGCCGTTATCCCACTTATCTTCCATTTTCATCTAGGAAACATTTTAATCCACAATTCCCTCCATTGGTAAGATAAACTGTTACAGTTTTTGCCCATTGCTTAAACACATTTTGCAAAATTTGGCTCGCTGTGCCAAAACTCTACACCCAAGCACATAGGACACAACACTTGGAAATAAACTATTCACATCTATGTCAAATTCAAACTCTGCAATCAAAACCTAACAATCCTTCGCCAAAATGTCACTCTCATGACAAAATTGCACACACTTGTATCTTATGAAAACACTGTCACATCAGCACCAACACACTAGTCTACTTTATATAAAACGCTGTTTTTTGTATTTTGAATAGATGTGTTTTGCCAATGATACATCGGTATTTCATTTTTGAATGAAGTGTCTTATGTATGAAATAGTGTGTAGTGTGCAGGAGCAAGTGTTTTGCAAAAAGGAGCAAGTGTGTTGCAGAATTGCAACTGAAGTGTAAAGCAGCGCTTTTGTTTAAGGTATGGTTACACTGTGTTTAAGGCATGGTAACACAACTTCAAGTTATGTTACTTTGGTTTAAGCATATGTCTATTGCGTTCAAGCAATGGGCAAAAACTGTAATGAACTACCAAAATAACCAATGGATTTCCTAAGATAAAGCATCTATTAGTGAAAAGTAGAGCATAAACAGTCATTTAACCGTTGATTTGGCTGCTAGAGTTGTTTTGGCCATCATTCATAGGCTCATTGATGGGGAATGGTGATTCAAATTTCTGAGCTCTACTTCAAAGCAAGCCAGTTATAGAAACTTAATGCCCTCCTCATCAGCCAACCAGAAAAGAAAATTCCATTGCTAAGGGAGATAAGAAGTAGTTATATTTCATAATGATCGTGTTCTACATTGCTCTTTGTTACACATTGTCCAGAACAAAGTATACATGGAGACTATTTTAAATCCTCTTCCAAATATTTGTTTTATTTGCCAATGTCCTCCAGCAGTTTGAGTTCCTTCTGAAGATTTTTTGCTGCACCAACTGTGACTTTCCCACAGCATCAGGTGAACCATGCCCCGTTTGTCGACCTCATTATTTGGATACTGATTACACCTACACCTACACCTGCATATTAAGTAAGTGGAGAGCTGTGTATTTTCCCACAATTCTTTCCCCCAAAAAATGGCTGGTGTGACAGGTCTCCTGTCTCTCAGGTGTGTTTGTGTGTGTGTCCATGAGTGCATGCGTGTGGGTATATGTGTGTGTGTGTGTTGTTAAGGCCCGCTAGGCCTTTTTGCTCATTCTGTGTCTGATTGACCAACTACCTGCAGGTTTTTACGTATCTGTCTTGTCCATACTGTGTTTTAACAGTTGCGTGTATCACCAATTGTTCCCGGTGAAACGTTGTCTTGTCCAAGTGCATTAATTCCCAATGATACTTAACACTAATGCGTTATGTCCACAAAAAGACATACATCTTAGCAATGTGTCCACAGAACACTGAGGAGAAAACATTCTGATTGACACTGACAAGAAAACCTGTGATTCATGTCATGCCTAGTGAGTATTGGGCTTCTCTTGCAGTACACACTCACTTATGAATAGAATTATTTTTGGTATAAAACTGTTTTTGTTCTGAAAAAAGACAAATAAGCCACGTTTTGTCCACAAAAAAGTTCTCCCTTCATAAAGCATGGCGTGCAGGATAGGTCTTTGCTCTGCATGTTACAGAATGTAGTCCATTCATTAACAATGCAGCATTAAGATTAATAGACTTCTGAACTGACCTTAAAAGAGTGCCGCTTCTCCCATTCTGGGGCCATTCTTTACTTTGATGTTGACACAGCAACATAGCACTCAGAAGATCTCACATCCAACAACATGGATGGGTTATTGATGACTGACTTTGGCCATCTCATGGTGTTTATTTTGTTTGTGATTTAGTTCATAAATATATTTTGTTATGAAATCCAACCTCTCGTCTCCCTCTTTTTGTTGCGGCCTTAGCACAGGGTCATAACAGTGTACACATGCGTGTGCGTACATACATGCGTGTGTGTGTGTTTGTGTGTGTGTGTGTGTGTGTGTGTGTGTGTGTGTGTGTGTGTGTGTGTGTGTGTGTGTGTGTGTGTGTGTGTGGGCTTGCATGTGTGCACAATGTGCATGCATCTGTGGGTGCGTGCGTGCATGAGTGATTGTGGTTTGTGTTCTCTGAGCTGTTGAAACCTGACTCTGCAGAGGACGATGATAGCAGGCTCTAAGCCTGCGGACACAGTCTCTGTTCAAGCCTGCTTATCTCAGCCCTTGGGACTGCTCCCTCACCATACCTTTCAACGTGGGACTCACCATGGAACAGACCTAGCGTCTAGCGTGTTTGTTGTTTAGATCACCTGTAACTCTGACCTAACTTGCTTACAACTGTGTTGTACTGTATGTACATATGTGTACAAGAGTGTGTACGTGTGCATGTGTAGTTGTGTGTGTGAGTGTGTGAGAGAATCTGTGCAGTCCCTCAATAGTGTATGTAGGCACTATTACGTATCTGTCTTGTCCATACTGTGTTTTAACAGTTGCGTGTATCACCAATTGTTCCCGGTGAAACGTCGTCTCGTCTCACTGTGTACTGTGTATATGGTTGAAACGACAATAAAAAACCTACTTGACTTGACCTCTTACAATCCAAAAGAAAAGGAAATTAACAGAGGCACTCCGAGATTTGAGCAAAATATGGCCATATGGCTGCAATGCGTAGGCCCATGTGTTTTTAACCAGCCCTAGCCATTCTATATTAAAGGCTTTTTTATATTTTGTTTAAATCTCAGAGTGCCTATGCGATTTTCTTTTTCTTTTGGATTCTGACTCAGATTCTGTAGCAGATGAGCACCTGAGTATAACCTTCTGAAGTCTCCTGAGCACATTAAGCCCTTTGTGTCTTCTCAGATCTATAGCAGTGCTTACATTTCTGTAAGTAATAACTAAATATGTGCACTAACCTGCCCACTGTCTTTTTTTATCTAATGTTGTGATGAAAATAACATGTCCCCTGAGGTTTGTGCATGGCCGGATTTTTAAAGAATACGTTTTGAAGGTAGATCTGGGGGATATTTGATGGTAAGCCAAAAAAAAAAAACATGTTCTTAATCATGTTCTTCATAATATTGTGTACCAGGTTATCTAAACAGTATTTGTTTCTCTTTACATGCATGTTATATTTCTTACAAACACCACATATGTCTTTGTTATACATACATACTGTCAAATAATGTTTGGTGAAACATTTGTTAAGAAAAACTGCCTGCCTGATAACCTGACCTCCCAGTGCCCTTTCTTTCTCAGTCGCCCTCGATTTCTAATTATGTATTGAGGTTATCGAGGTCCTTATTATGTAATAGCGTGCCTTATTTGTGAGTGTTTGAAAGTACACATGACACATTGAGTTTCGAGTGTCCCATACCAGTGCTCTTAAGCACAATGTTGGAATGACAGCTCCGTCTTAAAACAACAGATTCCTTGTCTTTCAGCTGGACGCTCGAAACTCTACTGTGCCAATTTCAACATGAACCGGTTTGCCTGTCACTCCGCCACGGCAAAGAAAAAGCCCTTTACCGGATGGATGTCTGTTTGCTCATTTGACATCTGATATCTGATAAGGATGCATGCTTCCAGCCAACTCTCTTGCTAGGGTGTTTTTGCCCTCGGCTTGCAAATGCTCTCAGTTGAGCATCGGGTCATGTTTTTCACAGAAGACGAGAAATGACGTGTGTCTGTGAGTGTGTGTCTGTGAGTGTGTGTGTGTGTGTGTGCATGCATGTGTGTGCATGTGCATTACAGATGCTTGGTGGTTGCTGTGTGTATGTGAGCGATGCACTGGGAAATCGATTATGCTGTTCATGCAATCACCAGCAAACTGTCATGAAACATCTGTGTTAGGTTTTTGCCTTGTAGTAAGAGTTCAATGGCAAACACATCATCATTCATAATTAAAGTAAGACCTTAGGCTAACGAGGCTAGCATAGCCATGTTGGGAAAGTAAAGGCCATCTTTAACTACAATTGCACCTTCACTGCAGTGGTGGACTAGTGGTTAAGGTATCGGACCTGTGATTAAGCGTAGCCTCTTAGCGCGGCACCGTATCGCCGGCGCTACGACTCACTGTGACTGAAAGAAATGTAGGCGTAAATGCAGGCGAATTTCATTCTGTGTGATCACAATGACAAAAATGGGACTTTCACTGTAAGTAGAATAACATAGAACCAATTTAAAAATCAAGAAAACTTGTTGCAAAGATCCTTTTACAATGCTCTTATGGAATGAATATACATGACATTGTTCATTTAAACCAATATAAAAAGATACATGCAGCAGTTTTGCCCATTGTTTTTAAGTTGGTTCAAAGCAGAACTATGGTAACCTGGTAAACCAGCCCCTCGTACTTCATTTCATTTTGTACAGAGGATCTCTACCAGACACCGTAAGAAACGATTTCTTCCTGTAGCGGTGGCTGAAGTTTTAAAAAAGTGCTTCTGCCTTTATCCAATCGCTAACGCCTGGTCGTCACGTATGCAATTATCCTACCTACACACTACAATTCAAATGTAGCACACAAGGTCAACGTCACGGTGAACGAACATCACCCCTCTGTTCGCTGATTTGATCGGTCTTGCTGGGGCCGACTAAATGACCCTCAAGAGATTCCGGTCCAGACCCTCTGTACAAAATGAAATGAAGTTTACCAGGCTAATCCTGTCCCACCAAGTGCATTAATTCCCAAGGATACACAACACTAATGCGTTATGTCCACAAAAAGACATACATCTTAGCAATGTGTCCACAGAACACTGAGGAGAAAACATTCTGACTGACACTGACAAGAAAACCTGTGATTCATGTCATGCCTAGTGAGTATTGGGCTTCTCTTGCAGTACACACTTTCACTTATGAATAGAATTATTTTTGGTATAAAACTGTTTTTGTCCTGAAAAAAGATAAATAAGCCACGTTTTGTCCACAAAAAAGTTCTCCCTTCATAAAGCATGGCGTGCAGGATAGGTCTTTGCTCTGCATGTTACAGAATGAGGTCCATCCATTACCAATGCAGCATTAAGATTAATAGACTTCTGAACTGACCTTAATGCTTATGCAAGGTTAAGCTGCTTCACTTTTAATGGACAGAATGCAAGTAATGTATAGATAAAGGCACCATGTGTGACACACTACTCACTACCGCGAGATACATGTTGACCTCAAGATAGGAGTCATGGCTTAAACACACTCCTAAATCTGACAGCACTTGCACATTAACATTCTGTACCCAAAAGGCAGCGTGCAAGCCCCTACCTGTATCTTACTCGCATCACACACAGGAGTGTGCATCTACCTCAGCACGCTAAAGCATTACAGAGATTAGCTTCACTCTATGTGGGAGAGGATTAGCATGATACTATATTCACTAAAGTCTCCTTCAATAAGCTGTTACACAGAAAATAAATTGCAGGATCATTTATCTATTATTTGTATTTGCATTCAGTCCAGTTCAGTAGCTATTGCTGAAGATCACAGAGGCTTTAGAGCGACCACACCTACCCTAACCTCTGCTTTCTTTGGAGAGGAACCAGTGGGACTGAGATTTCTTATCCCTGAGTCACTGTAAGCTCTGTGACTGTAGCAGAGGTATTTCGTTCAATGATACAGCCTTAGCGTAAAATTTATAAAATTATAAGGGTCTACAGTCAGCAGGAGTTTCAGCATGTGTTCAGCATGTCCAGTCAGAGTTGAATGGAATTTAATTGAGCACTTGCCCCCAGAGGGGCATCTGGTTTTAATTTCCTGTCTGAAAGATAATGACACCAATCTGTGTGTAATAACAGTCCTTTGCTAACAGCTTAAATAAGACTGTGGGAGGACAACTAAGAAGAAGGCAGCAGCACCCTGTCATGGCTTTTTTAATAACGGGGGGGGCGAGGATTGCAAAGTTTTTTTCTTTTCCTTTAAAACAATCATCACCATGAGTTGTTTCTTCTTGTGGACTTTGATGTGGTATATTTTTGACCTTGTTACGGACACACGCATACTTGGAGATCTAACAGTGTTATAAAAAAAATGTCTTTACTGTTAATTGCAATGACAGCTGTTAAGCAACCAGAATAGGGACACTAATGCTGAAATTACTGTTGTCAAACTTCAAATCCATACCCCACTGATGGAAATATGACATGTCCTTTCATGGTACACAATGAAATCGCCAGGCACCCTCAATGCAGCCACACCCGAGATACTAACAGTAAATAGGTATGTGTTGAAAAATACCCCACCCTCCCATCCCCACGAACACCACCACCACCAGCACACACACGCACAAAAACACACACACAAACACATGCACAAACACACACACACAAAGACACACACACACACATACAGACACACAGTCACACCGACACACACCGACACACCCTGACACACACACACACACACATACAGACACACACACACACAGTCGCACCGACACACACACACCCTGACACACACACACACACACATACAGACACACACACACACAGTCACACTGACACACACACACACCCTGACACACACACACACACACACACATACAGACACACGCACACACACACACACCCTTACACACACACAAACAGACACACGCACACACAAACACCACCACTGTTCTACCAGCCCATGATGTGAATTTCCCACTGCAATGGCCTGGTAATGGTGTGAGATGGTGACTCAGGTAGCTTGTTTGGTCCTGGAGCTGTGTTTGCACTGGTTCTCTGTTGTTCCTGCATGGTCTTGTTTAAGTGCTGAATGCCTTGGAGAAATCCAACTGGTGTGAATTTATGGTGGGATTGCTAAACCGATGATAGTTTGCTGGATGCTCAGTAAATGATGGATGCACTTTGGCAAGCTGTCCTATGACTGCATGATGACACCATGCTGATGTGTTAACCATATGTGAACCAGAAGTTAGCTTGTCAATGGTAAAAACATAATGCCAAGGCATGCCATTCTATGCTAAATATAATGGCATGGTCATAAACAGCCATTACAAACATGCTGATAAGCTCTTAATACTAAAATATGTGGTGGTGTATGTTTGTAAGGCCCAAATATAGAAGAAGAAAAAAAAACGTCAAAAATGTTTTTTAACCTTTTAAATGTTGTTGTAGGAGGTATATGATGTGGAAATCAGTGTTTATTTTCAAATTTGACATCCAAAATCCAAATGCCATCCAAATCAAATTCAACGCAATCCAATGGACAAGGTGCAAGAAGGTGCCGTACTTTAAGGAAGGCTCGCAGGTCGTATGACTTTGTGGCCAGGTAACTCCTAGCCTATTGTGTAGCCTATTTACACAATCTACCATGCAATAGCATTGCAGAACTGAACAATGGGACCTATTAGTGATACAAATGTGGTTTTAAAAACAAATGTGAAGGTTTTTTTTGTTTTTTAGAATTACAGTTTTTCTCAGTCGCTTTGGTGCTTTTCTCAGATCAGAATGAAAATTCTCATAACTATTAGTTCAACCTCCACAACATTTAGTCATTTGTGCACATCATAGTATCAATTTCTCCTTCCTCTGAACAAATTGCAAATGCTTTTGGACATGTATCAGTTGCTTTCATACAATACAATGTTGTTTTATAATATTATCATTTGCTTATGTCATGTCAGTTGAAATTAACTATACTTATGGATGTTGAATAGTCATTCCCATTGAAACTAATAGTGTTCATTTCATTGCTTAAGTCATTACATACAAAATTGTTGAACTAGTTATCTGTCAACCAAATGTTATACCTTTCTTTATCATTGTTTGCTGAAAATGTCTTCTACATTGAACAATTGCTCTCAGGTGAACTTCAGCTGTCTTGGTCCATATAATACACAACATTCGCTGACTAACTGCTGTGCAAATGTAAATACTGATGTGAGAAAAGCACCAAAGCGACTGAGAAAAACTGTAAATGTGATTTTGTAATATTAAAACTGTGGGTCTTCCAGAGTTAACGGTTGTTTATGACCCTGTTACAGTTTTTCTCAGTCGCTTTGGTGCTTTTCTCACATCAGTATTTACATTTGCACAGCAGTTAGTGCATTTCTCAAAACAATTAGTGCAATCTGCAAAACCTAGTAGATAACCTGCAAAAGCATGTCACTTGCTCAAAATGGATAGTCCATTCCTCAAAAGCAAGTATTCATGTCAATGAAACTGCCAGTGTCATCAAAATGAGAAGTCTTCACACCATGGTTTATGAACAAGATAGTCAAATGGCTTTGTCATGTTTTCATTATGACAGTTTATTCTCTCAGTGTTTTACAATGCAAAAAAGGTAAGAACTCTGTGACACAACCTGAAAATGCTCAAGACAGCACTACACACTACTTGAAAACTACAGTAAAGTTACACATTGCTGTAGTTAGGGGAGGAGGTGAGTACAAGACACTGAATACGTATGCTTCACATTTTTACTGTATATGCTCTTTGCAATTCTACAACATTGTGCAAAAGAAAAATACACTACAGTCACTTATTTAGAACAAACATAAGTAACACCCTTTTGGTAGAGCTGTGCACAAATGTGAACAAGCGCAATCAGAGATGGCAACCTGGTCCCCCATCCTCCTCAGGGTCATTGCATGCGGACAGACACACAGACACACACATCATTGCAATACCTGGTCAGTCCCCTCTGGGGTACCAGGTAACAATATAACAGTACATATTGTAACTGAACATAGGTAAATCATTGTGGCACATCCAGACGTTCCTGTCTGTCTGGCCACATATTTTGATCTACATCACAATGGATATCATCCCTTGCAATGCAGCGAGAAAAATATCTCCTGGAGTGGCGAATCCACCCTCTGCACCCTCTGACCATCTGATGACCATGACAGCTGAAGTTCACCTTAGAGCAATTGTTCAATGTAGAAGACATTTTCAGCAAACAATGATAAAGAAAGGTATAACATTTGGTTGAAAGATAACTATTTCAACAATTTTGTATGTAATGACTTAAGCAATGAAATGAAGAATATTAGTTTTAATGGGAACGACTATTCAACATCCATAATAGGTAATTTTAACTGACATGACATAAGCAAATGATAATATTATAAAACAACATTGTATTGTATGAAAGCAACTGATACATGTCCAAAAGCATTTGCAATTTGTTCAGAGGAAGGAGAAATTGCTACTATGATGTGCACAAATGACTAAATTTTGTGGAGGTTGAACTAATAGTTATGAGAATTTTCATTCTGATCTGAGAAAAGCACCAAAGCGACTGAGAAAAACTGTATTATACCAGAGGCATTTAATATTTTAATAAAATAAAGCATGTTGGCATTTTCATGATCATTCTACATGTTCTCCCATCCAAAGCAGCACATCAAACAAACCTTTTGAGTCCGTGAGGCACTATGCAAACACTTTAAATAGTGAATGCTTTGACCTAATATTTACACTCAGTCATGGCCTATTATGCAACCTCTTACAGTTTTTCTCTATTGCTTTGGTACATTTTTCGAATCTTTCTTGCAATTTGCAGAAGATCGAGTACATTTCTCAAAACAGTTTGGACAAATAGCAAAACACCGTGGATCATCTGCAAAAGCCGCGTGGATAGCATCTTCTGGAGTGCCTAATCCATCCTCTTCCAAATCCTTCACCATGCAGCCTCACCCCTCTTCCTCTCCTTCTCCCTGTTGTTGTCCATTTTCGTGTCCTTCCATTGTCAGACATTGTAACTTTGTATTGTGCTCTGGTTATATACTTTCCAGTAGATTGTTCATGAGATGCTCCCTTGAGCTCATTCAAAAAACTGTTGATCATTGGTTTCTCAACTCTCTTCATTAGAAAAAGTCTAGATTCAAGCAATTTACCAATTTAGATCATATTTACAAATGTCTTATGGAAATGTATAGAAATGTGCTTGACATGTTATGATAGCTTGGTAAATCATTTTGCATGTTAAGACGTATATGATGAACTATAGCCTAAATGTTTTGAGGAGTGAGACTATTTGATAGATTCCCATAACAAAGCATTTTGATTAGCATGAAAAAAGCAATTGATAATGTACGAAAAAACTGAGAATTGTACACAATCATTTGCATGGATGGACAAAAGCAGTTGCAATTTGTTCAATGCAA
>CM050198.1:25489761-25519761 GCA_027475355.1 Coilia nasus
ACTATCAGGTCCCCTTTTTTGGTTATGGACTGTCAGGGTCAAATTTTAGATAGGGTAGTCTAAACACACATCCTGTAGGCTATCACATAACTCAACCTCAACCCTAACCCTAACGAATGTGCAAATGACAGTGGCAAGTACAAATTTTGATAATTGTTAATTCAGTGTAGATGAGTTAAGTAAATATTCATCGACCAATATCAATATAAGAATATTTTTCCGATACGGTGACTGCTTGGAGTCTGCTTCTCTGTCTACTGCAGCACTTACTGTCTGAAAAATAGGGTAGTGTGACATCTAGTGGATGTTATTGGTAATACTGGACACACACATGTAGACACAGACACAGACACACACACACAAACACAACCAAACACATGCGCACACGCGCGCACACACACACACACACACACACACACACACACACACACACACACACACACACACACACAGTGAGAGGGAATTCGCAAGAATGCTTTAATTTACACCACGTCACAAATTGTATTTAATTTCCATCAACCTCACTTCCAGAGAGCATGGTAAATACTTGTTACAGAGGAATAGCATATGTTGGAATTCTGTGTAAAACTTCCATGTGGTGAGAGTCCCTGGATCCAGAGTCTCTTCCTAGTTCACTTCCTGGATCTTCTCATCCACAGAGGTGGCCACCACCACTCCATCCACCAGCTCCTCCATGATCACCTTCACCCTGCGCTGTCTGAGGGGGTTGTGCACTAAAGGGAAAGGGGGGGGGGGGAGATACACAGACAGAAATATGGTAAGGATAATGTTGTCTTCTACCTATGTTTGATTAGATTTTTCAAATGAATAGTGTTCATTTCTGGATAACACATAGCCTGGCTGTCGCACCAAGCTCGTAGACAGATCTCAGTTCTCAGATGTGGGATCAACAGGTTGTCTATTAAATGCCTTTGTATACTACAGAGCTACAACCAATCAGACCACTTATTCTATTGACATATGAGTAGCGTTTGTTTTTCATTGGTGCCCGATTTCTCCGACAAAGGAACAACCGAGAACAGGCAGGTTGGCCAGACTGACGTGAACGTGGACTTCTATGCAGCATCATATTAATGTGCATTAATATGTATTAATATGCACAATCATGGACAATTTTAGATACAGCTACACTAAAAAAATGTGATTAATGAAGATCCTGGCATAGACATGAATATAAACTAAGGCTTTTATTGACTTGCTTTTCTGTTCATAGCTATTTGGACTGCCTACATTTTTTCGGTTTTGAAACTATTTTTCGAAACGCTTTTCCAAGGACCCACAACATTTGACCTGTCATTTTCAGAGCAATCTTTCGTAGGTTACATTTATTCACACTGAGGTGGCCAGTAATTCGAGAGTTCAATCCCAGCTTCTCTTAACCTGGTTGAGTTGTCCTTGAGCAAGACCTTGAGAATCCTGATGTGCTGGCCGGTGCCTTGCATGACAGCCTTTTGCCTTCAGTGTGTTAACGTGTCAGTTAGGGCTGCACAATATATCAAAAATATCGTGATATCGCAATACACAATATCGTGATATACATATCACAAAACATTGCTTAACTGCAATAAATGGGACATTACTATACGATGTTTCGCGCTTGACATATGAAGATATTTGGGACATCAAATGGAGTCCTACTGCCCTTGATACCCACCCTCATAGGCTGCGCACTGGCTACAGCCTAGCAGTGAAGATTAAGCTGAAAGATTAAGCTGAAAAACTATATTTAAAATTTTAATGTTTATTTATCGCAAAACATATCGTCATCGCAACATTCAGTGGTGTTACCGCGTATCGCACATTTTTCCAATATCGTGCAGCCCTAGTGTCAGTAACATGGAAAGTATTTTGGGTGCTCTGCCAAGTATATAAAAATGCTATATAAAATAAATGCAGCCCATCCCCTATCAAAAGTATGTATGTATCAACAATATTTGCTCTTACATAAAGCAATAATGATTAAATTAAGGACAGGGCAGACAAACAGCCCCAAAACAGAATAAAGGAATTATACATAAAAACAAAGACACGTACCATCCTCCTCTTCCTCCACCACAGTAGTAAACACCTCTGTGGTTTGCGTAGTCATACAGGAACTCACTGATGCTGATGATAACTCATTGTACTCATTGGTGCGGCTGTGGGAGAGACAAAACCAACATGGCTGTAAAACACTCTCAAACACTCCACTGTCCTTAAAGGAGAACTTCGGTGTAAAATGAAAATTGGCATGTTAAAACATCATACCAAGTTGGTATGTGTACTGAGGAGCAAAAATGATTTAGCCTGTTGCATACAGAGTTTAACTATTTTTTAGCGTTTGTCCCAGAAGGCTATCTACACAACTGCACTACATTGTCTAGTCCAGACATACGTATGTATTGCCAAAGTCATATTATGTAATATCCATGTTATGTCACTCTATGCACCTCAGCTGTCAAGGTACTCTCAGTTTGTTTTAGTATGCACACACAGCCACCCTCTGTGGTCTTTTTAACCATGTCTTGTTTGGTGTGTGTGTGTGTGTGTGTGTGTGTGTGTGTGTGTGTGTGTGTGTGTGTGTGTGTGCGCGTGTGTGTGTGTGTGTGTGTGCGCGCGTGTGTGTGTGATGAGGATGGCCCCAAACTATTGCCACCCTACAGCTCCTGCTTCATCCTCTCAACCACCAACCCGTACATCTGTGTGTGTGTGTGTGATGATAATTCATTGTACTCATTGGTGCGGCTGTGGGAGAGACAAAACCAACATGGCTGTAAAACACTCTCAAACACTCCACTGTCCTTAAAGGAGAACATCGGTGTAAAATGAAAATTGGCATGTTAAAACATCATACCAAGTTGGTATGTGTACTGAGGAGCAAAATTGATTTAGCCTGTTGCATACAGAGTTTAACTATTTTTTAGCGTTTGTCCCAGAAGGCTAACAATGGAAGTGGTAGGTGCCCTCAGACAAAGCATGACGACTACGCTATTTTTAAACCATTAAAACAGCTCGAAGAAACTCCACACTCCATCGGTAGTACAACAAAGCCCCTGACATTAAAAACGAGGCACTGAGAACTTTGAAAATGTACACAACATTTATTAATAAAACAGTTTTGACAAGCAGCACCTTGCTGTAGTTTCTCGTCATCGCCATGATGAAAGTCCAAACAAGTCGATTGTGCCACCTCTCCTCCTATTCTTCCTGCTGGTTCGTGTTCGTCAATCGACTGGTGCGGACCTTCATCATGGCGACGACGAGAAACTACAGCAAGGTGCTGCTTGTCAAAACTGTTTTATTAATAAATGTTGTTAACATGCCAATTTTCATATTACACTGAAGTTGTCCTTTAAAGGCATTTGGCATACAGTACCTGTCATACAGTATCTGTCGCTGTCCCCATCAAAGAAAGAAATATATCAGGACATTTTATAACCTGCTGTAACTAATATGACAGTATTATGCTGCTTTCACACTTGCACCTTCACTTATTGCACCTTACATATTGCACATTTCACTTTTTTTTCACCTACACCAGCGACCAAGAAGAGCTACCTCGAACTTTCCTTCTTGTTGGAAGCGTATCTGTTTACCTGTATGTCGTATGTCTATTTATTGGTGATGTCTGTGTACACTTCATGTCGATGAGTGTAGCTGTGTGTTTGTGCGTGTGTGTGTGCATGTGTGTGTGTGTGTGTGTGTGTGCGTGCGTGCGTGTTTCTAGTTCAAATTGCACATGTGGTGCCTGGTGAAACGCAATTTCAGTCCTCTGTGTAATGCCTGTTACATAGTGAATTGACAATAAAGTACACTTTGACTTTGACTTGACTTTGAGTATAGATACACACAGTAAATCTATAAGTTCTTCCCAGGGTTCCTGTCTGCCTTCCTCTTTATGTCTTATTTATTCCCATGGTCTCATTCTATCCTCCAACTCCCTTGGGGCAGTGGAAATGGACTTGTGACCGCAGGATTGCAGGCCTGAATCCACTGAATCCAACTGCCAGTAGTGCCACTGAGGTGCCTTGAGCATGGTACCATCCCCAAACACCGCTCCCTGGGCGCAGTTGTCATGGCTGCCCCCTGCTCACGTGTGTGATGGGTTAAACGCAGAGTCAATTTCACTGTGTACACTGTGTGCTGTGCTGTGTATGACCTTGTGTGCTACATTTGAATTGTAGTGCGTAGGTATGCTAATTGCATACGTGACGACCAGGCGTTAGCGGTAGCGGTAAAGGCAGAGGCACTTGTTTTAAACTTCACCAGAATTCACACCTCCATGAAGAAATCGTTTCTGACGGTGTCTGGTCTAGACCCTCTGTACAAAATGAAATGAAGTACGAGGGGCGGGTTTACCGGGCTACGTTCTCTCTGTCCTGCGTCTCTGTCCACGTAATGCAGCCCTCGCCCTCCAGCAGCCGGCGGTACTCTGCGATCTCCATCTCCAGGCGCATCTTGATGTTGAGCAGGAGCTGGTAGTCGGCGGCCTGCTGCTGGATGCTGGCCCCAAGCTGCTGGAGCTCCTCCTCCAGGCCGTCGATCTGCAGCTGCAGCTGGCCCAGCAGCGACCCGTAGCGGCCGCCCACCTCGGACAGCTGCTGCTCCATGTGACCTTTCTGGAGGGTGGAGAGGAATGGTTCAGTGTGTGTGTGTGTTTGTGTTGTGTGTGTGTGTCAGGAGTCAGATGATTGAGAGATCAACCCACCTTTCTGGAGGGTGGAGAGGAATGGTTGGCGGGTCAGGGGGTTGGGGGTGTGGGGGGTGTCAACAGTGAAATGATTGAGAAATAAAATGATGCATCTGAAGGTGTGCATTTCAAAAATGTGTATGGAAGAAGAATAACAGATAGATAGATAGATAGATAGATAGATAGATAGATAGAGAGAGAGAGAGAGAGAGAGAGAGAGAGAGAGAGAAGAGAGAGAGAGAGAGAGAAAGAGAGAGAGAGAATAAAAGGATTGAGAGAGAGAACAGTAGACAGGTAGAAAGTGGACAGGTAGACAGGTAGAAAGCAATGTGGGGAAAGCCATGAAGGAACAAGAAACAAGAATAAAAGAACTGAGGATGAAAAGTAAAAAAAATGTAATTGAATACACTTTGTTATGATTGTAGGCTGTACAAAGAGAAAGAGAGAGAAAGAAAGAGAGAGAGAGAGAGAGAGAGAGAGAGAGAGAGAGAGAGAGAGAGAGAGAGAGAGAGAGAGAGAGAGAGTGGCAGAGAAAGAGAGAATCAGTTATTAGGCTGCCACCAAACGGATACTTATTATGAGTCTCGATATTGTACCTGTGTTAGGAGTCCTTGCAGCTCAATCTCCAGAGTCTGGAAGAGTCTCTTTGACTCAGTCACCTCCGTCTGAGAGGTCATCACCTCTGTGGCACCCGTGCTCACCTCAGTTTGCAGCATTGCTGTCTGCACCAAAGAGAAGGTCATCATTACAGAACCCCTTAGAGACATGATTTTGTGATTTTAAGGCAACGCTAAGTAGTTTTTTCAACCTAAAAATAATATGTCCAAAATCGTTTCAGTGGTTTATCAACTTGTAACTGAATGAAAGGCACTTCTGAATTTGCTTTGCCGCCCTCTATGGGCTATAACTGCACTAAGTAAGTTTGGAGAAGTGGGCTATCTCTGTAGTTCGAATGAGAGACAATTCTGCTTCCAACCTGTAGGGTGACCGTAGACAAAATACGTATTGCCACAGTTTAGTTTCTGCATGTTCAGGTCTACCTTTAGGTGCTCGGTGTCATTTAAAAGCTTAGACTCTATTGTTTGATAAAATAGTACAACATGTTAAGGGATCTACTCAAAGAGTAAAGAAGGCTAAAGTAAAGCTCATCCAATGAAAATGATTATAAACTGCTCCAGTAAAATGCAAGGGAAGTGCTCGGCGTGGTATGGCCTTAATCAGTGTCAGATAAGATAAGATGTTTTAGAGGACGTGCTACCAATCCCGACAGAGGGACTCTCCTTCCCAAATACTCCCAAAGACTTTTCCTCCACCAGCCTAACAAGCTCCCCTGGGAACTATGGGGGACACTAGTGGAGCTCTCAACAGCACCCTGACTAGGTTCCCCTGCACTACTGGACTATAACAGAGTGTGCCATGTGTATCTCTGTCTTGCGTTCCTTTGCCAAACTGTGAAGCACATTGAGCTACATCCTTTGTATGAAATGTACCATACAAAGGCATATTATTATTATTAGTAGTAGTAGTAGTAGTAGTAGTAGTATTTATAATATTATGATAATATTATGTCCTGAGAAGCTCCCATTGATACTTCCACCAAGTCACTGGTTGTGATAGAGCTGGCAACCTACTAGGCGGCCTGGCAACAATATCAGCACTTAAAGTGCATGGCTACTTGGTGTGATGGTGAGGAAGAGGGTCTGTCATATCATCCTCCTACACTGGACTTCTCTCAAAAGGTCAGGATTGCTACAGTTCGTTATTTGTTCCTGCTTTATACATATTTTACAGAGCCTAACAATTGTTTACATATGGGTCAACATGTCTCTGGCTGACTAACACTTTCCATTCAGTGAGTTCATATAGCCTTATTATGTGAGACGGCCCTGCTGATGTTTGGTAGGCCACCCAACTGAATGACATAAAATCCACAATGAATGACTGCCATTTGTAAAGAATTTGGTGGGGTTTACTGCTATTGAAGCTCTTTGATAAGACATTTGTCTCATAACGTACCAACACAATGGACTGAAAGAAAATGATGACATCATTTTCTAACCGTTATTGTTGCTAAAGACAGGCAGGTGGAGGGATTTCCTGGGCATGTCATGTTTGTGGTAACTACTTGGATACAGAGATACATGGTGTTACAAACAATTCAAACGTGGTGTTGAATGGGCAAAGAGAAAGACAGAAGAAAGAGATGGTTACAGTACAATGAGATACAGGGAATTTTCCATGAGTTCATAGCACCTAAAGAATGTAGAATTCAGCATACTTTTACAGTAGGTCTAAATATGAATCCAAAATACATCCAACATCCAAAATACTGTCAATGCATTTATTGTCAACTCTAAAGGCTTAATGATACCCAAATGCTGTAGTTGCGTTAGGGAGAAACTAAAATTCCATCACTTTTCCAGAACTTTTAGTAAAGTTACAAAATTCCATGACTTTTCCAGGCCTGGAAAATTACATTTTCAATTTCCATGACTTTTCCAGGATTTCCATGACCGTGGGAACCCTGGAGATACCTGTGAACTAGAAACCTCTATTCAGACCTCTCACCTACCAGTTGCTGTTTATATCACCGACTGCATACAAAGGACCTGACAACTAACCTAAACTCCCTAAATCCACCTTATAAAAACACTGACCTTTTCACGCAATGCAATTCAGCATATATAAACAAGCTATGCTACGATGCAGATGGAACTAATTGCTCCTTCCGAATACTCATACTCGCTTGCTATATCAGGCAAAAAGTAGGAAGCCACGACATAGTATATCAAAAACATTAGTAAACTTGCAGTAGTAGTCTAAATGTAATGGCTCACTACTCCTGCCAGAATTTTACGGTATGCAATTGATCCACACCACACAAACAATATGCTCAAAGGCATATGATTACTGAATTTAATAACCCATGCAAGAAAGACATTATCCAGTAGAAATGTTCTGCTAAGAGTGTCTTGTTTTGTGCTATGGCCTATAGGCTAACCCTCTGCTAATAACTACTCTAATCCTACCAGATAGACATCAAAATGTGACTTTAAAAGTGAGTTTTATTTTTGTATTTCTCCTTTTAGTGCAAAGTTCCTGATCACAACAGCTGAACCTTCATCAAAACCTACCTTGCCCTCAAACCATTTCTCTGCATCCCTGTGGTTCTTCTGGATCACCATCTCATACTGCTCCCTCATCTCCTGCAGTACCCTCTCCAGGTCCACAGGGGGCGCACAGTCCAACTCCACATGCACACTACCACTCTGCTGAGCACGCAGCTGCACAAGCTCCTGAGAGAGAGAGAGAGAGATAGAGAGAGAGAGAGAGAGAGAGAGAGAGATAGAGAGAGAGAGAGAGAGAGAGAGAGAGAGAGAGAGAGAGAGACCGAGAGATGAGGTCATTAAGCCACTCTTCAGGTGCCAAAAAGTAAACTGGCATCAGACTGATAAGTGATTAGTGTCAAGAAGTGAACTTTTCAGATTCATGGGTTATTCATAGATTCATAGACCATTCAACAACATACTTGCCTGTTTTCTTTTGAATGATACTTCTAGTGATTATTCAGCATTAGCTGGAAAATTAAGTTAAACCCTACGCCATTGATGTGCCAAGCTTCCTTTTCATTTATAAACTTTGCCAGCAATTGCATGTACTGACTACTGCTTCTGTGAGAGTTACCTCAATGCTCCATTCATGTGCTGTCATGTTTTATAAAAGGCCATCGTATACCATCAAAAAGTAATGAAAAATAAAGAAAGACAATCACAATCACTGGGTCAATGTGCGAAGTACCAAAGTTCCCCATACTGTACCTCCTCATGGTTGCGTCTAAGCCAGGCCAGCTCTTCATTCAGGCCACTGATCTGGACCTCCAGGTCTTTGATGAGAAGCTCCAGTTCACTCTTGAATGCCTTCAGTCTCGCTATGTCCGCCTCTACAGACATGCGCATGTTGCTCTCATTCTCAAATCTATTGAACCATATATTACATGAGTGAATATTTGTACAATATTTTAATATTGCATGTACCAACACACATATTAGCAATATAAATAACAGTATAATAAATAACAATAATCTGTGGCAACATATCTGTGGAACCATATACAAGTAATTATTTGTGTAACACCCTTATTATTCCACGTACGTTGTAATAAATTGCTACATACAGTAAAATATTGTATGATATTAATGATTACACTGACATTTTCTATATGTGTTAAAATATATTGCATAATAGTGCCTCAATTTGCCAGAACCTGTAGGCTGTACACAGCACATATTGCACTGTACAGCTTGTCACTGCTAAAGGCAATGTTACATAATGTTTAAATTTACTGACTCACTTCAACCTGAAGTCTTCAGCAGCAAGTTTTGCATTGTCAACCTGTGCAGTAATGGCGGCATTTTCTGCAATCCTTGTGTCAATCTTTCAAAAAGAGAATATGGATCTTTGTTAAAGGACAGACTCTATAGAACTACTCTAAATCATGGAATAGGACTAGTCCTGAAATCACAGTGTTGTAGCAGTGTTGCAAATGTGACATCTTATGCATATTTATTGTGCAAGCTATGCTGTAGATCTATATTATTAGACCAAGCTGATCATTTTTATATGACCAGCAATGTTAGCGTCGTCCACTGTGGACACCTAAGGTTAGGGATGGGAATTCTGGTTGAGAACCGGTTCCCTGTGTTTCAATTCCTTGGAACCGTTTGCCAGTTTTGGAAACGATTTCCTTATTGATTCCAGCGGGCATGACTAACATCACGTATCTTACACAAGTTACACAACGTGTTTGGCAATTGTTACCGAACGTAAAACGTAAAAGGTAGTACCCCCCAATTATGGAGGAGTAATTCTCACTCTGCTAACACTGACACCTACTGTAACACTCACCTGTTTGCGGAGGCCTTCAATGGTGGCACTATACCCAGCATGGTCCAGGACACGAGCAGGACACCTCTTATCCAAAAACTCTTTAATCTGCAGCTCCAGTTTCTGATTGGCTGCCTCCAGTGTCTTTACCTACAAGTACGAATCATTTTTGTATGTTTTGACCAGACATTACTAAAGGTATCATGTTATTGGTTGTAAGCCAATGTAAATAAATGTATGGAAAATTAAGCAAATAATAATAAAAAAAAAACAGTTCAAAGTGGGTCTAATTTAAAACAATCTGTATATTTGATACAGTATGTTCTAAGTCACTATATGCACTGTTTGTCTGAACGTATTGCTTCTGTAACTGGGTAAAATGTGCAATAAAAAGTGGCCCTTACAGCAGTGCCCTGAGGCTGACTGAAGTATTCACTTTTACAGTAGACATACAGTACAGGCCAAAAGTTTGGACACGCCTTCTCATTCAATGCGTTTTTTATTTTATTTTCATGACTAGAATATAAGACATGTTTTAAGTTATTTCAAACTTTTTTGTTAAGTACATAATTACCTCCAAGGAGGTTATTTTCAGGATAGATCAGAAATTGGCTAACTTACAACTGATTACTTTTTGGTGGTGATCTGGATCCAGGATTTTTTTTAAAGGATTCTTTACCATTGCGAGATAGAGCCAATTTGGACATTTTTGCTCATAACTCTACAAATAATGCTCAGAATGCTTGTTTGCCCATCAAACATGTGTTCATTCACAGTTTTTGATGCTTTCAGTGAGAATCTACAATGTAGATAGTATAGTATAGATAGTAAAATAGTCATGAAAATAAAGAAAGCGCATTGAAGGTGTGTGCACACGTTTGGCCTGTACTGTACGTAGACAATAGGTAGACATTTTCTTTGTGTCCCATTGACCTATAAAAGGCTTGTCTTTGTTATAGAATTGTCTCACCATCAGACACACCTTCCACACTAACATTCCAAATCTGTCGTACTGCAGTTGAGGAGTAGCACTTACGCTTTTGTAACTGCAAATAATGTGTTTACTAGGTAAATGCCTTGGAATTTTGGCTGTAAATCCTTTTTACCCCCAAGGGTTGCATTGTCTAACATGTTGCTGAATTGTTGTGCTTTGCGTGTCTATGTTTTCCATTTACAAGGTAAAGAGACGCACCTCTAAGCTATTTTAGACAAAACCGGTTGATCTACAACATATATATATAACCTTTTTAAAGGGCAAGATTAATTACAGTCCATCAATTCAGGGGACATTCGCCAAAAAGTTAAATAGAAATTTAGAAAATTTGCCAGACCAACTATGTCAACTCTTCATAACATTTCCATGTGATGTTTGCATCTGTACTTTGAGCAAACACTGCCCCAACCCAAATTCAATAGGCGCCACTGTTATCGCTATGGCACTGTATTAGTTAAAAATAGTAGCCTATGCATTATACGATTGTCTGACTTAGGCCTACTGCAGGTACAAATGCACTGGGATGATGGCATTCCTAATATGTAATACATCTGCTTTCATAATATAAGTTGTTTGATTTGTGCAAGAAGAGGCATTACGTCTGCATTTTTCTTGGTCTCCTCTAACCTTAAGTCATACCTTTTCGAGGTAAGATGCCAGGCGGTCGTTGAGATTTTGCATAGTCTGCTTCTCGTTGACAACACACACGGCCATTTCGCCACCTGGTGATGCCATGGAAACTGACGATACAGCGCTGGAGACGCGCGTGCCATAACCGCCTGCGCCTCCGTACACGCTCGGTGCGCGGTTTCCATAAAGAGGCAAGCGCGAGCTGCCTCCACTGAAAGCGGAGAAATTCATCCCACTGGCGGAGCTGGCGAAGCCAAACGGAGCGGTACCGCCGCTGCTGGTAAAGTTTCGGCTTACTCTTGCAGACATGGTGACTTAGGGCGAACTTACCCAAACAAGCCCTTTCGCTTATGAAGGTGCGTTCTCACCTTACCAGTGACTTCTTTATATAGTGTCATTAAGATGGCCCTGTTGTCTGGCATGTTACGTCACGAAAGAACAGCACCTCTGATGCGCGTAACGTGTGGGATCTTCGCCTGCGTCACTTCTTCAAGTGATTAATGGTCATTGTTAAACGGCAAAGACTGACAGTGATTAATGGAAATTAACCTCTGTGAAATTGTTTATGATTTCCCTGCCAATGTCAGCAAATACCAAGTTAAACCATTATAGATGGTATAGATCTGTAAAGATTTTTTTTTCTGAACTCATTTTGTAAAAGGTTGCAAAACATTTGAAATCAGGTGTAAGCCTATTCCAATTGGATTAGAAGAAAAAAAGTAATTCGCCTCACACTAATAAAAAATACATATACGAATAACTAGTTCTCATTGAGATATAAACTAATTTTAGAAAATCTGCCACCAGATGTATTTCAGGTAAAGGCATGTACCTGGCAGTCTGGGTGAGACCACTGGTTGTGTATTTGTGCTTGTTAGCACAGAAGCCACCTCCTGTCTTCTATCACTTCATTCATCAGTCATTTACTTGTTTGGTTTGAGACAAAAAATAATCTGGCCCTCACCTGATGGCAGACATATATTCAATTGGACAAAGTCAGGCAGTGGAGTACAATGGTGTCTGTCATCACTTTTAAAATAAATCCTTAGCCTTAAGTATTAAGACCCTAAGAAAGGGCAAATAAAATGCACAACTTGTTGTGAATAGGAGACGAAGGAGCCCCACTTCAATGGAGACAGACATTGACAAATAGTGGAGACGAGAAAAGGATTTCTTGTGAACACAGAAGATGCATGTTGTGACTGTGCTTGCGTGCAAGTTAGTAAAGGGGCACCTCCCTTTTACTGTCTATTGTTGTTTTGCATATTTGAGACGGAGGATTAAAGCATTGTCATGCGCCATTACACCCACAGAGGTGACAGATGAAGAGAAAGCAGGGCTTAATTGTTTTTTTTTTTTTTTACTTACCTTTTTTTCTTTATGTCAAGAGTGAAGGATTCTCAAAAAGAGACAAACCCTAGACCTGTAGGCGCCTTCTCAGATTCTCACACAGAACTTGAGGTGTCTTCTCCAACAGGCTTTCCCTTTAAACATTTATATATATTTTTTAGTTGGCATGTAATATTTTACTGGACATGTTTAATGCACACTACAGTTGGGCAAGAGATGAAGAAAGGGAGGCTCAGTGAAAAAAACACCTTTCAGTTATGTTGGACCTTAATGTCACAAGAAAGCTGAGAGAGATTAGTTTATCATTATTAGATATGAAACGTGCTAGTTATTTTACAACCACAATTCCAATAAACTTTATTAAATGTAAACAAAAATAAGTGCTATAATTCTCAAATCATACAAGCAATATATGTGTTAGAGAATAGCCCAAGGACAACATAGCAGTTATTGAAACTGGATTTTTTTTTTATTGTTGTATGGGATATTTGTGGTAATTTAAAATTTGAGGACAGCAACGTCTCAAAAAAGTTGGGACAGTGTCAATGAAAGGCAGGAAAATTTTAGAAAGACTAAAGAAAAGCAACAGAGGACACTTCACAGTTATTTATGTTAACTGACAATATGATTTTGTAAAAAAAAGGGGTTTCTTTCATGTCCTTGACATGATTTCAGCAGCCCAACAGGTAGGTGTCTTCTTCATTATGTTTTCCTTTTTATTATGCTTAAAATGTAAAAGATCTGGACAGCACACCGGCCATTTTAGCATCTGGCATTTTAGCATATATATACACACAGTAATGTGCAAAAGGTGTATATACAGTAATGTGCAAAAGTTTAAGGCAGGTGTGAAAAAAAAAATGCTGTCAACTAGGAATGCCTTCAAAAATGGAACTGTTAATCATTTATGTTCGTCAATTAACAAAATGCAGTGACTGAACAAAAGAGAAACCTAAATCAAATCATTATTTGGTGTGACCACCCTTTGCCTTTAAAAGTGCATCAATTCTTCTAGGTCTATTGCGTAGAGTTTTTGAAGGAACTCGGCCGGTAGCTTGCTCCAAACATCTTGAAGAACTAATCACAGATCTTCTGTGGATGTAGGCTTCCTGACACATACAACCAATCTGGTGTAATTGGTTGATCATACACCTGACTATAATCCTGCAAAATCCCTGACTTTGTGTGTACCCCCTTGTGTGAACTGATGCTGGTTTGAAGGCACCTGCCTAAATCTTTGCACAGTACTGTATCTTTTTAGCCATCCACATGTTTACTGTTAAAACACCCATGAGGCTGAAAAGACTCGATGGGCATACGTTGTTTTTTTTTTTTTCAAGTTTAAGGCTGGTGCACACAAAGTGTACACACACAGGTTGTTCAGTCCTTATCACACCTCTACTGTTTTCAACTCATGTAGCTTTGTTGACAGCATCTAAACCCACACCTATGACCAGGTCACTCGGCCTTATCACAGTCACCTTTATGTGGCCAGGGCATCCTCAGGCATACAAGTCATTTGCCAGTTTTTAACAGTGGTGGGCTAGTCTGGTAAACCAGCCCCTCATTCATTTCATTCTGTACAGGCGGGCTACAATAAATGGACAACTGGTGGGCTTTGTATCACTCTACCTTAATGGGTGCCATCTGCACCATCTTGGACAACTCCAGCAAAGTATGCATTAGTATTACATTACATTACATTACACTTAGTAGACGTTTTTTATCCAAACCAGCTTACAAAAGGAGGACATAATAAGCTAACGAGGTGTAAACTTGAGGACATGGACATGAAGCAGAGGACATGAAAAACTCCGTAATACCTGCCTCTGGTATTTTTTTGGCATTATTTTGTGCGTCATATGGAGCAATTCTGTGGAACTTCTTGGTGTTGATATTTGATCTTCATCCGTTTGTATGTGAATTAGGCCTATGTGTCAAGGAACGCGCAAATAGCTGGTCTCGGCCAAACCACTCAATTCTGTAGAACTCCTTTGTTGGTGTTGTCTGCAGGGCACATTCCAGAAAGCTGGTTTATTTGCTTATGTGGGTATGTTGAGTAAAACAATCCCAAAAAAGTCAAATCAAATCAAATCAAATCATTATTTGGTGTGACCACCCTTTGCCTTTAAAAGTGCATCAATTCTTCTAGGTCTATTGCGTAGAGTTTTTGAAGGAACTCGGCCGGTAGCTTGCTCCAAACATCTTGAAGAACTAATCACAGATCTTCTGTGGATGTAGGCTTCCTGACACATACAACCAATCTGGTGTAATTGGTTGATCATACACCTGACTATAATCCTGCAAAATCCCTGACTTTGTGTGTACCCCCTTGTGTGAACTGATGCTGGTTTGAAGACACCTGCCTAAATCTTTGCACAGTACTGTATCTTTTTAGCCATCCACATGTTTACTGTTAAAACACCCATGAGGCTGAAAAGACTCGATGGGCATACGTTGTTTTTTTTTTTTTCAAGTTTAAGGCTGGTGCACACAAAGTGTACACACACAGGTTGTTCAGTCCTTATCACACCTCTACTGTTTTCAACTCATGTAGCTTTGTTGACAGCATCTAAACCCACACCTATGACCAGGTCACTCGGCCTTATCACAATCACCTTTATGTGGCCAGGGCATCCTCAGGCATACAAGTCATTTGCCAGTTTTTAACAGTGGTGGGCTAGTCTGGTAAACCAGCCCCTCATTCATTTCATTCTGTACAGGCGGGCTACAATAAATGGACAACTGGTGGGCTTTGTATCACTCTACCTTAATGGGTGCCATCTGCACCATCTTGGACAACTCCAGCAAAGTATGCATTAGTATTACATTACATTACATTACACTTAGTAGACGTTTTTTATCCAAACCAGCTTACAAAAGGAGGACATAATAAGCTAACGAGGTGTAAACTTGAGGACATGGACATGAAGCAGAGGACATGAAAAACTCCGTAATACCTGCCTCTGGTATTTTTTTGGCATTATTTTGTGCGTCATATGGAGCAATTCTGTGGAACTTCTTGGTGTTGATATTTGATCTTCATCCGTTTGTATGTGAATTAGGCCTATGTGTCAAGGAACGCGCAAATAGCTGGTCTCGGCCAAACCACTCAATTCTGTAGAACTCCTTTGTTGGTGTTGTCTGCAGGGCACATTCCAGAAAGCTGGTTTATTTGCTTATGTGGGTATGTTGAGTAAAACAATCCCAAAAAAGTCAGGCAGGGTTAAAAGCTGTTTGAACATAACCTGATATGGGCTAGGTTATGTTTGCATTCTGGTGAGTTACCGGCTGCCGCAGTGTCAGTGTTACACGACTAATGTCTTTTTGGCGCTAATTATCCATGGAGTTTTTGGGGAAATGGTACAACTGTAGGCCTATTTTTTTCCACACCGTAGATCTGCCTTAACACACAGTCAGAGTTGCACACTGCTCTTCGATTTTTGCGATTAGCCTTTTTTCAGCATAGGAGGCTCTGGGTACACTTGGGTAAAATGGTCACTGTCAGATCCTCTAAAAGCCACCAAAACATAAATGCAGGACTTTTTCACAAAATACAAATGTCCTATCACTATTGATTTGGTGGAAAAGGGTCCCATTTACCTAAGCCTTGAATGAACTACTCATCGTCGATACCTTAAAAAAAATCTTTCACATCCGATTAACTTAACATGCACGGGTGCTCTGTTACTCAGATGGGGACAGTTGCGTTGCGTCACTCCTGCAATTGTGTGAATCAATAGGCAGGTGTATAGTTGCGGTAACTTCTGCATCTGTCGTTTCATTTAAAAGGGTTAAGTGCTAAAAGTCATAAAAGTTAAGAATTAAATTCAAATTACTGTGGGCAGAAAATCATTTAAAAGCGTATACCCAGTGTTTTAATCGACTTGATCATTTCCTTTTACGCACCAACATCCTCTAGGCTCTTTTTGTATAATTAACAGCAAAAAGTTTGGGTTATTGATCTCACGATGTCATTGTCTATTGCCTATAAAAGAGCGAGATTGAGACTTTTCTTCAGATCTAAGCAGGTAGCCGAGAACGGTTTGTAGTTCACTTTTCTTCACAGGTAAGCGACTTTATTTGATTTTACTTTTAAAATATATGGGTTATTACTGGCCCGTTTAGCCTATACCTGTCACAAAGTTTGCCTTGTTTTATGTACACTGTTGCTTAAATTCTCTTGAAATACGAGTAATTGTCTTTGTTCTCAGATATGGCACTTAATCATATCGGCGTCATAGTGCTCATTGCACTGCTCGGAGCGTCGTGCTTCGCCTCGCCGCTGTCTCAAACCAGGACGGCCACGGGAAATGAACCAGAGATTCGTGCACGGAGAGACATCACCCACAAGGCTTTAACAAGACGGGAGAACTCTGTCCAGTCACGTGACGCACGGGTGGAGCGTATGGTTACATTGCCCGACGACCAGCGCGAGTTCATAAACCGGCAAATTATGCAGGCCCTGGCAGGTGTGTGTCAGTGAACGAGGGCAAAGGACCAGTGCACCGTTACTGCGCTAAAATGTCAATTCACTGTTTTTTTTTTCGATTTACAGAAATCATCAGTCGAGACGACTGCTTCTTAGATCGGGACTACAAAGGCTGGGTAGACTTTGGAAGACGCAGCGTCGAGTAATAGTAGGCCTACAATGTTAAAATGATGTCGACTTTGCTATTGTATCTGTAATAAATGTAACATCTTAGCTACATCATTGTTCTTGTTTGTCTTTTTTAACACAATGGCTTGTCGTGCGTTTGAAAGACAAAAACGTTATCCATTGGAAAGTCAGTTGAGCATTTATTCACATGGAATATAATTTATACATAGTGCACACCTTTAACACTCACAGATACACTTGAGTGACACTGGAAACAGAATACACAAGAACGATTCAGCACGTCTCTAGCCCTACCATACCACACAGCTAGCCTGTATCTATTCACATGGACGACGATGCCATTTATGCTCGCCTTGTTCCCTTCTTATGATCTGCACATCCTATATAATTTTTAAACTACTGATTGTTTCACAATGATAATCTTGCCTGAGCAGTTTTAAGCAAGCATGCATGGCTAATGTATTTCATACTTTCCTCAGTCTGAGTCCAGATGTCTTTGTCTTCTCATCTCAGCTTCAAACCATGCATGGAACGACCACACCAGCTATGATGGTCATTCACAGTGGGAGATACATAGTACAAGTTTTGATCCACCAAGAAAAAAAAACTTTGGAAGTGCAGGTGAAGTCAGTAGTCAACAGTCAACAGTAGTGAAGGTGTCATTTTTTTCTGTCTGAACTGTGTGTACAGTGTGTGTGTGTGTGTGTAGCACAAGTGAGTGATAAGATGGCTTCGATGTATCCTGTGAATACTAGCCTCAGGTCAGTATGGGGTCCAGTGTTTCACCATGCAGAGGTTGTGTTCTAGAATAACTACATTCTTGGGGCCACCGTACTGCAGTGAGAGGAGTGAGTGAAGTGTTCATGTGATGTACTGTAATATGATCAGTCAGTGAGAGCTCGTGGGTCACAGGCTCTTCAGTTGCACGTACAGCAGTTCAAATTCATTGTCATTGACATTGTGATATTTCCTTTTTGTGTTTCCTCTCCTGAAATTATGTTTCACTACCATTTTCTTGATAATGTCTGTCTTTAGTGAAAGACATTGCTTTGTGTACCAATGGACAACCATAGTGCCTTGTTCAAACCACCAACAGCTTAACGGAGAGCACAATGTCGCTATCTAAACAGTATCTGATAGCACCTGTTTACATGTTTGTGAAAAACAGTTTGTTTTTCATAAGGACAAGATATGCGAGACCCAGCACATGGTAGGGAAAACAATGAAAGCATGTAGATCCAGCAAATAAATTATCTACATTTGATGTCCACGTTCACATACAGTATGAATTTACAACACGCTTGGTGGTTCTTTAAATACAGACAAAGAAAGTGCTATTCCCTTTCGTAGTGTTGTCATATAACACCTGAAATAAAACGGTAAAAAAAGCATTCATTATTCATCTACAGTTTTTGATCACACAGAAGACAACCTCAACAGCATGGGTGGCCAAAAAAAGCCAGACAAAATCTGTCGTCGAAGATGTCAAAGCCTTGATCATACAATGGCACTCAACACCATCTAATCTACAGTGTTTTTAGACAAAGACCAAGATCAGAGAAAATGGTGCATTTGCTACTGCTACAGTCATTATGGCTCTGTGAACGTTTCCAGAAGGCTTGTCTGATGACGGATAATGGGAGTTTGTGGTTATATAATGCAAACTCTAATTAGCAGACCTTACTTAACAAAGCAAGGAAGCGGATTACCTTAAAACAGACTTTAGTGGACTTTGAATTATCACACGTATGCTCAACTTTAAATTACAACCCTATTTTAGTCGGTACTTTTTAAAGGAAATACGTTTCTTAGCTTTTATAAAGTAAGGTCTACTAATTTGAATAAACAGTGTAAATGTTAGGGCGGTGGGGGTCTGGGGCAGCCTTAGTCAGGATGGAGGGGGGTGGTGAGTAGCTGTGGTCAGGGGATGAAAGTTCTCAGGCTGGCCGCCCACGGCCAGTCCCTCCCCGCCGCCCTCCTGTCCATCCCTGAGTCCGCCATGCCTCGCGCCGCCACACTGTGCAGGCCCAGACTCAACAGCTTCTCCACCAGGTTCAGGCTAAACAGCTTCCTCTCGCCAGAGTCTCTCGCCACAGCCGGCCCCTCTCCTGCCCCGCCTCCACTGCCGCCGCCGCTGGCAGAGTTCCTTGCCACTTTCCCCGTGAGAGGATTGGAGGGTGCCGGTAGCGGTAGTGGTAGCAGGCTGGGGCCTGCGTGTTGGCATGTCCTGGCTGAAATGCCCTGCTTCTGGAGAAGGCCGACCAGGCCCAGAGGAGAGGTGGTCGTGGTGCTGCTGCTGCAGGGGACGGGGACGGGGACGGGGGCGGAGGCGATGGAGAGGGACGACGACTGGAGCGGAGAGGCGAGTGGAAGAGGATGGGTCACATGCTCACAGCTCCCACAAGCGGACAGGCTGTGAGCGGAAAGGCTGTAGACACACATGGAGACAAGGCAAAGGACCAGTTAGAGAAGCAGTGTAAGCGAGTGCAGTCTGTAAGTTTATTTCTAGTGTAGATTTTAATGCACCTTATAGTGACCAAAGTGCTGTACAAAAACAAACAGGATGCAATACCCTAATGGAAAAATGCAAAATAATACACAAGCAACCATTTGATTAGATTGATAAGTGGGTGGTGGAGACATGCCATACTAGTCAGGACAGGTTTGGGCAGGTTTCAGTACACAGACACACAAACACAAACACAGACACAGACACACACACAATATAGAAAGTATGACTGTCAATTATCCAGTTAGGTGTCAGTGGAATGCCTGCGGGAAGAAATAAGTCACTGTTAGTATCTTGAGCACTCCGAGAGTGGCTATCATCAGCAGTGAAGAGCAAGCTGGAACCAAGAAAGTTAGATGGTTAGTAGCAGTGGTCAGTAATGGTCAGCTAAGTTGCTGTAGCAGTCACCAACAATAAAGGTTAGTACACACCCTTCATTCCAAGGTTAGCACAGTGGATGCTAATGAATATTAGTGCACAGCAAAAATTGGAGTGTTAAAGTTTCAGGGTTAAACATTTGAGAGTTGATTTTAACACCCAAAACGTAATTTTAACATTTTTAAATTTAAATGGAGTGCAAAGTCAGGGTTATTTCACGTTCTGGAAGTGTGAATTTAACTCTGGACAGTGTGGAGCTATATAAACACTCAAAAGTGTTAAAATCAACTCTGTGGGAGTCAATTGAAGACTGGTCTTTTTGCTGTGTGGAGGCCTGAGGTTATTGTTAGCATGACTGTGGTTAGTCAGAGTATGCGAGAGGTGTCTGTACTGGTCTCAGGCCATGTGTCACCGGTTCTTACTTTGCGGAGGTAGGGCTTGTCAGACCTGTGGAAAGAGCCTAGTCCAGCGCTTCCTGCCGCTGTTACAGAAGAAAAGTTGAGGGGAAAGGGATGTAAAAAAAAAAAAAAACTGAACAAAGGACTGGGCAGGGAAAGACTGATTAAACAGATAAGCTAAAGTCTTTCACCGAATCCTGGAACCTAAAGTCAGTGCAACGAATACAGAGAATACACAGTTTTCATCCTGTTATTTTTCATTTCTGTTCAATTAAGATCTCACATTACAGACCAAGGACCTACCAATAAGCAAGAAATGACAACATACATATTTTCTTAAATTTACAGTGAGCTTTTGTTGTACATGTAAACAGTAAATTTTCCAAAGCATCCAAGTCATTTAAAAACATGCAGTAATAGAAAGTAAAATTTGATGAAGGTACAATCAAAGCAAGGACCTTGATATTCACTGAATAAACCCCCGAAAGCACAACCACATTTCCTAACTACTATGACTATAATGAATGACATGGGAATGTGTGGGTACACCATGGACATCTTACCTGGTGGAGAGGGTGGGTATGAATAAGGAGGGGTGGTGTAGGATCCGGCAGTTGGTGACGGTGAAGGTGGGAGAGGTGTGAGGGAGGTTGGGGCCGCATGGAGGATGGGCTGTGGTCATGGAGGGAGAGATGGAACACTGAACACAACTACTGTACCACCATTGCTACCAGTACCACTACTACTGCTACTACACGCACACAACCAACAACACAAGGTGTTTTTGTGATGTAAAGGCCTTTTTTTACATTGTTTTGCAGTTATACAAAGCCCATGGAATAGAATTTGAATCATGGGGGGGGGCTTTAAGAGCTCAGCCCTAGGTTCACCCCTGGAGCAGGGGGGGGGGGGGGGGGGGGGGGGGGGGGGCAACTCTCAAAAACTCCCTATAGTTGTTTTTTGGTTCTAGAAGAAAACTCAAACAGATATCGGGTCCAAGGGGAAGCCCATCTGCTGGAGGCTAGGCGTGTAACAGGGTGAGCTAGTCAGAAGGAGGGGGAACGATGATTTTTTTTTTTTGTAAGTCACTTTGAATAAAATCGTCTGCTAAGGGTAATGTAATGTAATGTAATGTCATAGACAGAGCTTGGTCTGGCAAACCTCCCACAGACAAGAAGTTCTCAGAGGTGGGATCAACGGGCGTCTTTCAAATGCGTATGTGTCCTACTGGATAGAGCTACAGCCTATCAGACCACTGATTCTCCTGATGTATGCACAGCATTCGTTTTTCATTGGTTCCAGATTTTTCTGGACCAGGAAGAATTCATAATAGGCAGTTTAGGCAGACTCACTTCAACGCAAAATTCAGTGTAGCGTCACAGGCAGTATGGGCAGGCCCAGGCTAAGTTTTGGCCACAATCCTACATTCTTTTTCAGAGTGGCATACGGCGTGTTAGCCTGGTAAACCAGCCCCTTGTACTTCACTTTATTTTATACAGAGGGTCTGGCCTTGCTGCACTGAGAAATTATTTCATCCTAGAGGTGTGGACTCTGCTGAAGTTTAAAAACAAGTGGCTTTGCCTTTACCTTTACCCAATCGCTAACGTCTGCCAACGTGTCACGTATACCTACCTACGCACTACAATTCAAATGTAGCACACAAAGTCAACGTCATCGCTCACAAACAAATCCTCTATTCGTTGATTGGCTCGGATTCGCTTGGTCCGAATACATGAATGTCAACGGCAGCAAAGCCAGACCATCTGAACAAAATGAAATGAAGTTCAAGGGGCTGGTTTACCAAGCTAATGTTAAGTAACTGTAGGTACAGGCAGTTTCTCTGAAGCAATTTTAGGTTAGATGCCACGCTGAAGGGCACCTCTGCAATAGACGGTTGGTCACTTCCCTACCTTACTTGCGGAGGAATGGAAATTCTTCTGAAATTTTAAGTTTGAAACATGTATCCGGGACTCATACCAATTGCAGTGTAAACACATGCTGAAGAGAGGTGAACAGCCTTTAAGCCATTGAGAATCTAGAGGGAATCTGTTATCCCAGGAGAATTATTAATTAAGCCCTCACAAACTTTTTTATTTTTATATAAACATATTTATAGTACCAAAACATGACTGTATGACTGGATGAATGAATACTATGCCATGTACAGTATGCCAAAAAAAAAAACCAATGAGACAGTGATCTTGACAAACTACTGTACATCAAAGAGGTTCAACAACAGGATGTAATGGCAAGCATGATACTATTTCACAATAAATCACAGTGAGCAAGTGTGTGCAGGTCTGATGTGAGTCTGCTTTTCAGGGCTTAGTATATACAAGTGTATTTAGTAGTGTATTTGTTTTTTTCAGCCATATTTACAATGGAACTCAAAAGTTGGCCTCTGACAGTTTGCCTCTTGGCACATAAGGAGTGGCATAATCCCTCTCTCTCTCTCTCTCTCTCTCTCTCTCTCTCTCTCTCTCTCTCTCTCTCTCTCCCTTACCCATGCTGCTGTGTTGGCTGGAGGTCAGCCTGGCCAGACCGGAGTCTTCCTCGTCCTCCTCCAGGTCGTTGAGGCTGTAGACGTGCTGCAGGTCTATGTCCAGCTGCCGGAAGTCTTTGGTCAGGACCCCTGGCCGCGGGTGCAGGATGCCCCCCAGGTTGGGCTTGGCCAGCTGCTGCCAGTGGTGCAACGTCACAGACCCTGCGAGAGTATGGGGTGGGGGGCGTACAGGTCAGTATTACTGCCCTACAAAGCCAAGGTACAGTAACTATGCGAGCACTGAAACTGAGAGAAAAAACACCTTCAAAGTTGTCATACTGTCCAATCAAACATGTTGTAGGTATGATAGTGATGATGCTTTTATGTACTTTTAGAAAGAAGCAAGAGATTTAGTCACAAGACAAAGGAAATGTTTTTAAATCAATTTCCAGTCTAAAATCAATTTGACAAAATATGTAGTTACTGCCTTTTGGCTTTGGAAGGCAATGTAGACACCTCAACGTTATAGAAAATGGTTTGGATGGATGTAGCGATAGATGGTCAGATAGATAGATGGATGGATGGATGGATGGATGGATGGTCAGATGGATGGATGGATGGATGGATGGATGGATGGATGGATGGATGGATGGATGGATGGATGGATGGATGGATGGATGGATGGATGAATGGTCAGATGGATGGATGGATGGATGGATGGATGGATGGATGGATGGATAATGGGTCAACGAGTGACAGAACATTTTCTTTGACAAGACTCCATGAATCATTGTGCGATATCTGTACAGATATCTGTACAAAAGTGCTTTGTGTCTGATAAGCGAACTAGTGTAGTTTCCAGTACGTAAACATTTCACATCATGCACATTAAGACTAAAAGCAGAACACACAGCAATGGTGGCATGACATTGAGTGTGGTGCAGAGCACACTCATAAATCCCTCTTATCTTTACAACACCGTATAGATTTTTTTGCACCTGGGGTCATAAAAAAGTATAATTAAAAACAAAGGAACAGTAAGTAACTAAAGGTTCGTCTTATATTATTCTCCGTGTCCACTTTCTCCAGAATAATGCCACAGGATTTTCTTTTACCACCAGTGTTTACCACAAACTGTAACCCTAACTATGCAAATTTGTGTTTGAGGGTTTGTTCAGAAAATGATACAGCAGCAGGACTACCTGTTCTGCTACAACAAAAAATATCTTGCTGTCCTATATGGCATTTAGACAGGCACAAAACAATGACACCACCTCACTCACTCAATTGCTCAAGAGCTGTTGGTGCAGAGAGAGAGAGACAGAAAAAGAGAGAGAGAGAGAGAGAGAGAGAGAGAGAGAGAGAGAGAGAGAGAGAGAGAGAGAGAGAGAGAGAGAGAGAGAAAGAGAGAGAGAGAGAGAGAGAGAGAGAGGATAAGAAGTGTATCTACCCAAATGACTCTTAGGCCATGTTCTTACATCTATAGCGCAACACTGGAGCTGAACTTCTGACCCTGTGCTAATGATCTTTTAATTCAGGCAGTCTTGACAGGCACTTTAATAAGAGAGATTACACTGAGGTGGTGGTAGATTCAAAGGAACAAAAAAGGGACATAGGAGACCCGTAATTACCGTAATTGTCACATTACGGAGTTTAAAGCTTAGCAAACAAAGGTTTGAGGGAGCTGAAACCGTATAAAAATGTGGTGGCAAGATAGAGCAGATGAAACAAAGATAATTGTCGGCAAATCCTCCCTTCTTCTCATTTTTAAATGTTTTTACAGACACAAAAAGCTGCAAGGATTTACCATACTATGGATAACTTTTGTTGACTTTGTTGAAGACCTTTAAGTGTCCTATAGCTTTATAAACATGTTTCATTCGTAAAGCACGTTTCATATAGAGAAAGTAGCGCAAAGTGCTTAACAAGAAATAAACAAAACAAGACAAATTGTGTTGCAGTTATACAAAGCTCATAAAAGGTTATCTGAATCAGCGAAGCTTTAGGAGCTTAGCTGTAGGGCAAGAAAAACTCCCTAATGGTGTTGTTTTGTTCTGGAAGAAACCTTGAGCAGATCTGCGGCCCAACAGGGACGCCTATCTGCTGGAGGCTAAGCAGGTGACAGCGGAGCTAAAAGGGACCTGAGGATGTGCCTCTTGCCCTTAAAATGGAAAATTATCTTTTGAATTCAATTGTACTACCAGTTTTGGCCACAGTCATACATACTGCACACCACCACATTTAACAAAAATCCACACTGTAGTCAACATGGCTTAACAGCAAAGTACGTAATAAAGCTTATGTATATGTACATTGCATCATTACGTCATTGCGTTATTGTGTTCGTCCGCTCTGGCGCCACTGTAAAGCACTTTGAGCTGCATCTTGTATGAATTGTGCTATACAAGTTAATATTATTATTATTATTATTATTATGTATACTGATAGGTCGTAGATACGATAAGTGACTAAGATCAATGAAGAACTAAAGTGAAGTAACTAACTTTAATGACTAAATGTTAGTTTTATCGTAGCCTAAGTTAGTCACTTATCTAAGTGTCCTGTGGCTTCATGAGACACTCACCCTCCAGAGGCTTGACGATCTGCAGGCGGTCGGGCAGGCAGGAGCGCGAGGAGGTGGAGAGGCCGGAGCCAGCCGACTGGCGGGAGCTGCCCGAGTAGTTGGTGCCCGTGGAGGAGGAGGGCGTGAGGAAGCCGCTCGACGACTCGCCCTCCCCTTCGCCCTCGCCCTCGCCGCCCTGCCAGGCCAGCATGCGCAGCTTACGCTCGCGCTCCACCTCGAAGAACGGACGCTCCGATGCGTGGCTCTCCTGCCGCGCCGACAGGCTGCGAATGGCCGCCTCGAGGTCGTGACCTCCGGGGGTCCCTGGCTGGCCAATCAGACGCCGGCTACGAGAGGAATCAGGAAGAAAAAAAGGGGAAAGAGAGAGCGACAAAGGGAAAGAGAGAGTGAAAGAACCAAATACATTAGAACATGTTTTTACAAGATAAACTAAGGATTAAGGTTGGGGGCAGTGTGATGTTTAATTGTGATCAAACATGCTTAAAATATTTGATCAAACTTCAAAACATATTGTATGTGAAAATACATTTTTACTAAAAACTGACACCTAGATAAGCACCCATAAAAGCTAATTCTTTGCTATTGAAGACACTATTTATGGTATTTTAAAGTAATGAGAGGGGGTTACAAAACAGTATTGTTTCATTTGGCCTAACATTCTTAGACATGATTCTGTTGATAAGCATGCAATGTTATTTGTAATTTGTCTACATATGTTACACATGGGTTCTAAAGATATTTTGGTAACATTTTCAATGAACCCAGTCTGTATTATAAAGGTATTTTGACCTTTTGATGAGGTGAAAAAGGTTTACAATGCACTGCGTCACTTAAAGTTGTAAAGGCTGATGACATTATAAGGCTTTACGAATGCAGTTATGTATAAATAGTTGTGAATACTTATGTCAACCATTATAAAGTTATGAATGCATGTCAACCATTATAAAGTTATGAATGCATTCTAATCTTTATGCATGTTTTTATAGAGTCTTATGAATGCTGGGGTCATAGAGATTTTTACCTGTGGGTTTTATGACAAACATCCACACCTGTCAAGTAAAACATCTAATTACATTACATTACATTACACTTAGCAGACGCTTTTATCCAAAGGGACTTACAAAAGGAGGACATGATAAGCTAACAGATGTGTAGAGAACATCAAAGGCACCTATATAAAGAGACGGTTAGTAGAGATTGGTTTTGTTAGGAAGGGAAGCAGTCTCAGAAGAGAAGGGTTTTCATAAGCTTTTCGAAGGTCGAGAGGGATATTGCCGCTCCTGTAGCGACTGGTAGGTTGTTCCACCATTTAGGGACAAAGACAGAGAAAAGTTTGGAGTGACCTCGTTTTGTCTTAGGAGAAGGTACAGCCAGACGGTTTGTATTAGAGAGACTCGCCGAGTCTCACCTTTGCTCCTCTGTGTGGCCGTTGCCGGTGCCTTTGTCGTCGAGCTGCAGGCTGGCGCCGTCGCTGCCGTAGTAACTGGTGCGGGGGGTGCTGGTGAGGCTGGAGCGGGCCGACACCGGGCTGGAGCCGGGCACCTGCGGGGACGGGCACCGCGAACGCAACCGCGCCGCCTGGTTCACCACCTTCACCGTCTCAAACACACGCAAGGGATGATTCCTGTTCGTGGAAGAAAGATGACAACAAACTAAGGTCACTAATTAATCACTTTCCTTTATTTTTACATGTACGCCACATTGTAAATATACAGTACGCATCAGCACAAATGAGTAAATAAATCAATGTACTATTTGCATACATTGGATATAATGAATCAGTTGTTCTGCACTCTCGACATGTGTCTGCTTACAGACATTACAACACCAGTGGTGCAAATATTAGGGTAGAAATATTAGGGCCCAGCTTTGAAAGGGGGACCTTTTGGACGCCTTGTTATTATTAATAATTAAGTGTAGTCTTTTAAGTGAAATTGCACTATGCTCTGACATGTCTTTTACAAACCGTGGCATAGCAAATACCAACTGTCTGTTTACATTACATTACACTTAGCTGACGTTCTTATCCAAAGTGACTTACAAGTTATTTAGGTACAGGGTACATTCCCCTGAGCAATGTGGGGTTAGATGCCTTGCTCAAAGGCACTTCAGCCATGGATGAGGGTGCAGGAGAGCATTCAGTTATTCACTCCACCACCCACATTCTTCCTACTGGTACGAGATTTAAACATACGACCCTAACCTACTCACTCCATGTAATACGGCGCCCACTCACTTGTACTCTGAGGGGGCAGGGCTGTCGATGCCTTTCCGGAAGGTGCCCTCGATCTCCGCAGCGAGAGAGTCCATGGGGATCACCGTTTCCAGAGCGCTGAAGCGCTGTACGGTGCTGTTGGGGGCGCTCTTGTTGCGCAGGTTCTTATTGACCTCCCGCGCTTCCCTCAGCATGTCCTCACATTCAGAGTACTTCTCCTGCATGTCTCGGAGCTGCCACAAGGGGGAGATAGAGATTAAGTCATAGAGATTTCAGTCATGCCTGCACCAACCTAGCCTGGTAAACCAACCCCTCGTACTTCATTTCAATTTGTATAGAATGTCTGGACCAGACACCGTCAGAAACGATTTCTTGGAGGTGTGGACTCTGCTGAAGTTTAAAACGAGTGCCTCTGCCTTTACCCAATTGCTAACGCCTGGTCGTCACATATGCAATTAGCCTACCTACGCACTACAATTCAAATGTAGCACACAAGGTCAACGTCGTGGCTAATGAACACACCCTCTGTTCGCTGATTGGATCGGTCTTGCTGGGGCCGACTAAATGACCCTCAAGAGATTCCGGTCCAGACCCTCTGTACAAAATGAAATGAAGTAGGAGGGGCGGGTTTACCAGGCTAGCACCAACCTGCATTCTCAACCCTTTAAGACGCACCCCCTATTATAACTTTGTTGTTACCAGAATGGCAATGACCAAGTTGTAATGTGTTACTAAAGACTTTCTGTAATGTCATAGTAATGTTGTAATGTTGTAGTTACATTTTTTTCAGTCACAGCGAGCGCGTCATTGACCGGTGACTGCTAAAGGGCTACCTGCCCTTTAATTTAGCCTGATTACGATCAAGAGTAAGGAGTTGTAAAAATGGGCACTTTCCTCAAGTAAAACATAAATGCAAGCTTTTGTTGTGTTCTCAATATGCTATGTTAACTGGTCTGTCCCAATTACAAAAAGGGAAATAATAAATGAGATGTATAAATGATATTGTAGGTTATCCACACCGAGGTCAAGTCAAGTCAAGTACATAGTGAGACGAGACAACGTTTCTCCACGTATCTCCTGGTGATACACGCAACTGTTAGGACACAGTATGGACAAGACAGATACTTAATAGTGCCTACATACACCCCATCTGATAGGAACACAGACAGGCACAGCTTACCTCAGACCTGACTTGGGCTTGGCTGTCACGGGCGGCATTCAAGTGTTGGTTGAGTTCTTCGTTGTCATTTGTGAGCTAGACGACAGAGAAAGGGAATGAATTGCACACATGACTACTGTCAGAGGTCTCATTCAATGTGTGTCTGTAAATGGGGAATCTGTGTCTGTGTATGTCTGTGTGTATGTACACCATGGATTTATCTATATTTGTACAGAGTGTTGTGGTTCACAATAGCATACAGCATTACTATGATTGCATGCATGCAGTCCCACACTATATATGGAATGTGTGTTTGTGTGTGTGTGTGTGTGTGTGGGTGTGTGTGTGTGTTCGTGTGTGTGTATGTGCATGTGTTTATGTGTGTGTGCAAACCATGGTTTAGAGATGAGGTGAGGTTGACGATAAAATGTACATCAGAAATACAGCATGCAGTCTGACACTATAGGCTTTTGTTTGCATGAGCAGTTTGTGTGTGTGTGTGTGGAGGGGTGGGTCTTTGTGTGTGTTTGTGTGTGTGTATGTGTGCGTGTGTGTCCATAAGCATGTGTATGTGTTTGTGTGTATGTGTGCGTGTGTGTCCATGAGGATGTGTGTGTGTGTGTGTGTGTTTGTGTTTGTGTGTGTGTGTATGCGTGTGCATGAGCGTGTGTGTGTGTGTGTAGGCGTGTGCATGAGTGTGTGTGTGTGTGTGTGTATGCATTTGCGTGAGCGTGTGTGTGTGTGTGTGTGTGTGTGTGAGAGGCTCACTGTTTTGCAGCGCTGCTGCAAGTCGACGATCTGTCCCAGTAGGCTGCTGATCTCCTCCTGCTGCCGCAGTGAGTCCTCCACCTTACGCGCCAGCTCCTCAGACAGATCCACCACCTGCTTATTGGCCGAGGCTGGAGAGAGGGATGGGGGGGAGACGGACAGAGAAATAGAGAGAGAAAGAAGAGAGAGAGAGAGAGAGGGAGAGGGAGAGAGAGAGGGAGATGGAGAGATTTAAGTGATTATGCCACTCCTTTGGTGAGAGAATTATGATGACTGATATTTAGGTCTTTATAAAACTCGAATGTCTATGGTATTGTACTGTAATACAGAGCTATGGG
>CM050198.1:25524761-25537261 GCA_027475355.1 Coilia nasus
GTTGCTACCCAACGGGTGGTCTGTCCCAAATCCCTGTGCACATGAGAGTTCGTGTAAGCGGATAATGGTCAGAGATCTGGCCGTTTCCGCTACGCTAGATGGCGCTGTATTCCTTTCAACAAGTGGTGTTAGAACTACTTCAGGTTGACGGCTGCTAAAAAGAAAATAAACAAACTATCTGGCGGCATACAAAACAAAGATAGCGCTCGAGGAGGTTGCCAGAGCAGCATTTGCACGCATGTTGTGCATTCTCCTTTGTTTGGAAGTCCGTATGAAAGAACAAACAGCGTTTTTGGTTTCCTTGATACGACATGAACTGTGCCGTTGGCGTTTGATATTACAAGCAATTGAGGACAACGAGACTTGTTGAAAGCAGGCGCTAGAAAGCCTCAACGTTCAGTATGGATGAAAATCAGGGACAGAAGCTTCTGGGATCGAGTGGTCTTACATGCGCAGTACGCGAATCCAAACCAATTCCGTGCACAAGGCAGCACCAAGCGGATTAACATCGGCTTGAGCCAGGGGTTGCAATCGGATTCGCGAAACCAATCCCTATACGATCTTTAGCCTGTGCACATGAATTCGATACGATCCCAAACCATTTCCAATCGGATTCAACTCGTCCATGTGCACGCAGTTTGGGAGGGTTTGTGGTTGAAGGGTAACTTCAGTGCCAGTGTCTCCACTGCAGAGGAAATACAAAGCCTGACGAGTAAGCAACTTTTACTTGGAAAAAAATGAGCTTAAGCCATAACATAATCCTTTCCTCCAAAGTACAGTCCTTAAGACTAAGGCCCCGTCCACACGACAACGTTCCTGGATTTTTTTCTTGCCGGGTTAAAAAAAAAGTCGCGTCCACACGACATCGGAGCAGTAAATATTTCCGTCCACACGGGAACGTTTTCATTGCGTTTTCATTGCAGAAGGTGCGCTGTCCCAGCTTGAGGGGCATGATCAGAAGCCAATGATTCACTTTAAACATGTAATGTATGTTGATTTTAGCAATGTGGGTTCTAGTTTAGATGGGTCGGATGCAGCGACAGTTGCCCTATTTAAAAAGAATAACGTGAAAAGCGTTTGTTGGGCTGAACTAGCGATGTATACAAAAACATCCTGTAGTTCAATGTCAGAAGGTAGAAACAGTTGCATTACACATACACTGCAGACGATTTTTACCCCAAAGTATCTCACAACAACCTGTTTGTAAAAGTTTGACGCTGTTGTGAGATGTCACGTCGTTAAATTGACCCATTTAAGCGATACGGAGCAGAGCATGAAAAAAATAGAAGGAGCTGCAAATAAACTTGAGACAACTGCGCAATTATTCGCTTAAAACATGCCATATGTTGATTTTAGCAATGCGTGTTGTTACTGAGGGGAGCTGAAAGCAGCGACAGTTGCTCTTTAATTAATTAAGAATAATGAAAGCCTACAAGAAGTATGTGTTATAGCCTACTAGCCATACAGACAGTTTAATGGCAAAGGATAGAAACAATTGCACAACAGCCAGCCTACAGTACAAGCTAATCAAATCACAATTTATTCGACAGCAACCAGTTTGGAAAAGTTTGAAGTTGTTGTTATATGTGCAGCGCAAGGTGAATGGGCGACGACGTCATCGTTTTCAAAAGGTTGCGTTTTGCCTGTCTACACGAAAACGAAACGGCGGCGTTGTCAGACTTTCTCACTTTGGAACCCGTTCTCAAAAGTTATCGTTTTCGGTCACCCAAAACGCCGGCGCCGTGTGGACGGAAGGCCAAAACGCAAACAAACTTTACCGTTTTCACCCGAAAACGTTGTCGTGTGGACGGGCCCTAAGGGAAGGGTCTAAATGGGTCTAGTTTAAAGTTAAAAATGGGAAAGAGGGACAGCTGAGGCTGGCTGACAAAAATGACGTGAAGACAAAGATGCTACTTTATATGCATGCTTTGGTCATGCTTTTGTACCGAGTTAAAGTGCTTCGGAAAATTACAAAACCAATAAAACAAAACAAAATAAAACAAAAATAACATTACATTAATTACAATCACCAAAAGAGCTGCAAATGCAATCCATCAACCCTTCTCTATCACAGGTTGCCATTTCTCATTCCTCTCAGACATAAGAGAGACACTTAACCACTCATTCCCACAAGGATTAGCACAGGGCCTTAAAGCACCCAGCAAAACAACTATACTCTACCTACTGAGACATTAGTCTGTTAGCTCACTTATCCCCCTGTCTAATAAGTCACCTATGTCACCAGTGTCTATTTTTTACCCATCCTCCACCACACAAAATGGCTCAGCTGGTCTTAACGCATCTCCACCTTCTGCTCTTTAAAGCCTCCTCCATCCCCCATCTCCACTAATGTGCTGGTGTCCCCATTCTGTGCTGTCCTCACAGGATGACCCCAATAGCCCCCTGTGTCATGCCCCCTGTCACTTGACTGGTGACGGCTTGGCATCGATATGGGAAGATCCAGGAACAACTCACCTGAGACTCTTTCATCAACTCAACTCATCCCACCCTCCACCCCACCCCCCTTTCAGTTACAAGCCACCTCACAGTCTCATTAATGTCATCACCTATGCTGCCGCTAGTGGAGATATTTGGGTGTTTCGCATTGTCTTGTCAACAAAATTCTAGAAAGTTCCGTCTCTTCTTACTCTAGTTGACCTGGTCACAAGGTCACTTGTGTATGAAGAGCAAGCACTGTGCATAGTGATTACTTCTATACTCATTCTAGAAGAAGAAGACGAATCTGAAAACCAGCATTCATCAGTCTAAACTACCTACTATCAGAGAAGTTAGGGCACAGAGCGAACATACTGACAGAAAGACTTGGATTACTGATTTCTGCCTGTACTGTAAATCCATGTGTAGAAATGTGTTTGAAATGATCTACGCTTGCTTTAAGTGCCCAGGGTGCTGTTTGCTCACATGTGTGGACTGAACACAAGGGCTAATCGTGTTTGTTACGTAAGGATAACTAGGATATGTATAGTTCACAGCACCGTGAAAACAACTGAACCAGAAACATAAGCAAAGGCTGTTCTAACATACAGTCCTATATACCTCACGTGCATCAATGTAACAATGAGCAATAAATCTAGAGGAGGCCAAATCCAAACAACCAAAGACGATACATATTCAGCCGGCCTTCACGCATTATTCAACCAATACGGCAACATGTACACATCTTCTCATATATATGTTGGGTTATACCTTTCTGTTTGTATGTTAATATGTGTTTATTGTACATGCATCTTTTATTATGTCAATGAGAAGTTTACCGCAGGGCTGAGGATTTCGGTGGGTAGGGGGATGAGTAGAGGGCTCAAGTGGGAGACCACTGAGAAATATTGTGTTATTATTTAAAATATTATAAAATATTAATATTAATATTAAATATAAATATAAATTATAATTATGCCTCTGTACTTGATCTGTTCTTTGTACTATTACCAAGCAAAAATAATTGTTCGCAAAAAAAAGTAACATGTAGGTACAAGTTCTTCTGTTGTTAATGAAAAAATAAGGAAGAGAAGGCTGGTGATAAGTAGAGGTCAGATCAGATCTCGCTGTGCTTATCGGACCCTGTTAAAATGAGTTAACAGCACTGAATAAACATACTGCACCTAAGGCAGAGCACACACACACACACACACATGCACTATCTCTCTCTCTCTCTCTCTCTCTCTCTCTCTCTCTCTCTCTCTCTCTCTCTCTCTCTGTCTCTCACACACACACACAGACACACACAAACACACGGGATGCTGGGCAGGCAGGGTCTGTGGGCCCTGATAAGCAGATTAGCTTGGCTACGCTTTAGATCCACAGCCATATTTGTCTGCTGACGTGGTAGACGTACGTGACGTGTTTAACGTGCTTTAACGTGCTTGTTGTTGTGCTTAGGCATACTACTGTACTGTAGGTGCTAAGCACCGTACTGAGTTCAACATGAACAACTTAAAGAGAAAGTGCTAAGTATACATACTGAAGTAAAATAGCACAAATACTAATAGAGGACTATCGCTAGTATTACACAGTGGTACATGTAGCATTATTACACACTGCCTCAATGTGCTGTGGAAAGTTAAACTCAGGTGAATGAGGTTGTTACCAAACTATTGATTTTTTCATAGCCATGTAAAAAGTAAAGTATCAGAGCACTGCATCACTCTGACAGAATTTACAGCATTCGACAATATCACCCAGCTAGCTGCACAATATCCCCAACACACTGAACTGGCAAAACGACATCCATAATTGTCTCTTTTTTTCTGTTTAACATTTAACTATAAATATATTTTTTATTGTATTATATGTATAAAATATGTATTTTATTATTGTATTTTATTATAATATAATATAATATAATATAATATAATATAATATAATATAATATAATATAATATAATATAATATAATATAATATAATATAATAATAACTATGTTCTAGAAAACATTCCCACTTCTGCACTTTCCGGTGAATTACACTGGCACCCCCTGCACAGAGCTCTGTCTGCTGATGCTGGTTCGATGACCTTCATGCACAGGGATGGAGGGCTGTTATACAGTAGCTGAACAGAACTCAGCACACCGGCAATGCTTGCAAAAGGAGGGACACACTTTACAACTGCAAGTGTGAGGACGAGAGCAGGGTAAATGAAGTACAAATACAAATACACAGACATGCACGGCTGCACATTGCTGCATTTGCAGTGATAGTGTCTGTCTGTTTGGTGAATATTCTGCACACAATTTCGTCCCTTTTTTTTAGCACGTCACGTCGTGCTGTCCCACTAACCTACCTGCCTGATTGGACCAAACTGGAGAACAAAGACTTTTCCTCTCTTCACCCCCCCATTCATTTTTTCTACAGTCTATCAATCACATGCCTTTCATGTCGCAGATCTATCATTTCTCTCTCTCTTTCTCTCTCTCTCTCTCTCTTATTATCTGTCTATTCTTTGCAGTCGTAGTGCCTCTTGCACATCAGCAGTCTTCTGTGATTTTCCCTCCTTTTCTGTGTCTGTTGCTATACACCACTGACACCCTCATACACACACACACACACACACACACACACACACACACACACACAACCATGCATGAACAGCTCCATCCTAACTTATCCGGTATCCTTCCTTCTCTTTCTCTATTTCTCTCTCTCTCTCCTCTCTGTGTCCCTCACTCTGTGTTACCTTGCACCCTCACACACACACACACACACACACACACACACACAAACACGCATACGCACACACACAAACACGCATATGCACACACACGCATACGCACACACGCGCATACGCACACACAAACACATACAACACCATGCATGAACAGCTCCATCCTAACCGAACTGGTATTCTTCCTTTCTTTCTCTTTCTATTTCTCTCTCTCTCCTCCCTGTGTCCCTCGCTCCGCGTTACCTTGCACCCTCACACACACACACACACGCATAAGCACACACAAACACATACACAACCATGCGTGAACAGCTCCATCCTAACCGATCCGGTCCGAACCGATCTTCCTTTTTTTCTCTCTTTCCATTTCTCTTTCCATTTCTCTCTCTCTCCTCCCTGTGTCCCTCGCTCCGCGTTACCTTGCATCTGCTTCCTGCACAGAGCCCACGTCTCCGGCCCCTGCTGCCCTTCATCCTCGCACTCCTCCTCTTCCTCGTCCTGGCTTCCGCTGCTACTCTCCTTCTCGCTCTCGTCCAGCGAAGAGCTCCACACCTCCATGGCTACCGTCCACAACCACAACCACAACCACAACCGTGTGTCCACAACCCTCTCTCCTGGCTCTACCTATCCTTCAGCTTGGCACACCGGCGGATGTCGCTGGGGTATACAGTATCCTTGGCTGCCTGCTGAGTGTCTCCTTAGATGAGGACGTCTCTGTGCCGGCAGTGCACTGATGGCTTGCGTGTCCTCTCCCTAAGGCAGCGTTGCTATTGTCTGATGCCCTACTGACTTGGCAGCAAGCTCGTCTCATCTACCCCCTCCTTGTGAGTGGGCGTGAGAGTGCTGCATGCGTTTGTGTCTGTGGGTTTGTGTGTATGTGTGTGTGTGTGTGTGTGGGTGTGTGTCTGAGCATGTGTGTGTGCGTGCGCCCCACTCTGTGATATGCTGCTGGCCAGCCTCTCTGAGAGGTAGGTGACAAATCGGATAAGAGTGGGAGGGGTTTGTGCAGCACTGACGGCATGCGCTTCTTGTGCTCTTATTCACCTGGGCAAATGGAGTGGCAGGAGCACAACACCGCAGCCAGGGAAGAGGGGGGGCTGGGGGTTTGGTGCAAACCAAAAATAATTCTATTACCCTCTGGAAAATCAATATCTTAGAAAACTAGATTTAGTAATATTGCCTCTAAGGTGTTTGAATAGCATTTCCCTAAAAACAGGGGGGTAAAGCACTGCTGTAGGCTGGATGGAGAGGATATGACATCTTTAGGCACCCCTGTGATGCTACAGCAGATGGTACAGTCTGCGAGTGCCGTGTTGGAACTGTAGACGTAATGCAGCAGCCGGGAATCAGACTGCCTGCCCCCCCCACACACTGCTCATGCTCACTGCTGAGGTAGTCAGACTGTGTGTCTGTGTGTCTGTCTGGCAGTCTGTCTGTGCATGTTTGTGTGTGTGTGTGTGTGTGTGTGTGTGTGTGTGTGTGTCTGTCTGTCTCTCTGTCATGTGTGAGTGTGTGCGTGCACTTGTGTGTGTGTGTGTGCGCGCGCAATAAAGATGTGCTGTGAAAAGAAATATAACACCATACACATAAATCTGTGTAGAGGAGAGGTACTACTCCATTAACCTGAGTGCACCTGTAAATTCTGAATGGAATTACAGTTTAGGGGAAATGATCAATATCCCATCTTCGCTTTCAGTGGCTATTTTTCCATTGTGTTCTTCCCTGTGCATGAAACAATTCTGACCTTTCAAAAACTGCCCAACAGCTATTGACATAATTCAGTCTGTCTGTGCAGTGTGTGTGAATATTTATTAGAAGATTAAATTCACTACAAAGACCAGAGTTGAAATGTGCCAGTACAGTAAAGATGTTAATGATGAGAAAGAAAGGCCAGAGGCCAAACAACAACAACAAAATCTGAGCTGAAGGCAGACAGAACAAGTCTGTTGTTCGTTTAATCTAGTGATATGATTATCTCAGTGTTAGGTTTTGGGGTGGGGAACACTGGTCCTGTGCCAAGTCTAACATTAACGTTACTGATTAGTGTTACCGATTGTGCTCTGGTAGAAGTCAAACAAGGCTTAAATCTCGGCAATGCAAGTCAGCCACTAAAACTCCACAAACAACTCCTACGGCACAGACTCATGAATAAGTTTCGTGGATGAAATTCCTCTAGCCATGTGTATTTCCACCAAAACAGATAAAGTATTTGTTTGAAAATGCTAAAGTAATGTACAGTACACTTGAGTTCACTTCGGGGGAATTCAGAGTGTGTGCAATATAGCTAACTCTGTCTGAATCATTGCATGGTATGTGCTGGAATGGAGATATGTGAAGATATTTAAGGCTATTAACCTTCCTTGGTCTGAGCACTGTGATGCACTTTAAGCCAGTCTGATACGTCTTGACATTTTTAAGATCAATTAGGATGTACCCTGTAGGGCTCTGAACTAATAAATGTCTCTTACACTGTGTCTCTTAGACTGTGGCGCTGTAGTCTGTCACATTGGCACACTGTTGCAAACCTAGCTGAAACGGTGCAGTGTCCTTCTTATCAAATATTTAACCGCACTGCCATAAATTTTTCAGACTGGGTGGATTCAAGGTCAGGTGCGACACAAGGTAGATGTGTTGCAAGACCAGTCCCTTTGTAGACTGATCCCAGATCTGCCGTGTCTCAAACTCCCAAGACGGTGTGGTGCTGAAAAGGGGTTCAGGCCATTGTTCTGTTCTGATCACAGAACAGTGCTTCGAAATAGGCATATCTGCCTGAAACCCTTCTGAACTGGGACGCAGTGGCCTAAATTTGAGTCTGCCCACCGTCCACCCTCATGTTCCCTTTTCTAAGCTTCTAGCTATTGAGCTAGTCTCTGACATGCAGCAACCATGAGTCCTGTGCTCAAAGAAAACAAGACAGTGGAAGGCTAAGACTACAGATTCAACTTTTCTTTTCCTACATTAGTAGGTCCCCCTTTTGAACCATTTTACGTCACTAAGTAAAGTAGGTTGGTGCTCCCTGAATAGCCACAAGACAATGTAGCAGGGACGTAAATAGCTAAGAGCTAAAAACAACATGGCCAATGACCCATCTCAGCCCTTAGGGCCAAAGGTACCTGTTGGACAGCAATATTACACAGCTACAGACAGTGTTTTGGCTACAGGCACAGAACATCCGGGTTTAGAAGAACTGCGACCTGGCCACATAAGGGCCTATTTAACCTCACCTCTAGGGACGCAGAGAACATCCCCAATGCTGGTGCTTTTGGTAGTCGAGTGCTTTTAGCAGTTTTGGTTGTTTGCAACACCTTGGCTAGCTTAGGGCAATCCCCATTATTTCAGTGGCTTTGTTCCATTTACAACCTCTTTTCTACAGTGAGTGTGCAGCTACTGTGTGGCGCTCGTGTAAAACAAAAGCTTCCAAGCCAGGTCATCACTAAGCCTGTAACTGGAGCAGGGCTCTGTTTCATAGGTTTGGGCCATCATCATGACAATGCAAAAACCCGATTCTAGTTTTTATATACACTACTTAAAACAGTTAAGGGAGCAAGCTGAATATATGCTGAGCTGTTTTACACCGGTGTCGACCTTGGCCTGGTCGTCTGGAATATTCCCCAGTGTCCTGGTAAAGTGTCCAGAGCCGACTTATCACGCTACGTGACACAGCAAAGTGACGAGCGACCTCCCTCTGAGTGTTCCCATCTTCCAACAGTTGCACTGCTCTGGTCATGTCTGCTGGATCCACATAGCACCTGGCAGCATTGGTTACAACCAGGAACCAACTCAGCCATTTAATGAACCAAACTGCACGCATTTTAGGCATTAGGGTACAGAATGCAACTGCGAAACAAATGTGGGCACCTTGTCTTTATTTAGGGCCTTGCGGCTACAAGGTTTGAGCACACAAGGTTCCGCATGATTTGGCTCAAACTCACCAATTGACTCACTGAGAGTCACTGCTAGTGAAAACTAAAGGAACAGTTCATGTACACTTGAATTTATATGAACATTTTGACAAAATGGGTTTGCTCCCTTAATTGTTTTTAGTAGTGTATATATCCCATAGCTGTTAGACAGGCAGTTGCAGGGCAGTTGAGGTGGTGTATCGTTACTTCTTTAATGAAAGCAAAGTGTCTTAGACTGCTGACTTAGTTTTCGACATTCAAAGAGTGTCAGTCTAGCTACTCTCTATCTGTCTGGGGCCTGAGTCTACAGACGTCATTACATAACAGTCAGGGTTAGATGTCTGGTGCCACCAAAGAAGGCTGTAGATCGCTTGTTCCACTACCAAAAGGCAATCCAACTTTGATCCTCTCACCTCCACTGAACCTTTTGTTACACACACACACACACACACACAAACACACACATACACAAATCTCCAGCCAATCCCTTTAAAGCACCCGCTGTTTACAGACGGGGTGTAAAAACGTCCACAGCTCAGCCATTGGCCATCTGTCACAACCTCTTGGCTGCTCTGGTACATACAGTATGTCTATCCCCACCTAGTGCCCCAGGAAAGGCTCATCTTACTCTTAAAAGCTCGATCATTATAATGCATTCCAGTTGCAGTCGGAGCTCAGTTTCTGAGTAGTTGTGCACGTTCAAAAGCAGGAAGTAACACCATGCGCACCCTGGAAGTCTCGGATATTCACCCTAAAAAGTCGGACAACCACAGAGGCCCCCAAGTTCACAATTTAAGATGGCTGCGCAGTTCATGTTGAGTGAATACTACCATATTTTGCATTTATATGTTTGTCGTGATGTTTGGTGTTGTTATGTTATGCCTTGCACATAATCAGTATTTTTTAGTCGATACTACGTACCATTACGGTCACGTTATTCGTGAAATACAGTGTTATGTGCCCAATCAACTCTCAGTCAGAGTTTGGCGCTTTTTGTTGTGTTGTTAGCGGATGTGAGGTCAGTTTTACCTCAGAATCTCAAATGCCGAGACAAATGAACTGCATCATTTGTGCAACTGAGGACAAAAGGACAACGAATCATTCAGTCACTGGACTGTCACACTTCCCGCCCACACTGATGATATTCCAGGCCTAGAGAGGGTCCACACAGGGAGGTCAAGACCCTGTGGTCCAGAAGGGGCTAAATATACTTAAGCAGGCCTTGGCCACACTAAGCAGATTGGTTGCATTTAGCACCTGTGCACCCCCCACAAGGAATGTGAAACAATCTGGGATTAGCAAGCACTTATCAAATCACCTCGGCCTGTTTATCTCACAGAGAAGCAGGCAGAAAAAATAAGTCCTCAAGGAATATCAATGGGGAAAAATATTTAAAAGAGAGAGGATTAGGCGGGCCAAGGACTACAGAGTTATGGCTTATTGTAAAGCATATGAATAGAATGGTGTCTGTCATTCATTTACTCTGATACCTCAGAGGGGACTGCAAAGAGGTTTGGGGACTCCATAAACTCTTGATTTAAAGCAACACTAAGTTTTTTTTTTGTCTTCGGTCGCGCTACAGGTTTGAAGCAGTTTCGAACTATGCAGAGACGGTCCGCTCCTCCAAACTTACATAGTGCAGTTATAGCCCATGGAGGGCAGCAAAGCGAATTCAGAAGTGCCTTTCACCCAGTTACAAGTTGATGAACCATGGAAATGATTTAGGATTTTTTATTTTAAGGTTAAAAAAACTACTTAGTGTTGCTTTAAATCTGGTTGATAATAATAGTTCAAACAGTAGTTTCAAGAGGACTCATGATGCTCATGAATACACAGTAATGTGAACTAAGAAAGGATTTGCGGTTACACAAGTCACAGATATGTGATGGTCGCTACAGGAGGAATGTCTCCTGGAAAAAGTGTTAGTCTGATGCATCAGCCGCTTTCACATTGTTCCATACGGCAGGCTCTCTGATTCAGGTTAACGGTGGTGAGAAGATGGACCAGTTGATGGAGTATGATGCCCCGGACACATCTCCCCTGGAAACCGTGTGCATGTCACGCCTCCTGCCTAAACAAGTGTATGGTGACCAGGGGAACCTGTGGTCACATTCAATCAAGTGCAGTCTACTGCCATGCAGCACACATTGTTCTGGATAATGTCAAGAACAAGAGTTTAACATATTTCTCAGAGATCCCACAGTGCATTCATTCATCCATCTGTAGCAAGTACTGAAAAAAACTCATCCGTAGTGACCCCCACCTCACAACTCACTGGACTTAAAGGATTCACTCGTATTGCCTTGGTGGATGTGTAATCCATATCTTGATGTGTCACTCACAGCTATTTTGACAGGTTTTGAGAAACAACTGTGAAGTCCTCTACTATGAAGAACTTTGGATGAACTGCTGGTGTTTTTACATGTGCTGTACAGAGTTTCTTGAGTTAACCACTAGTCATCATTAATCATTAATCATTAGGCAGTCATTTTCTGGCTCATCTGTGGATTCACTTAGAACAACACCTTCAGTCAAATTCACCTACATCATCCATCGCATGTCCATAACTAAGAAGTAACACAGGCCTGATCTACACACCATCTGTGTACACAGCCTCTGGCAAAGGAGGAAGATATTATACCAGACAGGGTACACAGATTATACAGCTCTGGAATTAAATTGAGACCACTGAACATTTTCCTAAAATCAGCATCTCTACATGTATGACAGCCATTCCACTCCAGTGTCAGTTGAATTTGGATTTTGGGAGAAATGTTGTCAGTAGTTTACAGAATAAAACAAAAATGTTCACTTTACTTGCCCACGGAAATTTACACACACGTACTGACACACAATGTGTCCAGTGGAGGAACTGCAGCAGAAAAGCATGCTGTAGCTTCACACAGAAAACTGTGTCAGATACTACCACAAAACTTAGATTAAAACCATATCCCCCCAAAAAACATCAGTCACCTGACAGTTACATCTCAACTACGCAGGAAAAACACACAATTTGGAAGAAATCAGTCCCAAAGTGACTAATAAGTCAGTGAAATCAGGTCAATGGAATAAGCATGACACTCACAGAAGTACTTGAGGGTCTCCTCGATGAGCTCGGGAGAGAGGCCGAGGGCAACCTCTGGTGGCAGGATGGGGGTGCGCAGCCAGTCGTCGTGGTCGTACCCAAACACACAGTCCGCCCGCAGCGTGTATCTGGGTAGGTCCTCTGTCAGCAGGCTCACCAGCTCCACCTCAGGCAGGTCCAGGTTGTGCGAAATTTCTATGTGCGTGAGAGAGAGCGAGAAAGAACAAACATGAGTGTTTGCTAACATGTGAATGTTATGCTGAGAGGCGAGTGTGTGCGTGTGTGTGTGTGTGTGTGTGTGTGTGTGTGTGTGTGTGTGTGTGTGTGTCTGTGTAT
>CM050198.1:25542261-25547261 GCA_027475355.1 Coilia nasus
GTTCAGAAATTCCAGGAGGCCAGTTGTCTATTCATTTCTTGATTTATTTATTTAGATTCATTAAACTCCTGCTCAAATGTCCCTACTTTCATTCTTATTGTATTACTTTAGTTCAGACATTCCAGGAAGCCAGTTGTCTATGCATTTCTTGATTTTTTTTATTTAGATTCATTAAACTCCTGCACAAATGTCTGTACTTTCATTCTTTCTGTATTACTTTAGTTCAGGGATTCATTTGTCCATTCATTTCCTGATTCATTCATTCAGATTCATTCATCTCCTCAGATAAATTATCCACTTGACAGGAGCCTGCAAGACCACAGTAGGGTTTAGTCATTGGGCTGTTTTTATTTAGTTAGCCCAGCGCTTGTTCTCTTTCAATTGGGCCTTGTTTTGCAATGGCCTTCCAGAGGACACAACAACAGTGCTTTGCTTGTTCCTCTCATATCACTTTCACTGGCACACTAACGTAGCCAATGATAAGGCATCAGTCTGTAACCGGATAGCCACTGATGTGAGTCCATTATGTGACCTGCCAGAGCAGTATTACCTGTGCTAATGTTATCATTATTGTACTTTTTGTAGATCAATAAAACAACCCTGGCCATCATAAAATGCTTTCACCTGACGAACGTTCAGTTCTTCCATGCTTAGGCAGAAGTGCGGATGTTTCTCCATTTGTAGTTAGCCTCTTCTTTATTTATTTATCCATAGCTTGATAGTGTAAAATGTACATATTGTTTTTCATATTGTTTTATAGTCTTACTTGAATGTATTGCTGTAAATTGAACCTATATTTTAAACTGTACCCAGCCATTTCAATTCTATTCTTATACAATGTGTCTTTTATGCATCTGTTGTTGGCTGCTTCGAACGACATCTCACTATACTTCCTGTAGTGACAATAAAGCCTTCTACTTCTACTTCTTCTGTTTCACAGGGTTGTTTTTTTTTTTTTACATTTGTGAACCAAGTCAAAAAGGAGTCCAATGACAAAACAGCCATGAATAACACTTGAACAGGGTCTGCCCCCTCATGACATGACAAGTCTCCCATGGCATGACAACTAGCTTTCCACACCTTTATTTTGTGACGCAATCGAGTTTGCTACTGTTAAAACTTTTCATGGCCTGGGGGGTTAAAAAAGGAGTAACTTCAGCAGTGACATTTCTGTCTCTTTATCCTACCCGGGACCTTCAATGCAATGAGCGTAGAACTCTGAACTCCAAACTTGGCAGGCAGCATTTGAGGTGTTCTGTCTGAGAAGGGAGGCGGGGAGAGAGAGAAGGAGAGGGAGAGGGAGGGACATGTGTGAGAGCTGTTTTTTTTTCTTTTTTTGTAAGTGTGTGTGTATGTGTGTGTGTGTGTGTGTGTGTGTGTGTGTGTGTGTGTGTGTGTGTGTGTGTGTGTGTGTGTGTGTGTGTGTGTGTGTGTGCATGTCTGTGAGGGAGGGGTAGGGGGGTTGTTTGGGTGTGTACGTGTGCCTCCTCACACATCCTCTCTCAGCAAGGCTTTGCCTATTCTCTGAACTCTCAGAGAGAGAAGAGAAGAGGGAGGGGGGGGGGGAGGGGTGGAGAGGGGAGGGGCAGAAAGGCGAGGGATGAATAGAATAGAGAGAAGTGGAGAGAAGGGTTTGGAGTGAAGGAGGGGGCAGTAATGAGTCTGGGGGTTAAAGACACTGGATGCTCTTCGTTGGTTGGTATGGAAACCAATGTGTTTGCTATATTTTAATGGTTGCTATGCTGACTGCTATGTGGACAAATGTGTAGATATAGCAAGTGCAACCAGCAGTAATGTGTCTGGGGGTTAAAGACACTGAATGCTCTTTACTCTCAATGTAGGGAAAACATAGGGAATAACATAACGTAATAACATGCTGAATAACACTTTCTATGAAGCTTGCATTCACAAGACTCCATAAACACATTCATAAAGGCTTATAATGCCTTCATGAAGCTTAGAAATGGTTGAAATTAGTCTGCATAACTATTTACTATACTCATTACTACATTCGTAGGCAGATGAAGCTTTATAACCAAAATGCATTGTCACTTGAAGCTGGAATAAGGCTTATGACATAGCATTATAATGCCTTAGGAATACAGTCATGAGTATGTAAAAATAGTTCTGAACCCTTCACATCCTTTATGAATGCATTATAAGCCTTTCATGAATGTGTGTATAGAGTCTTGTGAATACAAGCTTCATAGAAACTGTCACCGACGTATCATAATTTGAAAGCCGACATGAAGAGGAGAGAGCCGAGCACGGCTGCCGAGGAGCATCTCGATTCTGATTGGCCAGCGCCAGGCACCAGGCTGCCTCTGTACTCTGAACCCTCTCTGGTCTCCCGGGAGACGTGCAGACCGTGGCCGGCGTTGGTCATGTGACCCGTCTGTCAGGAACCTTTATGAACATGGGGCTCAGTGGGGCAAGGCAGCTACACAAACTCGTGCCAACAGGTTAACTCTGTGTGTGCGCACCACATTAGGCCTACAGTTCATGGCTGAGGGCTAATGAGCTCTAATGACATTTCACGTGACCTTTTCCAGTTACTATCCTTTGTATGTTGACCGATGACTCAGAAGCACATGGTATAATTTGATAACATCTTGTTTGTTCAGCCTCCTCAGTTACTACTGTACCTTGAAGTACTGCACGCAAGTTAATAGTGCCAAGACTGAGAACTGTAATGACACTTCTAGGAATCTGTGCCATGCATATGGCCACTGTAAAGTAATTTGAAAACATCTGAACATGACAATATCTATTAAAAAAAGGAATAAAAAAAAGCTCCATGATTATCACTGTTTGCTCTCTCTCTCTCTTTCTCTCTCTCTCTCTCTCTCTCTCTCTCTCTCTTTCTCTCTCATTGAATGAGCCTGGCCTCTCAAATTCCTGGAAACAGGTAACGACTGACCTCATACACCTCCCGTGCTGGCCACATGAAAGGCCCCTCCTGTTTACAGTTTGTTTGTAAAGTGGACAATTAGATGACAAGAAATCGAGGTCACCTCCATTCCTCCACTCCAGCGAGTTAAACTTAACAGAGAGGGGCGTGCAGCACGAGACCACGGCCAGAGGAGTGATCGCATTAAGAGCGAGTGACAGACTGGGATGACGTGATCTGGCCCTCCTTTGGGGTTCGATGCTGTCTGTGAGGCTGCGTAATCTGATGCTCCCAAAGCAAAACAAAACTAAACAAAGCAACAGACTGCTTGCTTGCCTCAAGCTCTTGCACACAACATACTGTATATAGGTGTCATTACAGTTTGAAAACTTTCTACTAATGTTGCTGTGTTCATTTATGACTTTATGAGCTGAAAATAACATGAATAATGACAGTATGTAAAACCAGCAAATGCCACACTTACTGTTATATGTTTGCAGCTTTGCTATGAACAAAAGACTGCTGGCGTCAAGCTATCGCATACAAACACATACTGTAGGGACGTACTACTATTTACATATGTTTGAAAACTCTCTACTAATGCTATTGTCATTGTGATTTTTAATTAGTTTCAATTTTCAGTATTAACAATATTAATAATAAAAACATGCATAAAGAGTAACTGCACCCTTTAATGTTACATCTTTGTTGCTGTTACTGTTGCTGTTATTACTTAATAATGAAGTAAATATCTATAAAGAGTATATTTCCATACGTATGCGATAACACACAGTATTGGTCTTTTTTTCCACCTATTGTAAAATTCCCATCATTCGGTTACTCTTAAACCATAACACAGTTTGTGTCAAATGCTCTCAACCACTTAAACCTGACTCCATAGTCTGCATGCTCTTTGCCAAATCCAAGTTGGTCTGCCCCGAGCTGAGTGTGGAAGATGACCTGGGATGGTGTGACCCTAGATAAGCCCTATCACTTTAGTGTCTGAGGACGTGGTCAGCGGCACGAACCGTGCCAGTGCCCTTTGCCTACGCGTCCTTCTGCGCACTGCACACCTCTGTAGCAGCGTGACACCGTGTTTGCACGCGATATGACCCTGCCCGCCTGCCTGTGTGCTGAGTGTAATTACAGTTCGGCTCATACGTCTACTGTACATACCCTGGCAGAGTTTATGATTTCTGAACCATTTTTCAGAGGATATGAATGATAACACAAACACTTTTTTTACTCTTTTACTGCCTCTGTAGCAGCGTGGCAGCGTGGCACCGTGTTTGCACGCGATATGACCCTGCTCGCCTGCCTGTGTGCTGAGTGTAATTACAGTTGTGCTCATATGTTTACATAACCTTGCCGAATTTATGATTTCTTAATTATTTTTCTGAGGATATGAATGATAACACAAAACCTTTTTTTCACTCATGGTTAGCGGTTGGCTGAAGCCATTTATTGTCAAACACCTGTGTTTACATTGTTTAAATCATAGGGACAACAGACACTACCCAAATTATTCTCTGAAAAACAGTTAAGATTTCATCAATTCTGCAAGGGTATGCAAACTTATGGGCACAACTTTACTTTTCCATAAATGGCCGCTGACATTTTAAATGTCAGTTTGATATAACCTTTTTTAAAAAAAAAAAAAAAAAAATGGGAACTGTATACAAATGTTTGATAGTTTTATGAATTTGAATTTATTTGTTCCGTTGTTGGTCCAGTGTTACCTGACAGAACACACTGGGGTAATCTGTTTCAAAAAGATGGTAAGAGTATTTTGAATGACTTAATAGGAGTCCAACAGTCCACACAAATATAAACCAACTTACAAGCATACACAACAACATCACCATCAACCATCATGTTAATCTCACTAAACTTTCAATAAACTCCCCAGAACCTACATTAGATGATACAGTGTGCTCATTCAGTTTGTACTAAACCTTCCTAATCATAACCTGCTGCAACTTTGCTATAATATCTATAATGCAGTTTTAACTCAGTGGGTTGTGGACCAATATACATACTTTTAAAGTACTGAATTTAAGTAAGTGTTGAATTAACTACAATTACTTTACTCTGCAGAGACATCACTCAC
>CM050198.1:25552261-25559761 GCA_027475355.1 Coilia nasus
TACCTAAGGTTAAGCAACAGGGAGTAAGTACAGTCCAGTAAATAACTGCTACAAAGGTAGCTAGTGTTCAGCAACAGTGACAGCAACTATAGTAAAGTGTATTAGTGTTATGGAGGTGTATAGGTGTAAGCATCAGAGGGCAAGTGCAGTCAAGTCCAGTAAAAAAAAATGCTATGGAGGCACCCAGGGTTAATCAACAGTGCGAGCAAGTAGAGGCCAGTAAATAACTGCTATGGATATATACCAGCAGCGAGAGCCTGAAACACGTGAGGGTAAAATGAGCCTGGACACAGACCCTTCTGCAAAGACTTACTGTGCTGTGCTGTGCTGTGCTGAGCTGCGCTGAGAGCAGAATCCCGGTATGGTATCACCCACAGAGCTGAGATACTGTCCTCTGCGAGGAGGTGAAAGGAAGCCTGGATCACGTTAAAGCCCCACAGCTCTTTAACCGGTCTTCCTTTACAGCTGACCACACTTTAAACTCCCTCTCTCTTTCTCCCTTTCTTTCTCTTACTCTCTCCCTTCTTCTCTTTCTCTTTCTTTATCTCTCTCTTTCTCTCTCTCTCTCTCTGCTTCTCTCTTTCTGCCAGCCACTCGTTCTCTTTTGCTCACTCACCTAGTCACTCATTCAGTCATTCAGTCACAGTGTTTCTTCCTCTCTTGTGCTGGGCTGGCGACTGAGGGGGAGTGGTTGAGAGTGCAGAGGGGGGCGTGGCTAGTCAAATAAGGAGGAGGAGACAGTGGTGAGTGGAGTGGAGGATGAGAGGGAAAGGGAGAGGGAGAATGAACCAGAGAGAATGAGAGTGAGAGAGAGAAAGGGGGAAGGATGAGAAGGAGAATGAAACAAAGAGAGAGAGAGAGAGAGAGAGAGAGAAAGAGAGAGAGTGGGGGTAGGTAGGTAGGAACAAAAATAGAAAAACAGAAGGAGGGAGAGACCAACAAAGAGAAACAGAGACAGAAAGAGAGAGAGAGTGAGAAAGATTGAGAGAGAGTGAGTGAGACAGAGATGGAATATGAGAGTGAGGGAGAGAGAGGGGGGGGGGGAGAGCAAAAGGTTGAGAGAGAGAGAGAGAGAGAGAGAGAGAGAGATGGAATATCAGAGGGAGGGAGAGAAAGAGAGAGAGAGAAAAAGAGAGACTGAGAGAGAAAGAGAGTGAGAAAGATTGAGAGAGAGAGAGTGAGACAGAAATGGAATATCAGAGTGAGGGAGAGAAAAAGAGAGAGAGACAGACAGACAGAGAGAGAGCCAGAGAGAGTGAGACAGAGAGAGAGAGAGAGGAAGCCTGTGAGTCAGCACTCTTCTGCCTGTCCCGAGTTGATGATGGGGGGGGATCTGTGTCCTGCCTGTCCTCTCTCTCCATCAGCTTAATCACATCCAGCCACATCACGTCACGTCATGTTACTGCCACGACTCTCACACACTTAAGAGCCCACTCCATCAAATCACCTCTCTCAGCTAATCACACACACACACACACACACACACACACACACACACACACACACACACACACACACACACACACACACACACACACACACACACACCTCTCCGTTTCTAAGCTCATCATGTGGCATGTGCTCTCTCATGTCACTGTATGGGTCAGATACACTGTTTTTACATAGTAATGCATCTGGAGTTCAGAGGCATGCTTCTGTATCAGTGCATTTTCAGTTTAGATACATGCTTCTATTAGTATTGTATATTAAGTTTAGAGACATGCTTTTATTACAGAGTAATGTACATTAAGTTTAGAGACGTGCTTTTATTACAGAGTAATGTATATTAAGTTTGGAGACATGCTTTTACTACAGAGTAATGTATATTAAGTTTGGAGACATGCTTTTATTACAGAGTAATGTATATTAAGTTTAGAGACATGCTTTTATTGCAGAGTAATGTATATTAAGTTTAGACACGTGCTTCTATATTTCATCACTAGGGTTTTATGCTCTGTATTGGTATGTTAATGTGTGCATTTGTTTGAACTGCTTCTAATTGTAATTGTTTGTTTTGTTTTATTCTATTTTATTGTGAAGCACATTGGGTTGCTGGTTTTTACTACTTAGCGTTTATGCTTTGTGTTTGGTATTTTAATATGTGCATTTGTTTTAAATGCTTGTAATTGTAATTCTTCTGTTTGTTGGATTTGTTTTGTTGTGAAGCACATTGGGTTACCGCTTTGTGTATGAAATGGGCTATAAACATAAACTTGACTTGAACTCTATACAGAGTAATGCATAATAAGTTTAGAGACATGCATTTACATAATCCTCATCAAATTACGTTTTGATAGCTTTGATTTTTTTTAGCTTGCAATAGTACACCAACACAGATGATAGCTAAAGGTTGGCCATATGTTCCAGCTAAGTAAGTGACTCAGAAACATATGCAAATCTGGCCCCAGTTTACGATAAAGTCATCAGAGAGTTTTTTCACGTGCATTTGCATATAATAATGTATGCTTGTGTTTGTTTGTCACGTTTGAAAAGTTGTTTAGTGGGTGTCAACGAGCAGCAAACATGGGATAAGCTGGTCTGTGATGGGCTTTGAAACATTGCCAGCATTGTTCCTCCTTTAAGCTCTGCCAAGTAGGATTGAGACAAACAGTGCAAAGGTATGTTATCACAGGCCATACTCCATCCTGCTACTCAGGCCACTGCACGTGTGGCTAATGGGGCTAAGGTCCCCATGTGTATTCCTGCATGAGAAAAAAATGCTTTAAAAGTAGGTGGACCAGATCACTGACATGAAAACCAAGGACATTTGTCTGAGGGAAAAAAACAGGGGCATTACCAGTTTTGCAGTGAATATCATTAAAATAAATTGTGTTTTAGCTGCACAAAAATGTGGACAAAGTGGGTTTACACTGGGGACAGACCACCAAAAACAGGCACGGTCCTTGGTAAACAGGCACATCTAGTCATCCTACTTTGAAGTCGATTGTAAGCAAGCACGTGTTCAGTCCAGACTGTGGATGTTTTAGCAAGCGAGAAGAAATGTGACCAAACAAGGGCTGTGTTTACACCTAAACACTGGAGGCTGTTTTGCAGAGGTTTTTGCCTGGTGGTGTTTATGCATGTATTGTCTGATGAAATGAATATGCGCCTCATATTTAATTAATTGTGGGGCATTTAGATCAGGGCTCATGTTACATGCCCGATAGGAAAGAGGCATTTACCGCACGCCAGGGGCTTAGAGCCAAAAGGCCGTAGAGACCACTGTAAAATTATAACTTTCTCTGATTAAACTATTTATAGGTACAGTTGTGCTCATATGTTTACATACCCTGGCAGAATTGATGATTTCTTAACCATTTTTCATAGAATAATTAGGGTAGTTTCTGTTGTCATTGTGATTTACATAAAGTAAACACACACCCAATAAATGGCTTCAGCCAACCACTAACCATCATTCATATCCTCTGAAAATGGTTAAGAAATCATCAATTCCGCCAGGGTATGTACACTTATGAGCACAATTGTATATGTGTGAGTAAAGTGAACATTTTTTAATTTAATCTGTAAACTGCTGACAACATTTCTTCCAAATTCTAAATTCAACTGACACTGGAAAGGAATGGCTGTCATTCATGGAGAGATGCTGATTTTAGGTATATTTGCAGTGGTCTCTTAATTTTTCCAGATCACCTGAAAATGCTCTTCATGAGCTCTTTCTGCTATACTGACAAAATTATAAAAGTAAAATATCAATAAATTTAGACTTAATATATAAGTGAAATCAGTACAGAAAATAAGCGCAAACTACAGTCTTTTTTTTTTTCCTTCTCTCTTGTAAAGTTGGAGGTGAAATATTACTTTTCAGCTCTTAGCCCTCGACGTGCAGTTTTTAACGTTTGCAGGAGGCACTCTAGTCTGACTTAACCCCATTTACCAGTTTGAGATTTTAATAGCCCTTAAAATTCTAGGTCAGGTATGTATTACGTGCAGTGTAGAGCTTCTGTAAGCCTGCTAAAACAGCACTTTTAGGTCCTTGTAGGCAGGTGCCAAAACTGGACATGCCTCTACTGTTCTTTTTTTTTTTGTTATAAGTGTTTCATAATTTGTAGTATTATTAAAAAAAACAATACTGCTTTTGCACTGTCCCATGACTGTACACCACACTCTTCTTTTGAAAAGGACGGAGCTCCCTCCAGTGTCGGAATATCGAACTGCTAATGAAAAGGACAGTTTTTCCATCAGCGTCAGAAAATTATCTACGGCTACCACTGTATTCATATTCCATGCTGCTCAGTATGTTTTGCAGTCCATGTATTTGTTTATACGAAGAAGATGAATCATAAACATGCTTTTAACTAAAGCACCCTAGCGAAAGCTTGAGAACAATGCCAGAAGACCACAGTGCCTTCTTACAGTTTTTAAATGTAATTTTATTTGTGTGTGTGTGTGTGTGTGTGTGTGTGTGTGTGTGTGTGTGTGTGTGTGTGTGTGTGTGTGTGTGTGTGTGTGTGTGTGTGTGTGTGTGTGTGTGTGTTCCACTTTGGTTTGTCTGAGTCTGTCAAATAACTTTCTCCTACCAAAGTTAAAGGTTAGGCTAAGTTGGCTTGTTTTGATTCTAATGTGTTCCGTCAACAGTCCTGCGGCAGACAAAAACGCAAGGCATGAGGGTTCATGTTCATTAGAAACATCTAGTTTAAAAAAACTGATTTACATTGCTGACGATCAAAACGAAAAAACAAAAACCTGTCTTGGATATATGCTAAAAGTGTAAGTACATATTTACTAAAGAGTCCGGTAGGAGACACGGGTTGCAAGTTTCGAGAGTTTTTTAGGGTGTGCTACTGGAGGCTACTTTTTACTGTAAACTTTTCCATGCACCCAAATCATTCAAGGTTTCTCATACTGGTGCATTTACGCACAGCAGTTGTACCGTGTTGTGTTGTACTGTGGAGCTCCAAAATTTCTTGATGTCTGTGGCACAGTTTACCAACAGTGATAAACCTCAAGGCACCGGCGAGAAAGCTATGCTTCCGTCCGATGCCTCATTTCAACCTTATTTGGGAGGGGGAGCTCAGTAGGAGCCGCAAAGTCTGGCGATCAGTGAACTTAATCCGTTATCTTTAAGACTGAGAAACGTGGAGAGAAAGGGATGCGAAAAATATTCCAGATAGCACAAAAAATATATTATAAGGAGTAAAAGCGAACAAATTGTACCTTGTTTTGGATGGAAACTCCCCAGACTGGAGGAAGTTTCAGTCCCACCCCTCTCTCTTTCTCCGGCACAATAAATTAAAGGGGAAAAAACTTACTTCAAGTATCGCGCTGCGAACGTCAGTGTCGTTCTTTGACTTTTCTGTATTTCATCAGTCCGTAGGTGGAAAAGAATGTTTTCTTTCACGGCTTTCTCTGTGTGTGGCTGTAACGTACCCCCCGGCTGTTTTTGGACAACTTTTCTTCAGGATCTCAAGCTGTCAAAGGGAAAGGGGGTTGTGTCCGTTCATTTGTCCGGGGAAGCGGTGTACTATGGGTCTCGTAGTCCTGAGAATTATCAGTAGTGCAGTTCAGAGACGCCGCTGTGTTTGCGGTGAAATCATTAGATGCATGAGTTTGTGTGAAATTTATGTGAAATTGTGTAAAATATTTAAGAAATGGTTCAGATTCACTTTGCGTGTTTTTTTTTTTTTGGAACATTAGGGGGAATAGTGAAATATAGTACTACATCCACACATATTTGCATATAAATAATTTCTTTCTATTCTGCGTAAATATATGCACTTGTTTATTGCATATTGTCAACATATTTAACACAGAATAAAACTTGAAGGCAAGGTTTGTAAGGCAGACATTTCAGATTCACACTGCATGAGTTTGATAACACTGAGGTGCTCAAAAATAACTTTTCATAACTTTCCATCTGATATACATATCTATACATTTGCTAATAACATTTCATACTTTAGATTAGACAGTGTCAACACACTGAAGACAAAACAAATGACAAGGGCATGCCAATGTGCAAGAAAGACATTGCAGTGCAGTGAAATTGCATATCTACAACTCACACTAAACCATATCTTCTATGCCGTCACGTTGCAAGTATTTTGGTCGAAGAATCCAAGGCTGTCTCTCTGAATAGTCAGCAATCAGAGGGTCTATGTATGTTCCAGTCCTTTCTCAGGTTTGGGGCAGCACTAAACCGGGAATGAATGTGAAATATGTGCTGTGTAAAACTGCAAGTGCATTCCATACCACCCCACTCACTATCCTCTACCCTGGTTTGTATCATGTGTCTTCTTCACCAAAATAATTCGCCAATGCCCCCCATGCACAGACTCTGGATAACACATGAGGGGGTTACTCCAGAGAGTAGGCTTCATAACTCACATGGGTATGTTTACTCAGATAAAGTGGTAAACCTCCTAAGGGAGCCTCCTTATGACTTAATTCCCCTAGTAAAACAAACCATGGTGTTGTGGCCATTTTGCTGCATTTTATGTCTCTTATGTTGAACTTTGTGTCTATAATGTAGTTATTTGTTTGATAGGTAATACGGTAATTAGTTTCATACCTAGCCTGGACACTCCTACATTTAGATATAGGCTATAGACGCCCTGTAGGCCACAGCATTAGAATTTGTTTGGAAGCCAAATGTCGCCAAAAGTAGCTTTGTGTTTACAGTGGATTTTCAAAGCATTTTTACTGATATTTTTGGAGCAAATAAACGGATTACACTTTGGAAACAAAGAGTCGGGAGTGCGTGTGAAAATACTACTAGTTCATGCTGCCCACGGCCTAGTTTGGTATCACTTGAACTTTGAATAACTTGGAAGGCTGGTACATTTACATAGGGCTCGTCTATTAGGAAGTTTACTACTTACTGAGAGTTAACCTATCTTAGTTAGTTACTAAACCACTAGTAACTATGTTGGTGGGGTTTGTTTGTTTATTTCAGAATCAGAATTAGAAGCAGGAACATGTTTAATGCAAAGACGGTATGACAGGTAAGACGTTTGTCTTGACGCAGGTATATTACAGATAACATAACACAGATAACACAAAGAAGAAGAATAAAAAGATGAAAAAGCAACTGTTTTGAAGCTATAGAATAAAAAAAAGCAATAGAAAACACACGAGTACAGTAGGGCATCAAAAATGAAGATAAACATATAGAAATATAAACATACACATTAAGACTTATTGACATACATTTACAAGTGTGACTTATTGACATACATTTACAAGTGTGACTTATTGACATACATTTACAAGTGTGACTTATTGACATACATTTACAAGTGTGACTTATTGACATACATTTACAAGTGTGACTTATTGACATACATTTACAGGTGTGACTTATTGACATACATTTACAGGTGTGACTTATTGACATACATTTACAAGTGTGACTTATTGACATACATTTACAAGTGTGACTTATTGACATACATTTACAGGTGTGACTTATTGACATACATTTACAGGTGTGACTTATTGACATACATTTACAAGTGTGACCTTGTGCAGTGTTTTTTGTGT
>CM050198.1:25562261-25577261 GCA_027475355.1 Coilia nasus
GCTGTTCTAGTTTGGTTGAGGAGATGGAGCAGGGAGCATCACAGCTTCTCTGCTATGCTAGTCACAAGCTACAATCATTTAAAGCATATTCGGTCCTAGCGCACCAAATAGAAGATTTAAATGTTCAAAACAAATACACATACTTACCTATATTTCGCTAAGTAAATGTGTGCTCCGATGAGACTCTTTCAGTAATCACAACTGTGGCATGGCCTTTTCTATTTAACAAACTTACATCACTTTGTTTGCCACTCAGGGTCACACACACTTAGTCATGCACAGAGCAAGTGGGCTGCCAATCATTCGGCACCTGGATTGCATTCGGGGGTTAGGTGCCTTGCTCAAGGGCAGGGGCCCCCTGACAGGAAAAAAAATTGTGCCCCCCGGCCCAATCATATTATAGTCAGCTGTGGGCCCTGTGATGCTCTCCAACCCCCACCTCAATCTTCCTGACCTTCCCCCCGCCCCTGCTCAAGGGCACCTCATTCAGGGCTGTGGATGTGGGGAGAGTGCGGCACAAGCACCAACCCCACCCACATACCTGTACGTCTAAGGGGATGGAACCAATTACCCTTTGGTAACTGGCCCATTTCCCTAACCGGTATGCCAGTTCATTTAACCGGGTCATTCGTGATTTTTATTCCTGCCACCAGGTTCCCAGTTATAACAGCCCACAGACACATAAAGATGGGGCTCTCCATGCATCAATCCTTGTGATCTACAGAGTCAGGTTCTCCTCAGGACTGACGACATATCACAAAAGAAAAGTGTTGTGCACACTGATACATTTTACAAGCAATCTACAAATCAGGAAAAATGGGAAAGTATCCCATCTCAAACAAACAATGGTTTGAGACCCCAGAGGTCCTCCTCAACAAACATGTTTTAAATTGTGCAGTCTTTTGTCATGACGTTTGTAGAGATAAAAGACTGCTAAATGTATCAGTGTGCTTCAGACTTTCCTTTGAGTCAAGCTCAAAGACTGTTTAGTCAGCAACATCAGTCCCATTAAAATCTCTCCATCAAGTACAACATATTGGCTATGGAAAGCAGCATGTAAATGAAATAGGTAAACAAATGGCTGGCTATAGGAAGGCATTTGATCTCTTCACCTACAGCAGGTTTCATTAAATAATTAAGCATGTAATCTTATCTGGCTCATGAATTATGCACATGTACACAGAGTTTGTACCCACTGCACGTTGGTCCACGTTAAATTGTGGTGGTAACAAAGAATATCTCTAAAATGCTAGATCAAACAAACAATTGAACACAACTAAAGATAACTAGTTCTATCTAGTCGACTTTTGTAAGTTTTAAAAGAAAAAAAAATCACCTGCTCTTTGTCCCCTGTACCACCTGACTTTCGGGATGAATCATAGTTGTCTGCCAGGTGGTTGGTTGTTGTGAATCAGTGACTCATCTTACACAGACTGTGGTTGTCAGTGGTGACAAAATATTCTCTCATGGTCGCCTCTCGAGTGAGAACACACGGAACAACAGAACCTCTGTGGCCGGGAGAACACTATAGTCCCCTTGGTAAAGAACCGCTCCAGGACTGACCTATTTGAACAAGTCATACAATATGCAGGAGGAGACTGGTTTCATTCACTCTAGGGTTTTGGTGTGTTTTGTGTGTGTGTGTGCGTGTGTGTGTGTGTGTGTGTGTGTGTGTGTGTGTGTGAGAGTGAGAGAGCGAGAGATAGAGAGAGACAGAGAGACAGACTACTAAATGAATGAAATGTAAATATTTACCTTTGGATCAATAGTAAAACGCAGAGACCATAATTTCAATAAAAAAAAAAAACAAACAACAGGCAAACAAACACAATCATTTAAAAAAAGAGGGGTTTTAACTCTAAAAGTGACAAGATGACGACGAAATGATACATTCAACCTTTACAACCTTCAACAGTGTAAACCCTCTAGAAGGCTTTCTCTTTTTCACACTGTATCAAGTAAACTTTTCTTTTTTTTCGTCATCGTTTCTCTTTTTTGAATGTGGCTGCATGACGCATCAAGGTGTGGGGTGTGGCTGTCTGTCAGTGCCCCACAGGTGCAGCCATATATGGTCTGTCAACCTCTAGCTAGGTTCTGAAGAGTTGTAAGTGCGTACCCCTGTCAGTACAGTACATGACATAGGCATTTTAAGGCATACGCGTGTTATGTTCTCACTGTTAAGTCGTTTTCATTTCCCATACAGCACATTATTCAGGGCCGACTTCAGCACTGCTCCTGTTTGTCAGCGCTTGTTTCCAGCACTGGGGCTGCGGGGCTGCGTGAAGGGTGTGGTAGAGAGAACCCTCATGGTATCGGGGGCGGAGCTTGCAATGAGACATTGCTGTCACACTTGCATTGTTCAGCGATACTGGAGTTGAAGGGAAAGTGGAAGGTCGACAGAAAATTCGCCGAACATTCTCTTCCCGTACCGCTGTCTCTTTGGAGTGTCTCTAAAACACCGTTTCAGCAAAAAGGTAAGTTACGCACAGGCTGGTCGCGATTGCTTGGCAGTTAGACATATTTCCCGGGACTTTAAATGCCGAATGGTCTACTTTCTTATTTAGCTGTTTGGTGTCTTCAAACCAAGTCGAGTTGGAAATGCGTAGACGTAAACTACTCTTGAGGATTTTATATTTAGACACGGTGCATTTTGAAACCTGAGTGATGTTTCAACACCGTAACTATACCTTGTAATGGGCTACCTATCGGCTTTCTGAGTGAGCTGCTGCATGTAGTCTAGGGTTTGTCTTGCCTTTTTTTTTTTTTTTTTACGTTGGTGTCGTTTTACCTGTGGGGTGTAGTTTCCACTACTTCCGTGTATCCATCGAGGTTGATTAATATCGAAAAGTGCAGCGAAAACTCGATAGCAGCACAACATGTGCACAGTACACTTGTCCGAATTTTCTGGTGGTAAGTTCTAAGAACAAATGTGTTAGACTATTAGGTGCTTAAAGTTGTAAATCTCAGAATGACGAATCAGACGCCTTGGTTACGTGGACAGACATTACCCCCGAGTACTATGTCGTATCTGTTCCCTAGTTTACTGCGTTACTGTGATCCATACAACGTTTTAAAAACGGGTAAATATAAAATTGTAAAAGACTGCTGCTGGTATTTTTTCTTACTGTTGAGTAAATTGTGCCCAATAACATAGCCTCTCTCTCAAAACTGTATAGGTTATGTGAGATAGAGAGTGCGAGATTACTGTATAGAATGAAACTGGGAGTAGTCTAATAGAAAATCTGATCATACAGGTAGAGGACATGCATGACCATGTTTCCTGAGTGTCTCTCAAGTAAAACAAACAGACACATAAACAAACAACAAATAAATAAAAACGTAAATAAGAGATGGAAAGGTAAAGTTAAGAAGAACCTCTCAACTTATCATGACTGATTTATCATTTCAGCCAACCAGTTCTTTAACATTCCTGACCTAATGTGTGCGATTTTACCATGACCACTCTTCCGGTGAGGTCCAACCCCCACTTAGTGGTCAGTCTAATTTGCACTGTTTGCTGCGTATAATTGTAGCCTATGCAGTACATACACCGTCTAAGAGACGCAACACTTTTGAGAGCTGAGCGCGATATTTTTCCAGTGACATAGTGCTATCAGATCTATTAGACATGTGGTATTTCATGAGGACAGAAGGCTCAGGGTGTCACATGCTACTGATAATGCTTACCATCAGTCATGGTGGACAAGCTGGGATGGATGGATGTAGCTGGGATTAGGCCAAGTGTTTAAGTGGGCCATCAGGAAGTACTTTACATCCTTAATGTCCCCCACATCTTCCTGTATGTCCACAACCTCTAATGTATCTCGTGGTGGTGCTGGTGGTGGTGTGTGTGTGTGTGTGTGTTGTTTTCCAGTAACCTCCATCAATAGCACCAGTGGATATAAAGCAAATATCGTACCGCACAGCAAACTGCATTTATTGCAGTCAGCGTTTAATGTGCATTTTTGTGTTAAAGTCAAAGTAGAACTGGCTTGGAGTGTTTAGAAAGTCGGTGTAATGAGTGGGGCTTAATGTAGTATTTAAAAGGCTAAGCTTTGGCTTGAAAGTTAGGTATTTTTAGGCTCAGCCACGCAAACAGGGAATGGGGACTCCTGCATTGAACCGAAGAAAAAATAGCTGACCTGCTGTCAACACAGCTAGTCTTATTCGTATGTGTGATAATTAAAATATTTATTATTCGAACATTTCAAATTCCCTGAGCTATTTTAAGCGTTTGCCGCCAGAAGGTACCAGAAACACCCAGGCACTCACTCACTCACTCACTCACACACTCACTCACACACACACACACACACACACACACACACACACACACACACACACACACACACACAGTCCCGGGCTGACTAGCCTTGCTTACTTTGTCGCTCTGCCCAGATCCCCCCATTTGAATTCCGGCCACATCTACTGGCGGCTAACGGGGGAGAGGGCATGGAGGGTACTGGGCACCGTAGCGGAGGCACGCTGGCAGGAGGGGACCTTGCGGTGCTGTGCTGTACGGTGTGGTGTGGTGAGGCTCTGCCAGGGGGGAGGAGAGGGGAGGGGGAGGTTTGGGGTCACACATTCGTTAATCCCCCACCAGGGCTAAATCCCTGAAACTGTCCTACATTAGGGGCCAGAGGCAGGGCTACGGGATTCTTCAGTTCATAAATACACTTTCACGCACGCACTGTGTGTATGTGTGTGTGTGTGATAGAGAGAGACAGAGAGAAGAGACATAGAGAGAGAAGAGACATAGAGAGAGAGAGAGACATAGAGAGAGAAGAGACATAGAGAGAGACATAGAGAGAGAGAGACATAGAGAGAGAGAGACATAGAGAGAGAGAGAGACATAGAGAGAGAGAGAGACATAGAGAGAGAGAGAGAGACATAGAGAGAGAGAAATAGACAGTGAGAGAGAGAGGAATAGAGAGTGTGTGAGAGAGGGAGAGGTGATTAATTCACCACAGGCAAATCTGAGTTGCCGTGCCCTCTCTTTTTCTGCACCCCCCCCCCCCATCTCATTCTCTCTCTCTCTCTCTCTCTCTCTCTCTCCTCTCTCTCTCTCTCTCTCTCTCTCTCTCTCTCTCTCTTCTCTCTCTCTCTCTCTCTCTCTGTCTCTGTCTCTGTTGTACTTCAGCACTCTTTCTCTTACTCTCATTTCACGTTAGGCTTTTTCCCCCACTTTCTAACCCCCCACCCCCTTCCCCTTTCTTTTCATTTCTTTTCCCATAATGGCCTGGTCATGGCTGGGGTTCAGTGTCTCTTGTTCTTCTTTATGTCGCCCCTCTGTGGTGTGTTTTTTTTTTTTTTTTTTAACTTTCTTTTTTTTTTTCTAATTCTCTCTCCTTCCTTCCACATCCCTACCACCCTCGTACCAGGCTGACGCCGTCCAGCAAGGCTCCCAGTGCAGTGGTACACGCAGGGAAGAACAAGGAACAATCAGGCCTCAGAGTGACAGGTCTTTAAGTGCTAATGGCTGTTACTTGTCAGTGTCGTCCCACGGGAGAGGGAGTTCTACTTGAGCACAGAAGGGTGGCTTTGGTTTCGGTGGGGACCGATGCAAAGAGCTCCTGGTGCCAGGCGTAGCGGAGAGAGAGAGTGAGACAGACAGAGGGTCAGAGAGTGAGACAGACAGACGGTCAGAGAGTGAGACAGACAGAGAGAGAGGGAGAGAGACAGACAGACAGAGGGGGAGAGAGAGACACAGACAGACAGAGAGAGAGAGAGAGAGAGAGAGAGAGAGAGAGAGAGAGACCCAGACAGACAGACAGTCAGACAGAGAGCGAGAGAGGGGGGAAAGAGGGAGAGAGAGAGAGTATATGATGCTTACATTATCTGGACCGGAGGTTAAGCCCCTTGTGCTCTCAAAGCTCTTCTGCACCTTCAAAGCAGACAATGATACCCGTCTGGGAAATAAAGCAGATTAACCCTCCATCAGATCAAGCTGGTCTGTGACTGACTGGCGCGGTGTTGTTTAACGGATGGCGTATCAGCACTTAACCAGTGATCCCTTTAATGCCAACATCAGAAAGGGGCGGGCAAGCCTCACTGTTGTTGTTTCTTTTTGTCTTAATCGTGCGTTTCACGGTCAGACACTGCATCTCATTTAGCTTCTCTCCTGTGGCCTTGGTGAGGGTGCAGGATGGGCTGATGTTGAGTCCAGTTTGGATTTCTCGTCATGGTCTGATGGTAATGTAGTGAACACCACACCCGACGGTAATGAAGTCCACCAAGACCTGTGACTCCACCAGCAGCTCCATAAGAAACCATTTGGATTAGTCGTGAAACATCTTCAAGCAGATAAGTAAGTCCAGTTGCCTCTACACAGATGATGTCTGTGACTTGGATTAATAATAATAATAATAATAATAATAATAATAATAATAATAACCTAGAAAAAGAAGTTCAGTTGCTTTGAAGGCTATGACCATCATCATCTGAATGGAAAAAGGACCTACAAAAGACACCATGTGTCAGATTCAGCATTATTGATTCTTCTCACTGACCAAAACAACACAAGTCAGGATCTGGAGTTGTGCCTCGATAAGCACCCACCGACCATTCAGCCTCACAGCAGTGCAGTGAGACGTGATGTTATTAAGAGCTCAGGTCCGATTCTGCTGTTGTCATGCCATCAGGCTTTCCAGGGGCCTGGTGCTGTCACAGCCCAGTAAATATTTTATTACCCCCACTTGGGCTTGGTCCTTTGTGACAGCATTCTCAAAATGTCCGTCAAACAAAAGCATTTGTTCGGGAGCTCTGGCCTTCACTCCCCCCCCCGTCTCGTATTCATACTGGCTGCTGGTGCAGCAAGACGTGTGTTGACTTGCAGACTCTGGAAAACAGTAAATTCTTTGAGGCAGCTAAGGTGTTTTTCAGTGCTTTGCATACTGACCCACTTTGAAAGGCTTTATAGCCCCTAGTGTCGTTGAAACTGCACAGACACAGCATACCTGTAGTAGTCCAGACTTTTTTGTGGTCTTTTTTTCTGTAGAGCACAGTCATCTATCGGTGAGTGCACATTTCAAAGGAAGAGTAATGATGAGTAATTAGGTTCATGGATAGGGCTGTTGGGCTCTATCAGCAGAATGGAGCCCCACCTCAAACCAGCTCCCACACAGAAGGGAGTGCAGGCGAAAGGGAGACACAGAGTCAGAAAACATCACTATGTATAGAGGAGAGAGAGGGAGAGAGAGGGAGAGAGAGGGAGAGAGAGGGAGAGAGAGGGAGAGAGAGGGAGAGAGAGGGAGAGAGAGGGAGAGAGAGGGAGAGAGGCGATGGGCCTTGTGGGAGTGGTGGTGTAAGAGTGCTGATGGCTGAGGATTCTTTACACTGTAGGCACAGAACTGAAGCTCTGAGCCATGCACTGTAAGGAGGTAAAAAAATAAAAAAATACAGAAGCGTCGTTAGTGGATTCACAATGCCCTGGAAGTGTCACCCGCAAGCTTGTAGATGAGGTGATGTCTTGAGCATGGCATGAGTGGAAGTTGATGTGGAGAGACTGTGGGGGAGGGGAGGAGGGGGTGGCATCAGTTGTTCTGGGGGCCATGGTGATGAAGCCATGGTGATGGAGCCAAGAGCCTGGGCAGGGTAGGACAGCTCAGCGTTCTCATAAGATGTGACACTCAGCAGTACCCCACAGTTAGTGCTGTCCCAGATTCTTCTTCCCTGGGAAAAACGGAAGGCTGTGGATGGTCATTGAACTTTGAGTTTATCTTTTTTAGCGCCAGTGAGACCGTGCCCCTGTAACCAAGGTCTTCCTGCGCAGTGCAGACCCAGTCTCGAACTCGCGACCTCACAGCAACTTCGGTATGGGAGACAGACACGCTACCAAGTGAGCTAAAAGCCAGGCTATTAGCTCAGTCAGTAGCGTATCTTTTTGAGAAGTCGCGAGGGAGGTTTACTAACGTTCTACACCGTGCTGTGCTAGTTGGCAACCGTTACACCCCCACAGATAAAGCTCTACGCTGTCTTACCAACCTTGTGAGCTGCCATTTTGTCATCCTGTATGCCTCTAGCCTGGGCCCGCCCATACTGCCTGTGATGCTGCATAAAAGTTTGCATTCAAGTCAGTCTGGCCAACCGGCCTATTTCCGGCTGTTCCTTTGCCCCTGAAATAGGGAACCAATGAAAAATGTCACTACGCATAGGTCATCGGAATCAGTGGTCTGATAGGTTGTAGGTCTGTCCAGTAGTATACAGAGTCCCCCCCCCCCCCCCCACACACACACACCTTACCTCCCTCCTCTTCTCTCTGAGAAACACTACTTGACTTACTAAACGTCACGTCGCAAGTCAGGCGAATCCCAAATGCCCTGTCAGACTTGCACCATGGCCGTGCGTGTTCTCTCCACTCTGCCACGCTACTGAAATATTCACCAGCTGCCACAGAACCTCACGTCGGATTGGCAAACACATGCATACCTATGAGGTGCATGGCTGCTGCAAGACACTAACACGGGAGCAGCAACGTGTCCGCACTTGTGAAACCAAGAGCCGTGATGTCTTCATCTGCACTCCTGCCAGATCGTTTTTTTTTTCTTTCTTTAAGGACAATGTTACGTTGACGGCCATGATTAAGATTCTCACGGTAGAGGTGGAGGTTACAAAACTGTTGCTACTGAAAGTAATAAAAGGAAAGATGTCAAGTGAAAATTAATTAGACTTCAAGACTTTTTATTGTCATTGAACAGTTGCCTGTACAACAAAATTAAGAGCAAGTCCACCAAGGTGCGAGATTATTTAAATTGACATAGATGGCTCTGGTTGTATCTTTCCCAGGCCAATCAGCGAACAGGGGGCGTGTTTGTGAGCGATTGGCGTTGACTTTGTGCGCTACATTTGAATTGTGCGTAGACCGGCTTAGCCAGGCTAATCGCATATGTTACGACCAGACGTTAGCGGTTGGGTAAAGGCAGGTCCAGTCGTTTTAAACTTCAGTGTCTACACATCCAGAGTCTAGACCTCCCAAGAAAAAAAAACATTACTCAATACAGGACAACCCGACGCTCTGTACGAAATGCAGTGTAGTTCGAGGGGCTAGCTACCAGGCTAACAACTGTCAAAAGCCTCGCGTGCGTAGACGTCCACACAAACATCCCGTATTGTGAGCATTCAAACACGTCCGGTCACACCAGCACATGCAGGTGTCCAGGAGCGGAATTCCGAGGGGTCAGCACACACATTCACCCTCGGTCACTCGCGCACGGACGCCGATCGGGGGCCGCATTGCTGCACGCCCAGAGTTTGTGGACGGTCGCGTGCAAACCAGCAGCTGTGGGCTACTATATGTGTACTCAAGCCCTTGAAGGTACTTCAGAATGAAGGTGGCGGTACCGGTGGTGTTGGTTTGAAGTGTGTGTGTGTGTGTGTGTGTGTGTGTGTGTGTGTGTGTGTGTGTGTGTGTGTGTGTGTGTGTGTGTGTGTGTGTGTGTGTGTGTGTGTGTGTGGAGGGTGATCCTTCAGCTGACTAGCAAGTGTAAGCACAGAGGATCGGATTTCACCTCACTGTCCGTGACACCCATGCCCACCCCCTCACTCTCCCCCCCCCAACCCCCGTCCTAGCGGCCATTCCTGGCTTGCTTCGCCCTTTGATGTTTACATCTGTTTTGCGTGCTGAAGAGTTTTGGCCTAGTGAGGAATGCAGTTGCATGCGTACAGATTTTACAGCGATCCGTAGCCTAAAGTTAAATGTACAGCCTGCTTCTGCAGTTTTGAAGAAGGAGAGTGTGGTTTATGTTCATTGGCTTATCCAGGGTGGATGCCATACTCTTGTCTTGTTTCTCACTGCTCTGTGTAGATTTGATGGAGAAGATCCATGTCGTGTGTGCCCCACAATCATAGTCCTTAACAGCATAATTATGGACTCCTTAGGCTGTTGAGAATCAAGATTGTGGGGAACACATGAATCTATGGAGTGGTGTTTTTGGTGGGCTGTGTCCCTCAGAAAGAGGGTTTTTTTTACCCCCTCAGTTTTCCACAAAAATAATCGTTCTTCCCTTCTTTCTTTTTCTTCTTTGTCTTTCATTCATTCTTTCTTTCTTGCTTTCTGACTTTCTTTTGTCTTGCTTTCTCACTTTCTTTGTCTTTCTGTCTTTATTTGTGTCTTTATTTCTCTTTCTCTACATGTGTGTCTGCCTCTATCTCTTGTCATGGTGTGTAACAAGAAACACATTGTCCCCATGGGTTTCTGCAGGTGTGTACAGCAGGGGTGTGCAAAAATATTGTAATATATCGTATCGCAATATATTATATCGCAATAAACGATATCGTTTTCATCAATATTGTGATACTAATTTTCACAATGTACTATATCAATTTCTGACTCCTGTCCTATGCACTTTATGTTTTTGTGTTATGCTGAGTTCAGTAACTGAGTTATGTTGATTTAATTCAGTTTTGATAAGATCTATCTAAATTATAAATAGCAACTGATAATTTAGCTTTATTTTTACATTTTCACTGAACTATGTAGAATATCGCAATATACTGCAATATACCTGGTATCGCAATGTATCGTGATAGAGTCGTATCGTGGCAAATGTATCGTGATACGTCTCATATCGTGCCATATCAAGTCCTTGTGAATACCCACCCCTAGTGTACAGTATTTAGGACAAAGAGCCTCTACTAATTCCCCAACCCCACAATTACAACGCCAGCTCGTCAGTATGAGGCATTTGCACTCATGACATCATGTCGTAACTCAGTGCTGTACTAACTGTGCATTGCAAGATTTATAAATATTTCACGCCTAAGGTTAACTACCCGCCCCCACCCCCTTGCCCCTTCGTCCATCCCTCCCTCCCTCTGTCCTTCCCTCTCTAATCCTCTCTCTACATTTCCATTTTTTCTTGTCTATCTCCCCTGCTCTTCTGCTCTCTCGCTCCATAGCCATCTCTCTCTTTGTCTGCCTGTCTTTCGCTTCCTCTCTCCATCTCTACAGTCTCTCTTCCCACCACCACCCTCTTTCCATCACTCTGCTCATAATGATCTTTCTCTCTCTCTCTCTCCGTGCTCTCTCTCTCTCTCTCTGTGCTCTGTCTCTCTGTCTCCCTCTCTCTCGCTGTCTGTCCCCTCCCTCCCCCTCTCTTTCCCTCTCTCTCTCTCTCTCTCCTCCTCTCTCTCTCTCTTTCTCTCTCTCTCTCTCTCTCTCTCTCTCTCTCTCTCTCTCTCTCTCTCTCTCTCTCTCTCTCTCTCTCTGTCTGTCTGTCTGCCCGCCCCCTCCTCTCCCCCCTCTCTCTTTCTCTCTCTATACATAGTGATGTTAATGAAATGAAGTACGAGGGCAGGTTTACCAGGCTACTGTCTCTATAACCCAATCTCCACATAACCTTCACAGCGAGTCCCCATCACTATCAGGAGAGAAGGCACCATGCTGTGCTCTGCTCTACAAAGGCAAAGTGCAGTAACTACGTCAACACAGAAGCTGAGAAAAATGCCTTTAAAGTTGCCATACTGCCCAGTCAAACATGTTGCTAGGAATAATAGCATGAAGCAAGAGATTTAGTCACAAGGCAAAGGAGGTGTTACAAAAGTCAATTTGTAGTCTAAACTCAATTTCGACAAAAATTGTGCAGTTACTGCCTTTTAGCTTTGTAGGGCAGCATGAGTAACATTGAGGCGGGGAAAAAAGTTGGTGTTGGTGTACTAGAGTGTACTAAAGTTAGTAGGAGTCATAATAGAATGGATTTGAAATTTGTCATACTATTTATACACATATATTTGAGTCCACTTGTTAATTATGTGGTGCTGGTTAAGCACATTCAGGGTTTTTGTAGTTATTGAAGCAGAGCACAGCAATATAATCCATGTTTCATTACTTCCTTTTAGCTGATTAACCCATTATAATGACAAATGCAAAATGCAACAACATGCATGCAGAATGCGTAATGCAACGCAGAGCATATGCAGAAAGCAACACCGAATGCTCCTTTATTGCATATAATGTCACATTGCCCTGTTGCTGTCAAAGCTGACCAATAATTGGTGATCTCTCCCTCTCTCGCCTCTCTCTATCTGTCTCTGTCTCTTTATCTCTCTGTCTCTCTCCCTCTCTTCTCTCTCTTCCCCCCCTCCCCTCTCTCTCTGTCTGTCTGTCTCTGTCTCTTTGTCTCCCTGTCTTTCTCCCTCTCTCTCTCCCTCTCTTTTCTCTCTCTCTCTCTTCTCCCCTCCCTCTCTCCTCTGTCTATCTGTCTCTGTCTCTCTCTCTCTCTCTCTCTCTCTCTCTCTCTCTCTCTCTCTCTCTCTCTCTCTCTCTGTCTCTCTCTCTCTCTCTCTCTCTCTCTATCTCTCTCTCCCTCTCTCTTTGCCTCTCCCACCCCCCCCCCCCCCCCCTCTCTCTCTCGCTCCCCCTCTCCTTCTCTCTCTCTCTCCATCAGGAGGGTCTGGACAGCCTGCTGATCGACCTGGTGGGCCTGCTGTCGTCCGACGACATGCACATGCTGACGTGCGCCACGGGCGTGCTCTCCAACCTGACGTGCAACAACGCGCGCAACAAGTCCCTGGTGGTGCAGGGCAACGGCGTGGAGGCGCTCATCCACGCCATCCTGCGCGCCAGCGAGAAGGAGGACGTGGTGGAGCCGGCCGTCTGCGCCCTGCGCCACCTCACCAGCCGCCACTCCCGACGCCGAGCTGGCGCAGAACGCCGTGCGCCAGCACTACGGCATCCCCAGCCATCGTCAAGCTGCTGGCCACAGCCCCTACTACTGGCCCATCATCAAGGTGCGGAGCGGGCATGTGTAGGGGACGATGATGTTACTGTAGGGGGCAAGGGTGCCCACTGTATGGGGTGGGGGTGGGGGGGCAAGGGAACTAGTGATAGAGCGTTAAGGGTGCTACTGTGGAGGGGCCAGGGTACTAGTGTAGAGGGCAAAGATGATACTGTAGGGGGCAAGGGTACTAGTGTAGAGGGCAAGAATGATACTGTAGGGGGCAAGGGTACTAGTGTAGAGCGTTAAGGGCGCTACTGTTGGGGGCGAGGGTACTAGTGTAGAGCGTTAAGGGCGCTACTGTAGGGGGCGAGGGTACTAGTGTAAGAGGGCAAAGATGATACTGTAGGGGGCAAGGGTACTAGTGTAGGGGGCAAAGATGTTGCTGGAGGGCCAAGGGTACTTGTGTAGGGGGGCTAAGGGTAGTACTGTGGGTGGGCGAGGTTACTAGTGTAGGGGGCAAGGGTGCCACTGCTTGTGGGCTCAAGGGTACTAGTGTAGAGCGTTAAGGGTGCCACGGGTGGGTGGGGTGGTGGTGAGTGTACTAGTGTAGAGCGTTAAGGGCGCTACTGTGGGGGGTGAGGGTACTAGTGTAGAGCGTTAAGGGCGGCGCTACTGTGGGGGGTGAGGGTACTAGTGTAGAGCGTTAAGGGCGCTACTGTGGGGGTGGAGGGTACTAGTGTAGAGCGTTAAGGGCGCTACTGTGGGGGGGGCGAGGGTACTAGTGTAGAGCGTTAAGGGCGCTACTGTGGGGGGGGCAAGGGTACTAGTGTAGAGCGTTAAGGGCGCTACTGTGGGGGTGAGGGTACTAGTGTAGAGCGTAAGGGCGCTACTGTGGGGGGGCAAGGGTACTAGTGTAGGGGACAAAGATGTTACTGTAGGGGGCAAGGGTGCCACTGTGGGGGAGGGGGGGCGAGGGTACTAGTGTAGAGGGCAAAGATGATACTGTAGGGGGCAAGGGTGCTAGTGTAGTGGGCAAAGATGCTACTGTAGGGGGCAAGGGTGCTAGTGTAGAGGGTTAAGGGTGCTACTGTAGGGGGCGAGGGTGCTAGTGTAGGGGGCAAAGATGACACTGTAGGGGGCGAGGGTGCTAGGCTAGGAGTTTAAGGATACTAGTGTAGAGGGATACGTGAGGGAAGACGAGAAGATCTTCAAAACAAAATTCATAAAATTGGGGTTTGAGAGAAAGAAAAGAATCACACCCTAGCAGAACACTAACTTATTATAATAATAATAATAATAATAATAATAATAATAATAATAATAATAATAATAATAACTTGTGAGTCTAGGAGAACTGGACAGGAAGAATGTGGTAATAGGCTTAGAGCATACAGTGACAAATGACTCAAATTAGTGTTCGAATGTCATCAGATCTTGCTTTTAAAAACGGCTAACTGTTTCCTCCCTTTGATCTTTCCCCACCCCCAGGCTGCGGTTGGTCTGGTCCGTAACTTGGCGCTGTGCCAAGCCAATCAGGGCCCGCTCAGGGATGCCGGAGCCATCCAGAGATTGGTCAACCTGCTGCTGAAGGCCCACCAGGACGCCCAGAAGCACGGCTCTGCCACCCAGCAGACGTACCAGGTAAGGCACTGACCAATGGTCGTCACAGAACCTCTGACAAACCTGTCTGTCATTGCAACAGGTTTTACCAACTTTCTCGGGGATTTGTGGTCTTTATTTACACACACACACGCACACACACACACACACACACACACACACACACACACACACACACACACACACATCTACATTTTTTGTCTTTCCAATCTTGCTAGCCTGCAGTTCCGAAATACCAGAGCATAGTGTACTTCCTACCTGCTCAACAGGTTGCTACAGTAACCAAAAACACAAGTAACATCGTATGTATGTTAACTTCATAGGCGTTTCCATGGTGTTTGGCTATAATTGATTACAGGGCCAACAGCCTTTAGCGTCTCTGTCCCCATTTCACCAGCTTTTTTTTTTGTTTTGTTTTTTTTTCAATTTTTTCACCTCATCCTCACATTTATCTTTTTATCTTTGTGTTTTGTGGTGATGTCTTTCTACTCTTCTCCCCCATACTCTATACATAATGTAGAGATTTTACATTTTGTACTCCACATGCATTGTTTTGTTGACATGGCAAATATGTTAAAAGCACATTTATCTATACAAAAAAACAAACCCTCTGTTTCTCTCTCTCAGTAACTTGCATGAGTCTTACATGAGCCTGATGTAATTGTGTGAAAAGATTGACAGTGGTCCAATAAAGGACTTTTTAAATCTCTCGCTTTCTCTCTCT
>CM050198.1:25579761-25784761 GCA_027475355.1 Coilia nasus
AGTGCTGTTCCGCATCTCCGAGGACAAGACCGCCGACTACAGGAAGCGAGTGTCCGTAGAGCTGACCCACTCGCTCTTCAAGCATGACCCCGCTGCATGGGACATGGTGAGCACAGCGCCCCCCTGTGGCAGTAGCATCACACCACACCACACCACAAGCCAGTTTTAGTTAATGTCACTGCTGACTGGGACAGTCAGTTATTAGCTGTTTTCAAATTTACAAAAAAAATCGTAAATTCTGAACTTGATTTCTGTTGACAACACACATTTGAGGTGCACAGGTGGAAGTTTTCAGAAGACAGAGTCTTACAAAACCAGAATGAACTTGGAGCTTACCTGCTAAATATGTTAATTTCCTGAATTTCACTGCTCTGCTTTACATATGAGCCTGCAAGCAAAAATGTTCAGAAAAACAAAACAAAAAAAGTTGAGAACAACATTTTTAGTGGTTTGCTTTTACACATGAAGCAAAAAGATGGAAATATTAAGGTCTAAAACCAGCTGTGCTTGTACAGCTACACTCTAACAGGTCTGAGTTCAGTAATGGACATGCATTTGTGCACCTGTTAGCCTGGGCTCAGAAGACTTGACCCTTGACCCTTGTCTGACCTTTAACTCTCTCTCTCAAAGGCACACAAGACTGCACAGATGAGCGGCTACGCAGCTGACGGTGAGTGCTTCTCTTTTTGTCACCAGAACTACATCTCCCACAATGCAATGCATGATACTGCCACCATTACAGTCCCACTGACCACGTGCTGTTTTTTATGTCTCTACAGAGGTGGATGGATACGGCTACGGTGGTTATCCTGAGGGTATGCCAATGAATGACATGCCAATGGATGGTGACATGGCTGATGATTATGATCCCGGCATGCACCCTTACCTGTACCAACAATAACAGGTCACTGCTCGCCTCCACGCACGCACGCACGCACACTCATTTCCAGAGGAACAGACCCACGCACGCACGCACGCAGGCACACACACACACACATAGGCACGCACACACACGCTGGAACACACGTCTTCCATCAGTGAAGACAGACACTCCATTAAGGAATGCAGGCATATATACACAACCACACACACAGTCTTTCACTGTGTGCACATGGACGAGTTGAATCTGATTGGAAAGGGATTGGGATCATATCAAATTCATGTGCACAGGCTAAAGATCGTATAGGGATTGGTTTCGCGAATCCGATTGCAACCTCTGGCTTAAGCCGATGTTAATCCGCTTGGTGCCGCCTTGTGCACGGCATCGGATCGGATTCGCGTACTGCGCATGCATTGGAATGCACTGCTTGTAACATCAAACACCGATGGCACAGTTCGTGTTGTATCAAGGAAACCAAAACGCTGTTTGTTTGTTCGTACGGACTTCCAAACAAAGGAGAATGCACAATATGTATGTAAATGCTGCTCTGTCAACCTCCTCGAACGCCATCTTTGTTTGTATGCCGCCAGATAGTTTGTTTATTTTCTTTTTAGCAGCCGTCAACCAGAAGTAGTTCTAACACGAACATGTATCCGATTACACGAACTCCATGTGCACTTGGATTTTGGAACAGACCACCCGTTGGGTAGCAACACCCAATCCAATCCCAATCCAATCCTACCATGTACACGTAGTGAGTGTCACATGTCTGCTATCAGGGAATACAGATGGAGACACACACACACACACATTCTGTCAAGGAATACAGATACACACATGCCCTTGAAGTACTCCTGTGAGGTCCCTGTGCATCCAGTAGGTATATAACGACTTTAATACACAGCACAAATCTGTTGTGCTGTGTATTAAAGCATTACTAAGTAGTTTTCGTTTTTAGTCGCCCCACAGTTTGGAAGTGGAATTTTCTCTCATAGAGAACTACAGAGAGACGGTCCACTCCTCCAAATTTACTTAGTGCGGTTTTAGTCCATGGAGAGTGGCAAAGCGACCTCAGAAGTCTCTTTGACCCTGTTGCGCTGAACCACTGAAACTATTTTGGAAACATTATTGTAAGGCTGATAAAACTACTTATTGTTGCTTTAACAAAGCCCCAAGGCAGTGGAGAAGGTGGAAGGGGGGTTGGGCTGCCCCCTGCTGGGCTAATGTGGCACTGCAGCCATATTCACACTGCCCTACTGACAAAGCCCAACATGCCTTTAACAGCTTTCAAAGCCGCTCTTGCTCTATGCTACTGTGGCATATCGCGCATGGATGTATTATACTAACTGGATGAAGAAAGAGCTGAAGTCCCGCCCCATTCATTTCAATGTGAAACGCCAGGCCAGTGAATTCAGACAAAATTCAACAAAATTTTCAGTTTCACAAGGCTGTTTATGACGCCCGTTGTCCTTAGCCAATTAAGTGCCACGTTACTGATTGATGTCAGGTAGAGCACAAAGCTATATCGAGGAAGGGAATTGGCTGCTCAAAAATGGACGCTGACATAGTTCAGGCACACCCTTGTGCATGGGCTGAGAGTGCAGCACCCACCAATCAGCACGGGGGAAACGGGGGTGGATATGATGCAATGTCTGGAAAATAGCGACCAGGAAGTGCCTTGCTAATCGGCTAAAGCTAACCAGCCAAATCCTGACCGCCCTGAAGCACATCCCTTTCTGCTTCCTGGATGACAAAAAGAGGGGGCGGGGCAACACACAGCGTCCAATAGCAGCACAGTGGAATGTTCTGGCACCCGTGTCATGGACCGAAGTTACCGTTGTGTGATAATGTGTTTATTCTCTTACAGATGCGTGAAGAGGGATGGAGAGATGAGACATGCAAAGAGAAAGAGAGAGAGAGAAAGAGAGGGATGAGCCGAACCAGGGAGGAGATGTGAGGAGGGGTGGAGGAGAGGGTGTCATTTCTCGACTTCACAGCTGTAACACGACTCTGATGTGACGATCTGTAGTGCGCTATGCTGCGGACCTTACCTGCCGTCCCACCAAGACCACACACACACACACACACACACACACACACACACACACACACACACACACACACACACACACACACACACACACACACACACACACGCGTTCCTTTATTTCCTGAAACAATATCATTCTTTTATCTTCTGTTTTATTTTGAACTTTTATGGAAAGATTATTGTATTTTAACGAAAAGGGCTTTTAAGGGTGTGCAATTGCTTTTTTTTTTGTTTCATTTCACTGTGCTTAGGTGAAAGAACGGGGAACACTACTGTATGCCAAAGAGATTTTGTGTTTTATTTTGTTACAATAATAATAATGATAATCATTTAACTTCTGATTTTAGTTGACACTGTTGTTTGATAATTTTAATCGAAGAATGGACTGTAAAATAACTGCCAGCTATGTGACTGAAGACATGTTGGCGTGTAGTAGCCCGGTTGACCTCAGATCTGCCTTGGGCCTGAAAGAACATTTTAAAGGTTTGAAACCGGCACAGGCAAGGCAGGTCTGAGATCAGATGTTTATTCTTTAGTTTGTTTAGTTTTTGTTTTTATTTTCTTTTGGCCTGGCACTGCGCTATCCATAGCCCACCACTACATAGAACTTCTATAGGACAACTGCTGCACCTGTTGGTCTGTGACCAAAACTTAACTGGCTAAAACTGACACGGAAAACTATTGTGTCTGTAGGTGTGTTTGTGTGTGTGTGTGTGTATGAATGAGTTAGAGAAAGAAAGAGGAAAAAGTATGTATGTTCTTTCATTTCTTTCTTTTCCTGAATTGCTTTTCTTAAAAATGAGTAAGGTAGCACTACACAATCTGCTGAGTGACAGTAACGGTCTTAAAAAGTGATGACGTAAATGAAACGCTTTTATTATTTGTGGCGGTTTAACACGGCACATCTCCAGATAAAAGAAATGCTTTTAGAGGGTAACCCTAGCTGTTGTAGGGACATTGACAAATATACATTTGAGGTTTGAAGGGGATACATCTAGCAGGTTAGTGAGAGAGAGACAGAGAGAGAGAGAGAGAGACAGAGATACAGAGAGAGCGAAAGAGCTGGCTTACTTCAGCCACTTTCTGACTCCTCTGTGATGCAGAACATGGTCAGAATTTGACCCTAGATTACGGCTGTTTAGACACATAAATAAACCTATTGACAGGATTTTTTTGTCTTTCTAGAATGTTTTTACTTAATATTTTTTGTCATAAGAATAAAATGAACTTGTCTAACAAAGTTGTGTGCTGTGTGTTTCATGCTGTCAAAATGGCTGCATGCCAGTGTGTGCATATGTGAAAGACAAAGACAGACTCTTAAAAAAATATTTTAACTGAGATCATCACAAAGTTAAGGGCCTTGTTTTCTCTCCTTTCTCCATTCACTAAAGCATCTAGTCAGCAGAGTGTCCATCTTGATGTACTATAAATGGCATCTGCATCTGCATGAACTCTTCTCCTCTTAACCACACAGCACCTTAACCATGACGTAAGAGACAGCAAGCAACCCAGTCTCTCTGTGCTCTGTGTTTCCTGATGGCCTGATCACACAGATGGTACCTAATGACTTAACAAGTCTGAAAATGCAAGCTTGGTTCAATTTCCTGGTTTAAATTTTACTAAGTGGTTCATCATAATTAAGTCGTAATATGCAAACAGAACACATACTGCATTACCGAGTGATGTATTCTTTTGCCAATATTTTTTTAAGCCATTTAAAAGTAAATGTATTTGTGCTTGTGGTTAAGACATTGTTAAAGAGAGCAAGGCCTGTTGATACACACATCCCAATGCTCACTGTCATGTTTAAAGTGTGTCTTACAAGCAACTTTTTGTCTTCATTTTGTCTTGGCTTGATCTTGAAAAAAAACACAACAGTCAGTTAGTGTTTAAAGCCAGACTGGTCCATTAAACAAGCTCCTTACCAGTAATACTAAATAGATTTAAGATGGTCTCTAAAACTTGTAAAAGTTGGAATATTGTGTTACAGTGTGTACAATTATCTTGCAAAATGTATTTCAAGTACGCAGAGTTCGCCTCAAAGAAGTAAAACTAACATAACATCCACACAGACCTACAGACAGCCCCTTTCAGTGGGTCAGAAGGTCATCAGCACTCCACTCAAACAGCAGCATTAAGTTCACTGCATTAGGGGGGGATTTCTGCATGTGGTTTGCACGTCGTGAGAGAGAGCAAGGCGTGCTGATACACTTTGCCTCCGCTCAGTTTTGTGGTTAAGGTAGAGAGAGCCACATCCCACAGCCTGCAGATAGTGCCTGACTTGTCACATTCAGAATGGCCTCATAACCTTACTGTTTGGCACAAAAGTGTAGCAAGGCTAAGAGTAATTAGCTAATTAGTTCAGAAAACAATGTGTTCAGCAAAGACAGTGAATTTATTCAACATGGTTCTTTTTAAGCTGTCACAGCTCAAGCTCCCTCCCACACACACAGCACATAGCTTTGCTCCCTGCCTTATGCCGCCCTCAGCCTCTCTCCACACACGTTTTGCACAGCCCCACCTCAGCACAGTCAGCATACACACCCCCCACCCCTTCCCCAGCCACACACACACACACACACACAGCCCCATCATCGGCCACCACAGCCAGTCCTCCCTCCCAACCCCAACTGCACTCTATGCACTTTATCCCACACCCCATCACCTATTCTACCTTTGCTCTTCATCTGGTAGCTATCCCCCCCAACTGCATTTCGATGCACTTCACTCTCTCCGCTCCCAATGCACAGTTTAGATTAACAATCAGCAGTTTCACTGCATGTCCTACTCTATCCAGTATATCTATGCATGTGACAAATAAGTATCCTTGTATCCTTGTATTTTCTGTTTGCAAATTCTGCATCACACAAGTGAGCTAATATGACATCTACACACACCTACAGATGGGTGGGGGTGGGTGTGGGCTAGCATTGACAGAGGTGCTGTTGAGGTAAAATTCTTTCACAGGGCCCGGAATTTCTCACTGTACCCCAGACACCCCCTTTCTGGGGCGCAGAAACTAAAAGCCTGCTCTCTCATTACTAGATTTACACATGAAATAATATTTTGCATGTTGTAGCATGATCAAAAAGATGAAACATTTAAAAAAAAAATCCTAATCAATCATGATGGTAACAACAACTGTCCTTTTTACAGAAGAGTGAGGCAGAACCATTTTTCGATGTGCTACAAGGCAAGCTCCTTGGTTAATTTAGCGGTCAAGACGCATCACTTCTATTGAAGCAGAGCCCTTCAGGTTGTGATTGGTGGCCCTATGTTATCAGTTGTCCACTGGTCAAGTACAAAAACCAAGCCCCAGTTTCAATGTGCGTGCACCTTAACCAGAAAATGTGCAAAGACAAGAGTTATGAAAAGAGACACTAGCAAGACTGTAGCGAAGGGGAGAAGAAGTCACCCCACCCGGCTTCAAACCCGGGTCTCCGGGGTACACAAGAGATTCTAGCTCAGTATTCATTTTCATATGAATTATTTTGTATTACGTTTTTTCAGCGTTCAGCATATATAGCTTCATAGAACAGTGTTTCGAACAGTCTTTTGTTTTCAGAATCATGTATTCCATTAAAAAAATCATAGCTTTTAATGTATTGTTTTACACTGCCGATAGAAATAAAGAAAATGATAAAGAAATGCATTGCAAGTCAGTGTTATGGCAGATAGCCAAAAGTGTAGTGTGAATCACTCTAGGGTACTAAGCAAGGACACCTCAAACAAAACCAAAGTCCAAAACAGGTAGTAGAAGCTGAACCCTCCTCTGAGCCTATGGAAACCACACAGCTGAAGTGGCTGTTCTACAAGACAGCTCTGTTACATCACTGTTACTGACACCCTTAACTGATCTCAGTGTGAGCAGAGAATCTCATTGGATTGTGGAGGCAATCAGAGATAGAGATACATATGGAGCAACAGTGTTTGTGTTCATCTTCTAATTTAAACACCCCAGTCTACCACTATGGCTTAGCTTAAAGTGTGAACTACCTTCTGTGTTACATTAATGTGTCTGGATTCCTATCTTATTTCTGTCTAATTCTGACTGCTGTTTTCTTATGTTGTTATTATGTCTGCTGTTAACACTTCTAGTTCCTATAAAAGAGTTGTGTTACTTTTGATTTGTTACTGTAATTAATTGGCCTCTTTTATCAGAGTACTCAGTCTGTGTTAAATTGTGACAAAACCCTGTTCTTGTAACCCTGAAAACCCTGTTCTCGTGTGTTTTGTTAATTGTTCACTTTCCTGCAGTCTAAGAGCTTTAACTCCTACGACTGATACTGCCACCTACTGGTAAAGAAAGGCATGACATTTTACATCCATGCAGCATATCTGCAGATAAAGAACAAAAATAAGCTTGTCTAACAAAATGTTACGCTGTGTGTGTTTCATACTCTGCTGATTGAAAGATTGGTGTGTGTGTGTGTGTGTGTGTGTGTGTGTGTGTGTGTGTGTGTGTGTGTGTGTGTGTGTGTGTGTGCGTGTGTGTGTGTTTGAATGCGTGATCCAGTCAGCCAAGTTTCAATTTATGATTTTCTATGAATGCCATCTGCATCAGCATTTACTCATCCATCGAACCCTCCTGTCCTTGACCTCATAGCACCTTAACCATAAAGTGAGAAACAGCAAGCACCCCAGTCCCTCTGTGCTCAGTGCATCAGTCTCTGCTGGTCTGACCACTTCATACCTCCTAATGGCTGAACAGGTCCCAAAATGTCAGCTTGATTCAATTTAGTAGTTTACATTTTACCTTAAATCTAAATGGGTTTGCTATATTTTAAGTGGCCATATGCAGTAAGAACTCTACTGCATTAAGTAGTACTGTACTCTATTGCTACTTGTTTTAATTCATGTATGCATGTGTGTGCAATGCTGTATTTGTGCAAGTGGTTAACACATCTTAAGACTGAGCAAGGCCTGCTGGTAAACTTGGTCCTTGCTCAGTTCGTGCTCAAGGTGTTGCATGCAAACACGTTTTGGTTTTCACACATGCTTGATCTTTAGCAAATGAAAACACAAAGCGCTGCATGTCATCAGTCACACATGTTGTGTTAGAGCAACGCCCTGTAAATAGTACCACATTTACAATGTCTCTATTACTTCACTTTTTGACACAATAGTCAAAGCCAACTCTATGTTTTGAAAACCAAAATAGCCCAGAAAATACAAATTTTGACATCTACATACATCTACAAGCACTCCCTTTCTGAGGGACAGAAGGGCATCACCACTTAGCTCAAACAGCAACAGAAACTGTACACTAATCTGATCTGAGATCAGGACAATTCAGGGGGCCCAGAGCACGTTGGGGTGGGGGCCCAAAATGATTTTCTTTCAGGGGGCCCACAATTTCTAGTGGCGCACCTAATCTTCAACAAATAAACCACAAGGTATCACACGTCATCAGTCACACATGCTGTGAGCAACAGCCTACAAACAGTAGCCTACCAGACATGATACATTCAAAATGTCCCCACTGTTTCACTCTTTGACACAACTCTCAAAGCAAACTCTCATTCTTGAAGCCTGATAAGCCCAGAAAAGAAAAAACTCATTTTGACATCTATACACCATTTCTGAGTCACAAGGGCATCAGAAAACCGCATCAGAAAACCTGACAAACAGTTAATTAAAAGATGTAAACAAAATATTGTCAATTCAAATAATATCTCTTTTTTGTCTTTGTCACAAAAGCTAAAGCTATCCATGAAATATTATTTAGCATAGTATGATTAAAAGATGATACATTTTAAATACCAAGCAAACAATGTGGGAACAGCAACTGTGAACTGAGCTGTTGTAAAATGTAGCAGAAGCATTTTGGGATGTGCTACAAAAAAAAGCTGCTTGGTCATTTCATGGTGAAGAGGTCTCAATTCTAGGCACCCAATGACTTTAGGTTGCTCTTAGTGGCCTTGTGTTATCAATTGTCCACTAGTCAAATAAAAAAATAAAACCCCTGTTCCAAGATTTAAGCACCTTAACCAAATTCCTTCTAGGCAAGTCCTTTCACTTGTCGGCCATCTTGAAATGCCTTTGGGCAGCTGTTTGGGATTAACAAGACCAGGCCCTTCCTAAATGAATGGGGAAAGAGCACTATTTTCATTTTCCGAGGACCAAGGGACATGTGCATGTGCAATGCTTCATGACGCCGTTTTCATTCATGGCATGATACCAAAGTCCTTCAAATGGTGCCTCCTCTGTCCAGACTGAAAGTAACTGAGGTCCTTCAAATGTTTGAGTGTCTCAGTAAACTCAAACAGCAAACTCAAAAGTGACAAGCTCTTATGTGCAATCACATTTGGTCTGACCAGCGCCTTTGCGATCACACTTTGACCTACCAAACAAGGCCTGTGAGATCACACGCAAGTTGATGAAGATCTTTGAGATAATAAAGAGCAGGCACTTCAAACACATCTAAGAGACAGTCCTACACATACACTCAAAGCCCACAAATTAACACACACACACACACACACGCACACACACAAACACACACACGCTCAGTTCATTGTTGGGTGTGTGCATGTGTGAATTTGTGACTGTGTGGGGGAGACCGGAAAAAGTTTTTGCTGAATAACTCAATGAACATAGGGGGAGACCGGCAAAATAGGGGGAGACCGGCAAAGGTTTTTGCTGAATAACTCAATGAACGTTTCACCCAACTACATGAAATTTTTGTGATATGTCGGTGTTACAGAGACGTATCGACCAAGCCTATAAACGTTCATTTTAAGCATAGAGCCACCTAGTGATATGGATAAATGCAAAAATTGGGATTTTGAGTTGCCAATATCTTGGACCGAGAAGGTGGGAACTGCGCAAAATATGTCATGCACGATCACCACAAAGACCTCTAACACCACAGAACATGTCATAAAATTTGGTCCATAGGGGGCGCTGTAATTGTAGAAAATGTCATTTTGCCTATTATCTAGAGAATGCTTACGTTTACAACATTTTCTTTATTGTGAAATCTATTGACCCTCACGCATTGAAAACACTGGTCGACGCCCACTTCCAACGAGAACAATTTCCGTGAAATTTTAATATTGCGAAAACGAATCTGAATGAACTCGTCAAAGGCCGTTCATGTGAATCTCACCAAAGTTAATATATGCCATCTATAGACAATGCTGACAAAAAGTTATCAAAGGATTTATCTTGAGATAAACCGTTTCGAAGTTACACATCAATGAACATTTAACACGTAGCTTCAATTCTTCAAAAGTCCATATCTTGGCTTTTAATAGCTGAAATGTGGTCAAAGTTGACATGCCATCTCTAAACAGCTTTCTTTTCATGTGTACTAAATTTTGTGACATTTCCTCATAGGGGGCGATGTTTATTGCCGAAGCTAGGTGTTGAAAAGCAGTTTTTGTTAAATAACTCGGCAACAATTTTCCCCAAGGCAACGATTTTGTGTTAGTACGCTGGTGTTACAGAGGCATATCGACCCAGACCATAAACACTCACTTGAAGCATAGCGCCACCTAGTGATAAGGGTAAATGCAAAAGTTGGGATTTTGAACTGCCAATATCTTGGACCGAGAAAGTGGGACCTGCACAAAATACGTCATCTAGTTACTATACTGTATTTACATTGGTATTTCATTTCCAACATTGTATAATGTGTTTAAGACAAAATCGTTCAGCAATTACTTTTCACAGTTCGTCTGTTTTTTTTTTTTGTTTTTTTTTGACAACGTGATCCAGTCCAGCCTCACTGGACTTCAGTGGCACTTGCAGTATGTTCTCTTTCAGTGCGAAAACCTAGACGTTTATTGGAAAAACGCTGAAAAAATCGTCACTTCCAGGGAGGCTCGGACTCACTGGGAGTGAATGGAGAGGGCGGGCTAAACTGCTTCCTAGAGGAGGCTGAGGATCTGTGTGGTGATTGGAGGAACTGTTAAACCTACCTATCTAGGTACCTACCTACCTAAGTATCTACCTACCTAGGTACCTACCTACCTAGGTACCTAGATACCTACCTACCTAGGTACTTACCAAGGTACCTACCTACATAGGTACCTACATAGGTACCTACTTAGGTACCTACCTAGGTACCTGCCTACCTAGATACCTATCTAGGTAACTACCTACTTAGGTACCTACCTAGGTTCCTACCTACCTAAGTACCTACCTAGGTACCTACTAACCTAGGTACCTACGTAGATACCTACCAACCTAGGTACCTACCTACCTAGGTACCTACTTACCTAGGTACCTACCTAGGTACCTATCTACCTAGGTACCAACCTACCTAGCTACCAACCTGCCTAGGTACCTACCTGCCTAGGTACCTACCTACCTAGGTACCTACCTAGGTGCCTACCTACCTAGGTACCTACCTAGGTACCTACCAATCTAGGTACCTACTTACCTAGGTACCTACTTACCTAGGTACCTACCTACCAAGGTACCTACCTACCAAGGTACCTACCTACCTAGGTACCTACCTACCTAGGTACCTACATAGGTACCTACCTACCTAGGTATCTACCTAGGTGCCTACCTACCTAGGTACCTACCTACCAAGGTACCTACCCAGGTACCTACCTACCTAGGTATCTACCTTAATACCTATCTAGGTACCTACCTAAGTACCTACCTAAATAAATAGGCAGGTAGGTACCTAGGTAGGGAGGTACCTACCTAGGTACCAACCTACCTAGGCACAAACCTACCTAGGTACCTACCTGCCTAGGTACCTACCAAGCTAGGTATCAACCTGCCTAGGTACCTACCAACCTAGGTACCTGCCTAGGTACCTACCTGCCTAGGTACCTACCTACCTAGGTACCTACCTGCCTAGGTACCTACCTACCTGCCTAGGTACCTAGGTAGGTACATAGGCAGGTAGATACCTAGGTTGGTAGGTACCTAGGTAGGTACCTAGGCAGGTAGGTACCTGGGTAGGTTGGTACCTAGGTAGGTACCTTGGTAGGAAGGTACCTAGGTTGGCAGGTATCTAGGTAGGTAGGTACCTAGGTAGGTAGGTATCTAGGTAGATACCTAGGTTAGTAGGTACCTAGGTAGGTAGGTACCTAGGTTGGTAGGTACCTAGGTAGGTAGGTACCTAGGCAGGTAGGTACCTAGGCAGGTACCTAGGTTGGTAGGTACCTAGGCAGGTTGATACCTAGCTTGGTAGGTACCTAGGCAGGTAGGTACCTAGGTAGGTTTGTGCCTAGGTAGGTTGGTACCTAGGTAGGTACCTCCCTACCTAGGTACCTACCTACCTAGGTACCTGCCTAGGTACCTACCTGCCTAATTACCTACCTGCCTAGGTACCTACCTACCTAGGTACCTACCAACCTAGGTACCTACCAAGCTAGGTACCTAGGTAGGTAGGTACCTAGGCAGGTAGGTACCTAGGTTGGTAGGTACCTAGGTAGGTAGGTACCTAGGCAGGTAGGTACCTGGGTAGGTTGGTACCTAGGTAGGTAGGTACCTATGTAGGAAGGTACCTAGGTTGGTAGGTATCTAGGTTGGTAGGTACCTAGGCAGGTAGGGAGGTACCTAGGTAGGTACATAGGCAGGTAGATACCTAGGTTGGTAGGTACCTAGGTAGGTACCTAGGCAGGTAGGTACCTGGGTAGGTTGGTACCTAGGTAGGTACCTTGGTAGGAAGGTACCTAGGTTGGCAGGTATCTAGGTAGGTAGGTACCTAGGCAGGTAGGTAGGTACCTAGGTAGGTAGGTATCTAGGTAGGTACCTAGGTTATTAGGTACCTAGGTAGGTAGGTACCTAGGTTGGTAGGTACCTAGGTAGGTAGGTACCTAGGTTGGTAGGTACCTAGGTAGGTAGGTACCGAGGCAGGTAGGTAATTAGGCAGGTAGGTACCTAGGCAGGTACCTAGGTAGGTAGGTACCTAGGCAGGTAGGTACCTAGGTAGGTTGGTACCTAGGTAGGTAGGTACCTATGTAGGAAGGTACCTAGGTTGGTAGGTATCTAGGTAGGTAGGTACCTAGGTTGGTAGGTACCTTGGTAGGTAGGTACCTAGGCAGGTAGGTACTTAGGCAGGTAGGTACCTAGGCAGGTACATAGGTAGGTAGGTACCTAGGCAGGTAGGTACCTAGGTAGTTTTGGTACCTAGGTAGGTAGGTACCTATGTAGGAAGGTACCTAGGTTGGTAGGTATCTAGGTAGGTAGGTACCTAGGCAGGTAGGGAGGTACCTAGGTAGGTACATAGGCAGGTAGATACCTAGGTTGGTAGGTACCTAGGTAGGTACCTAGGCAGGTAGGTACCTGGGTAGGTTGGTACCTAGGTAGGTACCTAGGTAGGAAGGTACCTAGGTTGGCAGGTATCTAGGTAGGTAGGTACCTAGGCAGGTAGGTAGGTAGGTACCTAGGTAGGTAGGTATCTAGGTAGGTACCTAGGTTAGTAAGTACCTAAGTAGGTACTTAGGTAGGTAGGTATCTAGGTACATACCTAGGTAGGTAGGTACCTTGGTAGGTAGGTACCTAGGTAGGTAGGTACCTAGGTAAGTAGGTACCTAGGTAGGTAGGTACCTAGGTAAGTAGGTACCTAGGTAGGTAGGTACCTAGGTTGGTAGGTACCTAGGTAGGTAGGCACCTAGGTAGGTACCTAGGCAGGTAGGTACTTAGGCAGGTAGGTACCTAGGCAGGTACCTAGGTAGGTAGGTACCTAGGTAGGTTGGTACCTAGGTAGGTAGGTACCTATGTAGGAAGGTACCTAGGTTGGTAGGTATCTAGGTAGGTAGGTACCTAGGCAGGTAGGGAGGTACCTAGGTAGGTACCTAGGCAGGTAGGTACCTAGGTTGGTAGGTACCTAGGTAGGTAGGTACCTAGGCAGGTAGGTACCTGGGTAGGTTGGTACCTAGGTAGGTATGTACCTATGTAGGAAGGTACCTAGGTTGGTAGGTATCTAGGTAGGTAGGTACCTAGGCAGGTAGGGAGGTACGTAGGTAGGTACCTAGGCAGGTAGGTACCTAGGTTGGTAGGTACCTAGGTAGGTACCTAGGCAGGTAGGTACCTGGGTAGGTTGGTACCTAGGTAGGTACCTAGGTAGGAAGGTACCTAAGTTGGTAGGTATCTAGGTAGGTAGGTACATAGGCAGGTAGGTAGGTACCTAGGTAGGTAGGTATCTAGGTAGGTACCTAGGTTAGTAAGTACCTTGGTAGGTACTTAGGTAGGTAGGTATCTAGGTACATACCTAGGTAGGTAGGTACCTTGGTAGGTAGGTACCTAGGTAGGTAGGTACCTAGGTAAGTAGGTACCTAGGTAGGTAGGTACCTAGGTTGGTAGGTACCTAGGTAGGTAGGTACCTAGGCAGGTAGGTACTTAGGCAGGTAGGTACCTAGGCAGGTACCTAGGTAGGTAGGTACCTAGGCAGGTAGGTACCTAGGTAGGTTGGTACCTAGGTAGGTAGGTACCTATGTAGGAAGGTACCTAGGTTGGTAGGTATCTAGGTAGGTAGGTACCTAGGCAGGTAGGGAGGTACCTAGGTAGGTCCCTAGGCAGGTAGGTACCTAGGTTGGTAGGTACCTAGGTAGGTACCTAGGCAGGTAGGTACCTGGGTAGGTTGGTACCTAGGTAGGTACCTAGGTAGAAAGGTACCTAGGTTGGTAGGTATCTAGGTAGGTAGGTACCTAGGCAGGTAGGTAGGTACCTAGGTAGGTAGGTATCTAGGTAGGTACCTAGGTTAGTAAGTACCTAGGTAGGTACTTAGGTAGGTAGGTATCTAGGTACATACCTAGGTAGGTAGGTACCTTGGTAGGTAGGTTCCTAGGTAGGTAGGTAAATAGGTAAGTAGGTACCTAGGTAGGTAGGTACCTATGTTGGTAGGTACCTAGGTAGGTAGCTACCTAGGTTTGTACCTAGGCAGGTAGGTACTTAGGCAGGTAGGTACCTAGGCAGGTACCTAGGTAGGTAGGTACCTAGGTAGGTTGGTACCTAGGTAGGTAGGTACCTATGTTGGTAGGTATCTAGGTAGGTAGGTACCTAGGCAGGTAGGGAGGTACCTAGGTAGGTACCTAGGCAGGTAGGTACCTAGGTTGGTAGGTACCTAGGTAGGTAGGTACCTAGGCAGGGAGGTACCTGGGTAGGTTGGTACCTAGGAGGGTAGGTACCTAGGTAGGAAGGTACCTAGGTTGGTAGGTATCTAGGTAGGTAGGTACCTAGGCAGGTAGGTAGGTACCTAGGTAGGTAGGTATCTAGGTAGGTACCTAGGTTAGTAAGTACCTAGGTAGGTACTTAGGTAGGTAGGTATCTAGGTACATACCTAGGTAGGTAGGTACCTTGGTAGGTAGGTACCTATGTAGGTAGGTACCTAGGTAAGTAGGTACCTAGCAGGGGCGATTCCTTTAAGACAACAAGGGAAGCTCAACTTCCTCTAACATTTCACACAATAAATGGTCAAATATGCAAGGTTGAATTTACATTAAATTGGGATTGACATTATGTTTAAAACTAGAAGCATCCTAGAAATATGTTTAACTTCATAGCTAAGTCTTGATAACTCTGTTTATTATTGTCGGGTCCGACGCGATTTTCCGAGGGTTTTGAATGCACAGCACAGCGGGACACCCCATTGAAGCTGAACGTCTGATGCACTTTTTTCAATGCAGTGAAGCCATGTGTTCATTGGATAAATGCTGAAAATCGTCATTTCCTCGGACGCTCAGCGTCTCTGGGGGTGAATGGAAAATGAGATGGGCGGGGGCGGGCCAAGACGCTAGGCTTACACATTATAATTGGTGGAACTGTCTAAAAGACTACACCCCTTTTGATTGGCAGGCAAACAAACATCGGAGTAAAGTAGAATTCAGTCGCTAGCGGATTTCCCAAAGACAAGTGGTGAGAGAACGTGTTGTCCGTCCAGAGTGCTTGTTATTTACACATTGCACATATTATATTCTAAATAAAACATACCAGTCAGCACAAAGTTATTGAGTTTTTTGTCTAAGTTTCATTAGTTCGTTCACAATCATATTGTTCAAATTAGTCGTAACTAGTTGTTAAGGAAACTAGCCCGCTAGTTAGCGTGCTAGCCCAATACAATGGCTACTGCTAATATTGTTGACAATTTTGGCAAACCCATTCGATAGTCTTCCGTATGAGGAGAGACTAGAAATTAAACAGCAGGACAGACCAACACCCAAGACTGATTTGGCCCACAAAAACTGGTGAAAGTAACTGTTTTTTTTTTTCTTCAACTTTCCTGGTATGACGAGATGAACTGTCTAATTGGACGTGCTGTGACAAACAGAATGTACTGTTGGCCATGCCTCTTGATAAAGCTGTGTCAGGGATATGAAGTTTTAGTCAAATGTAGGTTTTACGGACCTGAATAACTTTGACAGGGCATACAAAAAGGCATGAAAAAAGCAATGGCATTTCCTGCAAAAGGAGCGCAGGGCAGAATTTATACACAATAACGTGTATTTCTAATGGTTCTGTTCTGTTCATGTTCTGTTCAGTTCTGGTATTGTTGTATACAGATACAGTTTGGGTGTGTGTTACTCCTGAAAATCATTTTCATGTGTGTGTTACTGTAGTTCTGTGGCATGGCTGTGGTTGACAACAGTCTCAATTAACATTTTTTTTTCTTAATAACGGCCAGGCTCCAATAGGATAAAAAAAAAAAAAATATATATATATATATATATATATATAATAATGTACACCTAAAATGTGCTTCCCCTATTTGAAAGACCAGCAGCCGCCACTGGTACCTAGGTAGGTAGGTACCTAGGTTGGTAGGTACCTATGTAGGTAGGCACCTAGGTAGGTACCTAGGCAGGTAGGTACTTAGGCAGGTAGGTACCTAGGTAGGTACCTAGGTAGGTAGGTACCTAGGCAGGTAGGTACCTAGGCAGGTAGGTACCTAGGTAGGTTGGTACCTAGGTAGTTAGGTACCTATGTAGGAAGGTACCTAGGTTGGTAGGTATCTAGGTAGGTAGGTACCTAGGAAGGTAGGGAGGTACCTAGGTAGGTACCTAGGCAGGTAGGTACCCAGGTTGGTAGGTAGGTAGGTACCTAGGCAGGTAGGTACCTGGGTAGGTTGGTACCTAGGTAGGTAGGTACCTAGGTAGGAAGGTACCTAGGTTGGTAGGTATCTAGGTAGGTAGGTACCTAGGCAGGTAGGTAGGTACCTAGGTAGGTAGGTATCTAGGTAGGTACCTAGGTTAGTAGGTATCTAGGTAGGTACTTAGGTAGGTAGGTATCTAGGTACATACCTAGGTAGGTACGTACCTAGGTAGGTAGGTACCTTGGTAGGTAGGTACCTAGGTAGGTAGGTACCTAGGTTGGTAGGTACCTAGGTAGGTAGGCACCTAGGTAGGTAGGCACCTAGGTAGGTACCTAGGCAGGTAGGTACTTAGGCAGGTAGGTACCTAGGCAGATAGGTAGGTACCTAGGTAGGTTGGTACCTAGGTAGGTTGCCTAGGTACCTACCTACCTGCCTAGGTACCTACCTACATAGATACCTACCTGCCTAGGTGCCTACCTGCCTAGGTACCTACCAACCTAGGTACCTCCCTACCTAGGTACCTACCTGCCTAGGTACCTACCTAGGTACCTACCTACCAACCTAGGTACCTTCCTACCTAGGTACCTACCTACCTAGGTACCTACCTGCCTAGGTACCTACCTACCTGCCTAGGTACCTACCTGCCTAGGTACCTACCTGCCTAAGTACCTACCTGCCTAAGTACCTACCTGCCTAGGTACCTACCTAGGTGCCTACCTACCTAGGTACCTACCTACCAAGGTACCTACTTACCTAGGTACCTACCTGCCTAGGTACCTACCTAGGTACCTACCTACCAACCTAGGTACCTTCCTACCTAGGTACCTACCTACCTAGGTACCTACCTGCCTAGGTACCTACCTACCTACCTAAGTACCTACCTGCCTAAGTACCTACCTGCCTAGGTACCTACCTAGATACCTACCTACCTAGGTACCTACTTAGGTACCTACCTATATACCTACCTACCTAGGTACCTACCTACCAACCTAGGTACCTTCCTACCTAGGTACCTACCTACCTAGGTACCAACCTACCTAGGTACCTACCTGCCTAGGTACCTACCTACCTAGGTACCTACCAACCTAGGTACCTCCCTTCCTAGGTACCTATCTACCTACCTAGGTACCTACCTAGGTACCTACCTACCAACCTAGGTACCTGCTGTCAGGTACCTGCTGTCATAGTTTGCCCCCCCCCCCCCCCCCCCCCCCCCCAGGAAAGAGTGTGGTTTTTGGCCAGCCACAAGGGGGCTCACTTTGACGGAGCTGTCATTTTCGTTTGCAAGGTGAGCCCCCTTGTGACTGGCCATAGTGCCTACAGGTCATAAGTCCTGCACCCCTCATAAAAGTCACACTAAAAACTCAAAGTATTCTTCCAGTAAAGTTTCTCCAAACGTTTTTGTTATTTTAGGTTGTTATTATCACAATAATTCACACCCAACAGTCCATTTCCCTGGTGGAGTTCATTTTTATTACACCTGAGCTTTAACTTTGGTACTTCCAGTTACCAGTATTTTTAATTTGCATATTAGTTAAATATTTAATTTCACCCGAAACATTTGCATTTATTATTTAGATTTAGAGTGAAGATTTAGATTTATCATCGTCGTGCATTTACATTACATTGTGCAACACTTAGCATTTAGGTGTAACATTTAATATTTGGAATTAACCTTTTAAAATATCTCTGTTGACAAATAGTGTTGTAAATGTGCAAAACTGCACACCAGTTTTTCAAACATTGTTTGAAGCTAAATGTGACACAAATCTTGCTGTTATTGTCAGCATGAGCTGCATTACGTGGCACCCCTTCTAGTCAGCGATTAATTTTTAAACTTTTAAACTTAAATTTTGTTAAACTTTAGTGAACTAGGCTTCTAATGCAAACAGATCTGCCACCACATTGTTTTTCTGTGTACTCAGAGGTTTTGTCTGAAGCCTCTCCTGGCATTGTTCTCAAAGGTTTATTACCACTGCCACACTGTGGCCATTTCCTTTGTAATCTTGATGTGATTGCCATTGGAGAGATCATATTGAACTGCCCACAGTGGATTTCAGGGGCATTTCCAACTTTAAGGACACCCTGGGTTTAGCCTGGACTAGATGTGAATTCAAAGATGAGCTGAGGGTTATTTTGAATGAAAATGGGGTTAGTAGACTCTCTAAATGAGAGATGTATTATATAGCACATAATTGAATGAACTTAACAAGTGTACAATAACTTTGGGTCCCTGGGCTAGACTTAAAACACCCCGGTTGGAAGCCCTGGCCAAATTAGTTGTGCTGCCCCTGGTGGATACTTTGTGAAGTGTCTCTCACCCTGGGAGATAATGCACTATACTGACAACACTGCTTTGTGGTTGATGGCACCCTATTAGCAAGGATATGACTAGCTGACGGACAAACAGCAGTGCCGTGACTGCATTTAATTGCAGTTTTATCAAGCATGGTGACTTATTTGATGAGTTGGTGATCAGCTACAGGTGTATTGAACAAATACGCCTAAACCTGTATGCACTTTTTGTCGACTTCACAAGATCCACCTTTTGTCACACACTCCATCATATGTACATCTGCCCACTAAGTTCTTTTCTGATCTGAAAATGTACCATCTTTACTGCTGGCTCAGTAAAAACATGAATGAAGTTTGGTATATGTCATGCATGTCAACTTATACTGTCTATTTTATTATTACAGGCAAGGAGTCATGTGTTTTGAAGGTGTATATGTGTTGGTGCCATTTTTGCTCTTAAGTCTTCCAGGTAAAGTTTAAAAAGTCAACAACAACAAGAACAATAATAATAATAATAATAATAATAATAATTACCTACCTACTACTATCTCAACCTCAACACCACTCCACTCAGCCTCCCAGTAGTAGCGTCCAGGCAGACCCTCTCTACAAAGCACCTGAGCGCAATCAAATCTGTCTGGGTGGTCAGGATATGTCTGCTCCTCTCTCACATATGTCACCTTTCTGTTCCCCTCAGAGAGAGCGAGGTGTCTGTCTGCTGTATTTGGGTCCAGTGTGAGCTCACAGGCATCTGCACACAAGAGGAGAGGAGACAACATCCTTATCAGAATATGGGCTAAGAGACGGTATGCTCACACACACACAAACACAGTGCCGTAGCTCCGCACACGCACATTACGCACAGTGCGTAGGGCACCAAGTGCTTGGGGGGCACCACCAAAAAATCAGGCTTGTGAAAAAATAATCACAATAAGCTACGTACGATATATAAAATATGTGTAAAACATGTTCATATTTATAAGTAATACAAAAGCAACATAGGCCAATTTGCTCCAGAAAAGGCGAATCTCCTTTGCTGCCCTCTCTCCATTCTCTTCTTGGTGCCCCCCTCCCCTCCCAGTGGTCTGTTCGATTATGGCTCAGTCTCAATTTAAGTTTGGCAGACCTGTTTAGACATGGCCTCGAAAAGCCATCAGGTGTCGGGAGCAGAAAAAAGAAAAAAGAAGAGACAGCGAAATGAAGCTCAGGTAAGACAGTGTTTTAAATTAATAATAAAAAAAAATGTAGCCCTTGCCAGGCAATAAACTTAGTCAACAAACTGTAACGTTAGCTCCTAGTCTACTAGCCATGTTCAGACTGTGTTAATTACAAGTGAATCAGTTAACACAGTTAACAGTTCAGACTGTGTTAACAAATTATTAAAGTTGTAAATGACTGATGCTATCTAGCTAGTTTACGTTGTGGATATGAACATGAATTATGAATTACTGAAAGCAATTCATCATGGTCACTTGACTGTTTTGAGTTAACGTTCGGGTAAGACTAGCGCTTCCCTTCCGAGGTTGCTAGCTAGCTCTGCTATTTCTGATTAAGCTTAATTTTCTAGTGTTAATTTTGACACCCTGTTTTAAATTTCGTCTTTGTCTTCGTCTCGTGACGAATGCTCTATTAGTTTTTGTTATTAGGCCTATATTATAGTCATTCACAAACCATTTTTGTTAGTCAAGTTCAGTGTAAACAAAGATTCTGCCCTATAGAAACGTTGAATGTAACTGTTTGGTAAAATTTTCAAGGTGTGACCGGTTATGGTCAAAAATGAAGATAGATTTTACCTTTATTTCGCATGACACTGCATTTCAGGATATCTATAAAGATGTATTTTCATTCAAGTGAATGGTTCTCGTCTATTGACTGTATATATACAGGCTATGTGCTCATCGGTTTTCAGGTTTATAGGCCAAGGGCGACATCTGTTGGTGAAATTGTAATATGAAAAGAATCAATCTTACAGTTATGTAGATTTTCCCCCTTCGTATTCATATCAAATTATGTACAGATTTTTATGTTGTCCCATATGACACCTCTATAAATTTAAAATAGAGTTTTGAATTTTGAAATGAAGTGATTTACACGTAGGCCTACATAAACCTAATTTATATATGCATTTTTGGAACTGTGGTTAAAAACTGTATTTCAGTAGAATCCATGAATGTGTTGTCTTTTAATTCTGAATGCAGGGCCAATGCTTACATATGTGCAAGGAGGACCTCAAGGTCAGGAGGAGGAGGATGAACCATCCACCAGCAGTTCAACCAATTTAGATCAACCATCCACCAGCAGTTCAAGCCCTGGACATCAACCATCAACCAGTGTAGGCTCTGCAACAGTTCCCAGCCCTGACCAGCTACAACCATCAACGTCCAGTTCAGGTACAGGTGCAACTCCACACACAACCACGGCGACAGTGACGAGCCCTGTCACTGAGAGGCCATCAGCAGGGGACACTGGAGACATGTGTTCCCCCTCTATATGATCCTGCTTTATTTGCTCTATTAACTTTAATGTTTGGTGTGTTTGTTTCAAAAAAATAAAGTGAATGGCACTGATAAATTCTGAAGTATTGTTCATATTGGGGGAGGGGAGGGGGGGGGGGGGGGGGGGGGGGCACCACAAAGCATTTGTGCTTAGGGCACCCAAATGGCTAGCAACGTCCCTGCACAAACACACACACACACACCAACAAAATGTCATTTTTGGGGGCACTGAGCCACGTCCGAATGCCCCACTACAAAAATGTGTGCGTGTGTGTGTGTGTTTCTGTGTGTGTTAGGGGTTGTACAGACTAGTCGACTAGTCAATTTGTTGACTTCAATACTCTAAAACAAGGGTCGGCACACTCAGGCATGCGTGCCACAGTTGGCACACAGAGGGATTATCACTGGCACACCAGCAATGGAGCGCAGCCTTTATTTCTACACGCTAGAAAAAGTTTGGCCGTCTTATCTCTTGTTAAACAGCCTTTGGGTGTGGTACGGGGTGCGTCTTCTGTCGTGTGACAGATAGTAATGCAACCTAGTGGCTTAAAACAGTTCGCTACGAAACAACTCCCAGCGCAGCAGTTGGCCAAAGACCATTCATCATGTTGCGCAGCAGTTACGACTGCAAAATGTTGACCCGACAGTTCGGGCATATCTCTCTTGGATATTAGGGGTAGAAGTGTTGTGTGCTTGTTCTTTGTCATTTTCCATTTCCACATCCATTGCCATTTTGAGGCAGAACATGAAATCAAACGTAGGAGTGTTCAGAATTCAAGGCTTAACAAGTTCACATCAAAAAAAAAATGAATGAAATGATTGACATTTTGCTAGGAACTTTTTAAAATAGGCTACCTGTTAAAATATGGTGTTTCCTTTCAGTAAGGCCAGAGAAAGGTAGGCCTACTGAAGGTCAGGATACTCAATTCCTAACTGTTAGATATGACAGACGCACGATTAAAGCACAGTGAGTCATTGTGCTGTCCATATGCCTGTAGCTCATTTTCATGTATGAAATTTAGAATGATTAATTTGGAATTATTCCTTTATTTTTTACTTTTTAAATGAGATCAACATATTCCTAAAGTCTGCATAGACAGAATGGATTTAACATATTTTCATGGATGGATAAAACGGTCACAAAACCAACTGTCCAGAAGTCACTCGCTATAATGAGAGCATCACAGTGGAACAGCTTTTTCAGGTACTGCAGCCCTTGGCCAAGGTCATGGGTGCCACTAAGGGGGAGGGTAGGTCAGGGGGCTCAGGGCCTCACAGGGCCCACAGAGCACTATGATGTGTTTGGGGTGGGGGCCTAAAATTATTTTCTTTCAGGGCGCCCACAAGTCACCTTTTATGCAAAGGGAGGGAGGGAGGGTCAGCTTTGCACCTGCGGAAGTCCATGATCACCTCCTTCGTTTTCCTGGTGTTGAGTGTGAGTGTGAGATTATTATTGTCACGCCATTCTGTCAGCCGGTGGACGTCATCGCTGTAGTCTGTGTCATCGCCCTTTGTGATGAAGCCCACCAGAGTGGTGTCGTCAGTGAAATTTATGATGGTGTTGCAGGGATGTGTGGGAGAGTGTGAGTGGTCAAGAAGATGCTGGGCAGTGGAGGTTTGAATGGCTGCCTCTTTAGCCCTCTTTAGCAGGCCTGAGGTGCGTTTCCCAAAAGTGTTGTTGCTAACTTCTTTAGAAACCTCGGTGGTTTGAACGATGGACTTACTACACTTCTGCTTTCCAACAGCATCGTCCAGACTTAACAACTAGCAATGTTTACAACTACGTTAGTCTGATGGATCGTTCAACGATGCAAGTGTTTCCCAACAACAAAGTCTGGATGATTCATCGGAAGCTGCATAGTAAAGTTGCCCAGTTCAAGCGATTAGCATGGACCTGTCGTTAGACCATCGTATTGGTCCTTGGGCATCACTTTTGGCCTTTTTGGTAGCCTTTGATGCGTTACTGCCACCAACTGCATGAATGCTGTTACTTTAATTCACTTAACTTTCGGTCTGGCAATGCCAGGTCATGTAAAAAGAAGGTAGAAAATATACCCGATAACACACAAAAAACTGTTGCAAAATGTGGTTGGATCAGTGTAAATGTACGTCAGTGACATTAATGATAGTTTGGTACTGTGATGTATGAGCATCTATTACTGACCCACAATCAATGTTATTCCATTGTCCCACAGATAATTCCCACCTGTTTCAAATTGATTAACATGCAGCAAGATTCGAACCTATATCTCACCGAAAAAGGTAGCACACTTCCTTTACAAACTGACGAGCTTACCACTCACCCACCACATCACTTAGTTACATGGGAGGAGTGGTCAGATTTATAGCTGTAGTTCCATGTAGTATAATTTTAATGAATAAGGTACATAGTTGTGTTGACGGAGATATCCCACAGTTTCTACAGCTGTGATGCTGGCTTAAATGAAATGAGACTACGTTTCTGTCGTTATGTAGTTCAATCGTTTCTGTTGTTCTGCAACGAATGCATCCGAACACTCTCCAAACACTTCCGGAACATCTGGATACTTGGCAGTTTGAAACATGGAACTCCAAAATGACATAGTTTAGACTTCCATTGTACCTTGGTGGTTGAAGACTTTCAGGAAACAGTCGGATTCGGAGTGCTGGGTAGTTTGAACCTATGTTGTACAACGGTGGTTTAATGCTAACATCCGCCATTGTTTGGGAAATGCACCCCTGAGCGGCAGCCCCGCTTTTATTTACGCTGCTTCTGTCACCTACTACGCTTGGCAGAGTCGACAACAATCCATGGAGTGTCTGAGGGTCTTGCTATCTCAGGGGGGATGTTGTTGGTGCTCTGGTAATCACTTGTGATGGGAATCTGGCAGATATATTCGATGTTGTACAATTCCAGGTGACTGTAGGTGAGTTTTGCTTTGCAGTAGTTCATGAAATAACACGCAAGAAGAAAGAAAAACACTTAAGTGGAGAGCGTGCCGCCACACTACGCGTCCCACCACACAAATATGTGCGTGTGTGTGTGTGCGTGTGTGTACTATGATGTATATGAACACAATGATGTCTGTTATTTTACAGGAAAAAAAAACTTGATGTGACACACACACACACACACACATACACATACACATACACACAATCCTCAGTACCTCAGTGGAACAGAAACACACACAAAAGTTTACATTTTTACATCTTTCACACACAAAACAACAAAGTGTCATCTTCTGGCACTGAGCTGTGGGGTCTAAGCATCCCACCAAACAAACGTGTGTGTTGTGATGTACACTAACACAGGGATAAAAACACAAATTAAAGTCACTCACATTTCTTCAATCCTGGTTTGATTCTGCACTCTCCTCCGTGGTCAAACCTAAAGAAGGATGAGAGAAGAAAAATACAATGGACATGAAGAAGTGTGGGGTCAAGCATGTGAGCAGTTCCTGTCTGAAGGAGAGAAGTGGACAGGAGAGGAAGACGTGAAACAATGTTGCTATGGAGACCAGAGCCAACTGGATCCACCCACAGCACTGCTGGGAAGCTTTGCTTGAGACAGTCGTCTGACTGCCATCAGCTCTGGCTGCAGCACGCTGTGATTGAATTGGGACAGAAGTGACCACTAGGGACACTGCCACGGCTGAGCGCATGTGCTGCAATCACCTCTTAAGTCAGTGGGCAGAAAAAGCAGAATCAATCACATCCCTTAGCAGTCCATGTGCTAACTTGCTACTCCACATGTAGCCATTCTGCCTACCCCCTCCATTTAAGATCTCCCTCCCCACCCCCTGAGCCCTGGTGCCTTCAGCAGCTGCCTGTCTCACCTACACCAAGAACCAGCACTGGGCCCATTTGATAATGTAGGAGGAGACCCACACAGACATGAGAGAATATCCAGTCTTCACACACAAGAGTCTCAAACACAGCACATGAATGGATCAACAGCTACACCACAATCTCATCTATGATGGAACACACACCCAGCACTCACCTGAGAGTTTCTAGTGTATAGTTGGGATCATTCAGTCTCTCTGTGAGCTCTCTGACACCTGAGTCTCCTGGGTGATTGTAGCTGAGATCCAGCTCTTTCAGGTTTGTCTTGAGGGCAGAGGCCAGGAAAGAACAGTCCTTGTGTGTGATCTGACAACCAGACAGTCTGAAACAAAAGATCAGCTGTCCCCATTATTACAAAAGGGAAATGCATTAGGAGTACTACTACAAGTAATACTACATATAAATACAGAGATGTTGTTAGCAATATTCGCAGACAGATTGCTAAGCATAATATGCAGAAATCCTGGTGTTAAGGTTTATGCCCTTTATTATCTTTTTCAACACCTGATTTGTTAAAATCATTGGACAATATTGAGCTGTTTTTGATTTCTTCAGCAACAACTTTACATCAAGTTTAAATCAGAACGTTGCCTTGGAGTATTGACGCTTGTCTGTAGCGATGTGCATTAAAAGTCTCATCTGGAGATGCTACTTTGGGTTTGTATGCATGTATGTGTATGGCTATGTGGATTAAATGTTACTGGGGAACCACATGTGGCCTGTGTGGGGCTGTGTGCATGCGGATGCAGTCATGTTGCGTACTGCACTATGCAACATGCGAGGCATACTCATGGCCAAAAATCTGTGTTTTACAATATGGGATGTGATTTCAGAATGTTGACCGGTATACAGGAGCTCATGTTTGAATCCTCAAATAGTGACACTGCTAATAGACTACCCACTGACTGATCTCTCTTGACAACTGGTAGGTCTCTGAGGACCAATGACTGGGTAGCAGAGAGTCTGGTGTGCAAACAGACAAGTCCCCATTTGAACCATGACTGTGTAGAAATCTGTTTTCTGTATGAGGGTAACTACATTTATTTTCCTTTATTAACCTTTATTAACCAGCATATTGTACCTCAACCATTAATATCAGTTGGTCTGTGTAACTGTTGTAGAGAATTTGTGTGTGTGTGTAACTGATGAGATGGAATGTTTGGCGCAACACACACACCCTTTGTTTTGCTAGATCTTGACTTAATGTTTCGACCCCAAGGCTGCATTGGTACGGCTCATTTTTAGCTAAATCGCCGCAAGGCACTCCAGAATCCAACAACTGTCGTTTCATTTCATTCATGTGTGTGTGTGTGTGTGTGTGTGTGTGTGTGTGTGTGTGTGTGTGTGTGTGTGTGTGTGTGTGTGTGTGTGTGTGTGTGTGTGTGTGTGTGTGTGTGTGTGTGTGCGCGCGCGTGCACATGAAGGAGTGTGTGTTAGGGTACATTAAAAGATAAAAAAGGGAAAAAAGATAGATCTTCAGCTTTGCTTTAAAAACATTAAGTGTCACTGGAGATTTAAAAAGGGAAGAGAGATTGTGGCAAAGTCAGGGAGTATCAACAGAGAAAGCCCTGTCCCCATATGTTTTACAGGTGTACTTGCATCGTGTTGTTAATGCTCTGTGAGATGGTTTGGGTGAAAAAAAAATGCTTCAATGCTTCTGTTTCAGGCTGTTCTAGTTTGGTGGAGGAGGTGGAGCAGGAAGAATGACAGGTTCTCAGCTATGCTAGTTACTATTACTCCTTTAAGACGTGAATAGGGGATAGACAGCAGTTGTTGGGAGGAGCACCTAAGTAAGCTTGAGCCTGCATGAGGTCTTATGAGGTCAAAATGTATTGTTGAGTTAATCCACTTTATAAACGAACAATAACATTTTAAATTAAATTCTGAATTTAAAGGGTAACCAAGGGTAACTGATGTAACACAGGAGTGATGTGTTCTCGGTTCGTCCACTGATTGATGTCCCTGAGGCAATCAAAAAGATTTATTCATAAAGTAGGACAATCAGGGGTAAGAGAAAGGTAAAACTGAGTGTCATCTACACAGTAGTGGTATTTAAAATTGTATTTGTTGAAGATGGAGCCAAGCTCCAAGCCAAGGAGGATATATAAAGCAAATAAGATAAGGTTCATCGATCACACAAGCTTAAGACTGTTTGATTTGGGAAATTTAAGCTGAGTTACTGTTCAGTTACAGTGGTGTTTGAATTATTACATTAAAACAATGAGATACAAACAGAAAATCTGATTATCTTATGCATTTCTATGTCTTTCTGCTCAAAATAGCCAATATGAGTAAGGCCTATATAAAAGACTTAGAGCAAATGGATTTACTAGAACACTGTTAACATTCTGATCCAACTGGCATCATGTAAGCCCTCATGATGCTGCACCACAGGACCTGCAGTCCACACACAGCTTGTATGTCTTCAAGTTTCTTAAATTAAATAAATAAAAAACAGAGCCTGCCAAAAATGGTCAGTAAAGACATTCAGCCTTCAAATGGTTGAGAGCGGCCTAATACAGTATATTGGATATTCTTAAAAATGATATGAAATGAAATTTCCATCAGTGTCATACAGGTTTGTATGGGTCATATGGACATTCCATCCACTGGCGTAGCCAGAGAAAAGACAATTGTGTGTGAACCAGCAAATACTGGGTGTGCCAGATTTATCCACAGTGTTACACCTCCACAAACATTCAAAAGAATATCTCTCAAACACACAACACAGCAAAAACATAACACACACAGACATTGACAATGGGATGAACAGTAGTAGAGAAACAGTGTAAAGTAGAGAACAAGAACATAGTGAAATATAACAGACTATAAAGTATATAGCCACATTACACATGATCAACAAAGCCTCCACCACCACATATTCTCCTTTATGGAGATTCTGCATGTCAGGACATATTCCTGCCCCCATGAAGACCATCAGAAGTGTAATCACTGCTCTCATTCATATGGAATGCCTTCCCATGATCCTCCATTATTCTGTTTTGCTCTCCTTAGCCTCCAGTTCTCCTACAATTCAATGAACGTAGTGTTGCTATACATAACATTAAAAATTTAGACTCTCATTGATATCTTTCATCAAATGTTGACACTCAAAGTGCATGCCAAGCGACGTCAGAGGACTCCTGTCCATGAACCACATTACAATTGAGTGTGTGGAGAATTCTGTTTCCTGAACATTTTTTGTGTTATGTCAGTTTATTTTGCACAAGCTTCACCCTAATAGGGTTAAGTATAAGCACCCTGTGCGCCCTCTAAAGGCCATATGGGAGCAGTGCATCAGCAAATGATTTAATGCTTAAGATAGATAGATAGATAGATAGATAGATAGATAGATAGATAGATAGATAGATAGATAGATAGATAGATAGATAGATAGATAGATAGATAGATAGATAGATAGATAGATAGATAGATAGCACACACAGCAGAGGAAGGACATTACTGTGATATATTAAAGATTGTGCAGTATCTCTGTGTATTTAATGTGCATTACTGCTCTGTATATCATATCTATATATGCATATATTATATTAAAGTCTCAATGAGTCATGCATTCTCTGTGTCCTGTAAAGAGTTTGGTCACTGCGAGATTTAACTGAGGATAAAGGAAAGCACACAAAGCCAGTCACAGACAAGCACAATGTCTGAGTCCTTTGTTATTCTGCTTTGCATTCCTTAAGGCCCTGCAGCTCATTGGCCAGGTTTGACTGCAAGAAGTTGAACTGCTCTTTACCATCAGAGCAGTATCCACATTCTCTGGATCATGTGACCACAATGAGTATCACTCCAATTCACACCTTGATGGGTGACTCATGTGACCCTTTTGTTACATAATGAATGGTGGTGTGGTCTACAGCTCCACCTCCAGTGGTCCAGAGATAAAGCTCCTTGTTCCCTATCATCGGGCCAGCACTGAAGAAGCCTTTTGGATGAAAGGTGAAACGTCTTCAAGCTCCAAAAGAGGTGCACTTGCTTACAACTTAGCTCTTTAGGGTACCATGTCCTGGATGAATGAGAATCTTCACAGACATCCATCACAACTGGCCATGCCTATGAAGATAAAAGAGGAAGAATTTGATGATTTCCTCCAAGATTATTTGTCCAGAACAAGAGAAGAGAAGGAATGTAAAACTGAATTCTGTAAAGAAGAAATGTGTTCAACCCTGGAAGTTAAAGAGGAACAAGAGTCTTATCTCATAAAATATGGCAATAATGAGATAACCTCTACAAGTAAGTTTCATAACAGAATATCCAACTTTAAAACTAGTTTAAATAAAATGTTAACATTTCACTGAATTGGATCGTATGGGTATAGACTACAATAATTACAGAAAGTTACAGAAAATTTAACTGCTTGGACTCAATGTTCAGAAGTCTTAAATTTTCAATGAATGTAACATTGCTATTGCTAACATACATTTGTTAAGACAAGGTTAGCCTCTTATTGATGTCCTACATATCTCTCTGCAGTTACTATATTCCGTTATACAGATAGTAAACATTTAGCTCATGAGCAGCATGAATTGATTTAGAATTATATCAGTGCAAATCAGTGTTTATCAGCACTCTGCTGTGGCTTATTCTATGATAGTGACTGCTTCACTGAAAATGATCCCCGTCTTTTAAGTGGTTTTATCTGACTGGATACAATAACACACATAGTAAGAGAAAACACGCGAGATGGGGATTACACACCACCTCTGATAATACCTAAAAATATGATATGTTTTAATAATAATGACATGTTTTAATAATAATGATATGTTTTAATAATAATGACATGTTTTAATAATAATGATATGTTTTAATAATAATGACATATTTCTCCTTGCAGGGGATACACAACAAATGCAACCAAACGTGGTGAATCTTTGCAAAAAAGAAAGGGAAAAAATCCACATGGTTGTTCTGAGTGTGGAAAGACATTCCCTGGAAAAGATCATCTCACAGAGGACTCATTCTGCTGTAAAGCCTTACCATTGTATTACATGTGGAAAGAACTTTACACGACAACACGCACTCAGGGAACACCAAAGAATTCATACTGGTGAAAAGCCTTACCAGTGTACTACATGTGGAAAGGTCTTTGCAAAAGGATGTAGTCTCAAGACACATCAAAGAATCCATACTGGGGAGAAACCATACCAGTGCGGGTCATGCGGAAAGGCATTTGCACTAATAGCTCATCTCCACAATCACCAGAGAACCCATACTGGTGAAAGGCCATATCAGTGTGGGACATGTGGTAAGGCCTTTACACAAACAGCAAGTCTCCAGCGCCATCAAAAAACCCATTCTGGTGAAAAGCCATACCCGTGTGGGTCATGCGGAAAGGCATTTTCACAAAAAGCTCATCTCCACACTCACCAGAGAACCCACGGTGAAAAGCCATACCAGTGTGGTACATGTGGTAAGGCCTATACACAAACAGCGAGTCTGAAGACACACCAGAGAATCCATACTGAGGGAAAGCCATGAAAGTCTTTGGATTGTGGAAAAGCCTTTGATCAAATTTTGGCACTCAAAAGCGCATCAGAGAATCCCTACTAGGCTAAATACCAGTATATACTTTGCAATGTCTGTATACTGTGAGGTATAATTACTCTGATTGTCCAATATCCACAATTATACACATAGCAGAGGACAGCCATTGCTGTACCATATTAAATATTCTGCAGTAACTTTGGGCATTGAATGTGCAAAATCACACTGTATATCATAATTGTATATATACATACATATTACCTCAGTTAGTCATTTTGCCTCAGAACACTTAACCTACCCCCTTTATATTGTTCATCTTGTGTTCCACTACTATTTATTTCATTCTATGTTGTCAATATTCTTCATACACATCTGCACTGAAGAAGGAGTTGCTTTTAATTTGATTGTACATGTGTATAGTGACAATAAAAGTCATTCTTTTCTATTCTGAGATTTTGTTGGTTTCTTTTAAACATATTAAGGACTCCATGAGTTGTGTATTCTCTGTGTATTGTAAAGAGTTTGGTCACTGCGAGATTTAGCTGAGGATAAAGGAAAGCCAACAAAGCCAGTCACAAACAAGCACAATGTCGGAGTCATTTGTTACTCTGCTTTGCATTCTTTAAGGTTGTGCAGCTCATTGGCCAGGTTTGATTGCAGGAAGTTGAACTGCTCTTCACCATCAGAGCAGTTCTCATTCTCTGGATCATGTGACCACCATGAGTATCACTCCAATTCACACCTTGATGGGTGACTCATGTGACCCTTTTGTTACATAATGAGGAGTGGTGTGGTCTACAGCTCCACCTCCAGTTCTCCAGAGATAAAGCTCCTGGTTCCCTATCATCATGCCAGCACTGAAGAAGCCTTTTGGATGAAAGGTGAAACATCTTCAAGCTCCAAAAGAGGTGCACTTGCTTACAACTTAGCTCTTTAGGGTACCATGTCCTGGATGAATGACAATCTTCACAGACATCCATCACAACTGGCCATGCCTGTGAAGATTAAAGAGGAAGACTTTGATGATTTCCTCCAGGATTATTTGTCCACAACACGAGAAGAGAAGAAATCTAACACACAATTCTGTAAAGAAGAAATGTGTTCAACTCTGGAAGTTAAAAAGAAAGAAGAGTCTTATCTCATAAAATATGGCAATGATGACTTGACCTCTACAAGTAAGTTTCATAACAGAAGATGAAACTTTAAAACTAGTTTAAATAAAATGATAACATTTCACTGATTTGGATTGTATGGGTATGACTCATCAAAGAATTACAGAAAGTTACAGAAAGTGTAACTGCTTGGATTCAATGTTCAGAAGTCTTACATTTTCAATGAATGTAATATTGCTATGTATAACATACATTTGTTAGGACAAGTTTAGTCTCTGGTTGATGTCCTACACATCTCTCTACAGTTACTATATTCCGTTACACAGATAGTAAACATTTAGCTTATAAGCAGCATGAATTGATTTAGAATGACATGAGTGCACATCAGTGTTTATCAACACTCTGCTGTGGCTTATTCTATGATAATGACGGCTTCACTGAAAATGATCACAGTCTTTGAACTGGTTTTATCTGACTAGATAATCTGGTACAATAACACAAATAGTAAGAGAAAACACATGAGATGCGGAGTACACTCCACCTCTGATAATAGATAAAAAAATATATGTTTTAATAATGACATACTTTCTAATTGCAGGGGATGCCCAACGAATGCAATCAAACGTGGTGAATCTTTGGGAAAAAGAAAGGAAAAACATCCAGATGGTTGTTCTGAGTGTGGAAAGACATTCCCTGGAAAAGACAATCTCACAGAAGACTCATTCCAGTGTAAAGCCTTACCATTGTATTACATGTGGAAAGAACTTTGCACGACAACAGACACTCAGGGAACACCAAAGAATTCATACTGGTGAAAAGCCTTACCAGTGTACTACATGTGGAAAGGTCTTTGCAAAAGGATGTAGTCTCAAGACACATCAAAGAATCCATACTGGGGAGAAACCATACCAGTGCGGGTCATGCGGAAAGGCATTTGCACTAATAGCTCATCTCCACAATCACCAGAGAACCCATACTGGTGAAAGGCCATATCAGTGTGGGACATGTGGTAAGACCTTTACACAAACAGCAAGTCTCCAGCGCCATCAAAAAACCCATACTGGTGAAAAGCCATACCCGTGTGGGTCATGCGGAAAGGCATTTTCACAAAAAGCTCATCTCCACACTCACCAAAGAACCCACGGTGAAAAGCCATACCAGTGTGGTACATGTGGTAAGGCCTATACACAAACAGCGAGTCTGAAGACACACCAGAGAATCCATACTGAGGGAAAGCCATGAAAGTCTTTGGATTGTGGAAAAGCCTTTGATCAAATTTTGGCACTCAAAAGCGCATCAGAGAATCCCTACTAGGCTAAATACCAGTATATACTTTGCAATGTCTGTATACTGTGAGGTATAATTACTCTGATTGTCCAATATCCACACTTATACACATAGCAGAGGACAGCCATTGCTGTACCATATTCATTATTCTGCAGTAACTTTGGGCATTGAATGTGCAAAATCACACTGTATATCATAATTGTATATATACATACATATTACCTCATTTAGTCATTTTGCCTCAGAACACTTAACCTACCCCCTTTATATTGTTCATCTTGTGTTCCACTACTATTTATTTCATTCTATGTTGTCAATATTCTTCATACACATCTGCACTGAAGAAGGAGTTGCTTTTAATTTGATTGTACATGTGTATAGTGACAATAAAAGCCATTCTTTTCTATTCTGAGATTTTGTTGGTTTCTTTTAAACATATTAAGGACTCCATGAGTTATGCAATCTCTGTGCGTTGTAAAGAGTTTGGTCACTGCGAGATTTAGCTGAGGATAAAGGGAGGATAAAGGCCATATCAGTGTGGTACATGCGGTAAGGCCTTTACACAAACAGTGAGTCTTAAGAGACACCAGAGAATCCATATTGGCGGAAATACCAGTATATACTGTGCAATGTCTGTATAGTGTGAGATATAATTACTGTGATTGTCCAATTTCCACACACACATATAGCAGAGGACCGACATTGCTGTGCCATATTAATTATTCTGCAGTAACTTTGTGTAATCGATGTGCAATATCACTCTGTAGTGTAGATGTGCAGATGTGCAGATATATATCACCTCACTTAGTCCTTTTGCCTCAGAACACTTAACTCTACCCCTTTTATATTGTTCATCTTGTCTTCCACTACTATTTATTTCATTCTATGTTGTCAACGTTCTTACACATCTGCACTGGAGAACGAGTTGCTTTTAATTTGATTGTACATGTGTATAGTGACAATAAAAGCCATTCTTTTCTATTCTGAGATTTTGTTGGTTTCTTTTAAACATAGGAAAGACCCAATGAGTTATGTATTCTCTGTGTCTTGTCACTGCGAGATTTAGCTTAGGATAAATGAAAGCACACAAACCCAGTCACTAACAAGCACAATGTCTGAGTCCTTTGTTATTTTACTATGCATTCTTTAAGGCCCTGCAGCTCATTGGCCAGGTTTGATTGCAGGAAGTTAAACTGCTCTTTACCATCAGAGCAGTTCTCATTCTCTGGATCATGTGACCACAATGAGTATCACTCCAATTCACACCTTGATGGGTGACTCATGTGACCCTTTTGTTACATAATGAGGGGTGTGGTCTACAGCTCCACCTCCAGTGGTCCAGAGATAAAGCTCCTTGTTCCCTATCATCAGGGCAGAACTGAAGAAGCCTTTTGGATGAAAGGTGAAACGTTTTCAAGCTCCAAAAGGAGGTGCACTTGCTTACAACTTAGCTCTTTAAAGTACCATGTCCTGGATGAATGAGAATCTTCACAGACATCCATCACAACTGGCCATGCCTATGAAGATAAAAGAGGAAGAATTTGATGATTTCCTCCAGGATTATTTGTCCAGAACACGAGAAGGGAAGGAATCTAACACACAATTCTGTAAAGAAGAAATGTGTTCAACCCTGGAAGTTAAAAAGGAACAGGAGGCTTATCTCATTAAATATGGCAATGATGACATGACCTCTACAAGTAAGTTTCATAACAGAAGATCTAACTTTAAAACTAGTTAAAACTAGATTGTGTATGACTCATCAAAGAATTACAGAAAGTTACAGAAAATGTAACTGCTTGGACTCAATGTTCAGAAGTCTTATATATTTTTAATCAATGTAATATATCTATGTACAACATACAACGTAAGACAAGTTTAGCCTCTGATTGATGTCCTACATATCTCTCTGCAGTTACTATACCGTTATACAGATAGGCCATAAGCAGCATGAATTGATTTAGAATGACATGAGTGCACATCAGTGTATAAAAAAGGGAAAGATAAAAAAGGGAAAAAAGATAGATCTTCAGCTTTGCTTTAAAAACATTAAGTGTCACTGGAGATTTAAAAAGGGAAGAGAGATTGTGGCAAAGTCAGGGAGTATCAACAGAGAAAGCCCTGTCCCCATATGTTTTACAGGTGTACTTGCATCGTGTTGTTAATGCTCTGTGAGATGGTTTGGGTGAAAAAAAAATGCTTCAATGCTTCTGTTTCAGGCTGTTCTAGTTTGGTGGAGGAGGTGGAGCAGGGAGAATGACAGGTTCTCAGCTATGCTAGTTACTATTACTCCTTTAAGACGTGAATAGGGGATAGACAGCAGTTGTTGGGAGGAGCACCTAAGTAAGCTTGAGCCTGCATGAGGTCTTATGAGGTCAAAATGTATTGTTGAGTTAATCCACTTTATAAACGAACAATAACATTTTAAATTAAATTCTGAATTTAAAGGGTAACCAAGGGTAACTGATGTAACACAGGAGTGATGTGTTCTCGGTTCGTCCACTGATTGATGTCCCTGAGGCAATCAAAAAGATTTATTCATAAAGTAGGACAATCAGGGGTAAGAGAAAGGTAAAACTGAGTGTCATCTACACAGTAGTGGTATTTAAAATTGTATTTGTTGAAGATGGAGCCAAGCTCCAAGCCAAGGAGGATATATAAAGCAAATAAGATAAGGTTCATCGATCACACAAGCTTAAGACTGTTTGATTTGGGAAATTTAAGCTGAGTTACTGTTCAGTTACAGTGGTGTTTGAATTATTACATTAAAACAATGAGATACAAACAGAAAATCTGATTATCTTATGCATTTCTATGTCTTTCTGCTCAAAATAGCCAATATGAGTAAGGCCTATATAAAAGACTTAGAGCAAATGGATTTACTAGAACACTGTTAACATTCTGATCCAACTGGCATCATGTAAGCCCTCATGATGCTGCACCACAGGACCTGCAGTCCACACACAGCTTGTATGTCTTCAAGTTTCTTAAATTAAATAAATAAAAAACAGAGCCTGCCAAAAATGGTCAGTAAAGACATTCAGCCTTCAAATGGTTGAGAGCGGCCTAATACAGTATATTGGATATTCTTAAAAATGATATGAAATGAAATTTCCATCAGTGTCATACAGGTTTGTATGGGTCATATGGACATTCCATCCACTGGCGTAGCCAGAGAAAAGACAATTGTGTGTGAACCAGCAAATACTGGGTGTGCCAGATTTATCCACAGTGTTACACCTCCACAAACATTCAAAAGAATATCTCTCAAACACACAACACAGCAAAAACATAACACACACAGACATTGACAATGGGATGAACAGTAGTAGAGAAACAGTGTAAAGTAGAGAACAAGAACATAGTGAAATATAACAGACTATAAAGTATATAGCCACATTACACATGATCAACAAAGCCTCCACCACCACATATTCTCCTTTATGGAGATTCTGCATGTCAGGACATATTCCTGCCCCCATGAAGACCATCAGAAGTGTAATCACTGCTCTCATTCATATGGAATGCCTTCCCATGATCCTCCATTATTCTGTTTTGCTCTCCTTAGCCTCCAGTTCTCCTACAATTCAATGAACGTAGTGTTGCTATACATAACATTAAAAATTTAGACTCTCATTGATATCTTTCATCAAATGTTGACACTCAAAGTGCATGCCAAGCGACGTCAGAGGACTCCTGTCCATGAACCACATTACAATTGAGTGTGTGGAGAATTCTGTTTCCTGAACATTTTTTGTGTTATGTCAGTTTATTTTGCACAAGCTTCACCCTAATAGGGTTAAGTATAAGCACCCTGTGCGCCCTCTAAAGGCCATATGGGAGCAGTGCATCAGCAAATGATTTAATGCTTAAGATAGATAGATAGATAGATAGATAGATAGATAGATAGATAGATAGATAGATAGATAGATAGATAGATAGATAGATAGATAGATAGATAGATAGATAGATAGATAGATAGATAGATATATAGATAGATAGATAGATAGATAGATAGATAGATAGATAGATAGATAGATAGATAGATAGCACACACAGCAGAGGAAGGACATTACTGTGATATATTAAAGATTGTGCAGTATCTCTGTGTATTTAATGTGCATTACTGCTCTGTATATCATATCTATATATGCATATATTATATTAAAGTCTCAATGAGTCATGCATTCTCTGTGTCCTGTAAAGAGTTTGGTCACTGCGAGATTTAACTGAGGATAAAGGAAAGCACACAAAGCCAGTCACAGACAAGCACAATGTCTGAGTCCTTTGTTATTCTGCTTTGCATTCCTTAAGGCCCTGCAGCTCATTGGCCAGGTTTGACTGCAAGAAGTTGAACTGCTCTTTACCATCAGAGCAGTATCCACATTCTCTGGATCATGTGACCACAATGAGTATCACTCCAATTCACACCTTGATGGGTGACTCATGTGACCCTTTTGTTACATAATGAATGGTGGTGTGGTCTACAGCTCCACCTCCAGTGGTCCAGAGATAAAGCTCCTTGTTCCCTATCATCGGGCCAGCACTGAAGAAGCCCTTTGGATGAAAGGTGAAACATCTTCAAGCTCCAAAAGAGGTGCACTTGCTTACAACTTAGCTCTTTAGGGTACCATGTCCTGGATGAATGACAATCTTCACAGACATCCATCACAACTGGCCATGCCTGTGAAGATTAAAGAGGAAGACTTTGATGATTTCCTCCAGGATTATTTGTCCACAACACGAGAAGAGAAGAAATCTAACACACAATTCTGTAAAGAAGAAATGTGTTCAACTCTGGAAGTTAAAAAGAAAGAAGAGTCTTATCTCATAAAATATGGCAATGATGACTTGACCTCTACAAGTAAGTTTCATAACAGAAGATGAAACTTTAAAACTAGTTTAAATAAAATGATAACATTTCACTGATTTGGATTGTATGGGTATGACTCATCAAAGAATTACAGAAAGTTACAGAAAGTGTAACTGCTTGGATTCAATGTTCAGAAGTCTTACATTTTCAATGAATGTAATATTGCTATGTATAACATACATTTGTTAGGACAAGTTTAGTCTCTGGTTGATGTCCTACACATCTCTCTACAGTTACTATATTCCGTTACACAGATAGTAAACATTTAGCTTATAAGCAGCATGAATTGATTTAGAATGACATGAGTGCACATCAGTGTTTATCAACACTCTGCTGTGGCTTATTCTATGATAATGACGGCTTCACTGAAAATGATCACAGTCTTTGAACTGGTTTTATCTGACTAGATAATCTGGTACAATAACACAAATAGTAAGAGAAAACACATGAGATGCGGAGTACACTCCACCTCTGATAATAGATAAAAAAATATATGTTTTAATAATGACATACTTTCTAATTGCAGGGGATGCCCAACGAATGCAATCAAACGTGGTGAATCTTTGGGAAAAAGAAAGGAAAAACATCCAGATGGTTGTTCTGAGTGTGGAAAGACATTCCCTGGAAAAGACAATCTCACAGAAGACTCATTCCAGTGTAAAGCCTTACCATTGTATTACATGTGGAAAGAACTTTGCACGACAACAGACACTCAGGGAACACCAAAGAATTCATACTGGTGAAAAGCCTTACCAGTGTACTACATGTGGAAAGGTCTTTGCAAAAGGATGTAGTCTCAAGACACATCAAAGAATCCATACTGGGGAGAAACCATACCAGTGCGGGTCATGCGGAAAGGCATTTGCACTAATAGCTCATCTCCACAATCACCAGAGAACCCATACTGGTGAAAGGCCATATCAGTGTGGGACATGTGGTAAGACCTTTACACAAACAGCAAGTCTCCAGCGCCATCAAAAAACCCATACTGGTGAAAAGCCATACCCGTGTGGGTCATGCGGAAAGGCATTTTCACAAAAAGCTCATCTCCACACTCACCAAAGAACCCACGGTGAAAAGCCATACCAGTGTGGTACATGTGGTAAGGCCTATACACAAACAGCGAGTCTGAAGACACACCAGAGAATCCATACTGAGGGAAAGCCATGAAAGTCTTTGGATTGTGGAAAAGCCTTTGATCAAATTTTGGCACTCAAAAGCGCATCAGAGAATCCCTACTAGGCTAAATACCAGTATATACTTTGCAATGTCTGTATACTGTGAGGTATAATTACTCTGATTGTCCAATATCCACACTTATACACATAGCAGAGGACAGCCATTGCTGTACCATATTCATTATTCTGCAGTAACTTTGGGCATTGAATGTGCAAAATCACACTGTATATCATAATTGTATATATACATACATATTACCTCATTTAGTCATTTTGCCTCAGAACACTTAACCTACCCCCTTTATATTGTTCATCTTGTGTTCCACTACTATTTATTTCATTCTATGTTGTCAATATTCTTCATACACATCTGCACTGAAGAAGGAGTTGCTTTTAATTTGATTGTACATGTGTATAGTGACAATAAAAGCCATTCTTTTCTATTCTGAGATTTTGTTGGTTTCTTTTAAACATATTAAGGACTCCATGAGTTATGCAATCTCTGTGCGTTGTAAAGAGTTTGGTCACTGCGAGATTTAGCTGAGGATAAAGGGAGGATAAAGGCCATATCAGTGTGGTACATGCGGTAAGGCCTTTACACAAACAGTGAGTCTTAAGAGACACCAGAGAATCCATATTGGCGGAAATACCAGTATATACTGTGCAATGTCTGTATAGTGTGAGATATAATTACTGTGATTGTCCAATTTCCACACACACATATAGCAGAGGACCGACATTGCTGTGCCATATTAATTATTCTGCAGTAACTTTGTGTAATCGATGTGCAATATCACTCTGTAGTGTAGATGTGCAGATGTGCAGATATATATCACCTCACTTAGTCCTTTTGCCTCAGAACACTTAACTCTACCCCTTTTATATTGTTCATCTTGTCTTCCACTACTATTTATTTCATTCTATGTTGTCAACGTTCTTACACATCTGCACTGGAGAACGAGTTGCTTTTAATTTGATTGTACATGTGTATAGTGACAATAAAAGCCATTCTTTTCTATTCTGAGATTTTGTTGGTTTCTTTTAAACATAGGAAAGACCCAATGAGTTATGTATTCTCTGTGTCTTGTCACTGCGAGATTTAGCTTAGGATAAATGAAAGCACACAAACCCAGTCACTAACAAGCACAATGTCTGAGTCCTTTGTTATTTTACTATGCATTCTTTAAGGCCCTGCAGCTCATTGGCCAGGTTTGATTGCAGGAAGTTAAACTGCTCTTTACCATCAGAGCAGTTCTCATTCTCTGGATCATGTGACCACAATGAGTATCACTCCAATTCACACCTTGATGGGTGACTCATGTGACCCTTTTGTTACATAATGAGGGGTGTGGTCTACAGCTCCACCTCCAGTGGTCCAGAGATAAAGCTCCTTGTTCCCTATCATCAGGGCAGAACTGAAGAAGCCTTTTGGATGAAAGGTGAAACGTTTTCAAGCTCCAAAAGGAGGTGCACTTGCTTACAACTTAGCTCTTTAAAGTACCATGTCCTGGATGAATGAGAATCTTCACAGACATCCATCACAACTGGCCATGCCTATGAAGATAAAAGAGGAAGAATTTGATGATTTCCTCCAGGATTATTTGTCCAGAACACGAGAAGGGAAGGAATCTAACACACAATTCTGTAAAGAAGAAATGTGTTCAACCCTGGAAGTTAAAAAGGAACAGGAGGCTTATCTCATTAAATATGGCAATGATGACATGACCTCTACAAGTAAGTTTCATAACAGAAGATCTAACTTTAAAACTAGTTAAAACTAGATTGTGTATGACTCATCAAAGAATTACAGAAAGTTACAGAAAATGTAACTGCTTGGACTCAATGTTCAGAAGTCTTATATATTTTTAATCAATGTAATATATCTATGTACAACATACAACGTAAGACAAGTTTAGCCTCTGATTGATGTCCTACATATCTCTCTGCAGTTACTATACCGTTATACAGATAGGCCATAAGCAGCATGAATTGATTTAGAATGACATGAGTGCACATCAGTGTATAAAAAAGGGAAAGATAAAAAAGGGAAAAAAGATAGATCTTCAGCTTTGCTTTAAAAACATTAAGTGTCACTGGAGATTTAAAAAGGGAAGAGAGATTGTGGCAAAGTCAGGGAGTATCAACAGAGAAAGCCCTGTCCCCATATGTTTTACAGGTGTACTTGCATCGTGTTGTTAATGCTCTGTGAGATGGTTTGGGTGAAAAAAAAATGCTTCAATGCTTCTGTTTCAGGCTGTTCTAGTTTGGTGGAGGAGGTGGAGCAGGGAGAATGACAGGTTCTCAGCTATGCTAGTTACTACTACTCCTTTAAGACGTGAATGGGGGATAGACAGCAGTTGTTGGGAGGAGCACCTAAGTAAGCTTGAGCCTGCATGAGGTCTTATGAGGTCAAAATGTATTGTTGAGTTAATCCACTTTATAAACGAACAATAACATTTTAAATTAAATTCTGAATTTAAAGGGTAACCAAGGGTAACTGATGTAACACAGGAGTGATGTGTTCTCGGTTCGTCCACTGATTGATGTCCCTGAGGCAATCAAAAAGATTTATTCATAAAGTAGGACAATCAGGGGTAAGAGAACGGTAAAACTGAGTGTCATCTACATAGTAGTGGTATTTAAAATTGTATTTGTTGAAGATGGAGCCAAGCTCCAAGCCAAGGAGGATATATAAAGCAAATAAGAAAGGGTTCATCGATCACACAAGCTTAAGACTGTTTGATTCGGGAAATTTAAGCTGATTTACTGTTCAGTTACAGTGGTGTTTGAATTATTACATTAAAACAATGAGATACAAACAGAAAATCTGATTATCTTATGCATTTCTATGTCTTTCTGCTCAAAATAGCCAATATGAGTAAGGCCTATATAAAAGAAATGGATTTACTAGAACACTGTTAACATTCTGATCCAACTGGCATCATGTAAGCCCTCATGATGCTGCACCACAGGACCTGCAGTCCACACACAGCTTGTATGTCTTCAAGTTTCTTAAATTAAATAAATAAAAAACAGAGCCTGCCAAAAATGGTCAGTAAAGACATTCAGCCTTCAAATGGTTGAGAGCGGCCTAATACAGTATATTGGATATTCTTAAAAATGATATTTCCATCAGTGTCATACATGTTTGTATGGGTCATATGGACATTCCATCCACTGGCGTAGCCAGAGAAAAGACAATTGTGTGTGAACCAGCAAATACTGGGTGTGCCAGATTTATCCACAGTGTTACACCTCCACAAACATTCAAAAGAATATCTCTCAAACACACAACACAGCAAAAACATAACACACACAGACATTGACAATGGGATGAACAGTAGTAGAGAAACAGTGTAAAGTAGAGAACAAGAACATAGTGAAATATAACAGACTATAAAGTATATAGCCACATTACGCATGATCAACAAAGCCTCCACCACCACATATTCTCCTTTATGGAGATTCTGCATGTCAGGACATATTCCTGCCCCCATGAAGACCATCAGAAGTGTAATCACTGCTCTCATTCATATGGAATGCCTTCCCATGATCCTCCATTATTCTGTTTTGCTCTCCTTAGCCTCCAGTTCTCCTACAATTCAATGAATGTAATGTTGCTATACATAACATTAAAAATTTAGACTCTCATTGATATCTTTCATCAAATGTTGACACTCAAAGTGCATGCCAAGCGACGTCAGAGGACTCCTGTCCATGAACCACATTACAGTTGAGTGTGTGGAGAATTCTGTTTCCTGAACATTTTTTGTGTTATGTCAGTTTATTTTGCACAAGCTTCACCCTAATAGGGTTAAGTATAAGCACCCTGTGCGCCCTCTAAAGGCCATATGGGAGCAGTGCATCAGCAAATGATTTAATGCATAAGATAGATAGATAGATAGATAGATAGATAGATAGATAGATAGATAGATAGATAGATAGATAGATAGATAGATAGATAGATAGATAGATAGATAGATAGATAGATAGATAGATAGATAGATAGATAGATAGATAGATAGATAGATAGATAGATAGATAGCACACACACAGCAGAGGAAGGACATTACTGTGATATATTAAAGATTGTGCAGTATCTCTGTGTATTTAATGTGCATTACTGCTCTGTATATCATATCTATATATGCATATATTATATGCATATGTTGGTTTCTTTTAAACATATTAAGGACTCCATGAGTTGTGCATTCTCTGTGTGTTGTAAAGAGTTTGGTCACTGCGAGATTTAGCTGAGGATAAAGGAAAGCACACAAAGCCAGTCACAGACAAGCACAATGTCTGAGTCCTTTGTTATTCTGCTTTGCATTCCTTAAGGCCCTGCAGCTCATTGGCCAGGTTTGACTGCAAGAAGTTGAACTGCTCTTTACCATCAGAGCAGTATCCACATTCTCTGGATCATGTGACCACAATGAGTATCACTCCAATTCACACCTTGGAGGGTGACTCATGTGACCCTTTTGTTACATAATGAGGGGTGTGGTCTACAGCTCCACCTCCAGTGGTCCAGAGATAAAGCTCCTGGTTCCCTATCATCGGGCCAGTACTGAAGAAGCCTTTTGGATGAAAGGTGAAATGTCTTCAAGCTCCAAAAGAGGTGCACTTGCTTACAACTTAGCTCTTTAGGGTACCATGTCCTGGATGAATGACAATCTTCACAGACATCCATCACAACTGGCCATGCCTATGAAGATAAAAGCGGAAGAATTTAATGATTTCCTCCAAGATTATTTGTCCAGAACAAGAGAAGAGAAGGAATGTAAAACTGAATTCTGTAAAGAAGAAATGTGTTCAACCCTGGAAGTTATAAAAGAACAAGTGTCTTATCTCATAAAATACGGCAATAATGAGATAACCTCTACAAGTAAGTTTCATAACAGAATATCTAACTTTAAAACTAGTTTAAATAAAATGTTAACATTTCACTGAATTGGATTGTATGGGTATAGACTACAATAATTACAGAAAGTTACAGAAAATTTAACTGCTTGGACTCAATGTTCAGAAGTCTTAAATTTTCAATGAATGTAATATTGCTATTGCTAACATACATTTGTTAAGACAAGGTTAGCCTCTTATTGATGTCCTACATATCTCTCTGCAGTTACTATATTCCATTATACAGATAGTAAACATTTAGCTCATGAGCAGCATTAATTGATTTAGAATTATATCAGTGCAAATCAGTGTTTATCAGCACTCTGCTGTGGCTTATTCTATGATAGTGACTGCTTCACTGAAAATGATCCCCGTCTTTTAAGTGGTTTTATCTGACTGGATACAATAACACACATAGTAAGAGAAAACACGTGAAATGGGGATTACACACCACCTCTGATAATAGCTAAAAATATGATATGTTTTAATAATAATGACATGTTTTAATAATTATGATATGTTTTAATAATAATGACATGTTTTAATAATTATGATATGTTTTAATAATAATGATATGTTTTAATAATAATGACATATTTCTCCTTGCAGGGGATACACAACAAATGCAACCAAACGTGGTGAATCTTTGCAAAAAAAGAAAGGGAAAAAATCCACATGGTTGTTCTGAGTGTGGAAAGACATTCCCTGGAAAAGATCATCTCACAGAGGACTTATTCTGCTGTAAAGCCTTACCATTGTATTACATGTGGAAAGAACTTTACACGACAACACACACTCAGAGAACACCAAAGAATTCATACTGGTGAAAAGCCTTACCAGTGTACTACATGTGGAAAGGTCTTTACAAAAGGATGTAGTCTCAAGACACATCATAGAATCCATACTGGGGAGAAACCATACCAGTGCGGGTCATGCGGAAAGGCATTTGCACTAATAGCTCATCTCCACAATCACCAGAGAACCCATACTGGTGAAAGGCCATATCAGTGTGGGACATGTGGTAAGGCCTTTACACAAACAGCAGGTCTCCAGCGCCATCAAAAAACCCATACTGGTGAAAAGCCATACCCGCGTGGGGCATGCGGAAAGGCATTTGCGCAAAAAGCTCATCTCCACACTCACCAGAGAACCCACGGTGAAAAGCCATACCAGTGTGGTACATGTGGTAAGGCCTATACACAAACAGCGAGTCTGAAGACATACCAGAGAATCCATACTGAGGGAAAGCCATGAAAGTCTTTGGATTGTGGAAAAGCCTTTGATCAAATTTTGGCACTCAAAAGCGCATCAGAGAATCCCTACTAGGCTAAATACCAGTATATACTTTGCAATGTCTGTATACTGTGAGGTATAATTACTCTGATATTGAATTACTCTGATCTGTCCAATATCCACACTTATACACATAGCAGAGGACAGCCATTGCTGTACCATATTAATTACTCTGCAGTAACTTTGGGCATTGAATGTGCAAAATCACACTGTATATCCTAATTGTATATATACATACATATTACCTCATTTAGTCATTTTGCCTCAGAACACTTAACCTACCCCCTTTATATTGTTCATCTTGTGTTCCACTACTATTTATTTCATTCTATGTTGTCAATATTCTTCATACACATCTGCACTGAAGAAGGAGTTGCTTTTAATTTGATTGTACATGTGTATAGTGACAATAAAAGTCATTCTTTTCTATTCTGAGATTTTGTTGGTTTCTTTTAAACATATTAAGGACTCCATGAGTTGTGCATTCTCTGTGTGTTGTAAAGAGTTTGGTCACTGCGAGATTTAGCTGAGGATAAAGGACAGCCAACAAAGCCAGTCACAAACAAGCACAATGTCGGAGTCATTTGTTATTCTGCTTTGCATTCTTTAAGGTTGTGCAGCTCATTGGCCAGGTTTGATTGCAGGAAGTTGAACTGCTCTTCACCATCAGAGCAGTTCTCATTCTCTGGATCATGTGACCACCATGAGTATCACTCCAATTCACACCTTGATGGGTGACTCATGTGACCCTTTTGTTACATAATGAGGGGTGGTGTGGTCTACAGCTCAACCTCCAGTTGTCCAGAGATAAAGCTCCTGGTTCCCTATCATCGGGCCAGCACTGAAGAAGCCTTTTGGATGAAAGGTGAAACGTCTTCAAGCTCCAAAAGAGGTGCACTTGCTTACAACTTAGCTCTTTAGGGTACCATGTCCTGGATGAATGAGAATCTTCACAGACATCCATCACAACTGGCCATGCCTGTGAAGATTAAAGAGGAAGACTTTGATGATTTCCTCCAGGATTATTTGTCCACAACACGAGAAGAGAAGAAATCTAACACACAATTCTGTAAAGAAGAAATGTGTTCAACTCTGGAAGTTAAAAAGGAAGAAGAGTCTTATCTCATAAAATATGGCAATGATGACTTGACCTCTACAAGTAAGTTTCATAACAGAAGATCTAACTTTAAAACTAGTTTAAATAAAATGATAACATTTCACTGATTTGGATTGTATGGGTATGACTCATCAAAGAATTACAGAAAGTTACAGAAAGTGTAACTGCTTGGATTCAATGTTCAGAAGTCTTACATTTTCAATGAATGTAATATTGCTATGTATAACATACATTTGTTAGGACAAGTTTGGTCTCTGGTTGATGTCCTACACATCTCTCTGCAGTTACTATATTCCGTTACACAGATAGTAAACATTTAGCTCATGAGCAGCATGAATTGATTTAGAATGACATGAGTGCACATCAGTGTTTATCAACACTCTGCTGTGGCTTATTCTATGATAATGACTGCTTCACTGAAAATGATCACAGTCTTTGAACTGGTTTTATCTGACTAGATAATCTGGTACAATAACACAAATAGTAAGAGAAAACACATGAGATGCGGAGTACACTCCACCTCTGATAGATAAAAAAATATATGTTTTAATAATGACATACTTTCTAATTGCAGGGGATGCCCAACGAATGCAATCAAACGTGGTGAATCTTTGGGAAAAAGAAAGGAAAAACATCCAGATGGTTGTTCTGAGTGTGGAAAGACATTCCCTGGAAAAGACAATCACACAGAGGACTTATTCTGCTGTAAAGCCTTACCATTGTATTACATGTGGAAAGAACTTTGCACGACAACAGACACTGAGGGAACACCAAAGAATTCATACTGGTGAAAAGCCTTACCAGTGTACTACATGTGGAAAGGTCTTTGCAAAAGGATGTAGTCTCAAGACACATCAAAGAATCCATACTGGGGAGAAACCATACCAGTGTGGGTCATGCGGAAAGGCATTTGCACTAATAGCTCATCTCCACAATCACCAGAGAACCCATACTGGTGAAAGGCCATATCAGTGTGGGACATGTGGTAAGGCCTTTACACAAACAGCAAGTCTCCAGCGCCATCAAAAAACCCATACTGGTGAAAAGCCATACCCGTGTGGGTCATGCGGAAAGGCATTTTCACAAAAAGCTCATCTCCACACTCACCAGAGAACCCACGGTGAAAAGCCATACCAGTGTGGTACATGTGGTAAGGCCTATACACAAACAGCGAGTCTGAAGACACACCAGAGAATCCATACTGAGGGAAAGCCATGAAAGTCTTTGGATTGTGGAAAAGCCTTTGATCAAATTTTGGCACTCAAAAGCGCATCAGAGAATCCCTACTAGGCTAAATACCAGTATATACTTTGCAATGTCTGTATACTGTGAGGTATAATTACTCTGATTGTCCAGTATCCACAATTATACACATAGCAGAGGACAGCCATTGCTGTACCATATTAATTATTCTGCAGTAACTTTGGGCATTGAATGTGGAAAATCACACTGTATATCCTAATCGTATATATACATACATATTACCTCATTTAGGCATTTTGCCTCAGAACACTTTACCTACCCCCTTTATATTGTTCATCTTGTGTTCCACTACTATTTATTTCATTCTATGTTGTCAATATTCTTCATACACATCAGCACTGGAGAAGGAGTTGCTTTTAATTTGATTGTACATGCGCATAGTGACAATAAAAGCCATTCTTTTCTATTCTGAGATTTTGTTGGTTTCCTTTAAACATATTAAAGACTCCATGAGTTATGCATTCTCTGTGTCTTGTAAAGAGTTTGGTCACTGCGAGATTTCGCTGAGGATAAAGGAAAGCCAACAAAGCCAGTCACAAACAAGCACAATGTCTGAGTCATTTGTCATTCTGCTTTGCATTCTTTAAGGTTGTGCAGCTCATTGGCCAGGTTTTTCTAGGAAACTAGGACTAGGACTAGGCACAACTGTGTTGACTGCTGGTTTTTCATTCTTTGTAAATATGCTTGGGTTTCTTTTTTTTTCTTACTATTTGTACACACACACACATATATATATATATACAAATACATCCATATACATATATACAAATAAATATAAATATATATATATATATACAAATACATTCATAACACACACACACACACACACACATTTTTTAGCACACAAAAATAACCATTACTTCTGCAACAACCCTCCACACCAAAACTGGTAAAAAGAGTTGCTTTTTCATTCTTTGTAAATATGCTTTGTTTTTTTGTTTTTTTTTTAACAATAAATGTCAGTGTGTTGATCCCTTCCTTCCTGTTGATCCTTTCCACTGCATACAGCTCATAGTCCAGTTTAAGTCTTTATGGCTATGTTCACTGGATAAAGGAAAGCACACAAAGGCAGTCAGAAACAAGCACAATGTCTTAGTCCTTTGTTATTCTGCTTTGCATTCTTTAAGGTTGTGCAGCTCATTGGCCAGGTTTGATTGCAGGAAGTTGAACTGCTCTTCACCATCAGAGCAGTTCTCATTCTCTGGATCATGTGACCACAATGAGTATCACTCCAATTCACACCTTGATGGGTGACTCATGTGACCCTTTTGTTACATAATGAGGGGTGTGGTCTACAGCTCCACCTCCAGTGGTCCAGAGATAAAGCTCCTGGTTGCCTATCATCGGGCCAGCACTGAAGAAGCCTTTTGGATGAAAGGTGAAACGTCTTCAAGCTCCAAAAGAGGTGCACTTGCTTACAACTTAGCTCTTTAGGGTACCATGTCCTGGATGAATGAGAATCTTCACAGACATCCATCACAACTGGCCATGCCTGTGAAGATTAAAGAGGAAGACTTTGATGATTTCCTCCAGGATTATTTGTCCACAACACGAGAAGAGAAGAAATCTAACACACAATTCTGTAAAGAAGAAATGTGTTCAACTCTGGAAGTTAAAATGGAAGAAGAGTCTTATCTCATAAAATATGGCAATGATGACTTGACCTCTACAAGTAAGTTTCATAACAGAAGATCTAACTTTAAAACTAGTTTAAATAAAATGATAACATTTCACTGATTTGGATTGTATGGGTATGACTCATCAAAGAATTACAGAAAGTTACAGAAAGTGTAACTGCTTGGATTCAATGTTCAGAAGTCTTACATTTTCAATGAATGTAATATTGCTATGTATAACATACATTTGTTAGGACAAGTTTAGTCTCTGGTTGATGTCCTACACATCTCTCTGCAGTTACTATATTCCGTTACACAGATAGTAAACATTTAGCTCATAAGCAGCATGAATTGATTTAGAATGACATGAGTGCACATCAGTGTTTATCAACACTCTGCTGTGGCTTATTCTATGATAATGACTGCTTCACTGAAAATGATCACAGTCTTTGAACTGGTTTTATCTGACTAGATAATCTGGTACAATAACACAAATAGTAAGAGAAAACACATGAGATGCGGAGTACACTCCACCTCTGATAGATAAAAAAATATATGTTTTAATAATGACATACTTTCTAATTGCAGGGGATGCCCAACGAATGCAATCAAACATGGTGAATCTTTGGGAAAAAGAAAGGAAAAACATCCAGATGGTTGTTCTGAGTGTGGAAAGACATTCCCTGGAAAAGACAATCTCACAGAAGACTCATTCCAGTGTAAAGCCTTACCATTGTATTACATGTGGAAAGAACTTTGCACGACAACAGACACTCAGGGAACACCAAAGAATTCATACTGGTGAAAAGCCTTACCAGTGTACTACATGTGGAAAGGTCTTTGCAAAAGGATGTAGTCTCAAGACACATCAAAGAATCCATACTGGGGAGAAACCATACCAGTGCGGGTCATGCGGAAAGGCATTTGCACTAATAGCTCATCTCCACAATCACCAGAGAACCCATACTGGTGAAAGGCCATATCAGTGTGGGACATGTGGTAAGACCTTTACACAAACAGCAAGTCTCCAGCGCCATCAAAAAACCCATACTGGTGAAAAGCCATACCCGTGTGGGTCATGCGGAAAGGCATTTTCACAAAAAGCTCATCTCCACACTCACCAAAGAACCCACGGTGAAAAGCCATACCAGTGTGGTACATGTGGTAAGGCCTATACACAAACAGCGAGTCTGAAGACATACCAGAGAATCCATACTGAGGGAAAGCCATGAAAGTCTTTGGATTGTGGAAAAGCCTTTGATCAAATTTTGGCACTCAAAAGCGCATCAGAGAATCCCTACTAGGCTAAATACCAGTATATACTTTGCAATGTCTGTATACTGTGAGGTATAATTACTCTGATATTGAATTACTCTGATCTGTCCAATATCCACACTTATACACATAGCAGAGGACAGCCATTGCTGTACCATATTAATTACTCTGCAGTAACTTTGGGCATTGAATGTGCAAAATCACACTGTATATCCTAATTGTATATATACATACATATTACCTCATTTAGTCATTTTGCCTCAGAACACTTAACCTACCCCCTTTATATTGTTCATCTTGTGTTCCACTACTATTTATTTCATTCTATGTTGTCAATATTCTTCATACACATCTGCACTGAAGAAGGAGTTGCTTTTAATTTGATTGTACATGTGTATAGTGACAATAAAAGCCATTCTTTTCTATTCTGAGATTTTGTTGGTTTCTTTTAAACATATTAAGGACTCCATGAGTTATGCAATCTCTGTGCGTTGTAAAGAGTTTGGTCACTGCGAGATTTAGCTGAGGATAAAGGGAGGATAAAGGCCATATCAGTGTGGTACATGCGGTAAGGCCTTTACACAAACAGTGAGTCTTAAGAGACACCAGAGAATCCATATTGGCGGAAATACCAGTATATACTGTGCAATGTCTGTATAGTGTGAGATATAATTACTGTGATTGTCCAATTTCCACACACACATATAGCAGAGGACCGACATTGCTGTGCCATATTAATTATTCTGCAGTAACTTTGTGTAATCGATGTGCAATATCACTCTGTAGTGCAGATGTGCAGATGTGCAGATATATATCACCTCACTTAGTCCTTTTGCCTCAGAACACTTAACTCTACCCCTTTTATATTGTTCATCTTGTCTTCCACTACTATTTATTTCATTCTATGTTGTCAACGTTCTTACACATCTGCACTGGAGAACGAGTTGCTTTTAATTTGATTGTACATGTGTATAGTGACAATAAAAGCCATTCTTTTCTATTCTGAGATTTTGTTGGTTTCTTTTAAACATAGGAAAGACCCAATGAGTTATGTATTCTCTGTGTCTTGTCACTGTGAGATTTAGCTTAGGATAAATGAAAGCACACAAACCCAGTCACTAACAAGCACAATGTCTGAGTCCTTTGTTATTTTACTATGCATTCTTTAAGGCCCTGCAGCTCATTGGCCAGGTTTGATTGCAGGAAGTTAAACTGCTCTTTACCATCAGAGCAGTATCCACATTCTCTGGATCATGTGACCACAATGAGTATCACTCCAATTCACACCTTGGAGGGTGACTCATGTGACCTTTTTGTTACATAATGAGGGGTGTGGTCTACAGCTCCACCTCCAGTGGTCCAGAGATAAAGCTCCTTGTTCCCTATCATCAGGGCAGAACTGAAGAAGCCTTTTGGATGAAAGGTGAAACGTTTTCAAGCTCCAAAAGGAGGTGCACTTGCTTACAACTTAGCTCTTTAAAGTACCATGTCCTGGATGAATGAGAATCTTCACAGACATCCATCACAACTGGCCATGCCTATGAAGATAAAAGAGGAAGAATTTGATGATTTCCTCCAGGATTATTTGTCCAGAACACGAGAAGGGAAGGAATCTAACACACAATTCTGTAAAGAAGAAATGTGTTCAACCCTGGAAGTTAAAAAGGAACAGGAGGCTTATCTCATTAAATATGGCAATGATGACATGACCTCTACAAGTAAGTTTCATAACAGAAGATCTAACTTTAAAACTAGTTAAAACTAGATTGTGTATGACTCATCAAAGAATTACAGAAAGTTACAGAAAATGTAACTGCTTGGACTCAATGTTCAGAAGTCTTATATATTTTTAATCAATGTAATATATCTATGTACAACATACAACGTAAGACAAGTTTAGCCTCTGATTGATGTCCTACATATCTCTCTGCAGTTACTATACCGTTATACAGATAGGCCATAAGCAGCATGAATTGATTTAGAATGTCATGAGTGCACATCAGTGTTTATCAGCACTCTGCTGTGGCTTATTCTATGATAGTGACTGCCTCACTGAAAACGGTCCCAGTCTTTTAACTAGTTTTATCTGACTAGATAATCTGGTACAATAACATACATAGTAAGAGAAAACACACGAGACTGAGAGTACACTCCACCTCTGATAATAGCTAAAAAATAATATGTTTTAATAATAACATACTTCTCATTGCAGTGGATGCCCAACGAATGCAGTCAAACATGGTGAATCTTTGGGGAAAAGAAAGGAAAAAAATCCACATGGTTGTTCTGAGTGTGGAAAGAAATTCCCTGGAAAAGACCATCTCACAGAGGACTTATTCTGCTGTAAAGCCTTGCCGTTGTATTACATGTGGAAAGAACTTTACACGACAACACACACTCAGGGAACACCAAAGAATTCATACTGGTGAAAAGCCTTACCAGTGTACTACACGTGGAAATGTCTTTACAAAAGAATGTAATCTCAAGAGACATCAGACAATACATACTGGGGAGAAACCATACCAGTGTGGGTCATGCGGAAAGGCATTTGCACACATAGCTCATCTCCACAATCACCAGAGAACCCATACTGGTGAAAGGCCATATCAGTGTGGTAGATGTGGTAAGTCCTTTACACAAACAGCGAGTCTCCAGCGCCACCAAAAAACCCATACTGGCGAAAAGCCATACCCATGTGGGTCATGCGGAAAGACATTTTCACAAAAATCTAATCTCCACAATCACCAGAGAATCCATGGTGAAAAGCCATACCAGTGTGGGACATGTGGTAAGGCCTTTACACAAACAGCGAGTCTGAAGAGACACCAGAGGATCCATACTGGGGAAAAGCCATGGAAGTCTTTGGATTGTGGGAAAGCCTTTGATCAAATTTTGGCACTCAAAAGCGCATCAGAGAATCCATACTAGGGGAAATACCAGTATATACTGTGCAATGTCTGTATACTGTGAGGTACAATTACTCTGATTGTCTAATATCCACAAATAGCAGAGGACAGCCATTGCTGTGCCATATTAATTATTCTGCAGTTTGGATATTGAATGTGCAATGTCACACTGTATATTATAATTGTATATATACATACATATTACCTCATTTAGTCCTTTTGCATCAGAACACTTCACTCTACCCCCTTTATATTGTTCATCTTATCTTCCACTTCTATTTATTTCATTCTATGTTGTCAATATTCTTCATACACATCTGCACTGGAGACGGACTTGCTTTCAGTTTGATTGTACATGTGTATAGTGACAATAAAAGCCATTCTTTTCTATTCTGAGATTTTGTTGGTTTCTTTTAAACATATTAAGGACTCCAATGAGTTATGCATTCTCTGTGTGTTGTAAAGAGTTTGGGCACTGCAACATTTAGCTGAGGATAAAGGAAAGCACACAAAGGCAGTCAGAAACAAGCACAATGTCGGAGTCATTTGTTATTCTGCTTTGCATTCCTTAAGGTTGTTCAGCTCATTGGCCAGGTTTCATTGCAGGAAGTTGATCTGGTCTTCGCCATCAGAGCAGTTCTCATTCTCTGGATCATGTGACCACAATGAGTATCACTCCAATTCACACCTTGATGGGTGACTCATGTGACCACTTTGTTACATAATGAGGGGTGTGGTCTACACCTCCACCTCTAGTGGTCCAGAGATATTTGATGATTTCCTCCAAGACTATTTGCCCAGAACCTGGGAGGGTAATGCAACTAGCACACCATCCAGTAAGGGAGAAATATGTTTGTCACATGAAATTAAAGGGGAAGAAGGGCCTAATCTTATGCAATGTAGTGGTGATGATATGACTTCTCCAAGTAAAGCTTCACTTCCATCACAACTGACTATGCCCGTGAAGGAGATTCATACGTCCTATGGGGTTATATTTTGGTGTATTGCTGTAGGCTTTTCTTAAATACAGTGTAAACATGTAAAGACTTTGGGTGTAGAGGACATTGGAAATCCAAACAGCAACAGGAAGTGTTCCAGTTGCACTGAGTAACATCAATGTTATAAGCAGCACTGTACATTCTTAGAAAATAGTAATGTAGTGGAAAGAAAGGTAGATAATTGACACACACAGCTGTAAAATAAAAAAAAGGGGTAAGCTGTGCATATATGTACATCACAGCAATCATACATACGCAAGTACATGCTGTGTTGTCATGGAGGTGTGTAAACAGTGTGTTTACCCTCCACTACAGCACTGCTTAAAGGTCACACAGCCAGGGCACACTAAAGAATTCATACTGGTGAAAAGCCTTACCAGTGTACTACATGTGGAAAGGTCTTTGCAAAAGGATGTAATCTGAAGACACATCAGAGAGTCCATACTGGGGAAAAACCATACCAGTGTGGGTCATGTGGAAAGGTCTTTGCACACATAGCTATCTCCAGAGCCATCAAAAAACAGTGGTCCAGAGAGCTCCTGGTTCCCCATCATCAGGCCAGTATTGAAGAAGCCTTTTGGATGAAAGGTGAAACGTCTTCAAGATCCAAAAGAGGTGCACTTGCTTACAACTTAGCTCTTTACAGCAGGGGTTCCTAAACTTTTCAGACCGTGACCCCCAGTTTTAAGCTGCTGACGACCCGCGACCCCGCAACCATTCTCTGTCACGTGCACATGTTCTCGCTCTCTATCGCTCTCTTTCTCTCCCTTCCTCTCTCATAATGTTTCTGTGTTACGCATGCAAGGCAGTAGAGCAAAAACAAAACTGAACACAATCTCTTCACTAGTGTATTTTATTACCAAACTCACGAGCGAAAACAAATAGGCAACATCCCATCATAACATATATAAAATGCTGAGCACGGACATATTACAAATATTACGAACAAAATCCAAATCGTCGCTATTGCTGCTAGTTTTATTAAAGTTTCCCCAATCGTGTGGGCCATTTTTGTTTGCGCAATTAAATATGCCACCTCATATCAAGCCTTCTGCGCCTTTGCAGAGATAGTTGTTTGCTTAGTGATGGGTTTCTTCTGCCCCTGTAACTCTCTTTTCTGCGAAAAAAGTCACTGGCTTTATCTGTAAAGCTGGGATGTTTGGTCTTCATATGCCTACATAATTTCGCCGGTTTAGACTCTCTTGTGCGAGAACTTCAAAGCACACAACGCACGGAGGGTGTGTACCTGATTTATAATAATACATGTGAAAACCCGACGCTGGGACACAGATTTAAACAGTAGGTGATCGCCAAAGGAGAGTCTGCTGATAGCTATGCTAATCGGGCAGGGCAGAGCAATAGAACGACAACAGGTCACACATTTGATGCCCGCTAATGAGAGGGTGACAATCCTCTGGTTAGCCAACAGGCAATATTATTTTTGGAAATCATCTCGAGACCCCCCTCCACTGCCCTGCGACCCCAACTTTGGGACCCACTGCTTTACAGTACCATGTCCTGGATGAATGAGAATCTTCACAGACACCAGAGAACCCACGGTGAAAAGCCATACCAGTGTGGTACATGTGGTAAGGCCTATACACAAACAGCGAGTCTGAAGACACACCAGAGAATCCATACTGAGGGAAAGCCATGAAAGTCTTTGGATTGTGGAAAAGCCTTTGATCAAATTTTGGCACTCAAAAGCGCATCAGAGAATCCCTACTAGGCTAAATACCAGTATATACTTTGCAATGTCTGTATACTGTGAGATATAATTACTCTGATTGTCCAATATCCACACACACACATAGCAGAGGACAGACATTGCTGTGCCATATGAATTATTCTGCAGTAACTTTGTGTAATCAATAGGGATGTGACTTTTGATCAAAAACACTATTCGAAATTCGCTAAAAGCTATTCGAAATTCGATTCGAAAATCGACAGAACCCCGCCCGCCCCCACCCACACACCCAAACGGTCCGTGTATATTTTGGTATTTGGATTTTCCGTTTATGAATGGGAATTAAAAAACAAAAAACGACTGGTTCATTTGACTTTCGTTTTGAAGCACAAAACCAACAATTAAATTACGCAGCATTTTTCTTTCATTTTCATTTTTTAATTTCACTTTACAAAAAGAAATTCAAAGTCAACAGAAATGAAAAAAACGGACCAAAAACAAGCAATATTCATATTATCACACCGGAAGTCAGGCAAGAGCGCATGGTGAAAAGTGTCCAGAAACATGGACCAGTGTGTAAGCTATATTCTGTTCAGAAAGAACAAAAGAGGACTCAGGTCTAGTGAGCTGAACATGCCCGACGACTCTCCAGCAAATATAGCCACACTTGGAGTCGTCTGTTAGGTACAGACTGTCACTTGAGACCTAAGAAATACACAAGTCAAATAATATTAGCCAGCTAAGCATAATGTTAGTAATATCATAGCGTTTTCAAAACATGATTTATTCAGTGTTATGACCCTCTGGAACGTAGTGCTGCTTTCTGATTGGTTGCTAGGCATGCAGTAAAATCGTATATCATGCACGCATTGAAAGTAGTTCTGGCAAAAAAGTTTAAAACTTCAGCACCGTTCCATATCAATACCCAATAGAATGTACGTAGCCTACCTACTGTAACCGTCTCTATCAAACTTCACAATTAATGGCAATGTTGAGTTCAATTTCCATGAACTTGAATAGTAAGCCGAAAATAACAACTAAATCAACGTTTTGGAATAAGTATTGCATGTGTCGCGTTGCTCAATCCAAGCTAGCTAACACCTGATGAGCAGTAGCAATCACCTTACCAAATGAAAGGTAACCTTGACAACCAATTTGGCTAGTGACTGAGGGCTGCGTAGCGCTCTACTTAACGTTACAAATATTAGGCTACATTGTAGACCACATTGTAGCGAAACTGAGTCTAAGTTAACCGTCTAAGTTAATTGAGAATTATTTTAGATACATTCTACATAATTGAGTGGCATTAACCGGGTCATAAGCGGGGTAACATCCAACGAGGCGTGCATTATACAGTTTTAAGTCAACTTGGCGGAGCAAACTTCCCTCCGCTTCGCGTCGGGAAGTTCTTAGGCTCCACCTCGTTGGATAGTGCCTGTCCACTATCGCGGCGCGTTGAGATAGCTTGCCGCACCGCCTCCCCTTGTGTTGCCGGATCGCTACTACAGGTAGGCGTGTACAAAAAGTGCCGTTGAAAGACCACAGCTCAACATTAGCATGTCTGTGTGTGGCTTGTGTCCTCTATTGTAAGTCGCGTTGATTAAAAACATGTAAAAAGTCTAATGTAATGTAATGTAAAAATGGGCTGTGTCTACATAGCACGTTCTTGCAGTTAACATCGCCCCCAAATCTGCTGGAATCAAACCAGTATCCGTCTATTTGCTGGTCGACTTCTTTACCTCCAGAGAAACACCATTGTGGGTGTACTTAGATTTTCTACAGCATACAATTTCACTCATAGTCACCAATAGAAACTGTAATAATAATAAAACAACAGTTTTCTTTTCTCGAGAAAGGTGCATATTCACGAGAACTGATTTCGTCATGACAATACCTCGCTTGTGATCTACTGTCATTGGATAACGCGGGCGCGTCCGCCGGATTAATTTGCATAAAGTTGAGCAGAGCCCAACTTCTTGACGCGCCGCAGCTGTCCAAGCCGCCGCGCCGGAATCCCGATAGGCTTTGCGAGGACGGCCATACTGACTTGACGGACTCCATTGGAAATGAATTGAATGCGTGCAGCGCGGCTTGACGCGCCGCGATAGTGGACAGGCACCGTTACTTAGGCTATGAGGATAGTACTCCAAAGTTAAAGTTGAAAGAAAAAAAAAGATCTACCATGACGAACACAGTGGGCTAACTTGGGCTAGTGGCTCTGATAGCCTATCATCATCATCATCTGATCATCATAATCATCATCATCTGATCATCATAATCGCCGGGTTTCCCAGTTAAGAACCTTCTTAACGAGTTAAGAAGGCTCTTAAGAAGAGGTTGGCTAAGAGGAAGCATTAAGATAAGAGTGTTTCCCAGACGCCTTCTTAACGCCCTTCTTACCAACTTCTTAAGAACCTTCTTATCTGCCTTCTTAACTGGAGCGCAATGAGCAATCGATCTCAGAATGGCCGATTGGAGCGCATATAGTAAAATCAAAGATTTTAGAGCGATACTCTAGAATCTTTGGTAAAATGCTCCAAACTGAAGTGGTATAACAGGTGGCGTCTGACTGAACTCATCAATAAAATACCGGCTAAAAGTATGACATTTGTCGTCACGACACAAAAACAAAGTGACACATATAATAATACCGAAACAAAGACCAGGGAAATAAAAATGGAAACACAAAATGAAATCAGTATGTCATTTCATTTAATGTGTAGGCTATATTCTTATCTGTCTGATAGAAATCTGCTACATGAGGAGAATATGTGTGAAAACCGAGAAATTGGCGTCCCCTTGTCATGAACGATATGGAAAAGGGGGAAAACACGATCAGGAAAACTGGACGTACTGCATTAATATCTCCTTGCTTACTGTCACATTGCTTTACCTGCCTGAGGGGGGTGTGGTAATTTTTGAAAGTGTCTTTCTGTAAGGAGTCTGGAAGGTCTGTGTGACAGGAATAGAATGTGTGTGTGTGTGTGGCATGCTGGAGACTCAGCAGCAGGAGAACTGCTGACAGAGGAACCATAGGTGTATGCTATTTGGGAGTCACCCATGTAAGGATAACAGACTGGAAGTCACTGTGTCTGAATTTGGACACTAGTCAACATGATACTGATGTGTGTAGCTTAAAAGCAGTCAGAATGGAACAGGAAGTCAGGATGGCTAGGAGATGCTCTGTTGTGGTCAGGCTTCCTCTCGATGAACGCAATAAAGACCTGATTGAGCAGCAATCTTCCTCCTTGACTATTTCTCAAAGATTACTACATTTGGCGTCACGAACGGTTTGCGTTCTTTAATTGGATCCATACTGATTGGCTTGGGTAAGTTACTAAATTATTGTAATTGGCTATTAAGAAATTTTGGGTCCATCGCCCCACGAACTTGTGTGGGAAATAGGAAATGTTTTGGAGGATTTTTTCTGCTCATCTTTGTCTTCATCGATAAAACATCAGGTCAGATGAAGAGGATTTTGTCATTTGTCTGTGGTGCATCCACAGGCTGATTGCAGGTCCTTTTCATGTTGCATGACTCAATATTGTCTTATGTTGTGTCATCTAACTTTATTCACAGGTTTAACTGTGTTTTTGTTGCATTGTCTGTGTCATTGTCTTCGAGTAAGTCCTGTTTGCAGTATCCTTTGTTTGCATGTGAAAGGATATTGTGCTTGTCAGAGGCCACGTATCTCATAGCTTAGCTTAACATAGGACCGACAGAGGAGACGTGGGCCACAAGTGTAAAGATGAATAATGAGATAAGAGATAAGCGCTAGCCCACGACTGGGTTGTCGTGGATGTAGGGGATCTAAATTAATCTGTCAAAGTTTGGCGCGCCTCGGCATGATCGCCACGGTTTTGGTCCCTGTCTTAAGATTGGCTCGCTTGATAAGCCCCTAATCCTGGATAAGGTCTGCTGAGGTAGCAGCCAGGTCGGGCCGGAAAAAGAGAGTAACCCTAACGTCTTCGTAATAAATGTGTCTGAATGACGAGACTGTTTTCTCGTGATGCGAAAGTTTCTGCTTATAGGATGAATGCTTTGTGTTTAATATGAGCGTCAAATCTTATGAGTAAGGAAACTGTGCTTTTGTGAAGCATGGCACCTTACACTGTAACTGTATTTTTTGTTTTAACATTTGTATTCCCTGCCTCTAGAGTTGAGATATGCATCTTGTCCAGTTGGATGCTTGAGAGACTACACTGCTGCCTGTCTGGGGTGAAAGTGTCGTCTCCTGTGTCCTGGCCAAAGGCGCCTATGCTTGCGCGTGTGCCCTTTGGAGGGTCAACTGTGTGTCTAACTTGGGATGGAGTGATTTCTGTGTCGCCTCAGGTCTGTGGTGCTGACTAAGGTTTGGTTCAGTGGCTTACCGGTAACAGCTGTCATTTCTTTTTTAGCACCCTGTGCATGAAGGAGTGACTAATCATTCAGGGAGAAGTAACTTTTATTTTTTAAGATGCTAACCATTTAAGGGTCCAGCTATTTCTTTATCAATGCATAGCTGGAAAGTGGGGAGATGGTGAAGCAAATATTGACCTATATATATACAATATATATATAAGAGAGAAAAATACATAAAAATAATAATAAGAAGAATAAGAAAAGAGCTTACAATATAAAATATGTTGTAATAGTTTAGTTGTTTATTTTAGATTTGTAAAATGGACAGATTTAAAGAATGCCAGAGCTATTCATTTGCTAAGAGTGGGTAATTAATATCTCCAGACTAACCTTTTTTGTGTGTGCTCTTACATAGGCATAGTGAACAAGGTGACATCTAGTTGTAGGTTGTTTTATGGATTACATGATAGCAGTGTTAAAATTAGTGTATAAGGGAGTTGATGCTGCTTGAGCAAGTAATGCATGAAAAAGAGTGGTTGAAAAGTAAATTTGAAAAATAAATGTAATGGGAAGAGTGTACAAAAGGACTGTGATCTATAACCAAAATGGGAACATTGGATCTTAGGATTTTTGTACAATTAGAGGGATGTAGTGGCTTGTTTGAGCCATGTTGAGAGTTTGATCTAATTAATTTATACAGCTATAGAAATATATATATATAAGAATGTTTGGTAAAACCATCACTGATGAAGATTTGTGTGCACTTTCTGTACAGCGTATGTGGGGGCATGTGCCGGAGGACGCTCCACTGACAGTTTGATGTAGGATCAGAATGAGACCCATGTTGAGAATTTGCATAGCTGCATCGCTGTCACAGGTGAACAGGGGGAAGATGAAGTATATGATAATGCTATAGGCTCCGTTATTATATGACAAAATGAAAAACACCCTTGGTAAATTAAGGGATGTGAACACATATAAACAGAGATTGACACCATTCACGAAGGGTTTAGTTCAGAATATTTATTTGTAACATAAATGCCCATTAGTGTTAAGGGTTGTGATTTGCATTACTAGCCTTGGAGACATACTGACGCACAGGGTCTGATTTCACGTCGCCCCTCGCTTCAAGAAGATGTGGGAGCATGGATTATGACATCTGAAGACCAGACTGAGAGCTAGACACTTGCTCTCAAGGACATTAAGTATTTGTTTGGAAGTATTATCAGCAAGACACTTCGACTGATGCAGTGAACAAGGCTGACTTGGATCTGATAGGGGAAGATTCCACTACTTGGACACATATCCTTCATGAAAAACTGTACCCGTGTCTGGGCTGCTTTGTGAGCTGCCTAGCCAAATCGTTGTCCAGCTACTGCACTGCTCAATATTGCGCTGAACTCATCATCATGTGTGCGTCTTTCTCATAGCCACAGTTCCAGCAAGGACCACCAACTGTGTGACAGCTGCGCAATTCAGTGGCTATGCCCCTTCTAGTGCAGAGCTAGAGGATGGTGCGCGGACAAGGCTTGCTCAAAATGACCCCTCAGGATGTCCAGTGCTGACCTTGTGGGGGTGTGGACGCTATTTCCTTCTCGTGCCCAAAACTCCAACAGACCGTCGCGGGGGTAGGCGGGGGTCGGATTACCGGTGGTCAGAGTCTCCAGTGGTATGTCATGTGAATCTTCATCCCATGGGGCATTATTGATTAGCTTTTGAAATAGATACACTCTGTCAGGTAACTTAGGGATTAGATGAGGAACTACATATATATGCAATAATACAAGGATACACTATCATTATTAGTTGATACTGGAGCCACTTATACTTATACTTACACTTACACTTATATATTTGTGTCAATATTTATATCTCACATATTAAGAAAGATGAGTTAGGGAAGGTCATTAGGACAAGTTTAATTGCTTCCATTTTCTGCAGTCACAGTTCAGGTAGGAACACATATTACAGTTATACCAATATTGTTGTCTTCTTTAACCCTGTAAATCCTTTGGGCTGGGATGTACTGTGCAAATTAGGTCTAAAAATAGAGTGTACATTTTAGGGGGGTGTCTGTGGGCAGCCTGTGGCATATGTGTCTCTATGTGTCTTGAGAAGGTGTCTTGTTCTTTATTAGTGATGCGTGTTTATCAGATTTCTAACTAATAGTATGCTGGAAAGTATAATGATTTGTCTTTTGTCCAGATGTTACCATTAAGATATGTGATATAGCAACTAATCCAGTAGATAGGATTCCCCTGGATTATGAAGGAACTTTTCATGAATGAGTAGATTCTTTAGTCCTTTCTAAATTGTGGCCAGATTTAGAAAATTAATCTCTTGAATCGGGTTTGGTGTTTTTTGTGAATGGTTCTAGCTATAATTATGACAATAAGACATATGCATGATTTAGTGTTATTCAGTTAAAAGAAGTAGAGACTTTTTTAAGGTGCATTCCTTGTAAGCAACCGTGTTTAGCACAATTAGTAGAGTTAAAGGTGCTTACTGAGGTTTGTTTGTCAGCTGTTGGATGTTACTATTTTTACTGATAGCATGCTGTGTAGTGTCTGCTGTCCATGGTACTTAGTGGGAACAGAGAGAGTTTAAGAAATCAGATGGCTCTCCAATTCAACATTTGGATGAAATATAATTGTTATTAATTGCTATGATGTAACCTGTTCATTAGTTATTAGTAAGTGTCAGGTGCATGAAAAAGGGAATGATTTAATTACATGAGGCAATGCCTTAGTAGATGAAATAGTAAAGAATGTAGCATTAAAGGCTAGAGAGTTTGATTCACTATGCAAACAGTGAATGATGCTTGAACAGTCATTAATTGCTCAATCCATGTGTTCTTTAAAGAAACTCCAGATGTTATATGTTGCAGAATTAGGTCCAAAGAATGGTCGCCATGTACAACTTTGGTAGACTCCTGGCGTGTATTACTTCTGTAAACCTGAAGGTCTAGTTATGGAAAGTATTAACATAACAACTGAAGTGTAAAAATATAAATGCTGGAGAAATACATATGTTGTTGCTGCTGATGAAGTTATTAATTACCAATTAGGAAGTTGTGCTAAAATTAGGTTCAGTTCACCTACATGACGTAGTGATAAGGTTTCATGGGTTCATAATACGGGTGGTGTGTATTGCCATGCTAAGAGAAGTATTTCTCGAAGCCCTGATGATATTTATTTGCCATTTTGGGATAATAGTTGGTATGATTGGGATGAGTTTACTGCAAAAACTTATCATCTGTGGGAAAGCTATTATGAATGTGCACAGGCACAACCTCTAGTGATTGATATGCATCTCATTGTCATTATGGTACTTTAGAATATTATGATCAAGAATGAAAAAAGTGTTTTCCAAATCCTACTTAGTGTTATTATGAATTACCGTAGGTGCATGAATGTTTAAAACCATTATTTGGTAGTGGTTATGAATGCTTGGTGGGGTTAGGAAGTGTGAATCTTGAAGATATTATGAGAACTGAAGTACGACAATATGATGTTAAGTGTCATGATCTTTTAGTCTAAGGCATGTGAAAAGTCATCATTCATTCATTATCATTAGAACATCAAAATGTCTTTTTGGCAAATTATTTGGTGGGCCAGCTAGTGGCCCAGAGTGGGGAGTGTAGAGTGTTCTGCCAGAAGAGTGGGGTTTTGTGCATGTGTTAATGCAATACAGGATAGTTCAATTGGGTATGCATTAGACAATAGAATGGTAGCTCATGTTTCATTTGGTAATTTTTTAACTTTTGAGTATTGAACTTGCAGAGAATACCTGTCGGGATACTAAGATTGGTCAGTGGGTTTGATCATTGGATAAAAACTACCTTGGGTTCTTTTACTGCATGGTTTGTCAAAATAGCTACTTTAATTGAAGGCATTCTTCTCATTGTTTCTTTTCATTTGTTTCATTTGTTTCTTTTGTTTTGTTTGGGTTTTTGTTTTGTTTTCTGTCTGAGGATCTTGTTCATGAGGATAGTGGCAGGACAGGTTAGATCTCAAAAGGTCCTGTCGGGGTTGGCTGATGAAGTGGAAGGACATTGACTGAGACGAATGAGAATTATCAACTGCGCTTCCTTATGCTGTTCTGGATGATAAGCCTCAAAGGGAGGAGACTTTGGGAAAAGAAGATTTTTGCGGAATACAAGGAACTGTCGACCAGCCCTGGCAGGAAGGAGCAGTATACACTTAGACAAATATAGAGTAGATTTGAGAAACAGTAACCTATATACTGTATATTCTGGTACACTCATTGCATAACAACATGAAAGGAAATTCACATACTTATATGCGTCACACGTCATAAAGATTGCAATACAGTAACAAGAAGAAAAACTGACATGCACGTACACAGGAAGAAAATTCATTGAAAATGAAAAGGTTTTATTTTTATTTTTATTTTTATTTTATTTTTAAGGATTATTATCAATGGGACTTTGATAAGAATGAATTTGCATTTAGTAGCTTGTTGTAATGTTAAATGTAAGGCACTAGTTGCATGAAGAGAGATATCTCTTAAGAAAGAGTTTTCAGAGTATTCTGAGAATCAAAGTTATGGAACCTTCTGAAAGATCAAAATGATGTCAGAATGATGTTTGTGAAATATGTGTCATCGAGAATCAGACTAGGAAGAATATACCTTGAAGTTTCAATGGTTAAGGGATATTCTGCAGATAGTCAGATGAGACTGTCACCGAGAAAATTTTGGTGATCGCATGGTGTGATAATAATGATATAAAATGCTGTTTATTGTGTTTCGAGAAGCATAGGCTTCCGAAAAAGGGAGGAATGTGGTAATTTTTGAAAGTGTCTTTCTGTAAGGAGTCTGGAAGGTCTGTGTGACAGGAATAGAATGTGTGTGTGTGTGTGGCATGCTGGAGACTCAGCAGCAGGAGAACTGCTGACAGAGGAACCATAGGTGTATGCTATTTGGGAGTCACCCATGTAAGGATAACAGACTGGAAGTCACTGTGTCTGAATTTGGACACTAGTCAACATGATACTGATGTGTGTAGCTTAAAAGCAGTCAGAATGGAACAGGAAGTCAGGATGGCTAGGAGATGCTCTGTTGTGGTCAGGCTTCCTCTCGATGAACGCAAATAAAGACCTGTTGAGCAGCAATCTTCCTCCTCGACTATTTTCTCAGAGAATACAACAGGGGTGCTGTTTTCACTGTTTTGTCGCTAAGAAGGGTGTTAAGAAGGGTTCAGAACTTCTTAGAGATCCTTCTTAACGGCAGGTCTTCTTAGGCTAAGAAGCATTTTGGGAAACTCGGTTGTTTCTTACGGGAGCCTTAAGAAGGGTCTTAAGAAGTTCTTAGCGCTAAGAACTTCTTAACTGCATCTGGGCAACCCGGCCAATAGTAGTAGAGCTAGTAGACGTCTTTTACCCACCTGAAATATGCGGCTTAATTTGTAGGTGGCCATGTCCTCATCCCATAGACAGACTCTTTTGTTCTTTCTGAACAGAATATAGCTTACACACTGGTCCATGTTTCTGGACACTTTTCACCATGCGCTCAGGTTCCGGTGCGATAATATGAATATTGCTTGTTTTTGGTCCGTTTTTTCATTTCTGTTAACTTTGAATTTCTTTTTGTAAAGTGAAATTAAAAAATGAAAATGAAAGAAAAATGCTGCGTAATTCAATTGTTGGTGTTGTGCTTCAAAACGAAAGTCAAATGAACCAGTCGTTTTTTGTTTTTTAATTCCCATTCACAAACGGAAAATCCAAATACCAAAATATACACGGACCCCAAACGCCCACACACATGACAGACAGGGTGAAAGCGGTAATGGTTTAATGAGTCAATAAACAATAACAATTTTCATCACAAAGTTCTTCCAGCCTGCTAGTGATTGTTTTTCGACATGGAACTCTGTATTCAGGCTCAAGAAAGTTTATCAACTCTCGAAGGCCTTCTCCTCCCACAAAGCTAACAGGCAGCATATCTTTAGCTATCATCTTAGTGAGGAGAGTTGATATTTTTTCGGCACGGGCGGCATTCAACTTTGATGACCTCACCATGAAAGCGGCAACTGACTGCTGGCCCGAAGTCACTTCTACTGGATGTTTCGCTTTCAGGTCGTTGTGCATGGTGGTGGTTGATTTGTGGTATGCCAGCTTTACCTGACAGATGTTGCATTCCACTTCATTTTCATTTATCAAAGTAAATGAGGACCATACAGAACTTTTGCTACCTCGCTGCATCTCTGCGTCACACCACACGTTACCGATTGCAATTCTTCTTCTGTTATTTTGACTACCTTTACTGTACGATAGCGGCACCCTCTGGCCGAATTAATGCAACAGAGTATGTTAGGAACTAGGAAACTACGGAAGCCGAGAGAGGCCATGGTCTCAATCATTTTTTTTCCACCTTGTTATCCCGAGATAACTGGATAATTAATTAGAGATCTCGAGAAAACAGGCACCAAGACGTGAATGCTGACTTCGGGCTATTTCTAATTCTTTGTAAACGCAACTTTAGTCAAGAATGTCTGGAATGATCGATCATCTAATAAGGCAATATTTTGATCAGGGTTTGACACAGGCAGAGATTGCATTAAGTCTTTTAATAAGGGATAATGCCAAAATCAGTCCGCGCCACCTCCGCAGAAGACTGGCCCGGCTTCGTCTCTACCGATGGAGATACAGTGATCCAGCTGAGGTTGTAGGTTTTATCTCTAAACTTATGAACGGGCCAGGAGAATCCGACTAAAGTTGCGTTTACAAAGAATGAGAAATAGCCCGAAGTCAGCATTCACGTCTTGGTGCCGCTACCTGAATGACCCATAATCAATCTCTACATCATGAAATGATAGTTTTGTTTTCTCGAGATCATGAAATAATTGTTTCGTTTTCTCAAGATCACTGAATAGTTGTTTTGTTTTCTCGAGATCATTAATTAATTGTGTTGTTTTCTCGAGATCTCTAATTAATTATCCAGTTATAACAAGGTGGAAAAAAATGATTGAGACCATGGCCTCTCTCGGCTTCCGTAGGAAACGCCTTTCTACGCTCATTTTTTTAGTGGAATGCAACGTAAGCCAAAACGGCATTCGAAATTACTATTCAATATTCGAACTCGTCACGAATATTCGACTATTCGAAAATCATGTCCCATCCCTAGTAATCAATGTGCAATATAATTCTGTATATCATAATTGTACATATATATCACCTCATTTAGTCCTTTTGCCTCAGACCACTTAACCCTACCCCCTTTATATTGTTCATCTTGTCTTCCACTACTACTGTATTTATTTCATTCTATGTTGTCAATATTCTTACACATCTGCACAGCAGAAGTAGCTGCTTTCAGTTTCATTCTACATGTGTATAGTGACAATAAAAGCCATTCTTTTCTATTCTGAGATTTTGTTGGTTTCTTTTAAACATATTAAGGACTCCATGAGTTATGCATTCTCTGTGTGTTGTGAAGAGTTTGGTCACTGCAACATTTAGCTGAGGATAAAGGAAAGCACACAAAGGCAGTCAGAAACAAGCACAATGTCCGAGTCCTTTGTTATTCTGCTTTGCATTCCTTAAAGGAGAACTTCGGTGTAAAATGAAAATTGGCATGTTAAAACATCATACCGAGTTGGTATGTGTACTGAGGAGCAAAATTGATTTAGCCTGTTGCATTCGGAGTTTAACTATTTTTTATCGTTTGTCCCAGAAGGCTAACAATGGAAGTAGTAGGTGCCATAGACGAAGCATGATGACTACGCTAGTTTTAAACCATTAAAGGACAACTTTGGTGTAAAATGAAAATTTGCCTGTTAAAACATCATCCCGAGTTGGTATGTGTACCGAGGAGCAAAAATTATTCAGCCCGCTGCATTCGGAGTTAAACTATTTTTTATCGTTTGCCCCAGAAGGCTAACAATGGAAGTGGTAGGTGCCCTTAGACGAAGCACGACGACAAAGCTATTTTTAAACCATTAAAACAGCTCGAAGAAACTCCACACTCTATCGGTAGTACAACAAAGGCCCTGACATTAAAAACGAGGCACTGAGAACTTTGTAAGTGTACACAACGTCTATTAATAAAACAGGTTTGATAGGCAGTACCTTGCTGTAGTTTCTCGTCGCAGCCATGTTGGACGTCCACACTAGCCGATTGTCGAATACGGACCAGCGGTCAGAATAGGAGGAGAAGTAGTGCAATTTAATTCCGTGAAACTGGAGGGATTTCATCTGTTGGTGACAATATCCAGTCATTGTGCCCATTTAACAGAGATATGGTCCCAGCAACGGCACCTAATGCACCAAAAAGGCTACATCTGAAGAGAGGTGCCATTCGGAAACCTGTGCGACTTGGTGGAGATGTAGTCTATGTCCAACAACAAAGTCAAGAGAGAGCTGCAGCCATGGCGACAACAATCGGGAGATATTTCACAGGTTACCCATGCTTGATAAGGACACTTTGCAGCAGTAACTGGTCTTGCAAATCGTCGTGAAGACGCGCCCACAGGCTGAAACAGAAAGATTATCGTGTCTGTAGCCTGCATTTCAACCAAGATGATTACATTGTCCCAACAACGGCACCTAACCCACAAAAAAGGCTACATCTGAAGAGAGGTCATTCGGAGATCTGGTGGAGATGTAGATGTAGTCAAGAGAGAGCTGCAGCCATGGCAAAAGTCCATTTGCAACGACTTGTTGGTGACGATATCCTGCCATTTTGTACAAGAGACTGAAGAGGCCCATTCAAGTGTCGTTTCACTTAGGACTGAGTCTCGCATGCTGTTGTTGACGGAAGTCGTGCTGTGCACGTGAACAAGGATAACACGATTTGGAAGACCAGCTTCTGCTGCAAAGTGTCCTTATCACGCATGGGTAACCTGTGAAATATCTCCCGATTATACCTTTTGTTGTCGCCATGGCTGCAGCTCTCTCTTGACTTTCTTGTTGGACATACATCTCCACCAAGTCGCACAGGTTTCCGAATGGCACCTCTCTTCAGATGTAGCCTTTTTTGTGGGTTAGGTGCCGTTGCTGGGACAATGTAATCATCTTGGTTGAAATGCAGGCTACAGACACGATAATCTTTCTGTTTCAGCCTGTGGATGGGCGTCTTCACGACGATTTGCAAGACCAGTTACTGCTGCAAAGTGTCCTTATCACGCATGGGTAACCTGTGAAATATCTCCCGATTGTTGTCGCCATGGCTGCAGCTCTCTCTTGACTTTGTTGTTGGACATACATCTCCACCGAGTCGCACAGGTTTCCGAATGGCACCTCTCTTCAGATGTAGCCTTTTTTGTGGGTTAGGTGCCGTTGCTGGGACAATGTAATCATCTTGGTTGAAATGCAGGCTACAGACACGATAATCTTTCTGTTTCAGCCTGTGGACGCGTCTTCACGACGATTTGCAAGACCAGTTACTGCTGCAAAGTGTCCTTATCACGCATGGGTAACCTGTGAAATATCTCCAGATTGTTGTCGCCATGGCTGCAGCTCTCTCTTGACTTTGTTGTTGGACATACATCTCCACCAAGTCGCACAGGTTTCCGAATGGCACCTCTCTTCGGATGTAGCCTTTTTGGTGGATTAGGTGCCATTGCTGGGACCATGGCTCTGTTAAATGGGCACAATGACTGGATATTGTCACCAACAGATGAAATCCCTCCAGTTTCACGGAATTAAATTGCACTACTTCTCCTCCTATTCTGACCGCTGGTCCGTGTTCGACAATCGGCTAGTGTGGACGTCCAACATGGCGGCGACGAGAAACTACAGCAAGGTACTGCCTATCAAACCTGTTTTATTAATAGACGTTGTGTACACTTACAAAGTTCTCAGTGCCTCGTTTTTAATGTCAGGGCCTTTGTTGTACTACCGATAGAGTGTGGAGTTTCTTCGAGCTGTTTTAATGGTTTAAAAATAGCTTTGTCGTCGTGCTTTGTCTAAGGGCACCTACCACTTCCATTGTTAGCCTTCTGGGGCAAACGATAAAAAATAGTTTAACTCTGAATGCAGCGGGATGACTAATTTTTGCTCCTCGGTACACATACCAACTCGGGATGATGTTTTAACAGGCAAATTTTCATTTTACACCAAAGTTGTCCTTTAAAACAGCTCGAAGAAACTCCACACTCCATCGGTAGTACAACAAAGGCCCTGACATTAAAAACGAGGCACTGAGAACTTTGTAAGTGTACACAACACAGCAGTCAAGCAGTACCTTGCTGTAGTTTCTCATCGCCACCATGATGAAAGTCCGCACCAGTCGATTGACAAACACGAGCCAGCAGGAAAGAGAGGTGGTACAATCGACTTGTTTGGACTTTCATCATGGCGGCGATGAGAAACTACAGCAAGGTACGCTTAGAGAAGATACCTAAGCTTTCAGTAGTAGGCGAAGCCGGGCCAAAAGTACCCAGATGGCTTGCTATTTCCGGTAATATTTTGCAGTGTGCAAGCAAACTACACTACGCTATCCCAGGAGTCACTGGGAGGTTGAAAACCGTAGAAGAAGAACCCCAAACTCCCCGCTCGATAAAACTAACCAAGATGGCAGAGACACCGGTCGCCTGTCTGACGGTGTACAAATGTGTACTTCAGTAAATAAAACCCATGTAAATAGTTGTTCACGTCACCAATGCACACAAACGTTAAAGTTATCTGATAAAATAAGACTGCAGCATAGATAGCCATGACTGCATAACTAACTAGCGGTGGTAGCTAACCCTTTGCTACAGGCTGGCAAAATAATGACGTTGATGTAAACATCTGGGTCAGAGGATGGGCAAGATGGCGGTGTTCTAGTACATCCGAATTGTACAAGGGGGTAGGAATATATCTGGAAGTTGAAGCACCCATGGGGAAATCTCAACCCGGAAAGAGACCAATAGCATGTAGCATTCCGTTGACTTCCATTCACTTTAGAGTCACTTTGAAATCAAACAACTTTACATGAGAAGCCATCCGTACCTTGATATTGGCATTGTTGTAAACCGGAGAGGGCATAGCAAAACATATTTGCTTCGATCAGAAATCTGTCATGTTATTGCCTTGTAAGAAACGTTTATCTGAAATTATGCTAAAAATGAACCCATAAATCATGCGACGGCTAGGGAGTTTCTATCGCACAGGAGAGAATTTACCGTACTGGTTGGATAACAAGCTGTAGCCACAGTCATGCTCGTTTACTTTTCTATTCATGTTGGGGAAACATTTACATCACTATTTCACGAAAAATAAGCGTAGAACTTGGTATTTGTTTGTAAGCAGAATCGCTATCTTTATGGATTTTACTATTCGATGCAAGTGAATTGAGAAAGATGGCTAAGTTAAGCTACACGCTATAGCTTGTAGTTTACATGCTAACTAGCTAGCTCCCTTGACATGCTGGCTTGCAAGACTGCCTGGAACCAAAGTTAGCTGACGAAGAATCAAGTCCCCACGTACAATATTAGCCCCCCATTCCACTAAGTGATTGCAGCTATAACGGTAGAAGAATACTTATTAAAGGTGTACTTCCATCGTGTTTTCATTAATTTTGTGGTGTTTTCTAGTATTAATAATTGCCCTGTGCGCTGGTTTTAATAAAAAAAAATGTCTAGTGCTTCTGGTTCAGGCTGTTTTAGTTTGGTGGAGGGGGTGGGGCCGGGAGAACGACACGATATCACCAGAGGCACGCTCCCTGCAGCTTCCTTTGCCCCACAGTCAACTTGATAGCAGAGTAAGGTAAAGGGGAAAAGTCAACTAAAACTGCACAAAGAATGTCTACGGAGATACAGCCTTATGTATTTGATCCTGAATCCGAAGAGGAAGGAGAGATGGCACAAGCACAGTCGCTTCCTCACCGTTTGTCAATGAACGTTTCAGAATGGTAATATTTGCATGACAAAACAGTGCAAGTGCCCGGCTAAATGCAGCTCAGTCATTCAACTAGCCTGCTAATCTTCTGCTAATCGAGTCAGTCACAGGCTAACATTATTTAAAGCCCATTCGGTCAGTTTCTCTTATATGTATTTCCACGTCTACGTCACGCCGAAGGCCCTTTTCGCATTGGGACGTTTTTCCGCCTATTGTCTTCTTTTGACTGATATAGAAAACGGGGATAGAAAAACATTTTGATATGCAGCATGCATATGCAACTCGGGGTGACCTATCATATTTCAAAAGAGCAAGTACTAAACGGTTTCTCGTGGAAGTACACCTTTAAGAAAATTATCGTACGCTGTATGATTTGTGATTGAGCATCTACCACTCAATTTATAGTATTTGGGTTCGCTGGCCGACGTGACCGTACGTCACCCCGCGCTTGCGCAGTTGCCTGGTGACCAATTAAAAATGTCAAAATCGTGCTTCAACGGCTCCCATTGAAAACGACGCCATCTCTCAGTCCATTCTCTTCTACGGTCTATGGAATTGTACCTGCTACTGGCACGTTTGCTACGTAGAAGCTACTACTGTAACGGTCGAGTGGTAAGCACTGCATAGAACGCAGTGCCTAAGGTTTCGGATGCAGCGTTACTGTACTGTTTGGATAACAAGCCGTAGCCATAGTCATGCCCCTTTACTTTTCTATTCATGTTGGGAAAACATTTACATCAGTATTTCTCAAAAAAATAAGCCCAGAACTTGGTATTTGTTTGTAAGCAGAATCGCTATCTTTATGGATTTTACTATTTGATGCAAGTGAATTAAGGAGGATGGCTAAGCTAAGCTACACGCTATAGCTTGGTATGTACATGCTAACTAGCTATCTCTCTTGACATGCTGACTTGCAAGACTGCCTGGAATCAAAGTTAGTTGACGAAAAATCAAGACCCCACGTACAATATTAGCCTCCCACTCCAGTAAGTGATTGCAGCTACAACAGTAGGAAAATACTTATTAATATAATGATCGTACGCTGTCTGATTTCTGATTGAGCATCTACCACTCAATTTATCGTATTCAGGTTCGTTGGCCGACGTGACCGTACATCACCACACGCTTGCGCAGTTGCCTGGTGACCAATTACATTTTTCAGAATCGTGCTTCAACGGCTCCCATTGAAAACAACGCCATCCCACGGTCCATTCTCTTCTACTGTCTATGGTTCAGATCAAACGCCCCAAGACCCAAACTACCCTGCAGGAAGACTCCATCATGTACTCCTTAGTCCAGTTCCCCAGAGGAAGTACTGCCACCATGTGGGTGATTTTACACACTACAGCAAATCTTGTAATTTTCTGGTCTGACTAACTGCCTTGCAGCAGTTGCTCATATTGACATGTCAGCTGTTCTCGTGCCATTGCTCATGCCCTTTACTTAGATGAAATGTACAATGCTAAATGCTGTATGCTGTTGTGTGTTGGCAGAGCTAAGAAAGACAGTGTGGTCTACAGTGGAGTCAACCAACTCTGACAGACCTGGGGAACAGCAGATCAGGACTACACTCAGCTAACTACTTCTGCCTATTAGAGTATAGAAGACAAACTCAGACCATGCAAGAGATTCTAGTTCAGCATTCAATTATTTCAGAACCATATATAGCGTTCCATAAAAATAAATCATAGCTTTTAATTAAATGTTTAATAGTGTACATGTTCTGGGGCTGTATGTTTTGTTGTATTGTTATATAAGTATATGTCTGATTTTACAAAAAAGATTTTAATTTAAACATGTGCAACCTTTAAACTGTATATGCAAATTTTGAAAATAAAACCTAAACTTTACATGTTATTGCTCTGCTCCATGTGTGATGAGTTGGAGAATGCAGTGAAGGCTCATGTGTGCAGTTTCCTTTTAGAAAATATATTTTAACTTTAACAGCCTTTGGAGCATGCATACCAGAGAAACTGGGCAGACTGCAGAGGAGAAAGATGACTGTACATAGATGATGGTATTCATAAATAAGGGATTGTAGCGCTCTTAACGCGCAGGTTTATATGCATAATTCACTTTGTTATATAATTCACGTTTATAATGATGTTCAGTTAGGTGTTATAACAACGATATAAATATCGTTGCTTTTCATGTTGGGCCGCACATAATACTTGCGGTCCCTTTAAGAGTGCCAGTAAAGTTTGCTCGCGCTGTGTTTACAAAGATGCGACGCCATGTTTTTGGTGGTTCAGTTGAATGAATAAATATGACTCACACCTCGAGTCAAGTGAGAAGTATCTTGCATTTTCTTTGACTGAAATGCCACTTCCACAGGATGCTGCTTTTAGTGATATCAAAATGTGTCTTTTCTGCATTTTTTATTAGTAGTGTGCATACACTGTGTGCGTGTGTGTGAGCGTGTGTGTGCGTGTATGGGTGTGTCTGCGTGCATACCAGGTGTGTGTATGTGTGTGAGTGTCTTTTTTGATTGCATACCATAATGTGTGTGTGTGTGTGTGTGTGTGTGTGTGTGTAAGAGAGAGAGGGAGGGAGTGTGGGTGCAAGCATATGTCTTTATGTCTGTGTACAAGGAGACTCCTATAAAATCTGTGATCCCACAGTATGATACAGACAGCTTGTGTGCATGTGTATCAGTGCAGAGTTGTATTCACACAATAAATGTATGCAGTGTTTTTTATTGGGATTATTCCAATTGTTTGATACTTTTGCATGAAGTTTGAAGTTTTAAAGGTTCAGTTTGACCTAATGCAGCATAAGAAGAGCTTGGACAAGGCAGAGTTTTTTGGGCTTCGATGAAGGACCATCACCAGGAGGAAGAGAGGCTGAGGTGACTTCGGGTGGTTCTGTTAACAAAGGGCAAATTTCACAAATGAATATCAATATTAATTTTATTATTGTATTTATTAATTTTTTTGGTCAATGGTAAATAATCAAAGCAAAGCAAAAAGATTGAGTACACTTACTTGTGTGTTGATTCTCGTCTGCTGGCTCTATTTTTGATGTCCCGAATATACGTCTCTGTAGAAGAACACAGAATTCACAGAGGTATGTTAATGCAAACATGCATTCTATGGTAACGTCAGCAGTAAACAAATAGTAAAGTGACTTAAAGTTTAACGTTTGCATAAAATGTATAATTGATTGAGACAGAAAATGTTAATTCATAGATCTACCTTGAGATTGAACCAAAATTGTGAACGCTTCCCTGCTCTTGGAGTGTTGAGGGTCTTTGCATCCTTTGTGTCACATGTGGACAGTAGATTTTCAGATGGTCTACTGCTGGTGGGTTGTGTCTGTTGACAGTTTGGCTCTAAAATGTCACCTGGATGAAGAACTGCCCCCTGCTCTTCAGTGGTGTTCAGCTTTGAAGGCAATCTAAAATATGACTGAAGCAACCGCCTGAGTTCCTCCTCAGCAAATTCATAGACCATTTCATCGATCTCCGAGAAGAAATTCTCGATCAGGTCCATTAGCTGTTTGGAAAATATCTCAGCATCTGCCAGTGCGTTTGTCAAACTCTCCAACTGTGACATTATGGCTCCTGCATCCTGGTTTGGCCGTTCTGCACCTTCTTCATACACCGTTGACTTGTAGTCTTCAATTACTTCATCAAAAACATTCTCAACAATATCCAAATGAAAGCTGTTGATGCTGTCTGAGGAAGAACTCTCTTTGTCTTGTGACTGTCCTGGTGAAACAGGTTTAATGGGAGCAGTGCCTTCCGGCTTCTTCACACACTGTTGTGTTAAACCACTCACATCCTGGACAAATAAGTCACTGATTTCACATGTGGCCTCTTCGCTGTCCTGACTGGTGGCAGTGCCTGAAAGCTCAAACTCAATTAAATTGCTCAAATCTGCTACAGACAAGAGTATGAAGACATAGCTCAGGATGGAGAGCTGATAGGCTTGTGTTTGTCATGCCCTCAGAGTCACGTGCCAAGACTTCAACTTGGGCTAAAACATTGTCAACAAAATTCCCTGTCTTTAAACACTCTCTGGAGGTCCGTCCATCTTCATCCAAGTTGGCATCCTCATTATCTCTCATTGTCTTGTACGCTACCACAATCTGCTGCACAACTTCTTTGGTGCATGAATCTAAGTCCTCCCCAGATGTTTTAGTCTCTCTGTCTGTTATAGGAGCTTCAGCAACTTTTGGTCCCTGTTCAGGATGTTTTGGCTTTTGTTTGGTAAAAACATCCTTAATCTTGCTTTTCATCTTGTCAAAGAGCCAAAAGGCAGCATATGATACTTCTTTGTTTTGTGTACTGATATTATCCCCACAAAACTGAGTTTTGACATCCTCTTGCTCATCGAAATCTTCAGTACTCTGCACCAGGTATAATATCTCCTCTACGAACGTCTCTGTGAGCGTAGATGTGGCTAAGTCAGCCAACATCACAGATGGGGATCGTCGTTCTTTATGTCCATGGAGATCTCTCTGATTGGCCAGTTCATCAGAAGACTGTGCCAGCTGAGATGGGATTATTGCATCAAAACTTGAGAGTCTTCTCACTAGCACACCACTAACAGCATCTTTGGCTTTCTCCTGAAACTCTGAGTCTGAAAGTGTATCCATGCTTTGCGTTGTATGAGCGGGAAAAGACTGTATTGTTTCGCTTTGGTCTTCCTTTATATCCATAGTGTTCTTTGGAGTGGTGCTCTGGATCTCCTTCTTTGTCTCTACTGCTGCCGTCATAGCCTCTGCCGTCGTAGAAGCCGCATCAGTACGTAAGCTCCTGTTCTCAGGAGTGGAAGATAACTTTTCCTGAGCCGTCTGCGAAGCAAGGCTTGCATCAATCCTTCTTTTGAGCAGGCAGATGAAGCGTTCAGCACCATGGCGAGACCACTGCACAGCTGATCTTCCAAAGCTCACTAGGATGGTTTTCATTCTGTATGTTGCTTCTCTTGCAACAGCACAGATTAGCTTGCATGAGCAGGAATTGTCTGAGCCCTCGGTGTCATCTGCAGTCACTAAAAGAAGACTTTCTGCGACACACTGCTGGATATCTTTCACTGTAAGTTGTATTGCAGCCTGCAGTGTCTCAGGGCATAACGTTCCTGATCCGCAGTTTGCCTGGGATGATGGAGAACTTCAGGAACATAAAAAGAGATAAGAAAATGTCAGTAATTACCTGACTAAAGTTTTTCTCTGAAAAGGTCTCATTTAGACCGATCAGCTGGACTGATATGATATTTTTTCTAATGCTAGAACATACTGGAAGAATACCATATATGTATCCAATTCTGTACGTCATATAATTTTCATTCTCTTCTGTACACTAGGTTGCATTTTAGTGTGGTCATAAAAGAAAGGAAAAAAGTAAGTTTCTTTACACTGGGGAGACGGTCAAAAATGTCCAGGGATCTGCCAGCAGATTTGGCCTCCTGCAGCATGCGGATGTATGCTGGGATGATGACCTTCATGGAGCCCATAGTCACCATCTTCACAATGGACATGCAATACTCCAAAAACTCGGCCTTCGTCATCTAATTGAATGAAGAAAATAATTGGTAACAAGAGAATCAATTAGGTGAAAGATATTTACCACTACTAACTCCACATAGCTCGATTAGGTAAAAGATCTTTAGCCATGTAAATACCTGGAGTACTTATTACATTAAAGTACATTAAAAAATAGGTACTTACAGGATCTTGCATAACTTTTATTAAGTCCGCCCACTCCCTTGGAAAAGCAGAGATAAAAGTCAGTGCGCTCTGTGTTATGCATTTCAAAACATCTACAGTTAAACTGCCATCAGCAATAGATAACTGTGGGACATAACCTACTCATCAGGGAGATGCTGGACATATCTGCCAAGAGGAGAAGACTCAGACTCCTTCCAAAAGTTTGGAGGCTGAGACTAATCTGTTTGACAGTGAGAGAAGAAATAAATCTTAATGTCGATGTGCAATGTTTTTAATACGTTGATCAGCTATACATATGAATGGCTGTGCTGAAAATGGCCCTCTGGCTTAACATAATAATATAATATAGTATTATATGCAACAATATATTTGGATTATAAGCACCACTTACAAGACCAGTTAATACACAGTACAGAAACACTGAAGGCACTCATTCGAATACAATATACAAAACCTAAGACAAGTACGACAAAATACTGTAAAAGGACTAACGTCTATATCTTTCTATATCTTAGAATACAAACATAAATACTAAGTAAAGTATAAGATGTCAAATTTATATAATATTCCTTTCATAGCCCTTATCACCACCACATAACCCATTTCCCATTGTACCCACACCACTAACACCACATAGCTCCTTTCTCATCTTTACCCCTCACCCCTTCCTCCAGCACATACCCCATACTAGAGGTAAGATCGGGCCATAAAAATCCAGCCCGACCCGACCCAGGCCCACAGGTATTAAAGCCCGACCCAGCCCGAGCCCGACCAATTAACTTGATTTGCAGGCCCGAGCCCGAAGCAAACCGGAAATTTCATATTTTATTTGTATAACAAGTATTCCTTAGTTTAGTATCCTCACATAGTTTTAGTATACATTTGTATGAACTATAGGTGGGCCGTTATCGGCATTAACGTGCTGCGTTAACGTGAGACTCTTATCGGGCGATAAAAAAAATATCGCCGTTAATCTGTTCTCAAAGTTGGGTTGGGAGCTGGGTTTATACTTAGGGTGACCAGACGTCCCGGTTTGACCGGGACAGTCCCGATTTTTAGTCACGTGTCCCGAGTCCCGACAGAAGCCCGTCGGGACGCAAAAATGTCCTGGTTTCCACCCAACACCACATCAAGCTGCCCAAATTACAGCGATCGCATATACAAAACGGTTAAATTAAAGCCTAATGAAGTTTCCAGTAATTCAGAGTCAATGTGTGTGTGTGTGAGTGACAATGGAAGGTGCGCTCTGCAAAATCTTCGCAGTCAATGTTACAATGTATCTTGCAGTATACAGCGGCCGTCAGTGGCGGAACAAGTCAGCGCCGGGCCGGGGGGCGGGGCAAATGACCGGGCCCTTTATTAAAGCTTATCATAACATAATTTTAGGCTACAAACTGCGGTTTCGCAACTGCGGTCTTTACCAATTTCAACACTACCGGGTGCAACTATGTTATTTAGTATATAAAGTCCTTCAAACGAATGTAACTCAGAAACAAACAAAAAAAAACATTAGAATACTGTACATGGCTCATAATAAACATCAGTAGCCTTTATTGCGCACATTATTTGAAGGGCATACGAATGAGCGCTCAGAGTTTGCAACGGTGAAAGGAAGAGTCAGAAATGAAGGGAGGGGTGCAACTATGTTATTTTGTACATTAAGTCCTTCAAACGAACATGTATCTCAGAAACAAAAAAACATTAGGCGACATACTGTACATAAAACATCAATAGCCTACTGCGCGCATTAGGCTATTTGAAGGGCATACGACGAGCCTTGCGCTCCGCGAACTCGTCCACGATGCTCTGTATGTCCAGTTTATTTACCCTCTTATTCTCTATGGACAACATGGTAAGTCCACTCAGTCTCTCCTGTCCCATTGCGCTCCTCAAGTGGTTTTTAATTAGCTTTAATTTGGAGAATAAGCGCTCAGAGGTTGCAACGGTGACAGGAAGAGTCAAATAAAAGGAGGGCGCTGCAAATTTCGCTGAATGCAGAAATTACTGCTGGGGTGTCGACAAGGTCGACATTTTTGCCAGATCCGCAACCGTATTTTGCTTTGGTATTTGGTCCTTGAAAGAAGTTGTAAAACAAAGCAGCTGGCCAGGGAAACTAGGGTCGATGTCCCGACTGTAGTGCTCACTAAGCCGCCGGGCAGCTTGCTCCAACTCCGCATCTGCTTGCTGCAGCGTTTTGGGGTGAATTGCCTCAAACATATTCACAGTTTCATTTAAGCTGGAGAACCTTCGGGACAATTGCTGGAGGATAATATCAAGACATGCATTAAAAACGTGCACGCGAAAGTTGCTCTCTGCGTCTGCGAGGCGACTGTCTACAGACAGTTCATCAAAGTGACGCTTAGCTTTTCTGGCTCTGGTTGCTTCAAATTAAATAACATAAATATACAGTTATACAAAACATGTTATTCTATATTTTACAGCTGTCGACTATTTGCGCCACATTGCAATGGGTGCAAATTGCAATGGGAGCGACAATGTAATGTCGAAGGACAGCGGTATGTCGGGCTTTTCTCCGGGCCCTCCACGGGCCCGGGCCGGGGGCGGTTCGCCCTCTCAGCCCCCCCTGACGCTCCGCCCGTGGCGGCCGTGTTTTACCGGTTTTCTTCGATAGCAGACTAGACTACTACACGATAATGCCTAAGAGAATGTGCACGCGCATGACCACACACATAGTGTCCCGGTTTTAGACTCTGGAAATCTGGTCACCCTATTTATACTACACAAACTATGATGACTTTCACCAAAGATCTTAGATTCTACAAAGATAAGCCAACATAATACGTTACTATGGGACCAAAATGCCAACAAATTCCTATTTCGAACTCTTAGAAAATAATTTAGTGTGTCTGTAAAGCGAGCTAGCAAGCTAACGAACTAGCTCTAGCTCATTCAAGTGAATGGTAGTAACTATGACAACACCATGTGCTAAACGCTAACAGCGATTGGACTCACCTTGAATTTAATACATTGCTGTAACCCTATAACTTTATATTACTTTGTCTGCTTACACTATAACCAGTAACAGTATCTAGGTGGGTGTTAGTGAGTAAAGTGACAGCTTTCAATTTAAAACATTACGTTAGCGTAGTTCGCTAGCGTTAGCGCGCTAACAACCACATAAGTGGTTGCTGCCTGACCTGAAATAAAGCTAATTTTCTCAAAATCCAAACAGTAACAACTTACACTGTTAGGCTTGAAGTTATTACAAATAGTTGCGGATTGTGACACATGATTCCAAAAAACCCTTAACAACTCCAGAAAAACGTAATGACCAATTTATTAGTTAAACTCCACATGTGTCCTATTCATTTCAATGAAACGAACCTAGAATCTGCTCTGCACTGCATAAAGGGGGATTTCCCCCCCTCCCCCTTGCGAAAATAGAACACGGAAGCAAACAGAGTTGGCGACGGGACGATGAAGAGCCTGTTCCAAACGGTTAAATTCGCTGCCTAAGTAGTTGCCTAACGCGGCAGCGAGTCATCGAGTGCTGTTCCAAATGGTTAAAGTTCTTATTTCCTGTCTCAGCAGTTGCCTACAAATTGTCCGCGCGACAGGCAGTTTTGAAGGCAGCTTCTATGATTCCTTCAAGCTCCCTATTACCCAGAATTCTGTGCACTAACTTTCAAACAACTGTGAAAAGTAAATAAAGATGGCGGCCGACATGAATCTTACGGTTGCTGTCGGTATCAACATATTTGTTTGGCACTGTATCGCTTGTATTTTTACAATTTAGATGAGAAATCAACAATGTACTATCTAAATATCCAACCACTTTAACTATTAACAGCGTATTGCAGGATTTATGTACTGTCAGTCAGTCAACTGACTAACGTTAGCCAACTAGCTTACGTCAGCTAGTTTCACGTTCTTGCTACATGCTAACGTCATACCCCAACTTTTGCTCTCTTAAAATCCCGTTCGAAACCGGTATTTATAGAAGTTGGCTTCACCCCGTAGTCATATCTAATTAGGCACCTCTCTATTAAGGGAAGGAGTCATCGAGGCAGCTGCCTTCCGTTTGGAACAGAGCCGAAATAGTAGTACATTTCGTCCGGAGGTTGGACTACGCGCTTACGTCACACCAGGCAGGAGTTACAAAAAAAACTCAGACCAACATGGCAGACTCTCGTGGAAGTGAAACGTGAAAGTGTTTATATGATTTAAAGTCTCTGGGTGACCGAATGTGATGGTGCCATCACGGATTTTTTGTTGTTTAGATGTAACACGAACTGATTTAAGACAACCAGGCTACTCGATTGCCATTTAATCACTCGAAGTTTTAAGTTAGCACAGTTAGCTTACGACTAGCTAACTACTAGCAAGCTGGCTAACATATACGGTCGCAAGCTTGTACTAGTACACTTCTTGCAATTGTAGAACGATATTGCAACACTTAAATGTTATCTAGGCAACCCAACAATAGTAATAAGCCCATGTAGACCCTGCAGTTCGCAATCCTGAAATAGTTCTGTGCAAGACTGCTGTTAGATGTAGGCTATCTTGCTGGATAGCTTCTGTTGTCCCGGCCCGGGACGATGAAATAGTAGGAGATTTTGTTTATTTTTAGTATGTAACATTAAACTAAGTTTGCTCGGACGTGTGCAGGCCTACACTAGTCTTGTCTGAAAACGTACCTTTACAAATGTGATTTAACTGTCCATCAACCGCAACCAACTCTTGTACCACTCGTCCGCAACCATTGGCAACGAAAAGACGAGTGCGCGCATCGCTGGTGTGACGTAAGCGCGTAGTCCAACCTCCGGACGAAATGTCCTACTATTTCATCGTCCCGTTGTCGACTCTCCCGCCCTCAACACTCTCTGCTTTCACCTTGATATTTTAGCGTGCATGCATACCCACCGATATATTTTAGCGCGGATGCCTTCGGCAGAATTCAAATGAGCCATTTTAATCTAGATTAATTTTATGATTACAGCGAGGTTAATCTAGATTAAAAAAATTAATCTATGCCCACCACTATTATAAACATATATTTATTTTTTTTAAAAAGTCAGCAAGAGAGAAGCCCGGCCCGACCCGAACGTAATGATTGACATTTTAGGCCCGACCCGGCCCGAAATTCGGGTCGGACTCGGGCTTGGGCTTAAGATCTTACCTCTACCCCATACCCTCATGCCCACTACCAGGCAGCTAACACCACACACAGCACCCCTCCACCCCTCACCAACACCACACACAGCAACCCCTCACCACCGCCACCACTCAGCCAACACCACACACAGCACCCCTCCACCCACTCACCACCACCACACACAGCACCCCTCAATCCCCTCACCACCACCAGGCAGCTAACACCACACACAGCACCCCTCCACCCCCTCATCAAAACCACACACAGCACCCCTCCATCCCCTCACCACCACCAGGCAGCTAACACCACACACAGCACCCCTCCACCCCCTCATCAAAACCACACACAGCACCCCTCCACCCCCTCACCACCACCACCACCACCAGGCAGCCAACACCACACACAGCACCCCTCCACCCCCTCACCACCACCACCAGGCAGCCAACACCACACACAGCACCCCTCCACCCCCTCACCAACACCACACACAGCACCCCTCCACCCCCTCACCAACACCACACACAGCACCCCTTCACTCCCTAACCAACACCACACACAGCACCCCCTCACCACCACCACCAGGTAGCCAACACCACACACAGCACCCCTCCACACCCTCACCACCACTACCACCCCCTCACCAACACCACACACAGCAACCCTCCACCCCCTCCCCACCACCACCACCACACTGTGCTCTATGCATTGTACCCCCTCTGTCCCACCCTTACCTCATGCACCCCCACCCCCTCCTTTCACACACACACACACACACACACACACTTGCCTTTGACCCAATCTGCCTACTGGGTCAGGAAGGGTAGTAGCCTTTCAGTTACAAACCTGAGTAGGTTAACTAAAAGTGATGGTCAAACCTTCAGAAGAGTCCTAAATCAAAATATTGCGTTACTTAGTCTTTAATCTCTTGTTAAATTGTCATTAAACCACAATGTACTTGCACCTGCTACTTGTTTTTACTCTCATAACTGATGTTGCCACCTACGGGTGAAGAATGGCATGGCACTTTACATCAATTTAAACCTCAGTCGTCTGAGAGGCTGGGATCGTAATGTTTTTTTTGGTGTTACATTTGTTTCTTAAAATCAGTGGGGAAGAGTCTTATATTTCAGGATTATAACACAAGTCTTGTTATTGCATAGATTATTATTTACATTATAATTCTTTAAAATTGTGTTTATAAAACATAAGAGCTATACAATTCTTAACATGTAACTAGAAGTTGATAGGAGTTCATGGAAAAGAGCTAGTAATAGCAAGAAGAATATCTGTTGTGAAGATAACTATCCTTCATGTACAGTCATTAGTACTAACATAGCGTCTTTTCAGGAATAAAATTAAAAGCAGAAGTACGTCGTTGTGACATTGCATTATTGTGTCACCCAAGAGCCTGTATCAACAGGGCATTGTGTCATTGCGTTGATTTTGTCATTATGTAATGGCGTTATTGTGTTCTTCCGCTCTGGTGCCACTGCACTGCAAGAAATGTTGCTTTGTGTTTTTCTTGCCAAACTGTGAAGCACTTTGAGCTGCATCTTGTATGAATTGTGCTATACAAGTAAAGATTATTATTATTATTATTATTATTATTATTATTATTATTATTATTATTATTATTATTATTATTATTATCATTAGGGATATTTTTTATGCCGTATCATGGGAGTGTAGTGATCGAGGAGTCGTCTCAAGGCGATGTAGAAGACGCAACCAAAGCAGAAGACATTTTGTGCATAGGGTACAAGGATACAAGGAGTTTTATTTGTCAGGTACATAGACATACTGGGTAGTAGGACATGTAGTGAAACTGATGATTGTGGGTGTAGACTGTGCGTGGGGAGTAAAGTGCGTAGAATGCATTTGGGGGGGCCATAAGAAGGGCAGAGGTAGAAAAAAAGGTGAAGGGGGGTGGGATAAAGTGCATAAAGTGCAGTTATGATGGGGAGGAAGGACTGGCTGTGGTGGCAGATGACGGGCTGTGTGGGGGGTGGCACTGCGTGCAGCTGACAGCGCTGAGGTGGGGTTGGACACACGTGTGTGGAGAGGGCTGGGGGACAAAGATATGTGCTGTGTGCATGTGGGAGGGGGGCTTGAGCCGTGAGGGCTGTGACTTCTGTGCTGTGTGTGTGTGGGGGGGGGGGGGTTGGCTGTGTGTCCTCTGTATGTATTGGGGGGGCATATGCTGCGTGATGTGGGGGGGGGGCTGTATGTGTGGGGGGTTGAACAACAAGGGCTGTGGGTGTGTGGGGAGGGGAGCATAGCACAAAGACCAAGGCTATAAGCTGCATGCTGGGGGGGTGAGGGCTGTGTGTGAGGAGAGGAGGGGGCAATGTGAAGGGGCATGGGGCGCACTAGAGCTGTTTCCTGGGGGGGGGGGGGGGGGGGGGGGTGTGAGGGTGTGTGTGCTGTATGTGTGAGGGTCTTTGTGCTGTGGGTGTGTGGGAAGGGGGCATTAGCACAAGGACCAAGGCTTTATGCTGCATGCTGTGTGGGGAGGGGGGGGTGTGAGGGTCTGTGTGCTGTATGTGTGAGGGTCTGTGTGCTGTGGGTGTTTGGGAAGGGCATAACACAAGGAGCAAGGCTATGCTGCACTGTGTGTGTGTGTGTGTGTGTGGGGGGGGGGTGTAGTAGTAGAGTAAAACTAAAATAGCCTACTTAAGCTAAAAGACGAGGAAAGAGGAATTTTTTTTGAAGAGGAAAGCTGTCATTTCACCAGTTTTCATGTAGCCCACCCAGCTAATAGGATAATGAATAACTCAGATTGTTGCTTTGATTTTAATTCACTAAAATAGCTTTGTGGACACACATTAGTTATATGTGGACACAATGTGTGTGTCATCAGTTAGCATGTATGATGCCATATCTCACACACTGGACACAGTCAAGGTAGGTTGTCTTCATGTGTTAGGGTGTCTCCACTGAAAAGGGAAGCATTTGATGAGCTGACAGACAGTATCTTAAGTCACTGGTAAAAGTTGCATTAGCAGAATTTGGCAGACAGCTGTGCGTCAGGAGGTAGGGGCATATCTGTTCATCCATGTTTATGAAAGTAAAGTCTTTATTTTACACATAATTATTTCTGTTTCTGTCTTGTTGTCAAATGTCGTTGATAGTTTAGTTAAATGTTTGTTGTTTCTGTAAAATTCAGGTTCTTGTTGCTGGGATATGCTCTTTAACTGTCTGTGTGTGAACATTTGAGCAACAAAGTGCCAAAGATGTAGTTGCCCTCTCTCATGTTCTGAAACTGTATTGGGTATTGTAGTCATGTACCGGTGAACCATGAATACTTTCAGAATAGATTTTCTTTGGCAGGTTTGCCTACTTGTATTTGGTACAGTATTTCTAGTGGGTACAGCTATGACAAGAAGAAAAGAGGAAGCATGTTTATTGCAAAAAAATATGTTTCCTCTGGGTAGTCAGTAGGCAGTTTTTCTAACCGTTAACTACATTCTCGCAATTCTGCAATGTAGTTTTTAACAACAAGCATCTAATCATCTAATCATCTTCAGTGAACTTGGATTCTAATGCAAACAGAGCTGCCACCATGTTGTTTTTCTGTGTACTCAGAGGTTTTGTCTGAAACCTGGCCTGGCATTGTTCTCAAAGGTTTATTGCTATCAGAATCCGAATCAGCTTTATTGGCCAAATACACTTACGTATATAAGGAATTCGACTCCAGCAGATATTAGCTCTCTATACACATAATAAAATACACATTGAACTGCCCACATCTGTGGTGGTCAGAATGGATGTCAGATGTGTTTCCGGATTTAAGGACTCCCTGGGTTTAGGCTATTGACAGAATGTAAAATGTAATTCATAGATGAGCTGAGGGATTGTTTTAATTAAAAGGGGGTTATAGTAGAGTATACTGTCTAAATCAAAGATATGTTAGATAGCACACTTAATTGAACAAGCTTAACAAGTGTACAGTTGGCTCTCTGGGCTAAACTTAAAACACCCCTGTCTGAAGACCTGGCCAAATTGGTTGTGCTGCCCCTGGTGGATACTTTATCAAGTTGCTCTCACCCTCTGGAGAATAATGTACTGTACTGACAACACTGCTTCGTGTTTGATGGCACCATATTAGCAAGGATATGACCACCTGACTGACAAACAGCAGTGCCATGACTGCATTTAATTACAGTTTTATGAAGCGTGGTGATGAGTTGGTGATCAGCTACAGGTGTATTGAACAAATTATCCGAAATCTGTATGCCCTTTCTGCAGACTTCACAAGACCCAGCTTATGTCACACACATCATATGTACATCTGCCCACTAAGTTCTTTTCTTATCTTAAAATGTATCTTTACTGCTGACTCAGTAAAAACATGTATGATGTTTGGTATATGTCATGAACTTTGCATGTCAGCTTGCCTAAATATGGTCTATTTTATTATTACAGGCAAGGAGTCATGTGTTTTGAAGGTGTATATGTGTTGGCAACATTTTTGCTTCTATGTCTTTCAGGTAAAGTAAAAAAATTCAAATCAACAATAACAATAATAATAATAATAATAACAACAACAACAACAACAACAATAATAATAATAATAATAATAGTGGTTGTAGTAGTGGTAGTTATGTGTGTGTGTCTGTGTGTGTGTTCAAAATCAAAGTGAATTGAAAGTTGGAATTGAAAGTAATCCTGCATTAATTGACATTAATTGTGTTTCAGGTGTACAATGTGGATACTCTGTTACTTACTCCTCTAAGCAGATCTGCAGTCTTAAAGGGGCACCAGTGGTCCTGCACTGCAGATATGAATATTGGGGGATTGGCCACTACATCAGGGGAGAGTGGTACAAAGAGGGTAGTGGCAGAGTCAGAGAACACAGCGACTCCAACTATCCTCACTGCAGCCTGAAAATAGACAAACTCTCAGCTGAACACGCTGGTGTTTATCACTTCCAGTTTTACACACTTCTGCACCACAGCTGGATGACAGGAAAATCAGGAATTACAGTGTCTGTTACAGGTAGCTGTGCTTTAAAAACTATCATTTATCGTTTATCAGTACTTACGGCTAATAAATGCTTACTGTGGCGAACCTTCTTTCTTCCCCCTGTCTCACTGTAATCAGATCTGACTGTAAAGGAAACTGGTGTAGGCAGTCACACTGAGACTAAAGTGACCTGCAGTGCCTCCTGCAGCCTGGGTTCTCATCCTCAGTATGTCTGGTACAAGAATGGACAGACCCTACAAAACAAAGCCACAGCCTCCATACTGGTCTCTGAGAAGGCTAACTACTGATGTGCTCTATCCTGTTATGAAGCTCTGGGCTCCCCTGCAGTGTGTGAGTACAAATTAATTTAGTTTTTAGTTTAGTTTTCACCTTTAAACTTTTAAATGACTGGATTAATAGTTAGCATTATTTCTGTATTATTGGCTACATCTTGATAATTGCATTATGTTTTAACGTTTTGAGATTTTCAGTTGTTTTCAAGGGGGGGGGGCATTTTACGTAAGTGTTTTGAGAAGGCCCTTAAAATGAAGCTGTGGTTGTTGCTGCTGCTGCCATTGTATGGTTTTGATGGTCTATATTGTTTTCAGGTGATCATGAAAACAAAAATAATGATTGCACACTGAGTCTGAAAAACATCACAGAGGGACAATCTGCGGTCACTGTGTCTGGCTCAGGTAAGGCTCTGCTTTCTGAGACCATGGAGATATTTCTTCATTGGTAGGTTTAGGACAGTTTTTTCCGTTCTGACTCACCTGGTAGAAAGCAATTACAACCATCTGCAGCTCTCTCTCTCTCTCTCTCTCTCCCTGTCTCTCTCTCTAACTCTCTCTCTCTCTCTCTCTAATAGAGGACACCTGACTGAAGAAATCCTGTTTTTTTGGAGGTTTTCTTTGGTATTTGGTGGAATTGTGTTTTTATGGGTCTTTCAAACTTTTGCCAAAGAGTGGCAAAGTGGCCCAATATACCTGAGTTCACCCTATATATATATAGCATTTTGCAGGATTATAGTCAGGTGTATGATCAACCAATTACACCAAATTGGTTGTATATGTCCGGAAGCATACATCCACAGAAGATCTGTGGTAGTTTTTTAAGATGTTTGGCGCAAGCTACCAGCCAAGTTCTTTCAAAAACTCTATGCAATAGACCTAGAAGAATTGATGCTCGTTTAAAGGCAAAGGGTGGTCACACCAAATAATGATTTGATTTAGGTTTTTCTTTTGTTCAGTCACTGCACTTTGTTAATTGATGAACATAAATGATTAACACTTCCATTTTTGCAGGCATTCCTAGTTGACAGCATTTTTTCACACCTGCCTAAGACTTTTGCACAGTACTATATATATATATATATAGCCTATATATATATATATATATATATATATATATATATATATATATATATATATATATATATATGCATTCTGTAGTGCTGCCGGTGTTGACTCCTGAAGCAGTAACAGAGGGAGATGCACTGACACTCACCTGTAATACGACATGCTTCCTGAGTAACAAGCCCGCCTTCATCTGGTACAAGAATAGCCAACCGTTCACCTCTAAAGACACAACCAGAGACAACAAGCTGCAGCTAAACCCAGTAAGCAGTAAGGACTATGGCAGTTACTCCTGTGCTGTTAGAGGACATGAGAGTCTCCCCTCCACTGCTGTGTTTCTCAACGTCAGATGTAAGTCTGCATGACTGTTCCCACATCCACTTTCCAAAGACTCCTGTGTGACAGTATACAGTGTATGTATTTTTCTTCTAAAAGCTAATGATGTTTTTTTAAAAACCTAAAACTATAACATGGATGTATGTTTTCACAGACAAGCCAAAGAGTGTTACAGTGTACATCAGTGCCTCTGGTGACATGGATGATGGAGCTTCAGTGACTCTGACCTGCCGCAGTGATGCCAACCCACCTGTGCATAACTACACCTGGTACATGAAGACTGGAGCTCAGTCTCTTGTTAGGGGCACAGGGGAGAGCATCAGCTTCAATGTGACCTCTGATACCAGTGGACTTTACTACTGCCAGGCACAGAATGAAGTGGGCTCTCAGACCTCTACTGAAGTTGCTGTTCAAAAAGGTCACTGCTTTTATTTAGTTATTTTTTCTTCAATCAAAATCTTGGAATTATGATGTCTTTACAGCTTGTGCTTAAACAGAAAATGTTTAAACTCGATTATTGTTTTTAACTTTGTCAATCACAACGTAAGAGAAGTGTTTAAAATAGTATTTAAAACAGTTATATGAAAAATTATGTATGATTTTATTTACAGAACAAGGTTCAGTAGGTGCTTCTGTGGTCCTGCCAGCTGTCATCACCATAGTGATCATTCTTGTTGTCCTGCTGATACTTGGCGCTGTGTGCTTCAGGTAATTATTGGTGGTGTTGTTCTTTTTTGTCTTCTTCTTGTAACAATAATGATAATACTAATACTACTAATACTACTACTACTACTACTACTACTACTACAAATAACAATAATAATAATAATAATAATAATAATAACAACAACAACAGTATGTTTAACTGGTGATTACATGTAACTTCATTTCTGTAATAGCTTAAAATTTTCCCTTTTTACAAAACAGGAAGAAGGCTCCTGAAAATTCTGCAAATAAAAGGACCTGCAATGCCACCATACAGGTTATGAAGTTGGTGCAAATACTGGGCTTTGTTGTGTAAGGACATTAGTGTCTCCAGTCATCACATTTCCCTTAACCTTTTCACAGGCTGTACATTCTGATTCCCATGATCACACGTACACAGCTCTCAGCCCCAGGAGCAAATCGTCTGAGTACGACACTCTTCAGGTAAGTGGTCATATGTCATCATACCAGTTCATAATTCAATGACAGCACAGCTCTTTGTAAAACCTGACACACAGAATAGTCTCTTGTCTAATGTTATCTTGTGTGTGTGTGTGTGTGTGTGTGTGTGTGTGTGTGTGTGTGTGTGTGTGTGTGTGTGTGTGTGTGTGTGTGTGTGTGTGTGTGTGTGTGTGTGTGTATGTGTTTGTGTGTGTATGACAATCAGGACTGATAGGGCTTGTTTGAGTGATAATGTGCTCCGTGTCCTCATCTTCCAGAATGTGAGGAGTGTGGATGACACATACATGCCTCTCCAGAGAACAGCTCAGGCCTCAGTGTATGAGACTCTGCAGAGAAGAGAGACGCCCCAGACAGACATGGAGCTCCAGGACCTCGGGATGAGACGCCAACGCCAGATATGATTTAAGAGCTTTACATTTTATTCTTGCTAATGTAATGCTCCTGTAGCCTTACATTGTTAAATCATATTTTAATGAAGGCTCGCTTGCCCTTGTTTCCCATACACAGGGTACTTAAGGCTTTTCTGTTGATGCCAAATTGTCTGATCCCCACACCTAAGTACAACTCCATTTCTAACTGTACTAACTTTTTGTGTTGAGGAATGTCTGCCTTGTGATACTTACATAGTCTATGTGACTTACATAGTCTGTCCCTCTGTAAAGTGTGTGCAACCTGCTAGGGCTGTAACATCAATGTGTCTGGATTCATATTATGGACGATGTTGCCGCTTTTATTAGTTTTTTTTTTTTTTTTAATAATTGTTCGTATATTTTTCATTTATTATAAAAATACTTAAACATATTTTTTACCTTCCAGTAATCCCATATCTCAGATGTGAATGCATATATATATGTTTTTTTTTTTTCAAATGTTGTAAATACCTAAGATAAATATTTTAGACCAAGAACTTTGTGTCCTTTGGTTTGTATACATGTGAATTTCACAACACAGTCATTTATACAGGGTGGCTACAGGTTAAATACAAACTATACGTGTACGGAATTTGGGTGTAGAGGAAGATCCACCCAAGAGGAAAATCCAAACAGCAACAGGAAATGTGTCCATTGAGCTGAGTAACATTACTTTTATAAACAGCACTGTATATTCTAAGGGCTCATTCACATCAAACAATCTCTGTATATAGCGCATGCCCGTTTCCTGTCCATATTTGTTTAGAATGAATGGTAACAAATTAGACTATTCACACTGCACGTGTGATCTGAGCGTATGCTGTCACACATACAAACATACTGTACACGGTTACGGGCTGTACACGCTCAAGTCGGTGTGAATCAGCCCTTAGACTCATTGACTCAGACATCCATGTATCAGGCCTGTGCAAAAGCCAAGCTGTAGCTCGTGTGAGGGCTCATTCACACCGACTTGAGTGTTTGGTGTGAATGAGCCCTAAGAAGGCAGCAATGTAGTGGAAATAGGAAATGTAGGTAAATGACACACACACAGCTGTAAATTAAAAAATATATTTTTTTGTTTACCCTCCACTACACCACTGCTTAAAGGTCATATTTCTGCTTCTAAAACCTTCAGAAGAGTCCCAAATCATAATCTTGCATTATGGGCTACTTACTCTTTTATCAGTGTTAAATTGTCTTTGAGCTGCAATGTACTTGGACATGCTATTTGTTCACCCACTTCTAACACAGTTTTTATTTTCAAAACTGATGCTGACACCTACAGGCGAAAAAAGGCATGACATCTTACATCTGTCATGTTATTGCCTTGTAAGAAACGTTTATCTGAAATTATGCTAAAAATGACGCCATAAATCATGCGACGGCTAGTGAGTTTCTGTCGCACAGGAGAAAATTTACCGTAGTGGTTGGATAACAAGCTGTAGCCACAGTCATGCTCGTTTACTTTTCTATTCATGTTGGGGAAACATTTACATCACTATTTCCCGAAAAATAAGCGTAGAACTTGGTATTTGTTTGTAAGCAGAATCGCTATCTTTATGGATTTTACTATTCGATGCAAGTTAATTGAGAAAGACTGCTAAGCTAAGCTACACGCTATAGCTTGTAGTTTACATGCTAACTAGCTAGCTCCCTTGACATGCTGGCTTGCAAGACTGCCTGGAACCAAAGTTAGTTGACGAAGAATCAAGTCCCCACATACAATATTACCCCCCCATTCCACTAAGTGATTGCAGCTATAACGGTAGAAGAATACTTATTAAGAAAGTTATCGTACGCTGTATGATTTGTGATTGAGCATCTACCACTCAATTTATAGTATTTGGGTTCGCTGGCCGACGTGACCGTACGTCACCCCGCACTTGCGCGCGTGTGTGTGTGTGTGTGTGTGTGTGTGTGTGTGTGTGTGTGTGTGTGTGTGTGTGTATGTGTTTGTGTGTGTATGACAATCAGGACTGATAGGGCTTGTTTGAGTGATAATGTGCTCCGTGTCCTCATCTTCCAGAATGTGAGGAGTGTGGATGACACATACATGCCTCTCCAGAGAACAGCTCAGGCCTCAGTGTATGAGACTCTGCAGAGAAGAGAGACGCCCCAGACAGACATGGAGCTCCAGGACCTCGGGATGAGACGCCAACGCCAGATATGATTTAAGAGCTTTACATTTTATTCTTGCTAATGTAATGCTCCTGTAGCCTTACATTGTTAAATCATATTTTAATGAAGGCTCGCTTGCCCTTGTTTCCCATACACAGGGTACTTAAGGCTTTTCTGTTGATGCCAAATTGTCTGATCCCCACACCTAAGTACAACTCCATTTCTAACTGTACTAACTTTTTGTGTTGAGGAATGTCTGCCTTGTGATACTTACATAGTCTATGTGACTTACATAGTCTGTCCCTCTGTAAAGTGTGTGCAACCTGCTAGGGCTGTAACATCAATGTGTCTGGATTCATATTATGGACGATGTTGCCGCTTTTATTAGTTTTTTTTTTTTTTTTAATAATTGTTCGTATATTTTTCATTTATTATAAAAATACTTAAACATATTTTTTACCTTCCAGTAATCCCATATCTCAGATGTGAATGCATATATATATGTTTTTTTTTTTTTCAAATGTTGTAAATACCTAAGATAAATATTTTAGACCAAGAACTTTGTGTCCTTTGGTTTGTATACATGTGAATTTCACAACACAGTCATTTATACAGGGTGGCTACAGGTTAAATACAAACTATACGTGTACGGAATTTGGGTGTAGAGGAAGATCCACCCAAGAGGAAAATCCAAACAGCAACAGGAAATGTGTCCATTGAGCTGAGTAACATTACTTTTATAAACAGCACTGTATATTCTAAGGGCTCATTCACATCAAACAATCTCTGTATATAGCGCATGCCCGTTTCCTGTCCATATTTGTTTAGAATGAATGGTAACAAATTAGACTATTCACACTGCACGTGTGATCTGAGCGTATGCTGTCACACATACAAACATACTGTACACGGTTACGGGCTGTACACGCTCAAGTCGGTGTGAATCAGCCCTTAGACTCATTGACTCAGACATCCATGTATCAGGCCTGTGCAAAAGCCAAGCTGTAGCTCGTGTGAGGGCTCATTCACACCGACTTGAGTGTTTGGTGTGAATGAGCCCTAAGAAGGCAGCAATGTAGTGGAAATAGGAAATGTAGGTAAATGACACACACACAGCTGTAAATTAAAAAATATATTTTTTTGTTTACCCTCCACTACACCACTGCTTAAAGGTCATATTTCTGCTTCTAAAACCTTCAGAAGAGTCCCAAATCATAATCTTGCATTATGGGCTACTTACTCTTTTATCAGTGTTAAATTGTCTTTGAGCTGCAATGTACTTGGACATGCTATTTGTTCACCCACTTCTAACACAGTTTTTATTTTCAAAACTGATGCTGACACCTACAGGCGAAAAAAGGCATGACATCTTACATCTGTCATGTTATTGCCTTGTAAGAAACGTTTATCTGAAATTATGCTAAAAATGACGCCATAAATCATGCGACGGCTAGTGAGTTTCTGTCGCACAGGAGAAAATTTACCGTAGTGGTTGGATAACAAGCTGTAGCCACAGTCATGCTCGTTTACTTTTCTATTCATGTTGGGGAAACATTTACATCACTATTTCCCGAAAAATAAGCGTAGAACTTGGTATTTGTTTGTAAGCAGAATCGCTATCTTTATGGATTTTACTATTCGATGCAAGTTAATTGAGAAAGACTGCTAAGCTAAGCTACACGCTATAGCTTGTAGTTTACATGCTAACTAGCTAGCTCCCTTGACATGCTGGCTTGCAAGACTGCCTGGAACCAAAGTTAGTTGACGAAGAATCAAGTCCCCACATACAATATTACCCCCCCATTCCACTAAGTGATTGCAGCTATAACGGTAGAAGAATACTTATTAAGAAAGTTATCGTACGCTGTATGATTTGTGATTGAGCATCTACCACTCAATTTATAGTATTTGGGTTCGCTGGCCGACGTGACCGTACGTCACCCCGCACTTGCGCAGTTGCATTGTGACCAATTAAAAATCTCAAAATCGTGCTTCAACGGCTCCCATTGAAAACGACGCCATCCCTCAGTCCATTCTCTTCTACTGTCTATGAATAAACCCGGGGGACATTGGGATTTGGCTGGTTAGCTTGCTGATTAGCACGGCACTTCCTCGTCGCCATTTTCTAGAAATGTTATCATGTCCACCCGTTTCCCCATGCTGATTGGTGGGTGCTCCACCCTCAGCTCATGCATGAGTGTCCTGCTGTTCTGCTCTACCTCACGTCAGTCAGTATTGTAGCACTTAATTAATTAATTAATTAATTAATTAAAAGTAAAATGGGGGAAAAAATAAGCCCAGTGAAACTCTATTTTGAAACTTAAAAAATGTGTTCAATTTTGGCTGAATTTACTAGCCTAGCATTTCTCACTGAAATGAATGTTGGCGGGACTTCCTCACTTGTCACTTTTTCACAGTTATTACAATATCTCCATGATTTAAACCCTAGTCAAAGATGGCAAATAGGCGACACAGGATAGGTCATGGTTGTATATGTCTATGGGGCGTGTCGATAATGTATGACTGACGACTGCTGTGGCCTCATGATTGGTTCCCACATGGGCGGGATGGGGGCTGGGGGGGGGGACACCAATCCCCCCTTATGCAGACTGTGTGTTTATAAAACTTAAATAGCTGAACACATAATAATAGTTTGTAAGAGTGTCATTATGGTACAGTGTTAGTAATGGCCATCACAACATGATGTTGTCTTTACGACAGGATGAAAATTCAGAGCAGAAGTAACACACATATTTCCCGTGATACAGATACAGAGACACAGTAAGTGCCAGACTCAGATGAAATAACAGATAGCAACTGATGCTGTACAGATGTTTCACTCAGCAACCAAGGCAGAAAAAAGTCACATTGTGCACAGGGAACAAGATCAACCATGTTAAACATTTCTGGTAAAATAGCCTACTGTAACATTAAGAAATTAACATTAACATTAAAAGTTAAATGTGTCGATGAAAAGTAAGCGTTTGTAGTTTTTTTTTTTGCTTGCTTTTTTTAATATTAATAACCATTAAGAACCATGAGTACTTAAACAGCACACATACAGCAGCTATTATTTGTTAGGGGGTGACAAGCCAATGACAAAGTTACTTAGTATGAGAAAGTCAGGGTGTTTAGTAGATTGTCAGAAAAATATGTCTGTGTTAGCGTAGCACACTTAATGAAGAAAGATGACTTCATCTTTACAACATGAGGAAAACTCAGGGCAAAGGATACATTTTTTTAGAATTTACAGTTTTCTCTCTCTCTCTCTCTCTCTCTCTCTCTCTCTCTCTCTCTCTCTCTCTCTCTCTCTCTCTCTCTCTCTCTCTCTTTTTCTCTCTCTCTCTCTCTCCTATCCTCACATGCCCCAGCAGAGACACAGATACACACTGATGAGAAACTTTGACAAATGTGTGAAAAAGCCCTCTGCTCGTAAGCCACAATGGACGTCACTGGCCCGAGGAAGTTGTGTGTTGTCAAAGCAACAGCTAATGTCACATCATCTAGTCCCCTCCCCATGTGCTCCTCTTAAAACCCATGGTGTGGAAACAGAACCATCTAATAAGCATACAGCTCCCACTGAAACACAATATTTCAAGTCACAGCTTAAAGTTGCAGTTGCCTGGAATTTGGTAGACAGCTCTTCAGCTGAAGGTAGGGACATATCAGTTCATGCACGTTCATAAAAGTGAAAAAAGAAATAATTCTTTCTGTTACAGTAATAATGTCAAAGCTTGTTGATGTTTTTTGATTCTGTGCTTCTGTAAAGACTGGACTTCCTTTTCCGTTTTTGGGACATGTTTCTTCTCTTAGCGCTCTGTGTACTTACATGAGCAACTATGTAAATACACATGCATCGGATGGACATTGTCAGAATGTTGCAGAACATGTAGTTGCCCTGTCTTCTGTTCCAAACCTGTGTATGGCAGACAATGTAATGACCACGTACAGGTCAACCATGAATACTTTCAGAGTGGACTTTCTGTATTTTGCCCACTTGTAGTATTTTTGTAAGTGTTGTGTTATAACAGGAAAAAAGAGGAAGCATCTTTCTCTTGGGCTACGTGGCAATCAGTCTTTATTACAGTAAAAAATAATTAATGATGTTTAAGGAACATATTCTAATAAATGGTAAGTGTTACACTTTATTTCACTGTCCCTGTTACATCAGTCAGATACAGTGTAACAAAGTGTGTAACAATATGTAGCATGTTGTACTTACGCTGTGATTAGGGTTAGGGTTAGTATTAAGTATGTAAAGTCTTAAAATATACCACCTTTAATGCTGGTTCAGTAGAAACTTTTATAAAGTTTGGTATTTCCTATGAACTTTGCATGTCAAATGATCTAAATACTGTCTATTCTACTATTACAGGCAAAGAGCCATGTGTTGTGAAGGTGGCTATGTGTTGGTGACATTTTTGCTCCTGAGTCTGCCAGGTAAAGTATAAAAATAAACCTACTGCACCATTTAACTTACCAAACAGCTTAACACTGACATCACAATACAACACATAATAATAATAATAATAATAATAATTAATAATAATAATAATAATAATAATAATAATAATAATAATAATAATAATAATAATAATAATAAACTTTTAAAATTAGACAGCATGCATACACACAGACACAATTTAAAATGATTTGTTTGTGTGTGTGTGTGTGTGTGTGTGTGTGTGTGTGTGTGTGTGTGTGGGTGTGTGTGTGTGTGTGTGTGTGTGTGTGTGTGTGTGTGTGTGTGTGTGTGTGTGTGTGTGTGTGTGTGTGTGTGTGTGTGTGCATGCCCGCATCTAAGTTCAAAGCACCAATAACAGTTATGTTTAAGGTTGAAATATATCCAAAACAAGTGTGCTGTAAGACGTTTTGTGTTTTTTGCTGGTGTTGATATTGACTGTGTTTCAGGTGTGCAATGTTATTGGAGTGTGACCTACACCAGTACTCAGATCTGTTTCCTTAAAGGGGCATCAGTGACCCTGCCCTGCACATATGAATATTCCTCGATTGACACATATGTCAGGGGAGAGTGGTACAAAGACAAGAGTGGCAGAGTCAGAGTACACAGCAACTCCAACTATCGTGACTGCAGCCTGCAAATAGCCAAACTCTCAGATGAACACGCTGGTGTTTATCACTTCCAGTTTTCCACATTTCTACAGAGGAGCTGGATAACAGGAGGATCTGGGATTAGAGTGTCTGTTACAGGTAGCTGTGCTGAGCACAGGAGCCTCAAATACTTGTCATACATGTGATTTCATTAGTGCTTATGGTTGGCAAATGCTTAATGTAGTAAACCCTCTCTCTCCCTCTTGTCTCACTATAATCAGATCTGACTGTAAAGGAAACTGGTGTAGAAAAGCTGAATGAGACTCAAGTGACCTGCAGTGCCTCCTGTAGCTTGGGTTCCTTCCATCAGTATATCTGGTACAAGAATGGACAGCGACTACCAGACCAAACCGCAGCCTCCATACTGGTCTCTGAGAAGGCTAACTACTCCTGTGCTCTACCACGTTATGAAGCTCTGCACTCCCCTGCAGTGTGTGAGTACAATTTAGTTTAGTTTTTACTTTAGTTTGTCAATCTTTAAAGTTGTTTGTTTATTTTTCAAAAACATAAAAATTCCTTACCCTTTTCTGTGTGACAACCATATCGTTCCACCTAAGGCATCCAAACAACCATGAAAAAGTGTTACTAGGTGACCAGTGATTGCTGCGATTTTTTAAAATGTCTTTTGTATTTTGTATTTACAATGTTTAACTGTATTTGTAGTTTTTATTATTGTTGCATTCATGAAGGTACTTTCTTAAAAAGCTTCTTTTAGAATGAAGCTGTTGTTGTTGATTGCTGTCTAATGTGGATTTGGGTGCTCTACATTGAATGCATGTTTACAGGTGTTCCGCGTCACAAGTGTATGACCAACACAGAGTATCCTGACAAGAAAGGTAATAATTGCACAGTGAGTCTGAACATCACAGAGGGACACACAGAGTTTACAACAGCAGAGGGTCAAACTGAAGAGGGGTCACCGGCGGTCACTGTGCCTCTCTCTCTTTCTCTCTCCCTCTCTCTCTCTCGCTCTCTCTCTCTCTCTGTCTCTCTCTATCTTTCTCTCTTTCTCTGTCTCTCCCTCTCTCTCTTACTCTCTTTCTCCCTCTCTCTCTCTCTCTTTCTCCCTCTCTCTCTCTCTGTCTCTCTCTCTCTTTCTCTCTTTCTGTCTCTCCCTCTCTCTCTTACTCTCTTTCTCCCTCTCTCTCTCTCTTTCTCTATGTCTTTCTCTCTCTCTCTCTGTCTCTCTCACTCCATCTCTCCCTCTCTCGCTCCCTCTCTCTCTCTCTGTCTTTCTCTCTCTCTCTCCCTCTTTTTCTCTTTCTCTCGCTATCTCCCTATACCCCCCTCTATTTTTCTCTTCTTCTGTTTGTTTTCTCTCTCAGTCGAATTGTTGGAATAATGATGTTACTACAGCTTGAGCGTAAATAAGAAAATGAACTTGAACTGGATTATTGGTTGTACGTTTGCCAATCACAATGTAAAACAAGTGTTGAAACATTTGGGTCTCTGAAAATTTCTGTTTCAATTATTTACAGAACAAGGTTCAGGAGGTGCTTCTGTGGTCCTGCCAGCTGTCATCACCATGGTGATCATTCTTGTTGTCCTGCTGATACTTGGCGCTGTGTGCTTCAGGTAATTATTGGTGGTGTTGTTGCGGTTCATCTTCTTCTTATAATAATAATAATAATAATAATAATAATAATAATAAGAAGAAGAAGAAGAAGAAGAAGAAGAAGAAGAAGAAGAAGAAGAATTACAATAATTTATTGGTGACTGGTGATGACATGTAACTTCACTTCTGTAGTAACTTAATTAGTACTTGATTCTCCTTTTTACAAAACAGCAAGAAGAACCCTGACAATTCTGCAAATAAAGTGACCTGCAATGCCACTGTGCAGGTGAGGAAGTTGGTGCAAATATTGAGCTTTGTTGAGTAAGGATATTAGTCTGTCCAGTCATCACATTGCCCCTAATCTTTTCACAGGCTGTGCATTCTGATGCCCATAATGACACGTACACAGCTCTCAGCCCCAGGAGCAAATCGCCTGAGTACGACACTCTTCAGGTAAGTGGTCATATATCATTATGCCAGTTAATAATTCAGTGACAGCACAGCTCTTTTTAAAACCTGACACAATAGTCTCTTGTCTAATTTTATCTTGTGTGTGTGTTTGTGTGTGTGTGTGTGTGTGTGTGTGTGTGTGTGTGTGTGTGTGTGTGTGTATGTGTGTGTGTGTGACAATCAGGACTGATAGGACTTGTTTGAGTGATAATGTGCTCTGTGTTCACATCTTCCAGAATGTGAGGGGTGTGGATGACACATACATGCCTCTCCAGAGAACAGCTCAGGCCTCAGTGTATGAGACTCTGCAGAGAGGAGAGACGCCCCAGACAGACATGGAGCTCCAGGACCTCGGGATGAGACGCCAACACTAGATATGATTTAAGAGCTTTACATTTTATTCTTGCTAATGTAATGCTCCTGTAGCCTTACATTGTTAAATCATGTTTTAACGAAGGCTTGCTTCCCCTAGTTTCCCATACACAGGGTACTTTTCAGGCTTTTCTGTTGATGTTAAATTATCTGGTCCCCACAACTAAGTGCAAGTCCATTTCTAACTGTACTTACTTTTTGTATTGCGGAATGTCTGCCTTGTGGGACTTACATAGTGTGTTCCTCTTTAAAGTGGTTGCAAGCTGCTAGGGCTGTATTCCTAATGTGTCTGGATTCATATTATTGCCAATATTGCCGCTTTTATTATTTTTATTGTCATTTTACCTTCCAGTAATCCCATATTTCAGATGTGAATTAATATATGTATGTGTATATATATATATATATATATATATATATATATATATATATATATATATATATATATATATATTATATATATTTATGTATTTATTTTTTATTTTTTTTCAAAAGTTGTAAATACCTAAGATAAACATTTTGGACCAAGAACTTTGTGTCCTTTGGTTTGTATACCTGTGGATTTCACATCACAGTCATTTATACAGGGTGGCTACAGCTTAAAGACAAACTATACGTGTAAGGAAATCGGGTGTAGAGGACTGCTGCAGACTGTGTGTTTATAAAACTTGAACACATGATGAACACATAATAATAGTTTGTAAGAGTTTCATGATGGTACAGCGCTAGTAATGGCCATCACAACATTATGTTGTCTTTACGACGGTGAAAAGTCAGAGCAGAAGTAACACAGATATTTCCTGTGTAGTCTCATGGAGGTGTAGAGATCAGATAGCAAGACACAGTAAGTGCAGACTCACTCACCACTTGGTTCAAGAGTTCATCCTCACATACACCAGCAGAGACACAGATACACACTGATGAGAAACTTTGACAAATGTGTGAAACAGCCCTCTGCTGGTAAGCCACAATGGACACCACTGGCCTGAGGAAGTTGTGTGTTGTCACAGCAACAGCTAATGTGCCATTATACTTCAACAAGTCCCCTTCCCACTTGCTATGTGTAAAACCAGAATCACCTAATAAGTGTTGTGTTCCCACTGGCACACAGTCTTTGAAGTCACTGGTCAAAATTGCTGTTGGTCAGACAATGATCTCTCTTTCTCTTTCTATCTCTCTCTCTCTTTTCTCTGTCTGTCTCTCTTTCTCACTCTCTTTTTCTATTCTCTTTGTTCCATTCCTATCTTCACTATTTTTTGCACACACTCATTTACAGGTTTGTCCATCTCAGTGTGTTTTTTCCAAGTTTGAAAGTGTGAAACAGCTCTCTGCAAATGAGGCCCAATGGACGTCACTGGTCTGAGGAAGTTGTGTGTGGTCAAAGCAACAGCTAATGTCACATCATCTAGTCCCCTCCCCATTTGCTATTCTTAAAACTCATGGTGTGGAAACGGAAGCATCTAACAAGCATAATGTTCGCGGTGAAACACAGTATTTGAAGTCACAGCTCGAAGTTGCAGTTGCTCGGAATTTGGTAGATGGCTCTTCGGCTGAAGGTAGAGGCATATCAGTTCATGCACGTTCATAAAAGTGAAACAAGAAAAAAATCCTTCTGTTAAAGTAATAATGTCAAAGCTTGTTGATGTTTATTGATGCTGTGCTTCTGTAAAGATTGAACTTATTGTTTTTGGGATATGTGTCTTTTCTTAGCGCTCTGTGTATTTACATGAGCAGCTGATGTTTGCATTTGATGGACATTGTCAGAATGTTGCAGAACATGTAGTTGCCCTCTCGTATGTTTCCAACCTGTGTTTGACAGACAGTGTAATCACCACGTACAGGTCAACCATGAATACTTTCAGAGTGGACTTTCTGTATTTTGCCCACTTGTAAGTGCAGAGTTATAACAGGAAAAAGAGGAAGCATCTTTCCTCTGGGTTACGTGACAATCTGACTTTATTACTTTAAAAATGTTTTAAGGATATATAAAGAACATACTGTTGGATGCCTTGTTAGATTGCACTCACTCTCTGGGGGATAGTATACTGCACTGACAACACACATAGCCCTAAAATCTGTATGTGCTTTCTGCAGTCTTCACAAGAGCCAGCTCATGTCTCACCCTCACCATCATATGTAGCCTACCTACATTACATATCACAACTAAGTTCTTCACTTCATTAATGCTGTTTCAGTAAAAACTTTTGTGTAGTGTTTGCTATGAACTTTGCATGTCAAATTACCTAACTGTCTATTCTATTATTACAGGCAAAGAACCATGTGTTGTGAAGATATATATCTGTTGGTGACATTTTTCCTCCTAAGTTTGCCAGGTAAAGTAAAAAACTACAAACCTATACAGCACCATCAGACAACACTGACAAACACAATGCAACACATCACTGTAAGTTAATGTCACAAATGAAATACTCCCTATTTGCTCAAATGTTGAGTCATCTAATAATGCAGTTGTGTGTGTTTGTGTGTGTGTGAGTGTGTGTGCGTGTGTGTGTCCATCATAAGAGCGAACTTAAAGGTTCAAAGAAAATGACTTTGAAAATGACTTTTTTGTTGGTGTTGGTATTGATTTCAGGTGTGCAATGTGGTGGGAGTGTCACCTACGCCAGTACTCAGATGTGTTTCCTTAAAGGGGCATCAGTGACCCTGCCCTGCACATATGAATATTCCTGGATTGGCCACTATGTCAGAGGAGAGTGGTATGAACAGAAGGGTGGCAGAGTCAGGGAACACAGCCACTCCAACTACCCTGACTGCAGCCTGCAAATAGCCAAACTCTCAGATGAACACGCTGGTGTGTATCATTTCCAGTTTTCCACAGTTCTACAGAGGAGCTGGATAACAGGAGGATCTGGGATTAGAGTGTCTGTTACAGGTAGCTGTGCTGAGCATAGGAGCTTTGAATACTTGTCATATGTGTGATTTCATTTGTGCTTATTGTTGGCAAATGCTTAATGTAGTAAACTCTCTCTTGTCTCACTGTAATCAGATCTGACTGTAAAGGAAACTGGTGTAGAAAAGCAGAATCAGATTGAAGTGACCTGCAGTGCCTCTTGTAGCTTGGGTTCTGATCGTAAGTATATCTGGTACAAGAATGGACAGAGACTACCAGATAAGACCACAGCCTCCATACTGGTCTCTGAGAAGTCTAACTACTCCTGTGCTCTACCACGTTATGAAGCTGTGCGCTCCCCTGCAGTGTGTAAGTACAGTTTTTGTTACATTTTACTTTAGTTTGTCAATCTTTAAAGTTGTTTGTTTGTTTTTCAAAAACATTCAAATACCTTACCCTTTTCCGTGTGTGAGATAGAGGCTTCTCCACCCCCACTCAACACCAGAACTGGCCCTCACCAGTAGGTGTACAAAAAAGGAAGAACTAAAAAGGCAACTCAAAATGTACAGTGAAAACGGGTGCGAATTTATTTACAGTGCAAAAGTGCGTATAAAAAGACAAAAACAACAACTGAGAAAAAAACGCAAAACAAAACCGGCCTCAATCAGGCAATACAAAAATAACTACAACAAAAAAAGACTTTTCAAAAATATGTACAGCACTCACTATTCTTTGCACTTACTTCAATTCACTCAAAACACCAACACACCATCCGCTCAGTACCACCTCTCACCCAAGAATGAAAACTGCTCCCTTTTTAAAGGGCTATCCCCCAGCAGCTGAACACTGATTGGCTAGGTGGTTATTCACTTGAGCGCGTACCATTGCAACAATCATCAAAACACACATAAACAGTCATACAAAACATTGCACTAGCCCAAAATATGTCTTACAAATAATAAAAGTCACACACACCACATTTACACCAATACAGATATTAAACAGTTACAAATACCACAACTTCCCAAACATTACACCCCCGTGCCAGTTCAAGCTCCCACCACTGCACCGGCTCAGTGGATAAGAGCTTTGGTCTGAGAGGGCACCGGTTTCCCCCACGGACCAGATTGCTGCTGCACCAGGAAGTGAAGTGAGTGAGAAATGTTTGTTTGTAATGTGGAGCTATTGCAGAAAAGTGGATGTATAATGAAGCAGAGACAACGGGTACCACGCTGCTCGCTATGATGGTTAGTAATAAATGTGAAGTAAATGAACATGTAGTTGGTGTTGCGTGTTTATTTATCTCGCGCTAGTCGCGGTAAATGTAAGAAGACTTGAATGCTACCAGCTGTGTGTGTGTGTGCGTGCTAGTGCATGTTTGAAACTCCGGGGAGGCTAACAGTGTTCTGTGTGTCTGCGTCGGCGTGTGTGCAGTGAAAAATGTACAGGTTTAGTCACAAAACATCGCTAGTTCACCCATTTTTCACACCGTGTCACAACTAAATCGATCTAGTTTACCTGTTACCAGTTTACCTGGTTGTTTGGATGCCTTAGGTCGATCGATAGATAGTATCGATCGACCTAAGGCATCCAAACAACCAGGTAAACTGTATTGACCACTGTATTAAATGCTTGTCTTAATAATTTCACTGTGGTTTAGTGTTGTGAGATGTATTTTTTATTGTTGTTGCATTCATGAAGGTGCTTTTTCTGAAAAGGTTCTTTTAAAACAATGCTATTATTGTTGTTTAATGTGGATTTGGGTGCTCTATATTGAACACATGTTTACAGGTGTTCCGAGTCACAGGTGTATGACCCACACAGAGTGTCCTGAAAAGAAAGATGATAATTGCACAGTGAGTCTGAACATCACAGAGGGACACTCTGGAGAATATGGCTCCAGGTCTACAACAGCTGAGGGTCAAACTGAAGAGGGTACACCAGCCCCGGACACCACTATGTATGTCACAGGTAAGCCTCTGTTTTCTAAGACCATGGAGACATTTTTTCTTTGGGAAATCTTGTCACTTTTGTCTCAGCTGGTAGAAAGCAAACTACATACAGCCAGTAAAGGTCTGTAGCTCTCTAATCCAAATCCCCCCCCCCCCCAACACACACACACACACACACACACACACACACACACACACACACACACAAACACACACATGTACACCACCACCTCTCTGTATAATGCATTTAGTAGCAAAGCAGGTGCTCTTGAATTGCTATGTCTTGCAGTCTTGAGGTTGCTATGTCTTGCGTTAATGATTCAGAGAAATTTAAAAAACTGACTATAGTTGTTGCTTCGTCCATTGTAATGTAAATGCAGTTAGTTATTTATTTGTGAGTAAGTATCATAAAATATACAGTGAAGCATTTGCTTATTTAAAGGTCTTTTTTTTTGTCCTCAGTGAAACAAGGCTACAGTGGTGTTACTGTCCTTCTGCCAGCGATTATTACCATATCCCTGATTCTTATTATCCTGCTGATACTTGGAATTGTATACTTTAGGTACAGTACCTTTAGTTGATCTGAAATAGTTTAAAAAGATACATTATGCGTTATTTTTAAGACAAGACATGAGTAGACATAACATGTTTAATTTTACAATCATAAAGTCAACTAAAATGCATTATTTTGTCCTGTGTATGAAACAGGAAGAAGAATGCCAGAATGGCTGCAGGTACAAGGGCTACAAACATGAACACACAGGTGAGAAATATGGTACAAAAGGCAATTATCGGTTATGTGCTCTAAAAAATATTTTTTTTATTATTGTTGTTGTCACTTAGTTCATATTTAATGCCTGAAACTATCTAAGTCTTAGTGACTATGAGCACTGTTGTATGTGAACTCAGCCTCTGCCTCATCTGTCCTGTCTCCTGATCAGAGTGACTCTGGGCTCGTGTACGCCACCGTGGCAACAAGGCCTGTGACCTCTGACCCCACACAGAGGGCGGCCACATGTGATCAAGATGACATTCAGTACGCTAATGTTCAGATCAAATGCCCCAAGACCCAAACTACCCAGCAGGATGACTCCATCATCTACTCCTTAGTCCAGTTCCCAAGAGGAAGTACTGCCACCATGTGGGTGATTTTACACACTACAGTAAATCTTGTACAAAAATGTTCTGGTCTGACTAACTGCCTTGCAGCAGTTTCTCATATTGACATGTCAGCTGTTCTCAGGCTCATGCCCCTTCCTTAGATGAAATGTACAATGTTAAATGCTGTATGCTGCTGTGTGTTGGCAGAGCTGAGAATGACAGTGTGATCTACAGTGGAGTCAACCAACTCTGACAGGCCTGGGGAACCGCAGATCAGGACTGCACTCAGCTTACCACTGCTTCCTTTTAGAGGAAAGTAGAAATTCTCTGCCAATGCAAGAGGTTCTAGTTCAGAATTCATTTGTTCCACTTAATTATTTGACACGTTTTTTGTTGAATTTGTGAATGTATATAGCAATGAAGGACATCATGTTTTCAAAATAACCAAATTATTAGTAAAACATAGATGTAAATGTCATGTTTTTTTTGTACCTAGATATGTTCCATGGTTGTATGTTTTGCCCAATGACTATAAATCATGTGTCTTTCTGGTTGCAAAACTCCTAAAACAGGAATCATGTTTTCGTAGAAGATACTATTTTAATGACTCCATATTTCTATATTGTATGTATGTATGAACATTTGCCTGTAGGGAGTTTTTTCTTGCCCCTCTGCTCAGGGGAACCCAGCACTCCCTAACACAAACAGTTTTTTATGCAATTTGTGTAACTGTGTTCCTGTGTTCATTTTTTCTCTTGTTAGCCACTTTGAGCTATATCCGCTGTATCAAGAAGCGCTTTATACATGTTTGCAACGAATCTAAACACAGAAGCTCATTTATTTAATAAAATATGTAAAAATGTGAATGTGCTCAGGGAACAACATTTACAAAATGCCTTAAAACTGTGAATGGCAAACTTACATGCAACGCAATGTGTCACCATGAGTGAAAATATGAAAAGGTTATGATGTTCAAACATGTGCATAACTGGACATACTGTAACTGGTGTATGTATATTTTAAAATAAATAAACCTTTTATTTTGCTATTGCTGCATTCCATGCTGTATGAGTGCATCAAACATCTTTAATGTTGTCATGAATAATTAATACTGTGGATATTGAAAAAAAAAAAAAAATTCCGACGCTGTTGGTTGCATCTGGGAGACAAAGTAGAATTTGTGACCACTGTGGGAGACTAAGGGGAAAAAGACTGCAAAAGTGTCTGCTAAATTTTGTTAAAAAAAAATCCCATAGACTTGCATAGGGCTACTACTACTTGTTAGTAATCTACTGTAATAGCCACATCTAGTTACAAGTTTAAAAGACATCTTCTATTGCACAGTTTTAATCAGCATTGTCATTTGGTTTGTCACATACTCTAAGAATGTGTGAAGCCATTTCTATATGTGGATGGTTTGTGTGGGGTACTATTTAGTGCTTTGATGAATGTGGTATGTGTGTTTAAACACACTGCCATTAGACATTATATAAAAGCAATTTTAAAGTCTGTGTATTGCATACTGTAAAGGGATGTGAAAAACATGATACTAAACAATGAAGATCCTGGAGATACTACACAATGCATTGAAAAAACGTAATTTAGGAATATCAGGGAAGATGATGAATATAGTTTATTTGAGATGTTGTGAAAGAAGCAGTGCAAAGATAGTTAATTATTAGAAATGAAGAAAGTTAGTGTTCATGCTTTCTTCCATTTTTTCTTCTGGAACACTCGACTGAAGAATCCTCTCTTCTTCTTCTCCTCCATCTCTGCATTACCCATAAGGCTATTCTCAGCCTTGCTGCAACCAGCGTCTCCTCTGTCGTTCTTCCCCTTCTCTGCTTTGACAGAAAGTGCACTCCCAGTCACACTGGAGTCTGAGGTCAGCTCATCTGCAGAGGAGGCAGTGCTGTCCGTGTCTCTCTCCCTCTGGCGTGCCTGTCTCCTGGTCACGCGCCTCCCTCTCCTCCTCTCCCCCTGGCTCTTTGGTCCTGCGCTCAGGGGCTTCTCCTCATGATCTCGTCTCCTGTTGTTCATCATTCGTCTATCGCTCCTCTCCTCGGTTCTGCTGACCTTGACCCTGGCCTCCGTGGGCACTGGTGGTCGCCGTGGTCGTTGTTGAGCAGAACTACTGATCCACTGTGGACGAGTCTATTCGTCATTTCCTCCATGTTTTTTTCCATGAGTCCGAGAGCTGCCTTCAGTTTGTCAGCGGTCTTCATCTCCAGAGTGTGGACTTTCACCTCCAGAACCTTCTCCAGCTCCTTGGCCCGCCGTGATTCATCATGAGAGGACGTGAGTGCGTCCTCAATGTGGTACATCCTGTCCTGCAGGCACTCAATGGCCCTCTCTGTCTTCTCCATGAGAGCTTCATCCCGCCCCATCACCCAGCCCTCTACGCCCTCCAGCCTTCTCTCCATCGCAGCCTGCCTGCGTCGCATCCTTTCCCTCTCTGCCTGCCATGACTCCATCTCTCTGGCCATCCTCTCCATCTCTTTCCTCTCCCTCGCTCTCTCTTCCTCCATCTGTGCTATCATTCTCTCCATCTCCTTCCTCTCCCTCGCTCTCTCTTCCTCCATCTGTGCTATCATTCTCTCCATCTCCTTCCTCTCTCTCCCTCTCTCCTCCTCCATCTCCCTTCTCACTTTCTCTCTCTCCTTCTCTATCTCCCTCACTCTCTCACTCTCACTGGTGGCCATCTCCTTCCTCTGCCTCTCCAGCTCCTCCCTCATCATGGCCATCCTCCTCTCCATGTCAGTCATCCTCTCCTCCATCCTCTCCTGCACCTCCACCCTTCGGTACCCCCGTACGGAGCTTGGCCATCTCCCTCTCGGCCTCCCTCAGTCTCCCCCTGAGCTCGTCCACCACCCGCTCGTTCAGGAGGAGCTGGCCCTGCTGCACGGAGCTCCACCTGGACAGGTGAGCCTGGCGGATGCTGTCGCGCACCTCTGTCCTCAGGAGCTCCATCTCCCTCCGGTTCAACTCGCGCTCCCGCTCCAGCTTGCTGATCATCCAGGACTTCAGGAAGGTCTCGTGTTTCAGAGCGTGACTTTCCAGCTTGTCCAGCATCTGGCCTGACCCCTGGGAAGCAGAAAAAGCTTTTTAAAAAGACACTCATTAACCATTCACATACAGTAAATCTCTGTCAGGTGCAGCCTAGTGTTTTTATTCCCTGAGAAACACATCAGTCAAAGTAGTAATAATAATTTTATCAACTGATTCTTACCCAGATACTTTGCCCCTTTTGATTTTCATTCATCTTCTTTTCATAATAAGCCTTTGACAAGGAATATCATTTATCAATGTGTCCTGTATCCTCAAACCACTAAAATAATCTCTTTGCAAATGTGCAGTTGTACACGGAATGTTTGACAAATGGTTACCATAACATATTTAATGATGTCATGTCATGGATGCCATTGTGATGTCATTTCCTGTACATCTTTTGCTCCAAAGCTGAGCTATATCCATAACTGCCCACTAACATTAATACAGTAGTATACTGTCTTGTCAAATCTGAATGAAAGAAAAAATAAATTCCACATTTAAAAAATCATTTTCTAGTACTTGAAATCTTTCTACTGTCTGTATTAGTAGGCTGTTGTCTGTAAGTTTAAGTTATTTTTTGTAACTGTAAATTAGGTTATTTTGTTCAACTTTATGATGTTTCATGTATGTATGCTTTTATTCTATGTATTGTTTTTCATACATCTCTTATTGTGATTTATTGTCTGTTTATTTATATGTTCATTTATTTCTTTATTTTAGTGTGTTATTTCTAAAACATATAGTATGTTAAATGCCAAATGTGTATGGAAATATCAGTAAATACAAACGTAAGCATTGCTAAGAAATTATAATTAATAGCAGTAACATTTAGCAATAGTTTGATATGAGCAGTTGAAAAATATAAATTCCCATAGGACATCCCCGGTTACATTAAGGAAGCCCTGTTGGTGGTGTAGTTGTATTTTATACAGTATTCTAGACTTAACTAGGCTTTTAAATAGGATCACACAGCAGACAAAACATAATTTAAATATGACCTGCTCCTTTAAACAACTAGTTAACACTGATAGTATTTCATCTCTACTGATAATATAATTGTAACTATTTCTTACCAGATAGCTGTTGTTTGGTGTGTGATTCATGGCTGATTGTTTGTTGAAATACGTCTGAAGACTTCAGTTTAACTGCAGTGACTGCTGCTTGAGTGGCTTTGTGCCGGTGTGTCAGTATGAATGTTGTTCTTTAGAATGTCCTGTTACCATGACACCGCCCTGGTAAAGATGTCCCAAATGTCATTGTGACATCATTAAGCAAGGATGACTCTTTTCTCCTCAGGTAAATCCGACTGTAACAAGTAAAAATCATTACCTTGTTCCCATGTTTTTGGTATGTGTCATACTCGTTGTCATGCTAAATCAATAGGAGTACATTTTTTATATTTAGGAATCAGCAATAGTCGTATGCAACTGGGACTAGGATCACCTAGGAGTAACAAAGGAATATCAAAACACCTAGAAAAGTGTCATAGCCCAGCAAATATGTTTAGATATTTGGTAGTTACAGTGCAGTGGTTTTAGGCTGCAGCCTTAATACTGCAGATAATGTGTTCATTGTACTGACTGTAGCTTTGGGAAACGGTTAATGTTTGGCATGCCCTAGTTTTCAGTCACTATTTGAGAATCAGCTCATTTTGTTATCACTCGGTTTAATTGCATAAAATAAATGCATCAGTGGCAGTATAGTCCCATCTTCCTCATGTCTCTTCTCACCCTGTTTTAATCTTCCCAATATCAAGTAACTCCACTCGATACTTTTGGGTGGTATCTCTAGAATCCTCAGGACAGTCTCAGCAGATCTAAGGGCTCATGCGGGAATGCTGTCATAAGGGCAGTGTGTCAGTGATGTAGCATAGGGCTAAATTCCTAACAGCTTTGAACACTAAAAGTACTTTAAAGTCAATTTTGTATGACATCGGCATCCAGTGCAGTTTGGGTAGTATTGGAGTAATGTGCTTTCTCCTTCTTGTTTTTGTTAACAGTCTCACAGCTGAGTTTAGAATGAGCTGTAGTTTTCCAAATTAATTTTTTTGTGAGACCTGTAAATAGGGCAGTACACTAGTGTAATGGTTTTCAGTGTCCTGGGTCAGAAAGGGCAGTAGTCTTTACAAGGATACAATACAAGGATGCAAGGATTTTATTTGTCACATGCATAGACATACTGGGTAGTGGGACATGCAGTGAAACTGTTGATTGTGAGTAAGTTTAAGTGACAAACCTGAGTAGGTTAACTAAAAGTGATGGACAAACCTTCAGAAGAGTCCTAAATCATAATCTTGCATCTTTTGCTTTAATCAGTGTTAAACTGTCATTAAACCACAATGTACTTGGACCTGCTATTTGTTTTTGCTAGCACAGCTGATGCTGCCACCTACAGGTGAAGAAAGGCATGGCATTTTACATCTATTTAAACCTTAGTCGTTGTAATGGCTTTCTTGATGTAACCTTTGTTAGCAGAGATCAGTGGCCCTGCTAGAGAAACGAATACCATTTTGCACACCCAACCCTTATTAAATAATAATAATAATAATAATAATAATAATAATAATAATAATAATAATAATAATAATAATAATAACAATGATAACAATAATCATATTCATATTCATAATCATAATCACAACCATAATAATAACAACAATTACTATTATTATTATTATTATTGTTGTTGTTGTTGTTATTTTATTATTATTATTGACATAAACACTGTCCTTCAAAGTCAACACTGGGACCATAGAATTGTCCCCCCCCCCCCCCCCCCCCCCCCAACCTCTTTTTTTTGCAAATACAAGTTACAAGTTCACTACTTTTGCCATTGCAGTGTGTCACCACCACATTTCTCTGTCGCTGTGGTTCCTGTCCCCCGTAGCCTCACATGGATCAGCCATGGATCTCACATGGAAAAAAAAAGTGTGAAACGGTCCTCTGCACAGAAGATCGAATGGAAGTCACTGATCTGAGAAATGTTGATACAAGCAACAGCTTCAGTAATATGTGTTTATGCATCAGCGAGTCCCCTCCTGACTTCAGCAAGTTCAAAAACCCACAGTGTGAAAAGAGAAGCATTTGCATATTCTTCCTGCTGACACAGAATTTGAAGTCACTGGTGAAAGTTACAGGGGCAGAGTTTTGCAGACAGCTCTTCGTCCAGAGGTAGGGGCATATCTGTTCATCCATGTTTATGAAAGTAAAGTCTTATTTTAGACACAATAATTTCTGTTTCAAATTTTAATGTTATTGATAGATTAGTTGGATGTTTGCTGTTTATGTGTTTCTGTAAAATTCAGCTACTTGTTGCTGGGACATACCTCTTATCTCTCTGAGTGTGAACATTTGAGCAACACAGTACTGAAGATGTAGTTGCCCTCTCTCATGTTCTGAAATTGTATGGGGTAGATGATGTAGTCATGTACTGGTGAATCATGAATACTTTCAGAGTGGATTTCCTTTGGCAGGTTTGCATTGTAATTGTAATTATTGCAACTGTATTTGAGTGGGGTCAGTTATGACAAGAAGAAAAGAGGAAGTATTTTATCTATTTTAATAAAAAGGGTTATAGTAGACTGTCTAAATGAAAAGATGTGTTAGATAGCACACTTAATTGAACAAGCTTAACAAGTGTACAGTAAGTTTGGCTCTCCGGGTCTGAAGCCCTGGCAAAATTGGCTGTGCTGCCCCCGGTGGACACTTTGTGAAGTTGCTCTCACCCTCTGGGTTGTAATGTACTGTATTGACAACACTGCTTTGTGTTTGATGGCACCCTATTAGCAAGGATATGACCAGCTGACTGACAAACCGCAGTGCCATGACTGCATTTAATTGCAGTTTTATCAAGCATGGTGACTTATTTGATGAGTTGGTGATCAGCTACAGGTGTACTGAACAAATTAGCCGAAATCCGTATGCCCTTTCTGCAGACTTCACAAGACCCAGCTTATGTCACACACTCCATCATATGTACATCTGCCCACTAAGTTCTTTTCTGATCTTAAAATGTATCTTTACTGCTGGCTCAGTAAAAACATATATGAAGTTTGGTGCATGTCATGGACTTTGCATGTCAGCTTGCCTAAACGCTCTCTATTTTATTATTGCAGGCAACAAGTCATGTGTTTTGAAGGTATATATGGGTTGGTGACATTTTTGCTCCTGAGCCTTTCAGGTAAAATAAACAATTTGTAACGTCCAAAAACTCACTTTTATACCACTAAGTCAAAAACAACAGCAATAATAATAATAATAATAATAGTAGTTTTAGTATGTGTGTTTGTGTGTGTGTGACTTTTTGTCTGCATTAATTGTGTTTCAGGTGTGCAGTGTGGATACTCTGTGACCTACTCCTCTCCACATGTGTGTGGTCTTAAAGGGGCATCAGTGACCCTGCCCTGCACATATGAATATTCCTGGATTGGCCCCTACATCAGAGGAGAGTGGTACAAAGAGAAGAGTGGCAGAGTCAGAGAACACAGCGACTCCAACTACCCTGACTGCAGCCTGAAAATAGACAAACTCTCAGCTGAACACGCTGGTGTTTCCCACTTCCGGTTTTACACATTTCTACAGAGGAGCTGGATAACAGGAAAATCAGGGATTAGAGTGTCTGTTACAGGTATCTGTGCTCAGCACAAAGGCTTTAAAATCTGTTATTAGTTTATCAGTACTTACAGCTAGTAAATGCTTAATGTGGCCAACCTTCTCTCTTTCTCTTGTCTCACTACAATCAGACCTGACTGTAAAGGAAACTGGAGTAGAAAAGCCTAATTACACTAAAGTGTCCTGCAGTGCCTCCTGTAGTTTCGGTGATGACCAGTATGTCTGGTACAAGAATGGACAGCGACTACAAGGCAAAACCACAGCCTCCATACTGGTCTCTGGGAAAGGCAGTTATTCCTGTGCTGTAAGCGGTTATGAAGCTCTGCACTCTCCTGCTGTGTGTGAGTACAGGTCCCTTTCTGTGTGTTACCTTAACACTTTTACACATTTTAAAGTGTAGTTGCATATTTATTTTGCCAAAAACATAAAAAACTTAATCTGACAATCATATCATTATAGCACAATCACATACATTTTAGATGACCAGGTGGAAGCCTAAACATACAGCAATGATGGCTGCATTGAATGCCCATTGGATAGACCCACTTATATAATACTGATTGAATTGATTTCTGTGGCTCAAAATTTAGGATTACAATTGTTCTATGGTATTATTATTATATTACAAAAGTATATATATATATATATATATATATATATATATATATATATATATATATATATATATATATATATATATATATATATATATATATATGGGATGACCTTTATCTTGAAGGCTTTTTTACAACAAAATTATTGTAATGATGGCCATTGCTGCTGCTATTAATATGTTGCCCGGTGCTCTATGTTGAATGTTTACAGGTATTCCAAATGAACAGTGTTGGGTTGTGACTTATTCCTTCAGCAATACCTGTGTGTTGATGGGATCATCTTTGGACATCCACTGCACCTACTTACATCCAGTAAATCACAGAATTAAAACAACAGTTTGGTTTGCTAAACAAAAACACAGCAGTGTCCGTAAAGACCTGTGTGCGGATCGTAAGTGTATAAGTCAGACAGAGTATCTTGGGAACAACGAGAACAATTGCACACTGAGACTGAAACACATCACAGAGGGACACTCCGGAGAATATGGCTTCAGGTTTACAACAGCTGAGGGTCGAACTGAAGAAGGGTCACCTGGGATCACTATTTCTGTTACAGGTAAGGTTCCTTTCTATGTGATTAATACACCATATTCAAAATACAGACCCTGCTTTCTTAAACCAGGCTACGTCTTGTCATTTCTCTCTCACCTGACAAAAAACAAATGACATTACAACCTGCAGCTCTCTCATACAAATACTCCCTAACTGTCTCTACTCTCTGTAGCGCTGCAGGTGCTAATGACTTCTGAGACAGTAATGGAGGGAGAGAGAGTCACTCTGAGCTGTAGTACCACCTGCTCCCTGAGTAACAACCCCACCTTCATCTGGTACAAGAATGGCCAACTGCTCTCCTCTAACCACACAACCAGAGACAACAAGCTGCAGCTAAACCCAGTCAGCAGTGAGGACTCAGACAGTTACTCCTGTGCTGTTAGAGGGCATGAGAGTCTCTCCTCCACCGCTGTGTATCTACATGTCAGATGTAAGTCTGCATGACTGTTCCCACGTCCACTTTCCAATGTGTCCTATATGACAGTGTACAGTGTGCACGCTTCTCTACTAAAAAGTAATACAAATGTTTCAAAAAGCTACAACTATAACATGGATGCATGTTTTAACAGACAAGCCAAAGAGTGTTACAGTGTCCATCAGTGCCTCTGTTGACATGGGTGAGGGAGCTTCAGTGACTCTGAGCTGCAGCAGTGATGCCAACCCACCTGTGCATAACTACACCTGGTACATGAAGACTGGAGCTGAGTCTCTTGTTAGGGGCACAGGGGAGAGCATCAGCTTCAATGTGACCTCTGATACCAGTGGACTTTACTACTGCCAGGCACAGAATGAAGTGGGCTCTCAGAACTCTACTGAAGTTGCTGTTCAAAAAGGTCACTGCTTTTATTTAGTTATTTTTTCTTCAATCAAAATCTTGGAATTATGATGTCTTTACAGCTTGCGCTTAAACAGAAAATGTTTAAACTTGATTATTGTTTTTAACTTTGTCAATCACAACATAAGAGAAGTGTTTAAAATAGTATTTAAAACAGTTATATGAAAAATGATGTATGATTTTATTTACAGAACAGGGTTCAGTAGGTGCTTCTGTGGTCCTGCCAGCTGTCATCACCATAGTGATCATTCTTGTTGTCCTGCTGATACTTGGTGCTGTGTGCTTCAGGAAATTGTTGGTGGTGTTGTTCTTTTTAATTATTATTAATAATAATTATTATTAAATAATTATTAAATATAATTATATTATTAATGATAATAATAATAATAATAATAATAATAATAATAATAATAATAATCATAATAATAATAATAATAATAATAATAATAATAATAATAATAATAATAACAATAATAATAATAATAATCTGTGTGTTTAACTGGTGATTACATGTAACTTCACTTCTGTAAAGCTTAAAAATTTCCCTTTTTACAAAACAGCAAGAAGACTTATTCTGCAAATAAAAGGGCCTGCAATGACACCATACAGGTAAGGAAGTTGGTGCAAATACTGGGCTTTGTTGTGTAAGGATATTAGTCTGTCAGTCATCACATTTCCCCTAATCTTTTCACTTTTCATCGCCTGAGTATGACACTCTTCAGGTAAGTGGTCATATGTCATCATGCCAGTTCATAATTCAGTGACAGCAGAGCTCTTTGTAAAACCTGACAGAATAGTCTCTTGTCTAATGTTATCTTGTGTGTGTGTGTGTGTGCGTTCAGTCCAATATTATACATATTATTATGATTATTAATATTATAATTATAATATATATTATAATATATTAAAATATTAATAAAGATGAAGAAGAAGAAGAAGAATACACTTTTACATTAGAAACCATGCATACATACAGGCACAAATACTGTTCAGTTGAAAGGAGTTAAAAGCGTGTGTGTGTGTGTATGTGTGTGTGTGTGTGTGTGTGTGTGTGTGTGTGTGTGTGTGTGTGTGTGCGTGTGTGTGTGTGTATGACAATCAGGACTGATAGGACTTGTTTGAGTGATAATGTGCTCTGTATTCACATCTTCCAGAATGTGAGGGGTGTGGATGACACATACATGCCTCTCCAGAGAACAGCTCAGGCCTCAGTGTATGAGACTCTGCAGAGAGGAGAGACGCCCCAGACAGACATGGAGCTCCAGGACCTCGGGATGAGACGCCAACGCCAGATATGATTTTAGAGCTTTACATTTTATTCTTCCTAAGGTAATGCTCCTGTAGCCTTACATTGTTAAATCATGTTTTAATGAAGATAGCTTCCCCTTGTTTCCATACAAAGGGTACCTAAGGCTTTTCTGTTGATGCTAAAATATCTGGTCCCCACAACTAAGCACAAGTCCATTTCTAACTGTACTTACTTTTTGTGTTGAGGAATGTCTGCCTTGTGATACTTACATAGTCTATGTGACTTACATAGTCTGTCCCTCTGTAAAGTGTGTGCAACCTGCTAGGGCTGTAACATCAATGTGTCTGGATTCATATTATGGACGATGTCGCTGGCTTTATTATGTTTTTTTTTGTTGTTGTTGTTTTTTTTTATTTATATATATTTCATCAAATGTTGCAAATACTTAAAATAAACATTTTAGACCAAGAAGTTTGTATTCACTGAACTATGCATATATTTACCATCATCAATCATACATAGGCAAGTAAATGCTGTGTTGTCATGTCAGGAGGTGTGTAAACAGTGTGTTTACCCTCCACTACAGCACTGCTTAAAGGTCATAACTCTGCTTCTACACAGCTGCACACTGCTGGGGAGTGCATGCTGTACATGTGGACTTTAGGGCTACAGTTTCACATATCAACTGTTTAGACTTTGGGTGAACGTCCTTTAACAGTAAAACATCCTGTGGTTCTTGGAAAAATGTCTTTATATTACATCTTGCAAAAGTACCGCCTTAGTTTCCTATAAGGTGCTAACTTGCTTCACATTAAGTAAGCAGTTTCAGTACCTATTATACTTCCCTTAACACCCCCAGCACTTGTGGTGTAAGAGTCTTCTTGTTTTTCAAGTAGTGTTTAAGCGTAGGCGTGGCCATGCACACTTGTCAATCAGGCCCACCCAATCAGATTTGTTCTGGGTCCACCTATATTATGATTTCTGGCTATGCCCCTGCCTCTAAGACACAAAAGTGATGGGCAAACCTTCAGAAGAGTCCTAAATCATAATCTTCAAGTGGGCTACTTACTCCTTAATCTATGTTAAACTGTCATTAAACCACATTGTACTTGGAGCTTTTAACACAGAGTTTCTACTCTCAGAACTGATGCTGCCACCTACAGGTGAAGAAAGGCATGACATTTTACATCTATTGAAACTTAGTGTTCTGAGAGGCTGGGATCATAATGTTTCTAAAATGTAATAATGTCTCTACAACTTAAGAGCTATATATACCCTAATTCTTAACTAGAACATGATAGGGGTTTATGATGGAAAAGAGGTAGTAATGGCAAGAGGAATATCTTCTGTCATAGTAACAATCCTTCATGTACAAACATGACGTTGTCTTTACAGGAAGAAGTCACAGCAGAAATAACACATAGGCTACATGTTCAGTGTCGTCTCATGGGGGTGTAGTGATGGGCTACACATAGTGGCAACAACCAAGGCAGAAAAACACATTACTATGCATTATAACTGAAGAAACCCTAGGGAAAAAATTACATTTTTCAGAATTTATAGTGTCCCCTCCTCCCCCCCTCTCTCATATCCTCACATACACCAGCAGAGACACAGATACACACTGATGAGAAACTTTGACAAATGTGTGAAACATTCCTCTGCGCGTAAGCCACGATGGACGTCACTGGACTGAGGAAGTTGTGTGTAGTCACATCAGCAGCTAATATCACATAATCTAATCCCCTCCCCACTTACTGTTCTTAAAAGGCATGGTGTTGAAAACAGAAGCATCTAGTAAGAATAATGTTCAAGCTGAAACATTGTATTTCAAGTCACAGCTTGAAGTTGCAGCTGCTCGGAATTTGGTAGACAGCTCTTCATGAGGAGGTAGGGGCATATCAGTTCATGCAAGTTCATGAAAGTGACAAAAAAAATAATTTCTTCTGTTAAAGTAATAATGTCAAAGCTTGTTAATGTTTATTAATTCTGTGCTTCTTTAAAGATTGAACTTCTTGTTTTTGGGATGCCTTCTCTTAGCGCTCTGTGTATTTACATGAGCAGCTAATGTTTGCATTTGATAGACATTGTCAGAATTTTGCAGAACATGTAGTTGCCCTCTCATATGTTTCAAACCTGTGTTTGACAGACAGTGTAATCACCATGTACAGGTCAACCATGAATACTTTCAGAGTGAACTTTCTGTATTTTGCCCACTTGTAATATTTGAGTAAGTGTTGTGTTATAACAGGAAAAAAGAGGAAGCATCTTTCCTTTGGCTAGGTGACAATCGGCCTTTATTACAGTAAAAAAGTGTTAAGTATGCATAAAGAACATTCTGGCGAATGCTTTTTTAGATTGCACTCACTCTCTGGGGGATAGTATACTGTGTTCACAACACAGACCTGTAGTATCTCTCTGTTTAATTATACCCAAGAATATCACCTCCTGACTGACACACTTCAATTCTGTTTATCAGCAGTGCAGTGATTGCATTTAATTGCACTTTTATTATGGGTGCTGACTTACTTGATGTGCTACTGGTTATGGTGCATTAAACAAATAGGCCTAAAATCTGTATGTGCTTTCTGCAGTCTTCACAAGAGCCAGCTCATGTCTCACCCTTCATTATATGTAGCCTACATTACATATCACAACTTCTTATCACAAGTTCTTAACTTCTTTAATGCTGTTTCAGTAAAAACTTTTGTGTAGTGTTTGTTATGAACTTTGCATGTCAAATTACCTAACTGTCTATTCTATTATTACAGGCAAAGAACCATGTGTTGTGAAGATATATATCTGTTGGTGACATTTTTCCTCCTAAGTTTGCCAGGTAAAGTAAAAAACTACAAACCTATACAGCACCATCAGACAACACTGACAAACACAATGCAACACATCACTGCAAGTTAATGTCACAAATGAAATACTCCCTATTTGCTCAAATGTTGAGTCATCTAATAATGCAGTTGTGTGTGTTTGTGTGTGTGTGTGTGTGTGTGTGTGTGTGTGTGTGTGTGTGTGTGTGTGTGTGTGTGTGTGTGTGTGTGTGTGTGTGTTTGTGCATGTGTGTGTGTGCGTGCGTGCGTGTGTGTGTCCATTATATAAGAAAAATACTTTTTTTTACTGTTTTGTTGGTGTTGGTATTGATTGTATGTCAGGTGTGCAATGTGGAGGGAGTGTGACCTACACCAGTACTCTGATCTGTTTCCTTAAAGGGGCATCAGTGACCCTGCCCTGCACATATGAATATTCCTGGATTGGTCTCTATGTCAGAGGAGAGTGGTACAAAGAGAAAAGTGGCAGAGTCAGAGAACACAGCAACTCCAACTACCCTGACTGCAGCCTGAAAATAGACAAACGCTCAGCTGAACACGCAGGTGTTTATCACTTCCGGTTTTACACAGCTCTACATCTGAGCTGGATAACAGGAGGATCTGGGATTAGAGTGTCTGTTACAGGTAGCTGTGCTCAACACAGGAGCTTCAAATACTTGTCATACATGTGATTTCATTAGTGCTTATGGTTGGCAAATGCTTAATGTAGTAAACTCTCTCTCTCCCTCTTGTCTCACTGTAATCAGATTTGATTGTAAAGGAAACTGGGGTAGGGAAGCTGAATCAGATTGAAGTGACCTGCAGTGCCTCTTGTAACTTGGGTTCCTCCCATCAGTATATCTGGTATAAGAATGGTCAGCGACTACCTGACCAAACCACCCCCTCCATACTGGTCTCTGAGAAGGCTAACTACTCCTGTGCGCTACCAAGTTATGAAGCTCTGCGCTCTCCTGCAGTGTGTGAGTACAGTTTCATTTTTACTTTAGTTTGTCACCTTTTAAGCTGTTTATTTATTTTTCAACTTACAAAAAGAGCACATAAGAAGCTAACAGATGTGTAGAGAACATCAAAGGCATCTATGTAAAGAGATGATTAGTAGAGATTAGTTTTGTTAGGAAGGGAAGCTGTCTTGGAAAAGAAGGGTTTTCACAAGCTTTTTGAAGGTTGAGGGGGATGTTGCTGCTCTTGTATCGATTGGTAGGTTGTTCCACCACCTTTTCTCGTTTGGAGTGACCTCTTTTCGTCTTAGGAGAGGGTATGGCTAGACAGTTCGTATTAGATCACAATGCTCTGGACGGGATGTAAGCCTTTAGTGTGATGTTGAGATACACAGGGGCAGATCCGGAAGTTACTTTGTAGGCTAGAGTCAAAACTTTGTGTTGAATTCTGGCAGCCACCGGGAGCCAGTGCAGGTTGATGAAGAGAGGAGTGACATGTGCCCTTTTGGGTTGATTGAAAACCATTCGTGCTGCTGCATTCTGGACCATTTGCAATGGTTTGATTGCACAAGCAGGAAGGCCAACCAGGAGGGAGTTACAGTAGTCGAGGCGAGAGATGACCATAGCCTGTACCAGGAGCTGAGCAGCATATTGGGTCAGGTATGGTATGATTTTTCTAATGTTGTACAGTGCATAGCGGCAAGACCGCGCTACGGAGGCAATGTGGTCAGAGAATGATAGCTGGTCATCAATCATGATGTCCAAGTTTTTAGCAACCCTGTTCGGAGCAACAGTGACAGCGCCCATATTCAGGTTGATATCATGGTGGATTGAGTCCTGGGCTGGGATCACCAGGAGTTCAATCTTGGACAATTTAAGCTGGAGGTGGTGTTCCTTCATCCATGCGGACAGTTCAGAGAGACAGACGGAGATGCGTGCGGACACTGTGGTGTCAACTGGTCGGAATGACAGGTACAGCTGTGTGTCATCAGCATAGCAATGATAGGAGAAGCCGTGTGAGCGGATGACACGGCCCAGCGAGGTGGTGTAGATGGCGAAAAGAAGGGGGCCCAGCACCAACCCTTGGGGCACCCCTGTGGAGAGGGTGTGAGTTGATGACAGTTGTCCTTACCATGAGACATTAAAGGAGCATCCAGTGAGGTAGGATTTAAACCAGGAGTGTGCTATGCCTGTGATGCCCATGTTTGAGAGTATAGTTAGCAGTATGTGGTTGACTGTATCGAAGGCAGTCGAGTAGTACTGATGATTGTCCTTCAGTTCTGGGTACTGTTAGGGGTTCTGTGATGGATAGCAGAGCCTTGCCTGTTTGAAGGTGGCTGGAAAAATACCTTAGGACAGTGAAGCATTCATCAAGGACGTGATCGATGGGATTTATGTTGGGGCGATAGCTTGCAGCAGAATTGAGTGGACAGGGTCTAGCGGGCAGGTAGTAGGACGGTTGCCAGTGATGAGTTCGGATACATCGCTTTCAGAGAGAGGGGTGAATGAGGAGAGTGTTGCGTCGTTGACTGGGGGAGGTAGCAGGTTGTGACTGGGTGGGTCACAGAATTGATTGCTGATAGCCGCTACCTTTTCTGTGAAGAAGGAGGCAAAATAGTCAGCAGTTAGATTGGTGGCAGGAGGCGGCGGAGGGGGGTTGAGCAGCGATTTGAAGGCGGAGAAGAGTTTCTGTGTCAGTGGTGTCACTGATTTTTGTTGTTGTAGTAAGCCATTTTAGCAGTGGTAAATTATAAAATACCCTTTTCCGTATGGCAACCATATTGTTCCACCTAAGGCATCCACACAACCAGTTAAAGGAGAACTTCGGTGTAAAATGAAAAATGGCATGTTAAAACATCATACCGAGTTGGTATGTGTACTGAGGAGCAAAATTGATTTAGCCTGTTGCATTCAGATTTTAGCTATTTTTTATCGTTTGTCCCAGAAGGCTAACAATGTAAGTGGTAGGTGCCCTTAGACGAAGCATGACGACTACGCTATTTTTAAACCATTAAAACAGCTAGAAGAAACTCCACACTCCATCGGTAGTACAACAAAGGCCCTGACATTAAAAACGAGGCACTGAGAACTTTGTAAGTGTACACAACATTTATTAAAAACTGTTTTGACAGGCAGTACCTTGCTGTAGGTTCTTGTCGTCGCCACGATGAATGTCCGCACAAGTCGATTGATGAACACGAACCAGCAGGAAGAATAGGAGGAGAGGTACAATCGACTTGTTTGGACTTTCATCATGGCTGCGACGAGAAACAACTGCAAACTACTGCATGTAAGAACAGTTTTTTAAATAAACGTTGTGTACATTTACAATATTCTCAGTGCTTTGTTTTGAATGCCAGAGCCTTTGTTGCAGAATAGGAGGCCCGTGGACATGGTGGAGTTGCAAGGTGTTTGTGTACATATACTTAATTCACTCATCACAGACACACACACACACACACCGACACACTCGCGCACGCACACACACGCACACACACACACACACACACACACATATATGATGGATCTGTTCTCTTGTAGAGATTTGTGGAAGTGCTTTTGGGGATGCTCAATACATCATTGACACCATTAGGAGTGGAGTCAATTCACACCTGCCTTGTAAGTATAATTAATATAATATATTATGTATTTATAATTAATAATTATGCTATTCAGCTTCTCCTGTGCTTGTATGCTTATACAGTACTAGGTAATTACTGTAGACATTTTTATCATGCCTTCTATCGTCTCCCATTAGACTCTTACTACAAATTCATAGCGTAACGTTTGCCTCAGAGCACTTTCTTACTCTTAAGACCACAAGTGCAGCCAATTGATGTAATAAGGGCACTGCTTCTGTCTGACAGGGAAGCACTTCAGGTCTACACCAAAGCAAGGTATTGTGCTGTCTTACACTTGCCTCCAACATGTTCTCACTTCATACAGCACCATGCCTGTATTTAATTTGAATATATATATTTTTTTATTAACAGGTCTGCGGGAGATTGTAATGTTGTCATTTAAGTTGCTGGAACGCTTTAATGACATGGAGGGCAGTTACAAAGTGTTGGAAGAACTGAAATCTGAACTTTACGGTAGGACAACTGGATTTATTACATTTGTCAACTTGAGTAGAGAATCATCTGTCACAGCATGGGGCAAAAAGTTGCTTATTTTTTGTTCAGTGTAAATTACTTTCATTTATACATTAAGAGCCATGAACAAATAAACCTACCCTTCCAGTCCTTCTGTAAGAACTGTTTTGACTACTTGACATGTGAGTATAATTTTTCCTCTTACACCACAAGAGGGCGCTGGCAGACTGTGTCTGATTCTTATCTTAGTCTGAGTCTTATGGTCACTCACCAATCAAGACTGATGACGTGGCAAAATAGTGTGGTTATTAAAAAACTACACTGCATGTCCGCAATAAAATGGGAACTAACACTTTGCTCTATTGCTCTGTATAGGTTACCCTGGGTTACACAGCTCCACCTTGCTTGAGTTGGATTATAACATCTGGACAAAAATGACAGACGAGGAGAAAAAGCAACAAATCAGAATAATATTAAAAGAACTCCATGAATCACTAGAGCAGCACTGCCAGACCAACAGGATATTGAATAACCCCGTAAATGATGGTAAGTGTTACTGTTTTAATGCGTAAGTCATTAAGACCTTTTCATTAACATGACCACCACTACTACTAGCCTGGTAAACCTGCCCCTCGTACTTCATTTCATTTTTTACAGGGGGTCTGGAACAGATACCGTCAGAAACGATTTCTTGGAGGTGTGGACTCTGCCTTAGTTTAAAAAAAGTGCCTCTGCCTTTACCCAATCTCTAACGCCTGGTCATCATGTATGCAATTAGCCTACCTACCCACTACAATTCAAATGTAGCACACAAGGTCAACGTCACCGCTAACGAACACACCGTCTGTTCGCTGATTGAATCGGTCTTGCCAGGGCCAATCCAATCAGCGCCCTCAAGACCCTCAAGAGATTCCGGTCCAGACCCCTCTGTACAAAATGAAATGAAGTACGAGGGGATGGTTTACCAGGGGTTTACCTAAAATTCTTCAAAAGTCCATATCTTGGCTTCTAATTGCTCAAATTTGGTGAAAGTTGACATGTCAACTCTAAACAGCTTTCGTTTCATGCGTACAAAATTTTGTGACATTGTGTCACAGGGGGCGAAGTTTATCGTCGAAGCTAGTTGTTGAAAAACAGTTTTTGTTAAATAAGTCGTCAACTATTTTACCCAAGACGATTTTATGTTAGTATGTCAGTGTTACAGAGGCATATCGACCCAGCCAATAAACACTCACGTGAAGCATAGCGCCACCTAGTGACATAGGTAAATGCAAAAACTGGGATTTTGAGTTGCCAATATCTTGGACCAAGAAGGTGAGAACTACACAAAATACATCATGGACGATCAGCACAATGACCTCTAAAAGCACAGAACATGCCATAATATTTGGTCCATAGGGGGCGCTGTAATTGTACAAAATATCATTTTGCCTATTATCTAGAGAATGCTAATGTTTACAACCAATTTATTTTTATTGTGAAATCTATTAACCCTCACCCATTGAAAACACTGGTCAACGTCCATTTCCAATGAAAACAATTTCCGTGAAATTTCAACACTGCGAAAACAAATCCAAATGAACTTCTCATAGGCCATTAATGTGAATCTCACCAAATTTGGTATATATCGACCCAAACCGTAAACACTCACTTGAAACATAGTGCCACCTAATGATATGGGTAAATGCAAAAACTGGGATTTTGAGTTGCCAATATCTTAGACCGAGAAGGTGGGAACTGCACAAAATACGTCATGCATGATCAGCACAAAGACCTCTAAAAGCACAGAACATGCCACAAAATTTGGTCCATAGGGGGCACTGTAATTGTACAAAATGTCATTTTGCCTATTATCTAGAGATTGCTAACGTTTACAACTAATTCGTTTTTATCGTGAAATTATTGACCTTCACCATTTGAAAACACTGGTCAATGCCCACTTCCAATGAAAACAATTTCTGTGAAATTTCAACACTGCGAAAAATGAATCCAAGCGAACTTCTCATATGCCGTTAATGTGAATCTCACCAAATTTGGTATATGTCATCTACAGACAATGCTGACAAAGTTATCAAAGGATCGGCACAAAGGCCTCTAAAAGCACAGCACATGCCATAAAATTTGGCCCATATGGGGCGCTGTAATTGTACAAAATCTCATTTTGCCTATTTCTTTCACAAATCACTCCTACGCACTACACAAACACTCACAATGTCATTCATTTAAAACCCACATCCATGGCCACTTCCAGGAAATCATTTCCACACAATTTCTCACCTCACAAAACTGCTCTACCACACATTCATCATACCAACAGTTCCCACATTTCAATACACTGCGGGGGTCATACCATGTAGCGCTATGCAGTACATCTAGTTATTACTACTACTACTACTATTGCTACTACTACTACTACTACTTCCACCACTACTACTACTATTACTACCGCTAATACAACAACTGCTACTACTACTACTACTACTACTACTGCTATTACTACTACTGCTACTACTACTACTTTTACTACCATTACTACTACTATTACTACCACTACTACTACAGTTGCTATTACTACTACTACTATTACTACTATTACTACTGATACTACTACTACTGCTATTACTACTACTACTACTACTGGGATGTTGTCTTTGCGATGAAGTATCTCTGAGTGTGAAATCGCTATGGAAAAAAGTATTCTTTCTTTATATACTGAATGTGATTTTGAAACAGCACTAAGAATTCAAACACTGACTACAATAACTCAGTTTACAAGTTTTCTTTTATTTTTAGCCTTTTGGGTCCTTAAAAAGGTTTTGCCTTTAGCCTATAACTGTGACTTTGGGAGAATTGCCAATATCCTTCACAACTTCAAAGGTAACAGTTTTTCTGCCCACTGATTTATATCTGAGGAAAGCTAAAACGTAAACTGTTATTAACATAACTGTCCTTGCTGTACTGGTGTCAATCATTTATATGTAGACCCCAAAGTCCCAGAGCACATGTGCAAGGAGAAGATCATGCACCTGGTAGATGCAGGGCTCTTCCTGAACTCTCCCTATCCGCCCATGCTGACTGATGCAAGGGACATCGACCTCATTATGTCCTTTGACTTCAGCGCTGGAGATCCCTTCAAGGTAAAGAAAACACCAAATCCATTGCATGCAGTATTGTCATAGGACCAGACATCAGTGATATGTGCAATGCAATGAGGTATACTGCCTGGTTAATGGCTCAGTGATGCACAGTGCTTTACTCCATTTTACCATTTTTAAAATGTATTTTAGAGCCCCGTTCACAACAAGAACTAACACACTTAAGTAAATGGCACAGTTCCCATATCAATGATAATGACAGGTTGAATAATATGGTTGGGATCACTTTCGGACCATTTTACTTTGGTACCAACTTTAAAAACACTGCCAGTCCATTAGAGAATTCATTAGAATTTATAGGACATTACATTATTATTTATTTATTCATTTAGTTTTTACTCTTGTGATGAGAATTGTGCCCTTTAAAAATTTTATCATTTTTTCTGCCCAAAAAAATGGATTTTCATTTATTTTCTTCACCCATTACCCTTCACCCATTACAGCATTAATATTTAACTTTGAGAACATCTTTAATGCATACAAACATACGCATTTGTTTTTTTTTTTTCTTAACAACACTCTGAAATAAAACTTTCAAAATCACTGCAAAAAGAACAGAAATAGTAAATTTTGCCTAGTGAAGATGAAAAAACTTGAAGCAATTTCTGTCCTCTGTGAAACAAAGCCAGACATCACATTTTTGGGTCATTCCGTGTCAAATCGAACAATGGCCGACAGTCACCCTCTCCAAAAAATCTGAAAAAAATCACAGCTGTTTGTACATCCAACCTATGTATAAATCTTAAATATTAAGTCTGTATCACTAATAGCTCCAAAACTACAGCCCTTTGAAATTTCAGGTCATTTTGGGAATTCTGGTGAACAAGCCTTTTGCTCAACTTCCGACATTGCTGGCTCTTTTAGTGTTCCACACAGATTAGTGTAACTATGTGAAAAGAAATGCACTTTCCTGTAGAATTCAAAAATCAAATCAGATCAGATGTACCTTGTGTAATTCTTCTTCTCCAACACTGTGAAAATTGCTATAGATTCAATATGTGAAATGACACCACCACTTTTGAGGGCATCTCATTCAAAAAGTATGGCACACAAATTTCTCAGATTATTTTTTCCAGTCATATACAGATTATAATGTCATGCCTATGCATTAACCTTTGTTGATATTGTTTTCATACTGTCAGTGTATTTTCTTGAAGTTAGGCTTGATTTTCAAAAAGGCTGTTTTGATCTTGTCATTTCACCATGTGGACAGTTCACAGGATTTTTTAAACATTTTTCCATAATCATCCTGTATGTGAGGATCATTTGTCCAAAATTTGGATTTGTTGCTGAGCCTCTTTATTGAGATATGATGTTTGAGAAAAAAATGTCAGTAATTCCATGGAGTTGGATTGATCAGCAGTACCTCTTTCCACCACATGTTGTGCTCTTTTAATACAATGGAAGTCAATGATAGGGTAGCATGTCATTTACAGGAAAAGCTGCCAAACAAACTTTCGCTGCTGTTAGGCAACTACTTAGGCAGCGAATTTAACCATTTGGAACAGGCTCTTTGTGTGCCTTCTGTGCGTAATTTATCAAACGTGAGACGTGAGGTTGAAATCCCACATTTTTATCGACACCATCTGTAGCGTAATACGTTGTAATGCTAGGGCTATGTGTATTCGTATTACACCGTCATGGTTTGGTATGCGTTTTCACGGAGAGTACACGGAATGAAATATAATATTTGATATTGAACTGAACGTGGGACTGTTATGTCGCGTATGTTTTCACGCTCTTTGAGTATGAGTTCCTTCAGGATATTTAACCATTTGCATCTGCAAAGTCTGGTCTGGCCAAACTCTTCTTTCAAATACAACCTCTTATAGCTATATCAAGAGAATGGCGAATGATACGGGCCCACAGATAAAGATAGGGTGACCAGACGTCTTTTTTTGCCCGGACATTCTTTCTGAGACCTAAACTATGTCTGGGTGGAATTTCAAAATCTTCCGTGATTTTTGTTCTACTGCCTCAAACGTACACATCGAATTCACTTGAAGTCGAAGTTGCGCTGCGATTTTTTTCTTCTCTTCTCGCGCTGGCATTCTGAGGAGAACGCTAGTGGCTCTGGCTCTCTGGCTTACAAGTTTTCAGTTGTCTTTTGTCTGAATTTCAGATAAGAAATAACAGGCAAACTGTGAAAGAGAAGATGGCCAAGACGTTTGAGTAGCGGAGGCAAGAAATAGTGCATGGGCAGCCAAGAATTGCTAATATTAAGGAGAGGTGGCCAGCACTTTTTCAAATGGAAGAGGTCAGGTTTGGTGCCAAACTGTTGATTCTTGTTTATTTGGTATTCATAACAGATTTGAAGAAGTTGATTACAGCTTTTGCCACTAATTTAAATTAATAATCCCAAACTCTGTGTATGTTCTGCTGTTTTCATTTTTACATCAATGCTGAGTTCCTAAGAATCACAACAGTGCCCTTGGAGACAAAGTTCATACGGCAGCTGGACAGGCATTCTACGAAACTTGTGCAGATTATTCGGAATAAGGGTGGTGTGACAAAGGAAAAAAACTGGCAGGATAATGCAGACTTTGGATGAGGTATACAAATATGACTGAGTCTCAATCTTTGTGCTCATTACGATCCAATGAGTGAGATTTGGCCTGCTGAATCTCGTTCTAAAGTCAAAGCCTGCTTTATTGTCAATCCTTCACATGTACTAGATGTACAAAGGAATCGAAATTACGTTTCTCACTGTCCTGTGTGTAGACAAGACAGGACAAATGGCTAAGTGCACAGGCACAACAAAAACATATCCTAGCCACTAAAGTAACAATCAAGTGTAAGTAGCTTAAGACATACTTTTACTGCTACTAAAAATGACAAAGATATAAATGTAACAATAAGGTGTTTCAACAGTGTATTTTTAAAAAAATAGTACTGTACTGTGAAAGTAGCAACCAAGGTTGTATGTACAGTATAGGTGTGTTTGTAAGGGTTTGTAGTGCAAAGGCCATCAATAATATAGTAGTAGTAAGTAATATTAATAATAGCAGCAGTTGTGTGCAATTTGCATACTGCAGAGGTAGTCATTTCTGTGGGACAGAAAGTTGAGAAAATAAGAGTATGTAATTTTAATTAATGCATTTTGCTCAGGTTGTGGACATCAACAGAAGGAGGGAATGCATTCTGAAATGCTTGGTCATCTACTTTGGGGAATATGTCGACCATCTCATCAAGGAAATTCAGGTACATGCATAAGTCTCAGTACATGCTAAGTCAACCATCCTTTTTTATAGACCGTAAATTAAATGATTGCAAAACAAATCTTATTCTTTCAATGCCTGACCGAATTTCACATACCCTTATAACATGTCACCTTATGGTTGTAGGGCATTTTGTAACCTGTCAGGGACAAAGAAAAAAACTTGATATCAATAGAAATTGTAAATGCTACATGTAACATGTGGTAGTGAGGTGGACTACTATTGCCACCTAATGGCCTTTCTTGGTAGTGCAGTTTCAAAAATGTCAAACCTTAGTCTGCCATCATTCATGCAAAAAATAATTTCATACAGGGAACTCTCAGGATTGATAAGATTTTGTTAGTGTAGGTACAAGGTAGTATGCTTGGTCATGGCGCCTAGATCTGCTTAAGATGCTGCTGCGAAAACTGCTGCGAAAGCTGCTGTGAAAAGCTGCTGCTGCAAAATCTGTGAAGCTGCAAAATTAAGCTACATAAGAAATACAAATTACACTGAAATAGCTGCAAAAGAAAATAAACATACAAGCAAGGAATAACAATTCATTTATTTGTTTGTTTTATCTATCTATCTATCTATCTATCTATCTATCTATCTATCTATCTATCTATCTATCTATCTATCTATCTATCTATCTATCTATCTATCTATCTATCTATCTATCTATCTATGCTGGTAATAATTGTTGCACATTCACTCTGTTCAGGAAAGTGTGTGTGTCACACTCAACTGAGTATGGTCAGCTCTTATTCATAACCATGTTCTGTTTTGCCAGGATATGCCAGCCAACGACATGGAGCAGCCAATGGCAATTTTAATTACAGACACTGACACAAAGGTTCTCGTTGAGAGCACAGAGGTCTTCTCCAGCATGCCGTCAACTGCAGCCGCAGTAGCTATGTTGTTTGGACTGACATATGTGCTGAACCTGAAGTATTCCCATTCCTTACATGAGAGATCCTTCACCCTAGTGAATAATAAAAACCCAATTCCGTTGGGACGTTGTGTTAAATTTAAATAAAAATAAATGAAATATTAATGAATGAATGAAATATTAATGAATTTTATTAATAAATAAAATATTAACATTTAACATTTCTAGTTGTTGTTTGTTCACTGGAGGTGTTAATTGATTTGAAAATGTCTATTGAAAATGTCTGTACTATTTTACACAAAGGTTTAATAAATGTTTGGAAAAAAAAATGTTTAGTCTCTCTTTTTTACATTGAGTGAATGTAAAATTCTTATATTATGCCAATTATGAAGCCTTTTATGTTACTTGTGAAGAATAAATATTTTAAATTGAAGAAAACTCTTAATTTAGATCAAGTCAGTTGAAAAGCATGTTTTGAATTTGAGCCAATTTAGGAGGAGTTTAAGTGAAATGAAGAAAATTAGTTTGAACTAAATGATTTCTGGACATTAGATCAATGTAAAATTTTGACTGTGAATGGTTACTTCAATTGTATTAAGTTAATCCAATGTTTCACTTTTTACAGTGCATGAGCCTGTAAAACCTATCTTAAAAATTCCCGAAACCTGTGTTAACAGCAGATATTAAGGAGGACTGGGAATTACAAAACAAAATAATGCCTAACAGAGTATGGTATCCAGTAGAGGAAAAGGATAAGGTCCAATGCCTTACTATAATTAAAATTATGGCTAGAGAGGAGGAGGACCAGAGTGATTTAGAAATGTTAGGGTTAGTCAGAGTACAGGGGCCTCTCACGCCAAGATATGTACAAAAAATAGTAGAATGCCTAAGGCACGACTGACGAGTGTGGGCAGGAAGTGTGTGTACAGCTGATAACAGAACTAGCACAAAGGGGCCTGTTGACGAAAGAGAGAGGAAATGACATGAAAGTTGTGTTAGAGGTAGTGAGTCAGCTGAGAATGCAGGGTTTTGGAGAGAAAGAGAGTGCTCAGAAATTAATACATAGCGCTAGAACAATCTACAGGCAAGCCTATAATGGCTCTGAAAGGGTTAATTCTACCCCTAGGTCACCGAGAGACCAGAGTCCAATGGATGTCAGAAGACGGCTATCTTTTGATGAGGAGTATGAGCCACCAGCATATGTGCAGTGACAAAACAGTGAGCCAGAAGCCACTAAAAAGCCAGTCAGCTTAGCCAGTCATCACATGAAAGGTCCATCGATAGATCGAAAGTGTTACAACCCACACAAAGCACCAGTAGTAGGCTACCGCCAGTGTGGAGCACATACAGTAACCCACACGGGTTTAATCCTATGTGGGAGGACATGGACCCTCCTAAGAGAGATAGGTTTGAATACCCAGATTGGTACGCTGGTAACGCAGAGGAAGCTGCACATTTAGAAAACCTGCTGTCTGCAGAGGAGGTATGGCGGAGAGTAGACGCTAGTGTACCTTTCAAGGGTGCATATGTAGATGCGGGTTATAATACCCTACGTGATATGATCGTTAATAGGGATAGATCAGTCAGATCTCATGTCAAGCGACAAGAATTAAACCCATTAAGTCCTGATGGGTCATATACTCAGTCTCTGACACCATCAAAGGCCCCATGGGGAAGTGACATGTACTCACCAGGGAGGAGGCCATCAACTAGTTTACTGACAAACACACCGCAAGCTCAGAGAGAAGACAGATGGAATTCTCCTAAAAAAGTACTGATAGACAGAAAATTGAAGGAGTTATAGGAGGATTATTAGACAAACCTAATGTAACAGCCATTAGCCAGGGAATGCCGATGTCTTACCTGGGAGGCACACCCTTTACGTTGAATCTAGAACAATTAATGCCTAGGAAGGTCCCTGGCGAATCTGACATAGACTATATAAAAAGGTGTAAGAAAAAAGTGCCTGAGGAGATGCTAATGCAGCCATTGACTGACCTTTTCTTAAGAAATCAGAGAGGAATAACAGTGCCTGATGAAATGATGGCCTGTGACGTGTTATGTGGGGATGTTAGAATTCCCGGGCAAAATGAGAAAGAGAAGGAGTTAATGCAGATTGCGAAATCTATACAAGAGGGTAAAGTAACAATGCAAGTGGGGATAAGACAATTATTAATGTCAGAGGCAGACCAGGAACAAGAGGAAAGATTTCTGATTAAGACAGGAGCCTCACCAGATTTAATAATAAAATGGGGAACGCTTAATGAATCTAGAAAACTAGAAGAGGCAGTTAAATATGATAAAATGCGCGCTTTTAACCAGTCAAAAAATGAGAGAGGTCCATGGCCAGACAAACGAAACAGAGGGCCTCTGAATACAGGGGCAAGAGACCCGTATGCGGGGCCAACCCTGCAGGGGCCTCCGAGGGTGCGCGCGGCGCAGAAAGTGCAGAGTGGTGCCAGAGACAGGAAGTCAGACCTTACGCTACCAGCAACGTCGAGCGCAGAGGCTGCAGAGACAACAAAAAACGAGCAAGGGAGGTGGTGGTAGTTCCGGTGGCACCACCAAGGCCCTATTACACATCAATACAGTATCAAGCCTTGACCCCCGCACAAAAGAAGGAATACAACGACAAAAGAGATCAATGGGATCAGGAATATGCCAAGGAGCAATGGCAGAAAATGTTATTAAGGAGAAAATTAAGGGCGCAATTGAAAGCTCAACAATAAGACATAATGAAATCTTCGTACAGGCTGATGTAGGACGCGGACCAAAATGCTTTTTATTAGATACAGGGTCAGATTTAACTTTTGTAAAAGCAAAAGATGAAAAGCCATAAGGCTCTGTTTTAGTTAAAGTAGCAGATTGTGCAGTGGTTGAATTTCCTACTGGAGTGACAAGCACTGGTACACGGGTTGTACTTGGTGAAGATAACCTGCTATCTATAAACAACATAGATTAAGTATGTAGGTATATGAAGGAAGTTGACCAACAAAAATGTATAGACATGCGGGTGGAGGAATCACTGTTGACTGATAAAGATAGGCTCAGAAGAATTTTAGAAAAAATAACATGGGCAAAATTTAAAAATGACTGTGGGTATGTAAAAGATGAGGTATATAAGATAGAGGGCTTGAGCTCGGGTAAGATACGACCTTATCCTTTAAAAAAGGAAGCCGAGAAGTAAATAATGGTCACAATAAAAGAGTTACAAGAAATAAATGTAATATCAGAGGTCAAGGACCCACCATGTATAACCCCAGTGTTGGCTGTACCTAAGCCAGACGGCACCTATAGGTTAGTGCATGACCTCAAAGAACTCAACAGAAAATCCCCAGAAGACGCCAGACAAATTATTGACACTCAGAGTACCATTAGGGAACCAATAGGGTTATATAAAAATATAAGACAACTTTAGATTAAAAAAATGGGTTTTGGAGCATACCATTAGAAGAGATGTCAAGCTTCCAGAAACATGCTTCCAGATTGGTGGCAAGGCCAAAGGTGATAATAATGTTATCCTAGTGAAGTCATTTAAATTCAAACCTACTCAACTCTCATATATGCCTACAGAAAAAGAGTTGTTTACAATTCAGAAATACATAGTGTTGATATATGAGGTGGCTGCAGGGCAGCCAATCTGGATACAGACTGATAATATAGCAGTGAAGGAACTGTCTAAAAATACAATCATTGGGGCGAAAGCAAACCTAGGGCGTTATGCTCAATGGCAGTTAATACTGGAAGATAAGAATATACATTTCTTTACAAAAGGTGACAAGAAAATAACACAGGAGCCAAAAATCAAACAAACACCAGAAATAGAACAAATGTATTATACTGCTGGTTCAAAGCGTATTAATGATAAGTCTATAAAACTTGTGACAGACTCTGCGTATGTGTTTGAAGGACTACAAGATAATTTAGAACTATGGCAAAAGTTTGGATGGTCAGGAAATTGCACAAAAAAGGGCTAAACTCCATTTAGAGTTAGTTCATGTAAAGTCACACAAGCCTGTAGAAAATGAGGAACAAAGGGGCAATGCAGAGGCGGATGAACTCGCTCAGGCAAGGGTGGTGAAACTTATCTTACCCAAGCACTTTAATCATGATGAAGAAACCTTCCGAGACTTGGTGCGGCAGGTACACGAGGCACTTGGACATGTGGGGGAGGAGGCGATAAGACGATTCCTTGCAAAAAGAACAGATAGTAGTGCCTAAACTTCGTGACCGACTAAGAGAGGTCAAACAACTGTGTAAGCCATGTCACTTATATGGAAAAAACAAACTGATAATGGACGTTAAACGATCTATAAAGTCTGAAACACCTAAAGAGCATTTTAGTGTGGACATAGCATATTCACCCATAAAAAAAGGTGAAAAAATGTTCATGGTAATAGTGGATTACTATGATAGCCACACATGGGTCATACCTTTAAATAATACTTGTGGATCTACCATTGCTAAAGGGTTAGCGGTTACATTACTGGACACCCAAGTTCAAACTATCAGATTTGATAATGCGGCCTATTTTAAAGGAAAACATATACAGGAGCTAGGGAAACAGATGGGGTTTATGACCATCTATTCAATAGCCTATAAAAGTAGAACAAATGGAATAGCAGAACGAGCTGTCAGGAAGGTTAAGGAATTTATTAAGCTTAGTGTCCCTAACTGGGATTCACCACTTGGGCTAGTGCACCTACATGACCTCCTAAATGGTAACTTAAAATCAGTGGCTGACCTGCCAGCAGAGGACACAAATCCCTGCGTGGAACCGGGAAGGCAAATATATATAAACCAACCCGGTTTGGTTGGATGGAGAACCGTAGCATCCTGTGTGGGTAATTTGATTACTACGACTTTAGGCTTTAAGATTCTTTTATTTGTTTTTAAATCTCTTCATGGTCTGGCACCCTCTTACCTGTCCGGCCTTTTAAAAATTCACACCCCCTCCAGGGCTCTCAGGTCAGCGGACCAACTCGTCCTAGTGGTGCCCCCATCCAGGCGGAAAAGCAGAGGGGACCGGGCTTTTACATTTGTGGGCCCTAAACTCTGGAATGACCTGCCACTCCATATACGCCTAGCCCCTTCCCTAGCTGTTTTTAAAACTCATCTCAAAACCCACTTTTATGCCTTGGCTTTTAACTGTGTATGAAATGCTTTTAGTTTACCATCTCTTATATGGGTTTTTAGTTTATGTGTTTGTTTTAACTCTTATTTGTTCTTATTCGGTCTTAGCTTATTTATCACTCTCTCTTAGTTATTTATTATCCCTAAATCATTTTACACCTTGGCTTCCTGTACTATACGCGTTTATTTTGCAAATATATCATTCTGTTATATTAGTCATCCACCGTCAGGTCATCTCTGTGTTTTTATGTTGTCCTTTTAGTCATGGTGTCTTTATGTTTTAGTCATTTTACCTACCTGTTCAGCACTTTGGTCAGCTGCCTTTGTTGTATTTTAAAGTGGTTTATAAATAAACTTGACTTGACTACGCTAGGCAAAAAGCATCCCTGAGAATCCTTCCTGGAATAGGATGGGGTCGACGACATGCGGGGTAAAAGTCATTGTTTCATTAGGTCTACCAAAATCTACTTACCAGGGTACCTTACAGCCTATGCATATAGGTTAATTAGTAATGGTTAAATCTGGAGGTAGCAGGTAGGGACCATCCTTTGTAATCTCATCGTCCTCTTCATAGGGGGGAATAATGGACATGGAAATGAAGATGACGATGTCAAATATGCTCGCGGAGAAGGAGAAACAAGAAACTGATTTGCGAACAAGTAAACAACTAAGGTTTGAAACACCTGAAGAACAATTAAGTTTGAAAGGAGAAAAATCTTCAGCACTCAGAATAGATCACTGGGATGCACCACGGCCTGGGAAAATGAAGAAAGAATGGAGCACGTTCGACCAATAGAGCAAGGAGGATCAATAAAGCTAACCCTAGCTGAAGCTCATGACAGAAATTTTACAGACCCCATTATTATGATAATTTTGATGCATGGGCAAGATAAAATAGCTGAATGGTTTAAAGGGGACATGGAAGTGACTTACTTTCGGTGGGGAAAGAAGAATGTTGTGTTAGACATCTGGTCTGGAAGCCTGCTGATCCGAAATATGGATGAAGAAAAAGTTGGAGACTATTCTGTTGAAGTGAATAACAAAAATGCTAGAGCAACCATAATGGTGACACTGGCGAAAAACAGACGGACACGGAGAGCAACTCAGATCCAACAAAAAATAGTAGTATGTGTAGGATGCGGAACGGGGAATTACTCATTAGGTCCATTCTTCAGATGGACGCTATTCATCACCGAAGGAAAACACCTCCTGGGAGCTGGCCTAGAGCCTGATTGGGGAGTAAACATTCCCTTACCATATCATCAACAATCAGAATATTTTGAGTGGTTTATAGACACCCAATTTTGCAAACCAGGAGGTGAAGAGATGGCAGCTAGATAATTTTCAAGACTTCAGTGAACAGTGGGAGAAGTGTATGAGAGAGAATGTACGCAATGGCACCTTCATTTCGGAAAGTAGAGCACCTATACCCTATAAAGACAAGTCAGAGGCCAAACAAAGTCAGAAAGTGGAAGGGAATGGTCTGGCCCAGATGAATAGATTTACCAATGACTAAAGGTCAGGGATGTGACAGTGATATGTGGCTATTACACTCTTATGGCGCTGTAGAAAAAATAACAGGATGCGAGCATAATAGAGAAAAAGACTGGCAATTACATGCTAATTATATACTTAGTGCAAGTTGGCAAGATGAGGTTTTGGGGCAAAGATATGTGTCAAAAGATAGCCACCTCTTCAGACAAAACACTAAGGAAGCCTATGAGAAGGCTACTAAACGTGCTCATATATAGGCCTTCTCCATGTTACGAAGACCAGGGCCAATCTCCAATATATAGGCCTTCTCCATGTTATGAAGACCAGGGTCAATCTCCAATATATATTTATTAATTATACAGAAGAAGAATCTAGCCCTAGAACAAGTGAAGAAATTGCACATGAAGACATAACTCCACCAAACAAACTTATTTTGCGAAAAGTACACGGAAATGAACATGCTTCGCAGAGAGACACAGGAAATGTGGAGCAAGAGTACAAAGTAATAAATAGTAAAACCCCTTTAACAAACTCACTACGGGCACATGGTAGGATCGGATTGGATTGGGATTGGATTGGGAGTTGCTACCCAACGGGTGGTCTGTCCCAACTCCCTGTGCACATGAGAGTTCGTGTTAGCGGATAATGGTCAGAGATCTGGCCGTTTCCGCTACGCTAGATGGCGCTATATTCCTTTCAACAAGTGGTGTTAGAACTACTTCAGGTTAACGGCTGCTAAAAAGAAAATAAACAAACTATCTGGCGGCATACAAAACAAAGATAGCGCTCGAGGAGGTTGACAGAGCAGCATTTGCATGCGTGCTGTGCATTCTCCTTTGTTTGGAAGTCCGTATGAAAGAACAAACAGCGTTTTTGGTTTCCTTGATACGACATGAACTGTGCCGTCGGCGTTTGATATTACAAGCAATTGAGGACAACGAGACTTGTTTAGAGCAGGCGATAGAAAGCATCGACGTTCAGTATGGATGAAAATAAGGGACAGAAGCTTCTGGGAGCGAGTGGTACAAAGAGACATAACTACTTGTACAGGTAGTTTATTTAAACATATTTAAGAATGCATTACCTACACAAAACAAGTAAATCACAATATTTGCCAAGACCGCACGCTCACTCTCACTGGCACACGCTCTTTCTCTCTCGCCCGCACCCTGACGCTCTCTGCGCACGTTTTTTTAAAACCTGGAATACTCCGAGCTAGCTGTAGTGAGGTAGGCCTAAACATGACATTTTTCCCTGACATGAAACTATAAATAAACAAACCAGTGCAAGCCTGGGGTGCGTTTCCCAAAAGCGTCGTTGCTAACTTCCTTAGCAACTTCGTAGGTTTGAACGATGGTCTTACCACACTGCTGTTTCCCAACACCATCGTCCAGACTTAGCAACCAACGATGTTTACAACTACAGTAGTAGTCCGATGGATCGTTCAACGACGCAAGTGTTTCCCAACAACAAAGTCTGGACGAACCATCGGAAGTTCCATCGTGAAGCTGTGCAGTTGGAACGATTAGCATGGACCTGTCGTGAGACCGTCGTGTTTGTTCACGTGACGTCTTGCTCGTCACCTTTGGCCTTTTTGTGGCGGATTAGGCGGCTGTCTGTGCGTTACTGCCACCACCTGCATAAATGATGTTACTCCCAATTCACTTAATTTTCGGTATTGCATTGACAGATAATGTAAAAAGTAGGTAAAAAACACACCCGATAACACACAAAAAGCTGTTGCAAAATGTGGTTGGATAAAAGTTAATGTGCGTCAGTGATGTTAATGAGCACTTTTGTAATATTGTGATGTATGTGCACTGATTACTGACCAACAAGCATGGTTATTCCATTGCCCCGTAGATCATTTTCACCTGTTACAAATTGATTACCCTTCGGCAGGTTTCGAACCCATATCTCACCGAAAAAAACAACACTTCCTTTGACAGACCGACAACCTAACCACTCATCCACCTCACCACTTACCTACATGGTGGGAGTGGTTATATTTATAGCTGATGCTCCATGCAGTATAAATTAAATATACAGACATATGATACAAACTGACAGTCGGTTGTTAATGAGTAGGGCACATGGCTGTGTTTACGGAGATATTCCAGAGTTTCTACAGCTGTCATATCGGCTTAAATGAAATGAGACTACGTTTATGTCCTTATGTAGGTCAATCGTTTCTGTCGTTATCCGCAACGAATGCATCCGAATACTCTCCGAGCCCTTCCGAAACATCTGGGTACTTTGCAGTTTGAACCACCTAAGTCCAAACTAACAACAGTTCAGACTTCCATCGTACTTTGGTGGTTGGAGATTTTCGGGAAACAGTCGGTTGTGGCGTGCTGAGTAGTTTGAACCTACGTTGTACAACGGTGGTTTAATGCTAACCTCCGTTGTTGTTTGGGAAACGCACCCCTGAAGTGCACGAAACTGTAAGGTTAGAGGTTCATAAAAAATAAAGCGCTATTAAAAACGAAAAGGCTACTTACATTCTTGGTACTTGTATAAAAAAGAAAAACTGTCACCGTAGTGTCTTATTGGCCTGAAGACCTACAGGTTATTTGCCAAAAACACAAGATAGTCAACATTTGAAGGGGCCAGCGCCGATCTCTTTTTATTTACTATATTCCCAGCGGAGGAAAAGACGCGTTCAGAGCGCACTGAAGATCCGGGGATGGAAAGATATTTCTTCGCCATCTGGGCGACGTGAGGGTATCTCCCAGAGCCCAAAGTTTTTTTTTATAAAGTGATGTAAATGCCCTCGTTTTTATTGGTTTGACATGGAATTTACCGTGTGCAGACACGGAGTATTTCTTTTGCCTTCGACATTCCAAAGCGCAAGTGCACGTTTTTTTCACATTCGAATATTAACTTTCACCTTCGAATTGCTTTTTAAAAAAACTATTCTAATATATATTCGAATTTCGAATATTCGTTGACAGCCCTAATGCGCAGTACACGAATCCAAACCAATAACCGTGCACAAGGCGGCACCAAGCGGATTGTAACCGGCTCAAGCCAGGGGTTGCAATCGGATTCGCGAAACCAATCCCTATACGATCCTTAGCCTGTGCCCATGAAGTCGATACGATCCCAAACCATTTCCAATCGGATTCAACTCCTCCATGTGCACGCAGTGAGTGTCTTGATGATCTAAGGGAGAAGCTCTGCAAGCAGATGAGGACAATCAGTACAAGGCAAGAGAAGCTGGCGAAAAGGATGAAGCAGGAGTTGGCAGCCCAGATACGGCAGATGCGGAGGTCTCTCAACAGACAGATAAAGAGGCGTCAAAAAGAAAAAAAGGGCAGAACAAAAGTATCGGAGGAAGAATGGTAGTAATGGCAGGAGGAATCGGTGCTAGGTCCACAACACCACTGAAGCTTAACATTGCAATTAAGGATGCAGTACCAAAGATCATTGACGGAAAAGAAGAAAAAGTGACAACAACACCCAGAGATGCAGACAGTATCGAAATACAGGTTTCTGATGAGGAAATGAAAACACTTATGGCCACGGAGGTCGAAGAACAAATTCAAGAACGTTCCTTAAACGATGAATTACAGGAGGACGAACCAGGAGATGGGGAATCCAGGAAGAGGAAAAATGAAGACGTACAAATGATAGTGACAATCCCACCTCATGGCACATTGCCGAAGAAAATAAAATGGAATGGGAAAACTAGGTGGGACGCCGTGGACTGGCTCACCTCGTCATGTGAAATGAATCATCGGTGCTCAGTGTGGAAAAACAGACATGGACAAAGTATCTATGCTAAGTGTCCATATGAGGGAAGATGCAAGCATTGTGACAACTGCCCAGAAAAGAAAGAACACTTGCTAACCACGCCCGTAGAGTGTGCAGGCTGCCGCCGTGTACACTGTACAGTTTGCACTGGAAAGGAGTGTGAAGAGGAGGGTGCATGGCTGGTAGTTAAACGCTGTGCGCCTGAAAGAAATGACGTACATAAATTCTGGCTCATGGCCGAAGATGGACAGTTGCTGAAAGTGTTTTCAAGAGACCTCCGTGAAGAGGACTGGAACAGGGTTGCAGTCGTGGACTTTGGACGTGCTGAAAAAGGGCCTTATGTTACCATGATGGACTTCACGACTGAACTGGGACTACGAGACAGGTTTGAGTTGCTGTGGATGAGACACGACGACGCCACTGGGTCCAGTGAAAGTGTGGTCATTGCTATTTATATAAATAAACTGAAAGGATATTATTGGGCATCTATCACGGCTAGGTCAGATAGAAACAAATGTTTAAATCTGTTTGATCCATCCAAAAGAGCATTCCAAACTACTCAGACAAATTCCTGGTTGGGTGCATGTTCTTGATAAACAAGGAAGAGCTAGGGGGGAGGCAAAGGGTCTCAGAATGCCTGGTCTCGCGCGGCATAGGGGGGTGTGGCACGGTTCACCAATATTCTTACCCTAATCAGTTTTAACATGTCTCTCATGCCTTGCGGAACCCAGAGCAGGAAGGACCAAAATTGGTTAAAAGAGGAACTTAAATAAAGGTTAAAAAAGGACAAAGGACAATCAAGAGACAGCAGAAGATTCGAGACAGAAGCCAGTATTAACAAGTTTCTTATGTCTAGAGGAAACCCACAGCAAGAAGGACCAAATATGGTTTGATGAACTTCAGTAAAGGTTAATATTAATGCAAAAGAGTCACAAACAGTTTACAGTACAGAAAACAAGTTTTTTTATGCCAAGTGGAACTCAGGGCAGGATGTGAATAATACTGTGACTAATATGTGTGGTCAAAATGATATAAAAGCACGCTGAATAAAGTATTTGTTGGCTTACACCCACCTCAACACACTGAGAGAGAAACAAGCTCCGCTTAAATTTATTGTTCTTTTCTTTAATTTGTATACTGAAGATACCTGTAATTCTGTATACTGTTTGGAGTCTCATCTCCATTTTATTTTAAATCTTAAAATAAAAAAAATATTGGCAACTTCATCTTTGAAGAACTGATTCCTACCTTCTGCTGAGGGCAACTACGAGATAAGGTAAGGTCCCAGACCTGTTATCTGCCTCCAGATTTACCCTGCAGGATTTGTATTTCTCTAAGTAATTCGAGGTTCAATGCATGGGGCGGTAGAGTGCTATAGAGGTAAAATAAATACAAAAGCAGTAAGAGTTTGGAATACTCAAAAAAGTGGTAAACATTAGAAAGGAGATAGTGAAGTTTTAGAGTGCTATCTGGGGGCGTTAACTTTTCCCAGTCACCAATAAACATAGGCTACTTCCACAGAGGAGATAGCTGAGTGAAACGGGATAGTAGCAAAAATCAACTAGTCTGTATTCCAGATAGGCGGGAGCCCTCCCTGCTTAGTTTTCTGCTAGTAAAAGAACTGGGATCATAGTTGGGCCAGGAGCTGAACGTCTTTGGTTACAAGCAGCGGGGTAAAAATAAATAAATAAATAAAATACTCTCGTTCACCACTAGTCTTTCCAGCTCCATCGTTTCTCAATCTCGCTGGTCCATGTTATATTGCTCTTTGGTTGTTTGATTATCCACATTAGCACATTTCTGTTTTTATGTGTTTTATTTATAAATTCAAATGATCAATAAGCAGGTGACACACCAGCAATGGCGCGCAGCCTTTATTTCTACACGCTAGAAAAAGTTTGGCCGTCTTATCTCTTGTTGAACAGCCTTTGGGTGTGGTACAGGGTGCGTCTTCTGTAGTGTGACAGATAGCAATGCACCCTAGTGGCTTAAAACAGTTCCTGATGAATGGTCTTTGGCCAACTACTGCGCTGGGAGTTGTTTCGTAGTTTTCGACAATAAACGAGTAGAAGTGCTCCTAATATCCAAGTACAGTGTGGGCATGTGTGTGTGTGTGTGTGTGATTTATTTGGTATAATGAAATGATTTGTTTATCCATAACTGCTATACTAGAAGGACATGTAAAAGTTTGTACACTGTCAGTGATTTATTGTGTGGTGTGTGTGTGCGTATGCGTATGCCACCCACACATGATAACACAGATAAACAACTTCTGTATAATACAATCTACACCTCCACACCTTTTTCTTGTCTTAATGCCAGGTGGTTCTGTAGAGTTATGCTGGAACTGATATTGTATGCACCTTTTCCCATGAATTAGTATTAGTAGTATTGCCCCACCTCTGCTCTACAGCTTCCTATTGGCACTAAGCCTTGTGTGTGTGTGTGTGTGTGTGTGTGTGTGTGTGTGTGTGTGTGTGTGTGTGTGTGTGTGTGTGTGTGTGTGTGTGTGTGTGAGGGAGAGAGGGAGAGAGAGAGAGGGAAGGAGAGACAGACAGAGTGTGAGTGTGTGTGTGTGTGTGTGTGTGTGTGTGTGTGTGTGTGTGTGTGTGTGTGTGTGTGTGTGTGTGTGTGTGTGCATGTGTGCCCCTCCAACCTCCCACCACACACACGATAACACAGATAGACAACTTCTGTATAAGTTGATGGCACATGACAATAACAGAACTGAAAGTGGTTTAGACACAAAAGCCACATGTGATTCAATATTCCTTATTATATCTCATTACACTAGTACAAGAGAGTACAATTTTTTGTGCCTTGAAAATAAATAAATAAATAAAAATAAACGGTATGTTAAGTGTTGAGAACGAGCATTTCAGCAATTCTCACAAGAACATATCTGTGCTTTGTGTGTGTGTGTGTGTGTGTGTGTGTGTGTGTGTGTGTGTGTGTATGTATGTGTGTGTGTGTGTGTATGTGTGCGCGTGTGTGTTTGTAAAATTACACAAGAGCCTTGGCAAATGATGGTTCCTGCACTCAAATTTAAGCTAGTCTGTACATTCATTTGACAAATGAGGAACATAATCACACACAAGCATGAACACACACACAGACGAACGTAGACACACACACACACGCGTGCACGCACACTCACACACACACAAACACACACACAAATCCTTATTACAGATATACGTCTTTTTTGTAGAGCACAGATACAGTAGGGGCCACATGGGCTAAATACACACACACATAAACTCTCTCTCTCACACACACACACACACATATAAACTCTCTCACACACACACACACACACACACACACACACATTTTACTTGTTTATTTGTTTCCATAATAAATATACACCAGGACACAAACTTAACAGTAGCTCAGATATGATTCAGTTGTATAACTCTCAGTACATAGATAAAGCTTTTGCTTCTGCTTCTGAGAGGTCAACTATCTTGAGCCCCCTTGGTAACCAGCCTATGGCCCAGACTGCCAAATATGAGTACAGGACACTGATTATTACATTTTGCATTATTTGCACTATTACTGATTCATTTCACAAGTAGGTGATATATCACCAGCGTTCCTATGTAGGTTTCTTTTCAAAATAATAAAAGGTCTAAACAAGAGTACATACTTCTGGGATGAAAACTTTTCTCATTAGTAATGGTGTCCTTGTGTGCATGCATGTGTGTGTGTGATTAAACAGGTTTTCCATTGTGTGCATGTGTGTGTGAACACGCGCGAGCATGCATGTGTGTGTGATTAAGCAGGTTTGCCTTTGTGTGCATGTGTGCACGCACACACGCGAGCGTGCATGTGTGCATGCGTGTGTGTGATTAAAAAGGTTTTCCACTGTGCGTGATTGCGACAGCAACTTGCATATAAATAGGTGGGACAAGGAGCACAACACATCGCCAATCTTGAAGGCATCTGACTTCAGACACACACGCATGAAACCCTGCTCTGCCACACACAGACACATCAGACCCAACGTCAGCTGGTACAGTTGAAGCAATTTCAGTAAAAGGTAATGTGGAACGTGTCACCCAGGCCCAGGCCTGGCTGGGTATATGCCCTAACATGTTTTAACATGTCTGTCATGCCTTCCGGAACCCAGAGCAGGAAGGACCAAATTTGGTTAAAAGAAGAACTCAAGTAAAGGTTAAATTAGTGCAAGAAGATTCGAGAGACAGAAGATTCGAGAAACAGGAAGGTGAATAATGCATTGACGTAAATGTGTGGGAGTAAAATGGTATAAAGAGGCACAGTAAATGAAGTAAAAAAGGGATACACATATAGAGAGAGAGATGATGAAGAAGAGATGAAGATGGAGATGAAGAGAGCTGGCTTGCACTCAACTCAACCCAACACAACGAGAAGAAGAGATGGACGGAGACGAACAAACATACAGTTGTGTACAGTTGTTTCGGAGCAGCATATGAGAAGGCCCTTGCACCCATTGTGTTGAGTAGGATGTCTGGTTGGACCAGTAATCCTGCATTAGATGACCGCAGTGAACGTGAGGGTGAATAGATCTGCAACAGGTCCTTAACATATGATGGGGCAAGATTGTGGATGGCTTTAAATGTAATTAATAGGATTTTAAAGGTAATCCGCTAGGGTATCGGAAGCCAATGTAGCTGGAGCAGCAGGGGTGTAACATGGTCAGATGACTTTGACCAGGTTATAATGCGTGCCGCAGAGTACATGGTATGACCGCCGCAGTGTATTGAAATGTGGGAACTTTTTTTGCCAATGTTATGGCATGTGTTGTGCTTTTAGAGGTCTTTGTGTTGATCATGCATGACATATTTTACGCAGTTCCTACCTTCTTAGTCCAAGATATTGGCAATTCAAAATCCCAATTTTTGCATTTACCTATATCACTAGGTGGCGCTATGCTTCAAGTGAGTGTTTATGGGCTGGGTCGATACGCCTCTGTAACACCGACATACTAATGGAAAATCGTTGTCTTGGGCAAAATTGTTGACGAATTATTTAAGAAAAACAGTTTTTAGACACCTAGCTTTGGCGATAAACATCGCCCCCTATGACGAAATGTCACAAAATGTAGTACACATAAAAGGAAAGCTGTTTAGAGGTGGCATGTCAATTTTGACCAAATTTGAGCAATTAAAAGCCAAGATATGGACTTTTGAAGAATTTTAAGGTACGTGGTGAATGTTCATTGAGGTGTAACTTCGAAACGGATTATCTCCAGGTAAATCCTTTGATAACTTTTTGTCAGCATATTCTGTAGATGATATATACCAAATTTGGTGAGATTCACATGAACGGCCTATGACGAGTTCGTTCAGATTTGTTTTCGCAATGTTAAAATTTCACGAAAATTGTTTTCATTGGAAGTGGGTGTCGACCAGTGTTTTTAATGCGTGAGGGTCAATAGATTTCACGATAAAAAAAAACTGGTTGTAAACATTAGCATTCTCTAGATAACATGAAAAATGACATTTTGTACAATTACAGCGCCCCCTATGGACCAAATTTTATGGCATGTGCTGTGGTGTCAGAGGTTGTAGTGGTGATCATGCATGACGTATTTTGTGCACTTTCCACCTTCTCGGTCCAAGATATTGGCAACTCAAAATCCCAATTTTTGCATTTACCCAAATCACGATACGTCTTTGTAACACCGACACATCACAAAAATGTCATGTTGTTCGGTGAAACGTTCATTGAGTTATTCAGCGAAAACTTTTGCCGGTCTCCCCCTCTTTGATGGACACTGGCACAGCGGGGGGGTGGCCCTTGGGGGCAAAAAGGCGTTATTCGCTCACAAACGTCTAGGGCTACATGCCTATAAACATTCATGTCCCCCCAAGTTTCAGTGTCCCGGGAATCGTTCACGAAAAAATGGGTGAAAAAAAAAAGTTAAAAAAAAAAAAAAAAAAGGGAAACATTTTGTGGCAACTCCAATATGAGCGGCGGTCATATTGGAGTTGCCACAAAATGTATAATGATATAAATGTATAATGATAATGCCACAAAATGTATAATGATATACATTTTATTGTCATTACAGCGAAATGCTAATTAGCAGAATGAAAAGAATTAGTAAACTGCAGTATAATATATGTCATGCTCTAACTAATGATGCTCTAACACACTTCAGACAATATGAACTAACACAACTAACAGCTAGGCTTAGAACTAAAATAGCCTATATAAAGAAGAGAGTCCTTATAGCATTGTAATTAACTATTACAAGCTGGGAAAACCTCAGCTTACCAGATGTCAAAATGTAAACAAATTGAACATTATAACACCTGCTGAATAAATCTAATATTTACACATTTTCCTGAGGAAGGTAAGCTGGAAGTAGTTACATTAGGCTAGTATTTTCCATAACAGCTTAGGCGCCCCTTCCATAACAGATTGTTAAAACTAAGTTAGCGCTGGCTATTTATTGATTAGCTAACTATATTATGCTAATGGTTAATGACATTATCAATCATCGTTCTGCAACAGAAAAATAATATTATGACATAATCTTCACTGTAATATTACCTCTGTCTTTGTCGCGTTTTTCCTCCTCTTCTCTTCTGTTTTTCCTCCTCTGGGCACCAGACAGTTTGGGACGTTTTGACATGTTTTTGAGCTTGCTGACGCATCAAAAAACGACCATCCCCCCAAAGTAGCAGGTAGTCTGTCTAGTCGGTGGAGGAGGGGGGAAGGAGGAGGGGGCGTCTTTGGAAAGTAACATATCATCATTATTAATACTACTATAGGCTTTGCTATACAGTTAAATTAGGACATGACAATACCAACTACTTTTAAGAATAGTGGAAATTATAGTTTTTTCCTTCCCCCACTTCTGGGGCCCCCTGGATGGACGGCGCTCTTAGCATTTGCCTATACTGCCTATGCCACGGGCCGGCCCTGCTAACCCTAACTCTATGGTACAGTGTAAGTACATCATGTTACATATTGGTGCTCACTTTGTTACACTGTACCTAATTAATGAAGACGCCTTTTATTTCAGGCCTAGTTTAAAAAACTTAGTGTGGTCTTTCATCACAGATAGTGACCAATGACAATTTTCTCATTCCAGCTGTTTTACAGACATGGATGTAAAGATCAGGTATGTTATAACAAGGATAATATACATTTTAAAGAGTCTGGCTGATCTGTATGTCTGACACATGCCACCCTTTTCATAGTACTGAGCTCTGTGATGAGGAAAAGAAAACCACTCAGAAGAGGGCAGAGGTAGTAAAATGCTGTCTACGCAGTCATGGCATCGACTACAACCCTGTAAGTGCATTTTATTCAGTCATCCCTACACTTTTCATTATATATTGTCAATTGATTTATTAATTGATAGCACTTTATCAGTGATAGCAAACAGAAGTCTATAAAATGAACTTTTTGCACTTATAAAGTTAATATTTTACATGTTCATAAAACAAAGTAAAAAAAACAGATATATGGCAACAGGCAAAGTCCAGTGTGTACTTTCTACAATCAAAAAACACACACTTAAACTAAGAATTCCACACCTGGTGGTATGTATTGGTGTCTGCGTCTGTGTAAATCTGTGTGTGTGTGTGTAATAAAGTATATTTGTGATGTGTACGGATTGTGATACTGCCATTGTGCATTATGGTTATGCATTAAAACACAACTTTGGCAGATTTGATTCAATTCTGATGTTCTCAGGAAAATCCTCCTCGGGTGGCATTGCTGGGCTCTGGTGGGGGGCAGAAAGCCAATGTTGCTCTTTTGGGGACCATATTGCAGCTGGTAAAGGAGAATCTTTTGGACAGCTTCCTGTACCTGGCTGGCGTGTCTGGATCCGCATGGTGAGTAGCTCCAAGTCACTAATCTGTCTGAAGCTCCTTCTCACTGCAGTGCTACATTTTACTCTTTTGCCATTCCAAACTTAGGAGAAGAAAACAAGCACTTAACAGTTTGTTTAACCTTTTCACTTACCTCATGATTAACGCATCACGAAATTGTCATACAGTATGCTCACACCGAAAAAGGGCATCAGCAGAAATGTTCATGAGGCAACTGAAGAGGTAAAATACTGCATACTGTTGAGTGCTTGCTTCATTCCCTTACGTTTTGTGTAATTTTATGTGTTTTTTGTGTAAGTTTAATGTGTGGAAACTTTGAGCACCCAGTTTTAAGCAGTGAAAGGTATTTTTACAGTGTCTCTCTGCATAGTCAAAGACTTGTCTCAAAAGTTTACTAATTAAACAAGGTTAAACTGCTTAAACAAGGTCAGGATTTACAACATAGTATGAAGCAGTATAATACAATAAAGTAGTATGTTCATGAGGTAGTGCAAAACATTAAAAAACATTAAAATAAATAATGTTCAAATATGTAATAATTCTAATTGATGTCACGCAGGGCTATGGCATCGCTGTACGATGATGACCAATGGTCGAAAAATGCCCCCAGTGTGGTCAGCAGGGCTCTCCAGAGCATGTCTGAGGGAAGCAGCAGCTCGTTTTCCGAGTGTGTGCAGTGGCTCAGACGGAGAGACGCAGAAGGAGATCTGTCCCTCACCGATTTCTGGGGTGTGGTGGTGTGTACCTACTTCAAGGGTGTACAAGTAAGTGCTTAAGGCCAATTTATAGTCCAGGCAACAAGGCTTTGCTTGACACACATTATTGCATACTTTTGATCGGACAGCAACTCAAAGTTCTGCATTCTGAAGTGTTGCTTTGGTCAAGTACAACATGCATTCTGTTTAAAGAAGTGGATTAGAAAAAAAACTATAATACATTCCTTTTTTGTTGATGGTGCAGAATTATTAAAATCCTGTAGCACTGCAACATTTGTTGACAACTTTTTTTTTATTTTGTGAGTGCTAGTTTTGGGATTACTTTGATTTCTAGAAAAACTGAACTACAGACAGACAGGCAGATAGGCTGACAGACAGGCAGACTGACCAATTGTCTGTTTGTTTGTTTCTGATGCATCAGTTGGAAGAAAAAAGGAAACTGGTAGAGGAAGACCAAGGAGACGGTGCCAATCCGTACCCACTCTACAGCGCCGTGGAGAGGCCCTCACTGGACAACCACGAGAAAGGTGAATTACAAAACTAAACAAACAATGCTTTAGAGGAGCAATATTTGGAAGTAGTGAAAGTCAAATTAAACTATTCAGAATTACATAATTAAATGACTCCTTTTCCTAATTGCATTCAAAAGTACATTTGAGCTCATAATTCTCTAATATTTTGGTATGCTAATGTATGCAACTGCAACATATTAGCAACAGAAAAAAAAACCTTATGGCCATGAAATACCAGATAGTTCCAATTATTTCAAAAAAAAGCTTTTCTCTTTAAAGTGCTTGTCAAAACTCGATGTGAGAATATCTAACCCACACTTCCTCTGCAGAGCTGTGGTTTGAGTTGAGTCCCCATGAGGCTGGGTTCACACAGCCTGGAGCTTTTGTCAAGACTTCCCTGCTGAAGCAGGACTTTGATGCAGGGCACGTGAAACAGTCGCTGTTTAGGAGCCCCATGGACATGGTGCAGTTGCAAGGTGTTTGTGTGCATATACTTATTTCACTCATCACACACACACACACACACACACACACACACACACACACACACACACACACACACTAGTGCACATGCGTCTTTTTTTTGGTTTATGGTATAATTAATCTGTTCTTGCAGGGATTTGTGTAAGTGCTTTTGGAGTTGCTGAAACGAATCAGAAATACATCATTTACCATTTATTCAAATATTAGTTTTGTGTTGTCTTATGGCATGATGGTTTTGTTCTTGTAGGCATTTGTGGAAGTGCTTTTGGGGATGTTCACATGAACAAGATATTGATCATTCACATCATGGTGGACTGGCTCCGTCACATTCTGCCTGCTGAGTGTAATTAATATAATATTTTATGTATTCATAATTAATAATTACCATTATGCTATTCAGCTTCTGCAATGCTTATATGCTTATGATATGCTTAAACAGGTAATTGTTGTAGACATTTTCATCATACTTTTTATCCTCCCTTATTAAATTACTGCACACTTGTAGCGTAACATTTGTTTCAGAGCACTTTGAATGTTGAGGATGAGTCGCACAGAACATGCCTGTTTTTATTTTTTTTAATTTATTTTTTTGTTTATTTATAGGGCTGGAGAATCCTTTGGTGAAGTGGTTGCTGGATTGGCTGGAAGACTTTGATGACATGGAGTACAGTTACAACGTGGTTGAAAAACTGAAATCTGAACTTCACTTCAAGACAACTGAACGTAATACATTTGTCAACTTGGGCAAAACTTCAGTAGAGACACTTTAGAAAAAGCACTAGAATAACTACTAATAATGTATTTTCAACACTTTGTTCATCATTTGTTAACCATTATTTTCACATATAAAAATATTTATATTCGGTCTGCTTGAAGAAAAGAGGTGCACACATCCAAAAAATATATAATCACAGGTGACAGAGAAGTGTAGCAGGTATTTCACAAGAGGTGGTCTACAAACTGTTTTGCTCCAGAAAAAAAGATTTTATTTAAAATGCAAAACAGCATTTTAAAACATTGCCTGGTTTTTAAATACATTGTTTTTCCGGAGAAAAAAGGTGTGCAGAGAGGGCGGTGCCAGACTGTTCTGGACCTTATGCTCACTCACCAATCAAGACTGATAACGTGGCAAAATGGTGTGGTTTTTAAAAAACTACACTGCATGTCCGCAATAAAATGGGAACTAACCCTTTGCTCTGTTGTTCTGTATAGGTCACCCTGCGTTACACAGCTCCACCTTGCCTACGTTGGATCGTAACATCTGGACAAAAATGACAGATGAGGAGAAAAACCAATGCATTATAAGAATTTTGAAAGAACTCAATGAATCATCGGAGCAACAGTACCAGATTGGTTTCATATTATGTGATGGTAAGAATTACGCTTTTAATGTGTAAGTCATTAAGACCTTTTCATTAACACTACCACTACTGCTACTACTACCACCACTCCTACTACTATTATTACTACCACTATTATTACTACTGCTGCTACTACTACTACTATTACTACTACTACTACTACTACTACTACTACTACTACTACTACTGCTATTACTACTACTACTATTACTACCACTACTACTACCACCACCAGCACTACTACTGCTATTATGACCACCAGTACTACTACCACTATTACTACTACTACTACTATTAGTACCACCACTACTACCACTATTACTACTACTACTACTATTAGTACCACCACTACTACTACCACTATTACTACTACTACTACTATTAGTACCACCACTACTACTACCACTATTACTACTACTACTACTATTAGTACCACCACTACTACTACCACTATTACTACTACTACTACTATTAGTACCACCACTACTACTACTACTACTACTACTACTACTACTATTAGTACCACCACTACTACTACCACTATTACTACTACTACTACTATTAGTACCACCACTACTACTACTACTACTACTACTACTACTACTACTACTACTACTACTACTGCTATTACTACTACTACTACTACTACTACTACTACTACTACTACTACTACTACTACTACTACTACTGCTATTACTACTACTACTACTACTACTACTACTACTACTACTACTACTGCTATTACTACTACTACTACTACTACTACTACTACTACTACTACTACTACTACTGCTATTACTACTACTACTACTACTACTACTACTACTACTACTACTACTCCTCCATCCTCAGGCTCCTGGAACTCCATACACTACAACCCCCCCCCCCCACCCCCCCCCCCCCCCCCCCCAATCTTGAACCTGCTACTACCAATAACAATAATAATAGGAGTACGTGGGACACTCCCTTTTTTCGACGAAGTATCTCTGTTATCTCTACTAATTTTTGTACTGTATGTGATTTTGATACAGCACTAAGAATTCAAAAACTGAATATTATAACTCAGTTTATCAGAACAGGTCTTAATTTTTCTTTTCTTTTTAGTAATTTGGGTCATTTGGAAGCTCAGGCCTTTACTCTGGACCTGGGACTTTGGGACAATGCCCAACATCCTCTTCAACTTTGAAGGTAAGTCTTTCTGCACACTGATTTAGGAAAGGTGTCAGAATCTAAACTCACATAACTAACATAACTGTCCTTGCTGGACTGGTGTGAATAATTTATATGCAGACCCCAAAGTCCCAGAGCACATGTGCAAGGAGAAGATCATGCACCTGATAGATGCAGGGCTCTTCCTGAACTCTCCCTATCCGCCCATGCTGACTGACGCAAGGGACATCGACCTCATCGTGTCCTTTGACTTCTTTGAGGATTGTCCCTTCGAGGTACAAAACAGCCACATGTAGTATTCCAATGGAAGCAAGCAATTTTGGTAACCATGGAGATGAGGAGTTACTATGCTGTATGAACAATGCAGGATTCATAGTACTGCAGTCCAATTTTCTGATATGTCAACCTTTACAGTTTTTTGCCTTTCTTAAGAAGAATGAAATCATGCAAATTTATTTTGAGTTATTCAAAGTGTGTTCTTACTTAGCATAAGTCCTCTGAATGGCCCTTAAAATTATGTGTCATACAACCTTTGCATAAACAGCACTGAGGAAAAATGTCCTCTCCTTCATAATGTCTATTTTTAGCGAATGTTCATGATATGTTCATGTTATGTTCAGACGTTAAAGGTTGCCAGTGATTATGCAGCTAAGAACAATAGGCCATTCCCAGTGATAAACTTTGAGCGTTTGGATAAAGACAAGGACTGCCCAAGGTCCTTCTATGTGTTTGAGGGGAAGGGCAAACCCATCGTTATCCATATTCCGCTCTTCAACATGGATAACTGCAAGGGTAAGAGCTGTATAACTATTTCTTTTACCTGTTCCTTTTGCCCCTGATCTATCTATCTATCTATCTATCTATCTATCTATCTATCTATCTATCTATCTATCTATCTATCTATCTATCTATCTATCTATCTATCTATCTATCTATCTATCTATCTATCTATCTATCTATCTATCTATCTATCTATCTATCTATCTATCTATCTATCTATCTATCTATCTATCTATCTATCTATCTATCTATCTGTCTGTCTGTCTGTCTGTCTGTCTGTCTGTCTGTCTGTCTGTCTGTGTCTGTCTGTCTGTCTGTGCTGCTACTATGTATTCCATAGTCTGTCACTGTCATGTATTCCTCTCTCTCCTAGATTCCCTCTCATCTCTCCTTTTTTTTACTCTCCCTGCGTTTGCTCCTTTCCCTTCCTCTCACTGCTACTTTCACTGCCATGTTTATTCCTCTTCTGCTGCTACTCCGTACGCCACCATACTCCTCCTCTCTTGTTCATGTCTTCATTGTTCTTCTGTTGTAACCTTTCCTTGTGTCGACCCCACAGATAGACACACCATCAAAACGGAAGAGAAGGAGTACACCACTTTCCAGCTGCCCTACAGAGACCCAAAGAAGATTGAGCACCTGGCCCACCTGGCTGCAGAGAATGTGAGGATGAACAGAGAACGCATCCTGGAGGAGATCGCCAAAGCTGCTGAGCGGCGCAAGGCAAAGTGCTGAGAATATAATGCTTGAATGTGGCCATGTTACATATTAGTGCTCACTTTGTTACACTGTACCTAATTAATGAAGACGACATATATTTCAGGCCTAGTTTAAATAACTTAGTGTGGTCTTTCATCACAGATAGTGACCAATGACAATTTTCTCATTCCAGCTGTCTTACAGACATGGATTTAAGGATCAGGTATGTTATAACAAGGATAATATACATTTTAAAGAGTCTGCCTGATCTGTATGTCTGACACATGCCACCATTTTCATAGTACTGACCTCTGTGATGAGGAAAAGAAAACCACTCAGAAGAGGGTAGAGGTAGTAAAACGCTGTCTACGCAGTCATTGCATCGACTACAACCCTGTAAGTGCATTTTATTCAGTCATCCCTACACTTTTCATTATTTATTGTCAATTGATTTATTAATTGATAGCACTTTATCAGTGATAGCAAACAGAAGTCTATAAAATGAACTTTTTGCACTTATAAAGTTAATATTTTACATGTTCATAAAACAAAGTAAAAAAAAAAAACAGATATATGGCAACAGGCAAAGTTCAGTGTGTACTTTCTACAATCAAAAAACACACACTTAAACTAAGAATTCCACACCTGGTGGTATGTATTGGTGTCTGCGTCTGTGTAAATCTGTGTGTGTGTGTGTAATAAAGTATATTTGTGATGTGTACGGATTGTGATACTGCCATTGTGCATTATGGTTATGCATTAAAACACAACTTTGGCAGATTTGATTCAATTCTGATGTTCTCAGGAAAATCCTCCTCGGGTGGCATTGCTGGGCTCTGGTGGGGGGCAGAAAGCCAATGTTGCCCTTTTGGGGACCATATTGCAGCTGGTAAAGGAGAATCTTTTGGACAGCTTCCTGTACCTGGCTGGCGTGTCTGGATCCGCATGGTGAGTAGCTCCAAGTCACTAATCTGTCTGAAGCTCCTTCTCACTGCAGTGCTACATTTTACTCTTTTGCCATTCCAAACTTAGGAGAAGAAAACAAGCACTTAACAGTTTGTTTAACCTTTTCACTTACCTCATGATTAACGCATCACGAAATTGTCATACAGTATGCTCACACCGAAAAAGGGCATCAGCAGAAATGTTCATAAGGCAACTGAAGAGGTAAAATACTGCATACTGTTGAGTGCTTTCTTCATTCCCTTACGTTTTGATTAATGTGTGGAAACTTTGAGCACCCAGTTTTAAGCAGTGAAAGGTATTTTTACAGTGTCTCTCAACATAGTCAAAGACTTGTCTCAAAAGTTTACTAATTAAACAAGGTTAAACTGCTTAAACAAGGTCAGGATTTACAACATAGTATGAAGCAGTATAATACAATAAAGTAGTATGTTCATGAGATAGTGCAAAACATTAAAATAAATAATGTTCAAATATGTAATAATTCTGATTGATGTCACGCAGGGCTATGGCATCGCTGTACGATGATGACCAATGGTCGAAAAATGCCCCCAGTGTGGTCAGCAGGGCTCTCCAGAGCATGTCTGAGGGAAGCAGCAGCTCGTTTTCCGAGTGTGTGCAGTGGCTCAGAGGGAGAGACGCAGAAGGAGATCTGTCCCTCACCGATTTCTGGGGTGTGTTTGTGTCCTACTTCAAGGGTGTACAAGTAAGTGCTTAAGGCCAATTTATAGTCCAGGCAACAAGGCTTTGCTTGACACACATTATTGCATACTTTTGATCGGACAGCAACTCAAAGTTCTGCATTCTGAAGTGTTGCTTTGGTCAAGTACAACATGCATTCTGTTTAAAGAAGTGGATTAGAAAAAAACTATAATACATTCCTTTTTTGTTGATGGTGCAGAATTATTAAAATCCTGTAGCACTGCAACATTTGTTGACAACTTTTTTTTATTTTGTGAGTGCTAGTTTTGGGATTACTTTGATTTCTAGAAAAACTGAACTACAGACAGACAGGCAGATAGGCTGACAGACAGGCAGACTGACCAATTGTCTGTTTGTTTGTTTCTGATGCATCAGTTGGAAGAAAAAAGGAAACTGGTAGAGGAAGACCAAGGAGACGGTGCCAATCCGTACCCACTCTACAGCGCCGTGGAGAGGCCCTCACTGGACAACCACGAGAAAGGTGAATTACAAAACTAAACAAACAATGCTTTTTAGTACAATGCTTAACACATTAACCCTTAGAGGAGCAATATTTGGAAGTAGTGAAAGTCAAATTAAACTATTCAGAATTACATAATTAAATGACTCATTTTCCTAATTGCATTCAAAAGTACATTTGAGCTCATAATTCTTTAATATTTTGGTATGCTAATGTATGCAACTGCAACATATTAGCAACAGAAAAAAAAACCTTATGGCCATGAAATACCAGATAGTTCTAATTATTTCAAAAAAAGCTTTTCTCTTTAAAGTGCTTGTCAAAACTCGATGTGAGAATATCTAACCCACACTTCCTCTGCAGAGCTGTGGTTTGAGTTGAGTCCCCATGAGGCTGGGTTCACACAGCCTGGAGCTTTTGTCAAGACTTCCCTGCTGAAGCAGGACTTTGATGCAGGGCACGTGAAGCAGCCGCCGTTTAGGAGCCCCATGGACATGGTGCAGTTGCAAGGTGTTTATGTGCATATACTTATTTCACTCATCACACACACACACACACACACACACACACACACACACACACACACACACACACACACACACACACACACACACACACTAGTGCACATACGTCTTTTTGTGTTATGGTATAATTAATCTGTTCTTGCAGGGACTTGTGTAAGTGCTTTTGGAGTTGCTGAAACGAATCAGAAATACATCATTTACCATTTATTCAAATATTAGTTTTGTGTTGTCTTATGGCATGATGGATTTGTTCTTGTAGGCATTTGTGGAAGTGCTTTTGGGGATGCTTACATGAATAAGAAATTCATCATTCACATCATGGTGGACTGGCTCCGTCACATTCTGCCTGCTGAGTGTAATTAATATAATATTTTATGTATTCATAATTAATAATTGCCATTATGCTATTCAGCTTCTGCAGTGCTTATATGCTTATGATATGCTTAAACAGGTAATTGTTGTAGACATTTTCATCATACTTTTTATCCTCCCTTATTAAATTACTGCACATTTGTAGCGTAACATTTGTTTCAGAGCACTTTGAATGTTGAGGATGAGTCGCACAGAACATGCCTGTTTTTAATTTTTTTAATTTATTTTTTTTGTTTATTTATAGGGCTGGAGAATCCTTTGGTGAAGTGGTTGCTGGATTGGCTGGAAGACTTTGATGACATGGAGTACAGTTACAACGTGGTTGAAAAACTGATATCTGAACTTCACAGTAAGACAACTGAATGTAATACATTTGTCAACTTGGGCAAAACTTCAGTAGAGACACTTTAGAATGAACACTAGAATAACTACTAATAATAACTACTAATAATGTATTTTCAACACTTTGTTCATCATTTGTTAAACATTATTTTCACATATAAAATATATATATTCAGTCTGCTTGACGGAAAGAGGTGCACACATCCAAAAAAATATAATCACAGGTGACAGAGAAGTGTAGCAGGTATTTCACAAGAGGTGGTCTACAAACTGTTTTGCTCCAGAAAAAAGATTTTATTTAAAATGCAAAACAGCATTTTAAAACATTGCCTGGTTTTTAAATACATTGTTTTTCCGGAGAAAAAAGGTGTGCAGAGAGGGCGGTGCCAGACTGTGTCTGGGCCTTATGCTCACTCACCGAACAAGACTGATAACGTGGCAAAATGGTGTGGTTATTAAAAAACTACACTGCATGTCCGCAATAAAATGGGAACTAACACTTTGCTCTGTTGTTCTGTATAGGTTACCCTGCGTTATACAGCATCACCTTGCTTACGTTGGATTATAACATCTGGACAAAAATGACAGATGAGGAGAAAAACCAATGCATTATAAGAATTTTGAAAGAACTCAATGAATCATCGGAGCAACAGTACCAGATTGGTTTCATATTATGTGATGGTAAGAATTACGCTTTTAATGTGTAAGTCATTAAGACCTTTTCATTAACACTACCACTACTGCTACTACTACCACCACTCCTACTACTATTATTACTACCACTATTATTACTACTGCTGCTACTACTACTACTATTACTACTACTACTACTACTACTACTACTACTACTACTACTACTGCTATTACTACTACTACTATTACTACCACTACTACTACCACCACCAGCACTACTACTGCTATTATGACCACCAGTACTACTACCACTATTACTACTACTACTACTATTAGTACCACCACTACTACTACTATTAATACCACCACTACTACTACTATTAATACTACTACTACTACTACTACTACTACTACTACTACTACTACTACTACTACTACTACTACTACTACTCCTCCATCCTCAGGCTCCTGGAACTCCATACACTACAACCCCCCCCCCCCCGAACCTTGAACCTGCTACTACCAATAACAATAATAATAGGAGTACGTGGGACACTCCCTTTTTTCGATGAAGTATCTCTGTTATCTCTACTAATTTTTGTACTGTATGTGATTTTGATACAGCACTAAGAATTCAAAAACTGGATATTATAACTCAGTTTATCAGAACAGTTCTTGATTTTTCTTTTCTTTTTAGTAATTTGGGTCACTCGGAAGGTCTTGCATGTACTCTGGATCTGGGACTTTGGGACAATGCCCAACATCCTCTTCAACTTTGAAGGTAAGTCTTTCTGCACACTGATTTAGGAAAGGTGTCAGAATCTAAACTCACATAACTAACATAACTGTCCTTGCTGGACTGGTGTGAATAATTTATATGCAGACCCCAAAGTCCCAGAGCACATGTGCAAGGAGAAGATCATGCACCTGATAGATGCAGGGCTCTTCCTGAACTCTCCCTATCCGCCCATGCTGACTGACGCAAGGGACATCGACCTCATCGTGTCCTTTGACTTCTTTGAGGATTGTCCCTTCGAGGTACAAAACAGCCACATGTAGTATTCCAATGGAAGCAAGCAATTTTGGTAACCATGGAGATGAGGAGTTACTATGCTGTATGAACAATGCAGGATTCATAGTACTGCAGTCCAATTTTCTGATATGTCAACCTTTACAGTTTTTTGCCTTTCTTAAGAAGAATGAAATCATGCAAATTTATTTTGAGTTATTCAAAGTGTGTTCTTAATTAGCATAAGTCCTCTGAATGGCCCTTAAAATTATGTGTCATACAACCTTTGCATAAACAGCACTGAGGAAAAATGTCCTCTCCTTCATAATGTCTATTTTTAGCGAATGTTCATGATATGTTCATGTTATGTTCAGACATTAAAGGTTGCCAGTGATTATGCAGCTAAGAACAATAGGCCATTCCCAGTGATAAACTTTGAGCGTTTGGATAAAGACAAGGACTGCCCAAGGTCCTTCTATGTGTTTGAGGGGAAGGGAAAACCCATCGTTATCCATATTCCGCTCTTCAACATGGATAACTGCAAGGGTAAGAGCTGTATAACTATTTCTTTTACCTGTTCCTTTTGCCCCTGACCTATCTATCTATCTATCTGTCTGTCTGTCTGTCTGTCTGTGTCTGTCTGTCTGTCTGTCTGTCTGTCTGTCTGTCTGTCTGTCTGTCTGTCTGTCTGTCTGTCTGTGCTGCTACTACGTATTCCATAGTTTGTCACTGTCATGTAGTCCTCTCTCTCCTAGATTCCCTGTCATCTCTCGCTTTTTCTTCACTCCCTGCAGTTGCTCCTTTCCCTTTCTCTCACTGCGACTCCATATGCCACTTTCACTGCCGTGTTTATCCCTCTTCTCTTACTACTCCGTACGCCACCATACTCCTCCTCTCTTGTTCATGTCTTCATTGTTCTTCTGTTGTAACCTTTCCTTATGTCGACCCCAAAGATGAGCCCACCATCAAAAAGGAACAGCATGAGTACACCACTTTCCAGCTGCCCTACAGAGACCCAAAGAAGATTGAGCACCTGGCCCACCTGGCTGCAGAGAATGTGAGGATGAACAGAGAACGCATCCTGGAGGAGATCGCCAAAGCTGCTGAGCGTTTGTGGTGTTTTTAGCATGTATCACAGTAATACAGTTTTCTTTAATTGCTTACACACAAAACCTTTCTATATCACAGGATTTCCAAACGATTTCACTCAAATGTCACAATTCCACATCAAATAAGCAAAGCCATAAACTAATTCTCAGCCTTGACACAGTTTTCAATTTAGCTACTCACTTATTGTAAATCAATACACACAATCTAACACACAAAAATCTAACAGGAAGTAACCTGATTTCCTATTGCAAACACGTGTTTGACAAGTGTTGTACATTTCACCTCATACAATGTATATGTGTGAGATTCATTGTAAAAGACAAGATTCACATTTACAGAATGACTTCTTCATTGGCAGACATTGACATTGCAGTGCGTAAATAAAAAAAAAGACAGCAATGGACAGAACAAAGGTAAAATACAGTAAGTAAACATAGGTCAAAAATATAAACATAGGTCATACAGTAAGTAAACAAAAAATATGAACATCTCCCTAAATTCTAAGTCCTTATCCTGATCTTCAGCTTCGTCACATTCTTGTCTGTCAGGCAACACATTTTCACCCACGTGACACCGGCAGCGTGGATAGCATCTAATGGAGTGCCTAATCCATCCTCTTCCAAATCCTCCACCATGCAGCCTCACCCCTCTTCCTCTCCTTCTCCCTGTTGTTGTCCATTTTCTTGTCCTTCCATTGTCAGCCATTGTAACTTTGTATTGTGCTCTGGTTATATACTTTCCAGTAGATTGTTCATGAGATGCTCCCTTGAGCTCATTCAGAAAACTGTTGATCATTGGTTTCTCAACTCTCTTTATTAGAAAAAGTCTAGATTCAAGCAATTTACCAATTTAGATCATATTTACAAATGTCTTGGAATGTCTTGGTCATGGAAATGTATAGAAATGTGCTTGACATGTTATGATAGCTTGGTAAATAATTTTGCATGTTAAGACTTATATGATGAACTACAGTATAGCCTAAATGTTTTGGGTAGTGAGACTATTCGATAGATTCCCATAACAAAGCATTTTGATTAGCATGACAAAAGCAATTGATTGTACACAATCATTTGCATGAATGGACAAAAGCATTTGCAATTTGTTTAAAGCGATGAGAAACTGCCTTTTTCATCTGGACAAATGGCATGATGATGTGACAATTGAACAAGAACTTTTGAGAATTTCAATTCTGATGTGAGAAATGTACCAAACCAATTGAGAAAAACTGTAATTGTCTAGAGTGGAAAGACAACATGATCATGGGGGACCATCTCCTATATTCTCACAAGAGCACAAGACTGCAATTGTGAATATGGTTTTGGAAAATAACCCCATTAGAATCAATGAGGTTAAAAATGATATTTTGGAAGATGTAACCAAATTGATTCATATTGGAAAGTGTATGATCGTTGCTCCTATGCCGCCTTCCACTTTTCCAAGCAATGGAGGAAGCACGTGGTGACATTAATGCTGCCTCTATCCAAGGTTGGATATACGCCACACACAAAAAAATCCTTCCTCAATGTTTGGCAAGACAAAATATACTGTGTACTGTGGCCAAGACCCAGCCCTAACTAACTCTCCCCCATCAACACACACACACACACACACACACACACACTTGCATAAATGTCTGTTTTTGTTTGCTGTATCACCATATGTGTTGGTTGGTGTACTTTTCTTTGTTTTTTTCTTTTCTGCTTTACAATACTGCATTTACAACAGCAATCGACTTATACAGAAAATTAAATATTTTTGGTTGCAATATTGCTTGTGTTGACTGATATTTGCATACTACTCTATTTCCACACTTGTACTGTATGACAATATATTCAACAATCCATAAAAAAACTAAAGATTAGAGGTTAGATAAGACCAACAGTGTAAATGCACACACATGCATGTGTTTAAATACATATACACACATATGTGATACTATGGGAAACATGTATGAGACAAATGCTTGCTTTTGAGATGTGTTTAGCAACTGGTAGGTTGTTCCGCCATTGAGGGAGAACGACAGAGAACAGTTTAGAGTGAGATCGCCTTGTGTGAGGGGAGGGCACAGCCAGACCGTTCATATTAGAGGATCGCAATAGCCTGGCTATCGCGACTTGGCAATGACTTGCTCGCGAAATGAAAATGCAGCGTCACAGGCAGTATGGGCACACCCAGGCTACTACAGCACACCAGTAGTATTGTAGCTGATTATTCTTTTTGTGTGAACCACATTTTATTGTTGATTCATCAGATTCACTCTCCTGTGAATTAAAACTCTGACTGTAAATTGTATAATTGCAGCTTGCTGGATTTACATATTTATTCCTTCATTCATTCTTTCCCTTGCTCACATTTTCATTAGTTTGCTACTGTACGAAAATCTGTAATTTACTGTATGTCACAGCCTATTTACAAAATGTTCTCACCCAACACATTGTACATAAAAGAACATACTAGTACATACTTAAAGTTCATTAAAAACAGAATCTCAGGAAAACTGTGTCTGGAGACACACTACAACATTTTTAACTACTACAACATCTCGCAGCGGTTACAACAGTTTCTTCTTCTTCTTATTATTATTATTATAGGCTATATTTTAGTGATCGTTGGCTGCAAACGAGAGGCTGAATTGCCGTCTGCGTGGCCTCTCCAGAAGTGTGTATTCTTTTCTGACATTACAATGTTTTCAGCTTCATTAGGCTCTCTGCTACACAATAGATAAAAGCAAAACTGACAAACGGTGTTTAAAAAAAAATAGAAAATCAACAAAGGCCTCTTCTTTTTTTCAACTCAACTCTGGCACGAAAGTCACTTTGGCGCTTGTGGAAGACCACCGCGGCCCACCCACTAGTTGGGATGTAGGCTTGGAGAGACAGATGAAAACAATACGCAGGAGAGGTAGTTGCCGGTGTAAAAAATAGACAAAAATATTTATTTGTCTTCCCAGGTACAAATAACACAGTAAAGGCAAAAGAAAAGGTACCTAACTTGCACTCACAACAGTGCAGTTTTCAAAGAAATACCTTCAGCAGAGACAACCTTCCTCCTCAAGCACCCCAGACCAACTGAGCTACCCTGCCTAAATACACTCATCCATCAACTCATAATTGCCTGTGATTGAATAACCAGGCTAAACTACCCAAAGGGGTAGTTCGGTCTACAGATATACATATAACATAGGAAAAACTCAAACAAAAGCATTTAGAAAAAAACATACAACATAACCATGACACAATATATCTCAAACACCCAAATATTAATCCCCAAATATTATTGAAAACATACAATAAACATACAATGGTTAAATGACGACGACAAACACCCCTGTGCAGCAAATGCAGAGCTCCTTCCCCTAGGGAGGGAGCTAAAAACATAGTTCCAGCACGGAGCGCGCTTCCGCTATGGAATGGCTGGATGCCCTGCTGATACTTGGAATTGTATACTTAAGGTACTGTATGTTTGCTTGATCTGAAACCGTTTGAAAAAAAAAAAAAGATAGATAATGCTTAATATTTTGAGACATGACATGTTTCTCTTTACAAGTCAGCTAAAATGGATGTGATTGTCCTGTATGTGAAACAGGAGGAAGAATGCCAGAATGGCTGCAGGTACAAACATGAACACACAGGTGAGCACTATGGTCCAAAAGTTTAAGCTACTATCTGATCGGTTATGTGCTCTATAAATATGTTTTATTATTGTTGTTCATATTTAATGCCTGAAACTATCTAAGTCTTAGTGACCATGAGTGCTGGTGTATGTGAACTCAGCCTCTGCCTCATCTGTCCTGTCTCCTGATCAGAGTGACTCTGGGCTCGTGTACGCCACCGTGGCAACAAGGCCTGTGACCTCTGACCCCACACAAAGAGCGGCCACACGTGACCAAGATGATGTTCAGTACTCCAGTGTTCAGATTAAATGCCTCAATCCCCAAAGTACCCTGCAGGATGACTCCATCACCTACTCCTTGGTCCAGTTCCCCAAAGGATGTGCTGCCACCATGTGGGTGATTTTACACACTACAGCAAATCTTGCAATTTTCTGGTCTGACTAACTGCCTTGCACCAGTTGCTCATATTGACATGTCAGCTGTTCTCATGCCCATGCTCATGCCCTTTCCTTAGGTTAAATGTACAATGCTAAACGCTGTATGCTGCTGTGTGTTGGCAGAGCTGAGAATGACAGTGTGATCTACAGTGGAGTCAACCAACTCTGACAGGCCTGGGGAACAGCAGATCAGGACTGCACTCAGCTTACCACTGCTGCCTATCAGAGGAAAGTAGAAATTTTCTGCCAATGCAAGAGGTTCTAGTTCAGAATTAATTTGTTCCACTTAACTATTTGGCATTGTTTTTTTGTTAAATTTGTGAATATATATAGCAATGAAGGACAGCATGTTTTCAAAATAGCCAAATTATTAGTAAAAAAAAAATTGGTAAAACATGGATGAAATGGTTTTTTTTGTTCCACCTAGATATGTTCCATGGTTCTATGTTTTGCCCAATGACTATAAATCATGTGTCTTTCTGGTTGCAAAACTCCTTAAACAGGAATCATGTGTTTTATTACAAGATACTATTTTAATGACTCCATATTTCTATATTGTGTGTATGTATGAACATTTGCCTGTAGGGAGTTTTTTCTTGCCCCTCTGCTCAGGGGAACCCAGCACCCCCTAACACAAACAGGTTTTTATGCGATTTGTGTAACTGTGTTCCTGTGTTCATTTTTTTCTTTTTCTTTTTCTTGTTAGGCACTTTGAGCTATATTCGCTGTGTCAAAAGGTGCTTTATACACGTTTGAAACGAATCTAAACACAGAAGCTCATTGATTTAATAAAATATGTAAAAATGTGAATGTGCTCTAGGAACAACATTTACACAATGCCTTAAAACTGTGAATGGCAAACTTACATGCAACGCAATGTGTCACCATGAGTGAAAATATGAAAAAAGTTATGACATTTAAACATGTGCATAACTGGACATAACTGGTATATATATATTTTAAAATAAATAAACCTTTTATTTTGCTATTGCTGCAATCCATGCTGTATGAATGCATCAAACTCTTCAATCTTTAATGTTGTCATTAATAATTAATGCTATGGACATTGAGAAAATAATAAATTTGGGACGCTGTTGGTTACATCTGGGAGACAAAGTAGAATTTGGGGGAAAAAAAGACTGCAATGCAACTTTTTGAGAAAAGTGTCTGCTAATTTTCTACATTGGTTGTTAAAAAAAAATCCCATAGACTTGCATAGGGCTACTAGGACTTGTTAGTAATCTACTGTAATAGCCACATCTAGTTAAAGTTTTAAAGACATCTGCTATTGCACAAATTTAATCATCAGTATCATTTAGTTTGTCACATACTCTAAGAATGTGTGGAGCCATTTTTGTATGTATACTGTTTGTGTAGGGTAGTATTTGGTTCTTTGATCAATGTGGTATGTGTGTTTAAACGCACTGCCATTAGACATTATATAAAAGCAATTTTAAAGTCTGTAAAGGGATTTGCAAAACAACATGATACTAAACAATGAAGGTCCTGAAGATACTAAACAAGCATTGAAAGAATGTAACTTAGAAATATCAGGGAAGATGATGAATGTAGTTTATTTGCGTGTTATGTTATGAAATGTATAACATATGTATATGTTATGAAAGAAACAGTGCAAAGTTAGTTAGTTATTAGAAAGGAAGAAAGTTAGTGTTCATGCTTTCTTCTCCTTTTTCTTCTGGAACACCTGACTGAAGAATCCTCTCTTCTTCTTCTTCTCCTCCGTCTCTGTATTACCCATAAGGCCATTCCCAGCCTTGCTGGAACCAGCGTCCCCTCTGTCGTTCTTCCCCTTCTCTGCTTTGACAGAAAGTGCACTCCCAGTCACACTGGAGTCTGAGCTCAGCTCGTCTGCAGAGGAGGCGGTGCTGTCCGTGTCTCTCTCCCTCTGGGGTGCCTGTCTCCTGGGCACGCGCCTCCCTCTCCTCCTCTCCCCCTGGCTCTTTGGTCCTGCGCTCAGGGGCTTCTCCTCATGATCTCGTCTCCTGTTGTTCATCATTCGGCTATCGCTCCTCTCCTCGGTTCTGCTGACCTTGACCCTGGCCTCCGTGGGCCTCTCCGTGTAGCCATCGCCGTGGTCGTTGTTGAGCAGAACTACTGATCCACTGTGGACGAGTCTATTCATAATTTCCTCAAAGTTTTTTTCCATGAGTCCGAGAGCTGCCTTCAATTTGTCAGCGATCTTCATCTCCAGAGTGTGGACTTTCACCTCCAGAACCTTCTCCAGCTCCTTGGCCCGCTGTGATTCATCATGAGAGGACGTGAGTGCGTCCTCAATGTGGTACATCCTGTCCTGCAGGCACTCAATGGCCCTCTCTGTCTTCTCCATGAGAGCTTCATCCCGCCCCATCACCCAGCCCTCTACGCCCTCCAGCACTCTCTCCATCGCAGCCTGCCTGCGTCGCATCCTTTCCCTCTCTGCCTGCCATGACTCCATCTCTCTGGCCATCCTCTCCATCTCCTTCCTCTTCCTCGCTCTCTCTTCCTCCATCTGTGCTATCATTCTCTCCATCTCCTTCCTCTCCCTCGCTCTCTTTTCCTCCATCTGTGCTATCATTCTCTCCATCTCCTTCCTCTCTCTCCCTCTCTCCTCCTCCATCTCCCTTCTCACTTTCTCTCTCTCCTTCTCTATCTCCCTCTTTCTCTCACTCTCACTGGTGGCCATCTCCTTCCTCTGCCTCTCCAGGTCCTCCCTCATCATGGCCATCCTCCTCTCCATGTCAGTCATCCTCTCCTCCATCCTCTCCTGCACCTCCACCCTTCGGTACCCCGTACGGAGCTTGGCCATCTCCCTCTCGGCCTCCCTCAGTCTCCCCCTGAGGTCATCCACCACCCGCTCGTTCAGGAGGAGCTGGCCCTGCTGCACGGAACTCCACCCGGACAAGTGAGCCTGGCGGATGCTGTCACGCACCTCCGTCCTCAGGAGCTCCATCTCCCTCCTGTTCAACTCGCGCTCCCGCTCCAGCTTGCTGATCATCCAGGACTTCAGGAAGGTCTCGTGTTTCAGAGCGTGACTTTCCAGCTTGTCCAGCATCTGGCCTGACCCCTGGGAAGCAGAAAAAGCTTTTAAAAAAGACACTCATTAACCATTCACATACAGTAAAACTCTCAGGTGCATCCTGGTGTTTTTATTTCCTGAGAAATGCATCAGTCGAAGTAGTAATAATAATTTTATCAACTGATTCTTACCCAGATACTTTGACCCTTTTGATTTTCATTCATCTTCTTTTCATAATAAGCCTTTGACAAGGAATATCACTTATCAATGTGTCCTGTGTCCTCAAACCACTAAAATAATCTCTTTGCAAATGTGCAGTTGTACACGGAATGTTTGACAAATGGTTACCATAACATATGTAATGATGTCATGTCATGGATGCCATTGTGATGTCATTTCCTGTACATCTTTTGCTCCTAAGCTGAGCTATATCCATAGCTGCCACTAGCCACTAGCCGGAGAGCCACTAGCATTAATATTGTAGTGTCCTGTCAAATTTGAATGAAAGTAAAAATAAAACCCACATTTTAAAAATCATTTTCTAGTACTTGAAACATTTTTACTGTCTGCATTAGTAGGCTGTTGTCTGTATGTTTAAGTTTTTTTTTTTTTGTAATTGTAAATTATTTTGTTCTGTTCAGCTTCATGATTTTTTTATGCATATTGTTGTATTCTACGTACTATTTTTCATACATCTCTTATTGTAATTTATTTGCTTGTCTGTTTATTTATGTTTATTGCGGTATTTTAAATGTATAGGCTATTAAATGACAAATGTGTATGGTAATGTCAGTAAATAAAAACAGCAGACAAAATATCATTTAAATATGATCCACTCCTTCAAGCAATCAGTTATTATTGACATTATTTCATCTCTATACTGATAGTATAATTGTAACTATTTCTTACCAGATAGCTGTTGTTTGGTGTGTGATTCATGGCTGATTGTTTGTTGAAATACGTCTGAAGACTTCAGTTTAACTGCAGTGACTGCTGATTGAGTGGCTTTGTGCCGGTGTGTCAGTATGAATGTTGTTCTTTAGAATGTCCTGTTACCATGACACCGCCCTGGTGAAGATGTCCCAAATGTCATTGTGACATCATTAAGCAAGGATGACTCTTTTCTCCTCAGGTAAATCCGACTGTAAGAAGGAAAAATCATTACCTTGTTCCCATGTTTCTGGTATGTTTCAGACTCCTAGTCATGCTAAATCAATAGGAGTACATTTTTTATATTTAAAAATCAGAAATAGTCGTATGCAACTGGGACTAGGATCACCTAGGAGTAACAAAGGAATATCAAAACACCTAGAAAAGTGTCATAGCCCAGCAAATATGTTTAGATATTTGGTAGTTACAGTGCAGTGTTTTTAACCTGCAGCCTTAATACTGCAGATAATGTGTTCATTGTACTGACTGTAGCTTTGGGGAATGGTTAATGTTTGGCATGCCCTAGTTTTCAGTCACTATTTGAGAATCAGCTCATTTTCTCTCTTCAGTAACTCTACTCGACCCTTTTGGGTGGTACCTCTAGAATCCTCAGGACAGTCTCAGCGGATCTAAGGGCTCATGCAGGAATGTAAAAGGACAGTGTGTCAGTGATATAGCATAGGGCTAGATTCCTAACAGCTTTAAACACTAAGAGCACTTTAAAGTTTGGGTAGTATTGGAGTAATGTACTCTCTCCTTCTTGTTTTTGTTAACAAGAAGAAGAAGAAGAAGAAGAAGAAGAGGAAGAAGAAGAAGAAGAAGAAGAAGAAGAAGAAGAAGAAGAAGAAGAAGAACAACAACAACAACAACAACAACAACAACAACAACAAAAATAATAATAATAATAATAATAATAATAATGTTATTCTTCTTCTTCTTCTTATTATTATTAATGACATAAACACTGTCCTTAAAGGTCAACGCTGGGACCTTAGAATTGTCTTGAACACCCCCTCCCCCAACCTCTTTTTTCTGCAAATACAAGTTACAAGTTCACTACTTTGGCCATTTCAGTGTGTTACCACCACATTTCTCTGTCGCTGTGGTTCCTTTGCGCTGCACTCATCACAGGGTTTTACCCTCACATGCACCAGCCTCTGCCCTGACAGAGACACTCTAAAAAAAATAAGTGTGAAACGGTTCTCTGCACAGAAGGTTAAATGGAAGTCACTGGTCTGAGAAAGAGTGGTGAAAGCAACAGCTGCAGTAATATGTGGTTATGCTTCAGCGAGTCCCCTCCCGACTTAGCAAGTTCAACAACCCACAGTGTGAAAAGAGAAGCATTTGCATATTCTTCCTGCTGACACACAGCATTTGAAGTCACTGGTGAAAGTTACAGTGGCAGATTTTTGCAGACGGCTCTTCGTCTAGAGGTAGGGGCATATCTGTTCATCCCTGTTTACGAAAGAAAAGTCTTATTGTAGACACAATAATTTCTGTTTCAAATTTTTAATGTTATTGATAGCTTAGTTGGATGTTTGCTTTATTTATGTGTTTCTGTAAAATTCAGCTTCTTGTTGCTGGGACATGCCTCTTATCTGTGTGTGTGGACATTTGAGCAACAAAGTGCTGAAGATGTAGTTGCCCTCTCTCATGTTCTGAAATTGTATGGGGTAGATGATGTAGTCATGTACTGGTGAATCATGAATACTTTCAGAGTGGATTTCCTTTGGCAGGTTTGCATTGTAATTGTAATTATTGCAACTGTATTTGAGTGGGGTCAGTTATGACAAGAAGAAAAGAGGAAGTATCTAAAAAATGGATGTTTCCTCTGGGCAGTCAGTCAGTCAGTCAGTCAGTCAGTTTTTCTAACCGTAAACTGCATCAGTGATGTATCAGGAACATTCTAAACAACAAGCATCTAACACTTCAGTGAACTAGGCTTCTCATGTGAACAGATCTTCCACCATGTTGTTCCTCTGTGCACTCAGAGGTTTTGTCTGAAGCCTGGCCTGGCATTGTTCTCAAAGGTGTATTGCTATTGCCACACTGTGGCCATTTCCTTTGTAATCTTGATGTGATTGGCATTTGAGAGCTCATATTGTACTGCCCACATTTGTGGGGCCTACAGTGGATATCAGGGGCATTTCCATCTTTAAGGACTCCCTGGGCTTAGCTTATAGACAAGATGTGAATTTAGATGAGCTGAGGGGTTTTTAATAAAAAGGGTTATAGTAGACTGTCTAAATGAAAAGATGTGTTAGATCGCACACTTAATTGAACAAGCTTAACAAGTGTACAGTAAGTTTGGCTCTCCGGGTCTGAAGCCCTGGCAAAATTGGCTGTGCTGCCCCCGGTGGACACTTTGTGAAGTTGCTCTCACCCTCTGGGTTGTAATGTACTGTATTGACAACACTGCTTTGTGTTTGATGGCACCCTATTAGCAAGGATATGACCAGCTGACTGACACTCCATCATATGTACATCTGCCCACTAAGTTCCTTTCTGATCTTAAAATGTATCTTTACTGCTGGCTCAGTAAAAACCTATATGAAGTTTGGTGCATGTCATGGACTTTGCATGTCAGCTTGCCTAAATGCTCTCTATTTTATTATTGCAGGCAACGAGTCATGTGTTTTGAAGGTATATATGCATTGGTGACATTTTTGCTCCTGAGTCTTTCAGGTAAAATAAACAATTTATAACGTCCAAAAACTCACTTTTATACCACTACGTAAGTCAACAACGACAGCAATAATAATAATAATAATAATAATAGTAATAATAATAATAATAACAACAACAACAACAACAATAATAATAATAATAATAATAATAATAATAATAATAATAATAATAATAGTAGTAGTAGTAGTTTTAGCAAAGTGTGTGTGTGTGTGTGTGTGTGTGTGTGTGTGTGTGTGTGTGTGTGTGTGTGTGTGTGTGTGTGACGTTTTGTGCATTAATTGTGTTTCAGGTGTGCAGTGTGGATACTCTGTGACCTACTCCTCTCCACATGTGTGTGGTCTGAAAGGGGCATCAGTGGTCCTGCCCTGCAGATATGAATATTCCTGGATTGGCCACTATGTCAGGGGAGAGTGGTACAAAGAGAAGAGTGGCAGAGTCACGGAACACAGCAACTCCAACTATCCTGCCTGCAGCCTGAAATTAGACAAACTTTCAGATGAACACGCTGGTGTTTATGACTTCCGGTTTTACACAGCTCTACATCTGAGCTGGATGACAGGAAAATCAGGGATTAGAGTGTCTGTTACAGGTAGCTGTGCTCAGCACAGGATCTTTAAATACTATATGCCATTAGTTTATCAGTACTTACGACCAGGAAATGCTTAATGTGGCAAACCTTCTCTCTTCCTCTTGTCTCACTCTAACCAGATCTGACTGTAAAGGAAACTGGAGTAGAAAAGCCAAATTACACTAAAGTGTCCTGCAGTGCCTCCTGTAGTTTCGGTGATGACCAGTATGTCTGGTACAAGAATGGACAGCGACTACAAGGCAAAACCACAGCCTCCATACTGGTCTCTGGGAAAGGCCAGTTATTCCTGTGCTGTAAGCGGTTATGAAGCTCTGCGCTCCCCTGCTGTGTGTGAGTACAGGTCCCTTTCTGTGTGTTACCTTAACACTTTTACACATTTTAAAGTGTAGTTGCATATTTATTTTGCCAAAAACATAAAAAAACTTAATCTGACAATCATATCATTATAGCACAATCACATACATTTTTAGATTACCAGGTGGAAGCCTAAACACACAGCACTGATGGTTGCATTGAATACCCATTGGATAGACCCACTTAGATAATACTTGATTGAATTGATTTCTAGGGCTCAAAATTTAGGATTACAATTGTGCTATTGTATTATTATTATATTACAAAAGTATATATATATATATATATATATATATATATATATATATATATATATATATATATATATATATATATATAGGCCTATATATATATATATACACAGTAAGGAATTATGACATTGTATTTAATGCTTTATTATTTTGTAACGTGTATTTGGACATTTTTTATGTAGTTCTGGGATGACCTTTATCTTGAAGGCTTTTTTACGACAAAGTTATTGTAATGATGGTGATTGCTGCTGCTATTAATATGTTGCCCGGTGCTCTATGTTTATAGGTATTCCAAATGAACAGTGTTGGGTTGTGACTTATTCCTTCAGCAATACCTGTGTGTTGATGGGATCATCTTTGGACATCCACTGCACCTACTTACATCCAGTAAATCACAGAATTAAAACAACAGTTTGGTTTGCTAAAGAAAAACACAGCAGTGTCCGTAAAGACCTGTGTGAGGATCGTAAGTGTATAAGTCAGACAGAGTATCTTGGAAACCAAGAGAATAATTGCACACTGAGACTGAAAGACATTAGAGAGGGACACTCTGGAGAATATGGCTTCAAGTTTACAACAGCTGAGGGTCGAACTGAAGAAGGGTCACCTGGGATCACCATTTCTGTTACAGGTAAGGCCCCTTTTTATGTGATTAATTTCACCATATTCAAAATACAGGCCCTGCTTTCTTAAACCATGCAGACGTTTCATTGGTAAATGTTCATAGGCTACGTCTTGTCATTTCTCTCTCACCTGACAGAAAACAAATGACATTACAACCTGGAGCTCTCTCATACATATACTGTACTCCCTAACTGTCTCTACTCTCTGTAGCGCTGCAGGTGCTAATGACTTCTGAGACAGTAATGGAGGGAGAGAGAGTCACTCTGAGCTGTAGTACCACCTGCTCCCTGAGTAACAACCCCACCTTCATCTGGTACAAGAATGGCCAACTGCTCTCCTCTAACCACACAACCAGAGACAACAAGCTGCAGCTAAACCCAGTCAGCAGTGAGGACTCAGGCAATTACTCCTGTGCTGTTGGAGGACATGATGAGAGTCTGTTTTTCACTGCTGTGTTTCTGAATGTCAGATGTAAGTCTGCATGACTGTCTGGACATCCACTTTCCAACATGTCCTATGTGACAGTATACATTGTGTGTGCTTCTCTACTCAAAATTAATATATAACCAAATATAAAAATAAATATATAAACAAATATATATATAAAAAAACTAAAGCTATAACATGGATGCATGTTTCAACAGACAAGCCAAAGAGTGTTACAGCGTCCATCAGAGCCTCTGGTGACATCGGTGAGGCAGATACAGTGACTCTGACCTGCAGCAGTGATGCCAACCCACCTGTGCATAACTACACCTGGTACATGAAGACTGGAGCTGAGTCTCTCGTTAGGGGCACAGGGGAGAGCATCAGCTTCAATGTGACCTCTGATACCAGTGGACTTTACTACTGCCAGACACAGAATGAAGTGGGCTCCCAGAACTCTACCGAGGTTGCTGTGCAGTTCAGTGAGTATATTCCATGTTTTCTGTACCCGTAAAACTAAAAATCTACAATTGCTGCTATTGTTTAATTACACAAATCTAAAAGCAATGTGATGCTGCTATTGAGTTTATTGCTGTTGCCTAGACCTTCATTATGTGTAAATCTAATGAAATGGCCAGTTAGCTATTCATTTTAAGTATCACAAAAACACAGTGTGTGTGGTGTAAAAAATCTTTTTAATTTCTCCCTAGTGAAACAAGACTCAGTTGGTGTTACTGTGATCCTGCCGGTGATTATAACCATATTACTGATTTTCGTTGTCCTGCTGATACTTGGCTTTATGTACTTAAGGTATGTTTGCTTCCTCTGAAACAGTGTAAAAAGACATGTGTTCTGCAGAGTGCACATTATTTTGAGTAGACGTATCATGTAACTATATTATTGCAACTAAAATGCATGATTGTCCTGTCAAGCAGGAAGAAGAATGCCAAACTTAGTGCAGGTACAAGGGCCATGAATATAAATACACAGGTGAGCAATGTGGTCCAAAAGCTTCAGCTGTAATTGGTTGTGTGCTAAATAAATTATTTACCAATATTATTTTTTACTGTTATTATTAAGTTTACATGAAATGTTTGACACAATGTAAGCCTAAGTAACCATGGGAACTGTTGCATGTAAAGTCAGATTTGTGAATTTCCAAGATGGCCTCTCATGACATCTTCACCTCTGCCTCATCTGTCCTGTCTCCTGATCAGAGTGACCCTGGGCTCCTGTACGCCACCGTGGCAACAAGGACCGCTGACCCCACACAGGGGGCAGCCACACGTGACCAAGATGACGTTCAGTACGCCAGCGTTCAGATCAAACGCCCCAAGACCCAAACTACCCCAGAGGAAGACTCCGTCACCTTTGCCTCAGTCCAGTTCCGCAGACAAAGTGCTGCCACCAGGTGGGCGTTTTTACACACTACAACAAATCTTACAGCTTTCCAATTCAACCAACAGCCTCACATCAAATTAGCAAATCTGACCTCTCTTGATGCTAAGCACCATTTGTTAGACAAAGACAAATGCAGGGTTGTGGCTCATATTGACGTGTAAGCTGTTCTTGTGTTAAGTGACCAGCATAGCAACATAGTCTATGTCCACAGATAAAATGTGCAACTGTAAGAGCTGTATGCTGTTATGTGTTGGCAGAGCTGAGAATGACAGTGTGGTCTACAGTGGAGTCAACCAACTCTGACAGGCCTGGGGAACAGCAGATCAGGACTACGCTCAGCTTACCACTGCTGCCTATCAGAGCACAGAAGACATTCTCTGCCAATGCAAAAGGTTACATTACTGTACATTACACTTAGCTGACACTCTTATCCAGAGTGACTCACAGTTATTTACAGGGTTTCAGTTACAGTCCCTGGAGCAGTATAGGGTTTGATGCCTTGCTCAAGGGCATTTCAGCCATGGGTAGGGTAGGGATTCTGACCTGCGACTGTCCAATCCCAAGACCAACTCCCTAACCACTAGACCACAGCTGCCCCAAGTTTTACTTCAGTATTCATTTTGTCTTTTTTTTGTTTATTTTTAATTATTTCATAATACTTTTTCTGTCAGATTTGTCAGTGTATGATAAATAACAATGTTTGCCTTTTTATATTAATTTAAAGTATTCCATAAGTAAATGATAGCTTTAATGATAGATTTTTCATATTGTTAAAGTACTCTATACAGATATGTTTTAGGTTATTTATTTGAACATTCAACATGACCTGATTCAGATACAAGAGGAGACAGTGAATGTCACGGTCAGAAGCGAATTTATTTTCTAAAATATATACAGAATTTCGATGCGCTTTAGAAACAACATTTACACAATACCTTAAAACTGTGAACTGCAAACTTGAACGGTATCTCAGGTAATGTTATATACATGAGTAACACAAAATGTCACCATAATGGATGAAAAAGAACTCATCATGTTCAAACATGTGCATAACTGGTATATGTATATATTTTTAAATGAAACATAAACCTTGTATATTATTGTTGTGATCCATAATGCATGAAGGGTTGGTGAACTGCAAAGTGTCAACATGCTTTAACACGAGATGAAGGTAAATCAGAGTTTCATTATAGAAGATGGATATTTATATGTATGTATACACTCAGGTCATTACGCCTGATTATTTGTTAAGATTTTCACTTTCTTATGTCAGATAAATAAAAGATGGTTTTAGCAAACAGTGTGGCCACCATATTTCAGCCTTCCTTTATAAGAAGACAGATCATATTTCATTAATAAATACTATGCTATAGTCCTGTTTAAATTATGATTGCTATGCTCTCTACTTTGGTAGTTTGGGGGTGGGGAAGTGCCACAGCAATTTGATTGGCCAGTGGTCAACTCACCTGGTTTCCGTGGCGACAGAAAGGCGCTAAACCTCTCACACAACACAGAAAATTAAGAGACATAAAGACACGATTGGATGGAGCAAATATAAACCTAAACACAAACAAACAAACAAACATAAACTTATCAACACAAAGCAATGACACAAGATAAATCACTTCAATGGCAAGCCAAATGTCTGGCACAAACATTTACAACAACAAAACACAAAATACAACAAATAATACTTCAAAACAAACAAAGAAAAACACAAACAAGAAAACAAACAATACTGATATATGAGACTGATACTTACTAGCTTTGCAACAGCAGCAATTATTACTCAAGGTTAAAACTGCCTGCAAACTTGTTTTTGTGATGAGATGAGAAGTGGCTTCATTCAACGTCCCTTCGTTGTACTGTATGTCGTGATAATGACTCCCAAAGGCACTTACAGCAGCCATGCACTCTGGACACAGATGTTTTGTATTCATGTAGGAAACACAAGGTTGTGGTGATTGTTCATACCTTACTAGTTGCCCATTCTACACATTATTATCGGTTGTTTAAAACTACAGAGTGAATAGAAAATAAAAACAACACATTTCATGCAAGTGCCTGATTTGTGTATTTACCAACCTGATGCGACTGTGGAGAGAATAAAAAACAAAGACAATGACGTTGTTTGCAGTCAGTGTTGGCAAATGACGTGTCTTTTTGCGTGACACACTGCTAAGTCCACTACATACTGCACGTGTGTGTTGAGATAGAACTGTTCAAGAGTGACGTTAAGTTATCCTGGGGCTAGCCGGTCTCCTTAGTATACATCCAACTGTAACAATAAGCTCTTCACTCACGTAGCCATTGGGACCTCAGTAGGTTCTCGTGGAAACGTGCCAGCAACGAAAACAGTCTTGGATTTTTCCACATTGACCACTACAGTAAGTCCTACCAACCACATTCTACTCCTACTACTACATAACACTAAGTTAAGGGGTTCAGTCCTGGGTTTAATGTATCTAAATCTGCATAGATTTATTCTGATTAGATATCTATAGCAATAGTCTTTTTTTTTGAAGTTACCGTTTTCTTAAGTTAACTGTACAAACCTTCTGATATTTGTGTCAACACTCGTGTCTAAGGTGTGGAGAGACGAAAAGCACCAACTTGTTTCACTAGAAGTGCCATCCTTCAGGAACAGTTTTGCCACCTGTGTGCTGTTCACCCCATGATCGTCTGCTTGAGATATAGGAAAAGTTAGGGGTTTCTGCCATTTAAAGCAACGCTAAAATACTTTCCCTCTTCGATTGCCCTACAGGTGGGAAACAGAATTGTCTTTCTTATGTCTCATTCGAATTATAGATCGGCGACCTGCTTCTGCAAACTTGCATAGTGAGATTATAGCCCATGGAGGGCCGCCAAGCAAATTCAAGAAGTGCCGTTCACTCTGTTGCGAGTGGATGAACCACTGAAACCATTTTTGGAAACATTATTTTAAGGTTGAGACCTTACACAGTTTGATAAATGGTGGCTGAAGCTGCAGTCAAGCACGGCCCATTTTCTGACCTGCAATAGTTGTATTCAGTGCCTATGTTGGGACGGTATGTATCGGGAAAACTGATTCCTAGAACACTGGTGTTTCCTTTTACAAAATGGCTGAAATTAGCACATGGGGCGGGCTGGTCTTAACCTTTCAGGGTGCCAGTGTTTGGACATTTTACCAAAAAAAAAAAAAAAAATGTCCACAACATTTTACCACAACAATGTAAGATTCAAAAAATTCCACATTATATTCTATGGAACCCCAACATTTTTTAGAGCTTTCACACGTCCAGTATTCCAATCATTCCAGTCCAGTGTGATCATGGTACACCTTTAAATCCAAACCCAGTGAATCCACACTGCCTCCCTACACCAGCAGGGAATGTTTATTGTCCGGGGCGAGGGAGGCCGACTTCTCCGTGACGGTCATGTAGTCCTCGCTGGTGGAGCAGTCCTGTGGCCCCTGGCCCGACTCCCCCTCCTGCTCCCGGTTCTCCTGCTGCTCTTTGCGGCGTTCCCCCAGCTCTGACTCCTCCTCTTCCTCCTCCTCCTCCTCCTGGAAGGTCAGCTCAGTGGTGGCGGTGGAGGAGAGCGGCGGGCCGCTGATGTTGTGCACCAGGGCCGGGTTGAGGCAGAGGAAGGCCTGGCTCTTGGCTCCGCCGGGCACCAGGGTGGGCTCGCTGAAGATGGTGTTGGTGAAGACCGAGTCCAGCGTGAAGGGGGTGCCGAAGAGCGGGGGCTCCAAGCAGGGCTCCGGGAGGAGGGCGGGGGAGGGGCCCTCAGGGGCCTCGGCGTGGGGGGGTGTGGCCCCCGCCGCTGCTGCTGCAGCAGCAGCACCCTCTCCTCCTCCTCGCCCGTCCAGCACAGTGGAGATGGTGGTGGTGGTAATGATAGCCGCCAGGTTTGCGGCGGGGTTGGCGTGGGTGCCCGCAACCATGCCCGCCGTGGTCTTGCAGGGCGAAGGCGTGGCCGACTTGGACATCATGCTGTGGAAGCTGGCGCGGCGGCTGGAGCCTTCTGAGGTGGAGATCACGTTGCTGGCGCGCGGGAGCGTAGAGGAGGGCCTCGCCACCCGCCCTTGACCCGGACCCTGACCTTGTCCCCGAGGGCTAGCGTAACCTCGACCCTGACCCTCATCGCCTTGCCCCTGCCCCTGCCCCTCCCTCCTGAGTGGCGCCGAGAAGCAGTCCAGACAGCCGGCGGCGCCGGACGACTTGTCCTGGACTTGGAGCTCGGGGGGAGGGCTGGCCGCAGACGCCCTGCTGCTGCCCGTCCGGCCGCCCTCAACCACAATGGCCACGGTGCGGAAGGTCTGGTTCTGCGTCTGGCTGAGCACCCCCCGAGGCCCCGCCGCCGCCCGGCCGCCGCTGGAGCGCCACACACCCCTGCCGGAGGCGTACGACGACGGCTCCAGGGCGCCGCCCTCGCGGGGGGGTTTGGGAGGCGCGGGGGCCTGGCTCTGGGCCTGGTTCTGGTTCTGGGCCTGGGCCTTGGTGGGGGTGGAGGTGCAGGCCGGAGGCACGGAGGAGCAGTCGCTGCCCCGGCGAGAGGTGGGCACCTGGACGGGGCTGCTGCTGCTGGACCAGCCCTCGTTCTCCAGGCTGAACTCACCGCTGCTCTCACTCTGGGCGCCGTTTACACCGACTGCATAGAAACACACCACGACACACATGGAAGACGTTACATGTTCTACTGTATGTTACAACCAGTCATGCTGTTCCAGAACAATCCATAACCAGTCATCCTGTGACTTAAACAATCCATAACCAGTTATAACCAGTCATCCTGTGACTTAAACAATCCATAACCAGTTATAACCAGTCATCCTGTGACTTAAACAATCCATAACCACTTATAACCAGTCATCCTGTGACTTAAACAATCCATAACCAGTTATAACCAGTCATCCTGCTTTAAAACAATCCACTGATAAAAATTAAATAAAGACAAGACACAATTCTGAAAAAAAAAAAAAAACAATTAGTTTACATATGTAAAATCAAGGGTAACTGAAACACACATGCTTTTGCACAAAAAATGTTTTGTACATTTACAATGCTTGTATTGAATATATGCTATTAGAAGCCCAATCCACAAGAAACCACTACAATCCGCAGTCTGTTGGAACTGCAATCAGGGCGCAATCATAAAATGGGTGGGCCCAGAAAAAAATCAGGTGGGCCTAGCCTGAAACACATTTATTATTATTATTATTATTATTATTACTATTTTTTTTTTATCACTAAAACAATCAATTGAATTTATAGAGCCTTCTGATTTGGTGGACCTGACTGACAAGTGGGTGGGCACAGGTCCAGTCCAGCCCACCAGTGGCAACAGCTGTGAGTGCAATCTGCTGCACTTTGTCAAAGCCGGTGGGCAGTGTGGGCTTATCCCTTATCAGAGATGCATCACTCACCCTGACTGTGGCGTTCGTCGTTGCTGCCTTGGCTGGAACGCGCCACGTCTTCAGCGTAGTCCTTACCTGAGGAACAGGGACAGGAGTGAAGCAGAGTAAAAAAAAACTACTGAGATATTTCCCCCCTGACAGAGCTACTGCACCACTTTTAGAGTAAGGGTGTTCCTTTGACGTTCGTTTAGGTCAGTGCTTCTCAATTATTTTGTTACGCCCCCCCCCTAGGAAGAAGAAAACATTTTGCGGCCCACCTACACACACTCTCCACAGCGACTATAATAGTATCATTTGTCTATAAAACTCGTATAAGTACACCCCTGCACAACATTGTATTCTTACTAACATTAAAGAATAAAGAAATATAGATCAACTTATAACAAAGAAAAACTTTATTAACATTGTTTTTTAGTCTGTATACTGTGGTCGATGTGCAGTTACACTTTATTCTAGTACGGCAAAAAAAAGCATGTACCCCCGGGGTCACACGCGCACCCCCCTGCCATAGCATCGCAACCCCCCAGGGGGGGCCCGCCGCACTATTTGAGAAGCACTGGTTTAGGTGCTGTTTTGCTCTCAGCATCGAGACCTCAGGTTCATCTGTATTCTTGCATGCAGACGTGCAGGATCACAGGTAAAGCCAATGGAACTGATCATGAGATTATGGGAGGGATGCGTTTGAAATGCAGTCCACAGGAGTCAAAGACTGCAGCCTCAACACTGTAAACACTGCGGGCTTACAAGACCAGCTGGCCCCAAATTATTACATCAGCAGTACTGTGTGTGTGTGTGCGTGTGTGTGTACGTGTGTGTGAATGCATGAGTGTTTATGTGTGTGTGTGTGTACGTGTGCGTGCTTGCATGAGAGTTTATGTGTGTGTGTATGCATGCATGACTATGTGTGTGTATGTGCGTGTGTGTGCATGTGTGTGTGGGTATGTGTGGGTGAGTCTGTGTGCATGCATTAATGTTTGTGTTTGTGCATGCACGAGTATGTATTTATGTGTGTGTGTGTGTGTGTGTGTGTGAGAGTGTCTACCTTTGGGGACTGTCTGTAGCTCTTTCTGGTCTGAGGTAAAGGGGGGATGGGATGGAGGGATGGGGCTGATGGACTGGGTCTCGGAGTAAAACATAAACGACTGGACCTCCTTCCTCCTCTCTCTTTCCTCCTCCTCCTCCTCCTCGTCTGACTCTGTCTCTTTCTCCTCTGCTTCCCCCATCAGCTCAAACCTGATTGGCCAGTAGCCACCCGCCTGATCTCCGCACATGTGCAGTAAGTCATTCATGGCTGACGTAGGAAATGATGAGGGGAAATGAATTTGTTTGATTGTTGGTTTTGTTTATGGCAGTATGAGCAGGTGCTAAGAGGCTTGTTTAATATCTGAGGAATATTTCAATCACCATACAGAATCGTTCTGTGGTTTCATTATGAGAAATGCAATGCATGCACTGTATATGTGTGGTGTTTAAAGTCCACATGATTCAAGAACAGGGAAATGAACCAAGTACACAGGCTACTACAACTCTACACACACACACCAAGACAAAACAAACCACTTGCTACAGTAGGTCCCATGTTATCATTGTAGGCATGTAAGGACGGTGGTAGAATGTAGCATAGCCGTAGCACTGTTTCCTGTTAGTCGCATTCTGCCTCACACAGACACAGCGCCATTGCTCCAGAGCAGAAACACAATGGCTAGCTTTAGCATTAGCATTAGCACAGTTAGCATAGTTAGCCTGTAAGCACAACGAGGGCGGGAGGGGAGCCAAGGGGGGAGGGGCAGCACAGAGCGTAGCAGCCAGGAGCAGGACAGCCGGAGGGGTGCGTTGTTTGGGTCTTACACAGGGAACGACGGAAGAAGGACCTGACTTTGTCTTTCTCCTTCTGTCTGTTCCGCATTAGCGGAAACATTTTCAGGACGGCAACTTTTGCAGCAGTGCAGCAGAGGAGAGGAATGGAGAGAAGAGAGAGAGAGGGGGAGAGGAGAGGAGGGAGAGGGGTAGGGATGGAGAGGAATGGAGAGAGGAGAGAGAGGAGAGTAGAGGAGAAGGGAGGAAAAAAGAGAGAGGAGGGAAGAGAGGAGAAGGAGAGAACAAGACACAATATGGCAGACAAAGAGACGTGTGTCAAATGCATTTAGGAATGCACGCATAAACCCAAACACACCTTACACACATACACGTACAGACACACACACACATACACACACACACACATGTTCAGACACATGAAACACAAACTACCACAGAACATACAATGTGTGACAATACTGACAGGTGACAATACCACACTACAGATGAACAGTCAGTCACCAACACGCCTATTCTTTTCAGGTGTTTATTTACAGTTACCTCATGTGTCATGTGTCAATGTTTATTTATGTACAAATATACTTTGTCTTCACATATATGAGGAAATTCTGTCCAGTATGGCCTGCAAAGGGTTAACCCGAGGATTCCTGTCTCCTTCTCCAATTGGCTCCTGTGGGCGGGGCTGCCCTACGTGATTGGTGTGTCTCCTGTCTGTCTGCTCTGACCTGGGAGGAATTGGTGGGAGGGGCCTACAGTCGAGCGTCCCGCCCACGCCTGCCTGGCCTATCGGTGGAGGTGTGTGGGGCCTGTGGCAGATTGTGATTGGATAGTTCCTTGTCTGTCCCTGATTTCTCTTGTGCTTGGTTGGACGACTGAGGTCATACTCACTGCTGCTGCGCTTGGGCGACAGGCCGTCGTCCAGGGAGTTGGCGGCGGACTCGGCCGAGCCCTGTGAGCTCACGAAGGAGCCGTTGTCGTGGCATGGGAGGCCCTCACACGACTCGGAGCGCATGGGCGTAAGCGAGCTGATATGGTTGCGGTCTTGGTCACGGTCTCGATCATGATCACGATCCCGATCCCGGTCTCGCTCACGGCTTCGAGACTTGATCAACTTCCTCATCTTCAGTGCGATCCAGTTACCTCGCCTGTAGTGTATGTGGGTTTGAGCAAGTGCGTGTGTGTGTGTGTGTGGGGGGGGGGGGATAATGTAAAATGTCTTATTAGTACTGCCCATCATGTGTAACACATGTAACAAACAAGCATTTGAATATAACAGCTAATGATAAAGGTGGTCCATCCCTTTTCTCAGAAGGTAGCACTGCTGAACTATACCTTCTTGGGGGTGAGGGATCGTAGAACTTGTACTGGTCCATGATCTTCTCCTCCAGCTTCTCTTTCTGTCGCCTCAGTTCATTCAATTTGTCTCTTAAAAATGAAAAAAAAAAAAAAAAAAAAAAGAAACCAATTACATTCTTGCGAATGAGATTATGGTCTTTGACACCATCCCTGGACCCTGACAGTCACTGTCAAAGATCATTTTACTGATTTTGAATAGTATTTAATCACTTGGACATAATCTATAGTTTAGGGAGATACACACATATTTAAGCATTTAACACATTTTCATTTGAAAACTTTTGGCCACCTAAAACTTGAAAATGGTGATGAGGATTGCTTTTAGTGAGCAAAGTGATAAGGACCACCACTACAATAGCATATCTATGTGATACCAATAGGCCTAGCTCTTGTGTAATGGGGTGAGTGTGAAAGGGCATTTTAAGTGAAGTACATTGGCAGGTCTCTTCCAGAGGCAGACATCCCGGGTTTCAGAATGTAAAAGTCCTGCCACATATGTGTTCCAGCAAATGTCCTGATTAGCCCAACTCTTCAGCTAGGTAGATAAGCTAGTTAATGCAACCACCTGTGTTAAGAGCACAGGCAGGAGAAATATATGGCAGGCTTTTACTTTTTCAAGCCAGTTGGATCATCTCTGGTCTCTTCTATTTTACACACATGAAGCATGTCCTTACATATACTGCCTCTGCTCCACGTGGAAGAGGTCCTTGCTTTCCATAGTCTGCTCCAGCAGAGTCCGGTTCTGCAGCATCAGCGTCTGGATCTGGTCCAGGAGGTGTCGGTTCTCCTCCTCCAGGTTCTTCTTCAGTTGGGTCAGCAGCTGAGTTTTGGACAGAGCGACAGACATTTGAGCCAAAATGGCAGCTGAAGCCACAGTGTGTGGAACCAAAATGGATTCCAGCGCATTGATCAGTGCAGATGGATACGATTATGGGCAAGACTTCAAGGGCAGGCTACTGTGCCTCTATACCAATTCAGTTTAATTCCAGCTGTCTCAATCTCAATATAAAACAGTACAATAGATAAACCAAAGACTAACCTGAAATACATCATAAATGTAACTCCTACACTTCAGTTAGCATGGACTATGCTGTCTGTGTACCTTGCACTGGTTGGTAAGTTTTATGTAGATGATATGACAACGTAAGAATGACCATACGGTAATAATGTTCATAATGGCTGTACGTTCAGATTAGGTGACTAGAGCTACCGTAGCAATGGAGGTCATTCTTTCTCTATGGAGAGACAGCAAATTTGGCGGCGGGAGCGATTACGGTTTATGAATGCATAACCTTCTGACCTCACTTGCTTATAAGCATTTATTTATTCATTTTATTTTAAATATTACCATTGTATTCTAATGTATATTAGCAATCCTTTCTAGCATGTGGTTTTAGGCTGAGTTTACCTTGCACTGGTTCGGTGAGTTCGGTGAAGGGGACATTATAATCTCACACAGACTATAATGTGATTAATTACCTCCACCAAGGAGGTTATGTTTTTGCCAGCGTTGGTTTGTTTGTCCGTTTGTTAACAGCATAACTCAGAAAGTTCTGGACGGATTTTGACAAAATTTTCAGGATAGATCAGAAGTTGGCTAACTTGGAACTGATCACCATCTGGATCCTTCATCATTGTGAGATAGGGCCAAATTGTTCCCCACAGAACTGTCACCCTCTTGTGGCTATCTTAAAAGTGATTCGATTTTGGTGGTTATCTGAGCTGCCTTGGCGGAGGTCTGTGCTCTCTGAGTGCTTTTCTAGTTGTTATTATGAGCATGTGGTATGGGGCTGGGTGTACCTCTCACTGGTTGGTGAGTTTAGTGAAGAGAATATTATAATGTCACATGGACCATAATGTAGTTGTTATTATGGGCATGTGGTATGGGGCTGGGTGTACCTCGCACTGGTTGGTGAGTTTGGTGAGTGGGATATTACAATGTCACACAGGCCATAATATAATGAATTGTTATTATGAGCATGTGGTACGGGGCTGAGTGTACAGTACCTCTCACTGGTTGGTGAGTTTGGTGTGGGATATTACAGTGTCACACAGACCATAATATAATTAATTGTTATTATGGGCATGTGCTATGGGTCTGGGTGTACTCTGAGTGTACCTCGCACTGGTTGGTGAGTTTGGTGGAGGTGACATTATAATCTCACACAGGCCATAATGTAATTAATTAGTATTATGAGCATGTGATATGGGGCTGGGTGTACTCTGGGTGTACCTCGCACTGGTTGGTGAGTTTGGTGAATGGGATATTACAATGTCACACGGACCATAATGTAATTAATTGTAATTATGAGCATATGGTATGGGGCTGAGTGTACCTCGCACTGGTTGGTGAGTTTGGTGAGTGGGATATTACAATGTCACACAGGCCATAATGTAATTAATTGTAATTATGAGCATGTGGTATGGGGCTGGGTGTACCTCGCACTGGTTGGTGAGCTTGGTGGAGGTGATGTCCAGCTGCTGGTGCTGCTCCCTGAGCTTGGACAGCTCCGCCTCCAGCCGCGTCTGCTCCAGCCGGGCAGCGTTCAGCAGGCTCTTCAGGCTCTTGTGCTCCCCCTGCAGCTCCCCGTGCTCACCCAGCAGCTTCTGGTAGGTCTGGTTCAGCCTGCAGAATGGAGGCAGGAGGGGGTTAAAACTGTGCAGTTTTCAGTGTTTCCCATACATAGACCATTCTGTCGCGCAGCGCTGTTTTTCCGTTTTTTTTCTTCTTCCAAACTCGATTCTATCATTCTCGCTCACACGCACAGAGAGTGAGAAAGAGCGAGAGCGAGAGAGAGAGAGATCAACATCCGCGCATACATGTCAATGGGGGTACACTTATAAAACACCTGCACTGGTCTAACATTTTCAACCAACCCAAGCGCAACTCAGACCTTAAGCTGTTATTAAAATAATGTACCCGAACTCCTTCCCGACCCACTTATTTTAAAATGTATAGGCCATGCTTCGATCATGGCCTTATTGGCTTACGTAAAACTGACATCTCTTGCATTTAAAACAAAGCGCTACTATGTTGATGCATAGTAGTTGTGAGGAACCTGCCTTATTGCATTAGCGTATTTTTCCACCCCGTTTTCCACCTCCACTCCCGTTTCACCATTCATGCAAAAATGAATAATACCTTAGCTTAACATTTACAATAAACAACAATTTCCCACTAGCCTACATGCAATGTATGAGCAGTTTGTCACGGGAAAGCCTAATTGATGCCATCAGGCTACCTTTGCGCAAGTCATTCATCCAATGATGGCTTTGTCTTTTCTTATGATAGCCTAGGCTAGTCTATAAATTACAAAAGTGTATTCGGCATCTTTATTTTAACCGACCCGAATATAACTGAAATATTTCAAGCTGTGCATCACTGATACACGCACACTTACTGAGGGCCAGCGCATCGTTCACTTTTTCAGGAAAAAAATCACGGTGTCTAGATAGCATTGTCTAGTACCACACAATGCTACTTGGTCTGTGGGAAACACTGGTTTTTAATTGTTTTTTTTTTTTTTTTTTTTTTCAGGGGCCCACAGAGGACTATCCTATGGTTGAGATGGGGTCCCAAAATTATTTTCTTTCAGGGGGACCACAACTTCTAGGAGAGCCCCTGCACACACACACACACACACACACACACACACACACACACACACACACACACTGACCAGTCCTTCTCATCCCTGAGTCTCTGGCACTCGGAGGTGGTGCTCCTGAGCGTCTCCCTCTCCTGCTGCAGCTGCTGCTGCTCCTCACGCAGGGCCTTCTCCAGCACCTCCACATGCGCCTTCTGCTGCAGCAGCGTGTTGTACCTACACACACACACATGCGCACACACACACACACGCATATGCACACACGCATGTATTAGAGCATACATTTTGTCACATATGTACACAGTAATGTGCAAAGGTCTTAGGCAGGTGTGACAAAATGCTGTCAACTAGGAATGCCTTCAAAAATGGAAGTGTTAATCATTTATGTTGATCAATTACCAAAATGCAATAACTGAACAAAAGGGAAACCTAAATCAAATCAATATTTGGTGTGACTACTCTCTGCCTTTAAAAGAGTTCAATTCTTCTAGGTGTACTTGCATAGATTTTTGAAGGAACTTGGCTGGTAGCTTGCGCCAAACATCTTGACGAACTACTACAGATCTTTTGTGGATGTATGCTTCCTGACATATACAACCAATTTGGTGTAATTGGTTGATCACACACCTGACTATAATCCTGCAAAATCCCTGACATTGTGTGTACCCCTGTGTGTGTACACTTTGTGTGCACCTGCCTAAACCCGCTTGTCAAAAACTTATGCCCATAAAGTCCTTCCAGCCTCATGGGTGTTTTAACATTAAACATGTAGATGGCTAAAAAGATACAGTACATATATAGTATATATATTGTAAAGTTGGTGATATATGTCTCTTGTGGACATACTGTAGTCTGTATGCGTGTATGCATAATGTAAGTGTGTGTTTGTGTGTGTGTGTGTGTGAGTGTGTCCCCTCCCCTCCCCTCGTACCTGTCCCCGAGGGCATGGTGCTCCAGCTGTGTTTTTGTGTGTGTGAGAGAGTGTGTGTGTGTGTGTGTGTGTGTGTGTGTGTGTGTGTGTGTGTTTGTGTGAGCGTGTGTTTGTGTCTGCACCTCCCTCCCCATCTGTTCTGGAGGGTGTGGTGCTCCAACTGTGTGTGTGTTTGACAGTGTGTGTGTGTGTGTTTGAGACTGTGTGTGTGTGTATGTATGAGACTGTGTGTGTGTATGTATGTCTACACCTCCCCTCTTCCCCCCTCCCTGCCTACCTGTGCTGGAGAGCATGGTGCTCCAGCTGTGTGTGTTTGAGACTCTGCGTGTGTGTGTGTGTCTACACCCCCCACCTGTGCTCGAGGGCGTGGTGCTCCAGCTGTGTGTGTGTATGAGACTGTGTGTGTGTGTGTGTGTGTCTACTCCCACGTACCTATCCTCCAGGTCGTGGTGCTCCAGCTGTGTGTGTGTGTGTATAAGACTGAGTGTGTGTGTGTGTGTGTGTGTGTGTGTACACCCTGAGACTGTGTTTGTGTGTGTGTGTATGAGTGTCTACAACCCCCCACCTGTCCTCCAGGGCGTGGTGCTCCAGCTGTGTGTGTGTGTGTGTGTCTACTCCCCCGTACCTATCCTCCAGGGCGTGGTGCTCCAGCTGTGTGTGTGTATGAGACTGTGTGTGTGTGTTACTTTATTATTATTACATTACACTTAGCTGACGCTCTTATCCAGAGCGACTTACAGATATTTACAGGGTTTCAGTTACAGTCCCTGGAGCAATGTGGTTAGATGCCTTGCTCAAGGGCATCTCAACCATGGGTAGGTGGGATTCGAACCGGCAACCTTCCGATTGCAAGTCCAACTCCCTAACCATTAGGCCACAGTTGCCACAGTGTGTGTGTGTGTGTGTGTGTGTGTGTGTGTGTGTGTGTGTGTGTGTGTGTGTGTGTGTGTGTGTGTGTGTGTGTGTGTGTGTGTGTGTGTGTGTGTGTGTGTGTGTGTGTGTGTGTGTGTGTGTGTGTGTGTGTGTGTGTGTGTGTGTGTGTGTGTGTGTGTGTGTGTGTGTGTGTGTGTACTCCACCCGTACCTGTCCTCCAGGGCGTGGTGCTCCAGCTCCAGGCTGCGGTGCTGGCTCCGGAGGCCCCCGTGGCGGCCGATGAGGGACTCGTACTCGGCCGCCTGCCTCTCGTGCAGCGCCGCCAGCCGCTCGTGGTCCCGCAGCAGCAGCTCGTTGACCGTGCGCAGGTCCTCGCGGTCACGCACCGCCCCGTCGCGCTCGCTCTCCGCGCTGCACTGCTGCCGCTGCAGCTGCGCATTCTCCGCCAGCAGGGCGGCGCTCTGCGAGTTCAGCGTGGACTTCTCCACCTGACAGAGACAAAGGTGTGGGGACATGGAGGTGTTATAACAACTGGAGAAAGGGAGGAGGTCCACATCCATTCATCTCAAAGGGAAATGTCAGGCTAGTGAATTCAGCCAAAACTGAACAAATTATTTAAGTTTCAAAATGGAGTTTCATGGGGCTCATTCTGGCCACTACTGTACATAGCCAATTAACGGCCACATTACTGACTGACGTGAGGTAGAGCCGAAAGTCATATCGAGTACAGGAAGCGCATTGGATGTTAAAAAATGGACGGTGACGACACCCATGTGAATAAGCTGAGAGTGGAGCACCCACCAATCAGCATGGGGGAAACGGGGGCGGATATGATGCAATTTCTAGAAAATGGCAACGAGGAAGTGCTTTGCTAATTGGCTGAAGCTAACCAGCCAAATCGTGAAATAATGAGCTATTAAGGACGTAAATGGAAGCTCACTAAGGTCAGATGGAAAAAATAATTTTACTACTACTACTACTATTACTACTACTAATAAAATGTATTCCCTATGTTTTTTTATCTGTTGCTTCAAATTTGTAAACTGTGTACATGGATTCACAATCCATGTACTGATGTCTCATAATTGGTTAAGTAACATTAATAGGAAAATGACTGTGTGCTTGTTGGTTCAGAATTCATAAAAGTGTTCAAGGTGAAGTTAGAGGAGAATGAAGAACTACTAAGATAGCAATGAACATACTTATGCCAGCTCTCTCAGTGTTGATCTAATAACAAAAAAAATACTGTATAGGAGTTGTTCTACATGCGCAGCAATGTCAGAGGACATGACCTAATGATATTACCACCTTCTGAATATTAAAATCTTTATGAATCGAGCTGCACTTAGCCTTGGGGCCACCTAATCAAATGATTTGTTGGCAAAATTGAATGTGATGTGCTATGTTTTTCAAGACCTTCAACAAAAAAAGAGGGACAGACAGAGATAGACAGACAGAGAGAGAGAGTAAGAGAGAGGGAGGGAGAGAGAGATAGAGAGAGAGAGAGACCCTGACTGACCTGTAGTTGTGCGTTCTGAGTCTGCAGGGTGGTTAGAGAGAGAGAGAGAGAAAGAAAGAGAGAGAGGGAGAGAGAGACAGAGAGAGAGGTTAGAGAGAGAGAGGGAGAGAGAGATAGAGAGAGAGAGAGACCCTGACTGACCTGTAGTTGTGCGTTCTGAGTCTGCAGGGTGGTATTGCTCTCCTGCAGTGAGGCAGTCTGCCTCTGCAGGGCCAGCACCTGAGCACGCAGGCCGTCCGTCTGCGACTGCAGCTGCTGCAGCTGCGTCTGCAGGGCCTGCCGCTCCGCCTGGAGGGTGGCGTTCTGGGGGCGAGGGGAAGGAGAACAAGGTCATGGTGATACTGTGGATCTAAGAATTACCTTACTGAATTAGCAAAAACCAATTTAATGTTATTACTGCTACTACTTGTCTTTACTGCTGTTGAATATAGTTCTATTTTCGATATAATCTATAATATAATCGATATAATCTTCACACACACACACACACACACACACACAAATACACACACATACACACGTACACACACATACACACACACAAACAGTTCTCTCTCACACACACACACATAGATTGGTAAACCAGCCCCTCGTACATCATTTCATTTTGTACAGAGGGTCTGGCCTTGCTGCGTTGAGAAACAATTTCCCTGGAGGTGTGGACTCTGCTGAAGTTTAAAACAAGTGGCTCTGCCCTTACCCAATCGCTAACGTCTGGTCGTCACGTACGCTCACAAACACTCCCTCTGTTCACTGATTGGCTCAGATTCACTTGGTCCAAATACATGAATGTCAAGGGCAGCAAGGCCAGACCCTCACACACACACACACACACACACACACACACACACACACACACACACACACACACACACACACACAAACACAAACACACACACACACAGACACACACAGACACACACCTAATTTTACTGCCATTTATTCTCCATTCTAAAAGTATTTTGTCCTTTATGTGGATGACAGACAGCTGAGGCGTCCACTCACATTCCTCTCCACCTCGATGAGGCGGTCCTTGACCCTGAGCAGCTCGCGTGTGGCCTCCTGGCTCTCGCGCTGCCACTCCCTCACCATCGCGCTCTCCCTGTGGGCGGAGCCTGAGCACGGGTCCCGCCCCTCCTGCAGCTCCTCCTGCCTCTGCAGCAGCGCCTCATAGCTCACCTTCACCTGGGCCAAAGGTCAAAGGTCAAATGTACAGCTTGACACTGTGATGTGATCTATCTATCTATCTATCTATCTATCTATCTATCTATCTATCTATCTATCTATCTATCTATCGTTTCCTGTGTTTTTTGTGTTTATGTAAGCAGGAAGATAATAATAATAATAATAATAATAATAATAATAATAATAATAATAATCTTTACGTGTATAGCACAATTCATACATACAAGATGCAGCTCAAAGTGCTTTACAGTTTGGCAAGAACACCACAAGACAGCATTTCTTGTAGTCCAGTGGCGCCGGAGTGGACGAACACAATAAAGATGTGACGTAATAACGCAATGCCCCGTTAATGCAGGCTCTTGCGTGACGCAATAATGCAATGTCACAATGACGCAATGCCCCATTTAAGATGACAAGCAAGCTTCTACATCACAAATATCACATTGAGCTGACATTTACAATAATTCATAAAATGTTTTAGAATATGATGCAATGCATAAGTCATCGCAGTACAGCACATTGTAACATTTTTTTTTTTTTATTGTTATCTCCGAGCTGCTCAGATGTTGCTCTGCTTTTCACGGTTGACTGACTAAATCCTTATCCCAGGCTGCTGGGATCACAGGATTAGAGTTAAATGTCTGGATATTGTTGTGATAGCCGCGGTGGTGCTGAGTGCAGTCCTGGGATTGTGGGTCAGATTAGGATTAACAGGGAAATAAGAGCATAAATTCCAGCACAAATTCTTTAGTGACAAGAATCCCAGTGTTTCTACATGATCATGTACACGCCTACAGGTCTACAGATCTGCACGTCCACAGACAGGTTGTTTACCTCTCTAGCCAGTGTACTGAAATAGTGGTCATGTAAACACTAGAAGATCAGGCTGAGGAAAAAAATCAATACAGACAAGAGACGATCAGATGCCTTTCATTGTGTACATCACATTTTGTAAAAGCCCAAAAACACACAATATTCCTAATGGGGAAATCATGTTGTTCAGGTTCAGCCATTACTTGGGCAAATGTGTTTAAATCGCTTGGAGACGACTGTAATGCATGTTTAACAACCTGTTTTAGGAAGTCCCCATAAACATGTTAATACCTGAATATCAGGTGCATGTGTACGATTGTTTAAGTTGGCATAGGTGTGTGTGTGTGTGTGTGTGTGAGAATGTGTAAGGGTGAGTGTGTGAGTGCTTTAGTGATCATCTGTGCATGTGTTTGTGTGTGTGTCTGTGTGTGCATTTGTTTGAGTGTGTGTGAGGGTATGTGTGCGGTTGAGTGTTGGAGTGTGCATCTTTGCATGTGTGTGTGTGAGTGTGTCTTTGTGTGTGTGTGTGTGCACATTTGTCTAATGTGTCGGAGTGTGTGTGTGTTTTGTGTGTATAGGGGTATGTGTGAATGCGCGTGTGTGTCTGTGCATTTGTCTGAGTGTATGTGAGGGTATGTGTGCGTTTGTGAATGTTTGAATGTGTGTGTGTGTGTGTGTGTATTGTGTGAGTGAGTGTTTAAGTGTGCATCTGTGCGTGCATGTCTGTGAGTGTGTGCATTTGTCTGAGTGTGTGTGTGTGTGTGTGTGTGTGTGTGTGTGTGTGTGTGTGTGTGTGTGTGTGTGTATGTGGGTGTATGTGTGTGTGTGTTTTCCAGATGTAAGTCTTACAGAGCGGAGCTCCTGGCGCAGCTGCTGGTTGAGGTTGGAGGACTCCTGCAGTCGGGCCTCCAGGGCGGCCATCTTCTCCTCCTTGATCTCTACACAGCGCTTCAGAGACGACTCCAGCTCCGCCTCCAGCTGCTTGTAGCGACTTACAGAGGAGAAGGACACAGAGATGGGCCCAGGGGAGAGACGGACAAAAAGAGAGAAAGAGAGAGAGAGAGAGAGAGAGAGAGAGAGAGAGAGAGAGAGAGAGAGAGAGAGAGAGAGGGGGGGAGAGAGAGAGAGAGAGAGAGAAAGAGAGAGAAAAAGAGAGAAAAAGAGAGAAAAAGAGAGACAGTGAAAGAGAGATAGAGAGTGACAGAGAACATATGCAAAATACTTCCTTAAAAGAGCAGAAAAGCAGCATTACATCCTTTAAATGAACCTATTTTACTGTACAAATTCCAACTACAAATGCAAGTAAATCATAGAATGTAATGTGTGATTAAAGCCTGCAATATACTTACTGTTAACCCCCAGAGACCCAAATATACAAAAAAAACTTCAAAAATGTTTTAAAACATTTTAGATGTTGTTGGAGGCACATGATGCAGAAATCAGTGTTTATTTTCAATTTTGACCTCCAAATCCCAAATGCGGTCCAAATGAAATCCAATGCAATCCAATGGACGAGGTGCAACAAGGTGCAGGTTCAAGGCAGGTTCGCAGGTCGTATAACTTTGTGGCCAAGTATTATATTACTATTAGTAATATAAATGTGATTAAAAAAAAAGAATGTGTAGGTTTATTGTTGTGGAATTAAAGTTGATGTTGTAATATTACAACAGTGGGCCTCACAGGGTTAACAATGCACAGACATACGGATCATGGATGGATTTCACATCCTGCATTCGTTTGGTTTGTTGGTTGCACACATCGACAAAAAATATGCAAAGTGTGTGCAAAGGTGCAATATTGATATGCTAGGGATGGTGGGTGGTGTGAGCATGGTGACAGAAGGTCAAAGTTGCAGGAGACCATAACCTCCATTATCATGTGAAGTTCTGCATAGCGCTGCAGCACATGTTTGTTCACAATGGAGCTGGGTGTGTATGTCTACGCTTGGCCAAACAGCAAGTGCATCACCTTCAGGCCAAAGTATTAATAGGATGTGGGGGTATTGGTAGTCATGCTTATGGCCACCAGGGGGAGCAAGGGCCTCCACCTACCTGTCATTCACATCCTGCTGGTCTGCAGACAGAGGCTGCTGCTGCTGCAGTTTGAAGCCCATTCTTTCAACGTCTTGTGCGAGTCTCTTCACCTCGTTATCCCTCTGCTGGCACTTCAGCTTTTCACTCACCAGCTCCTGTTCAAAATAAATACAACATCACACGACACATATGAGCACACACGTGCACACCCACACTCTCTCACACACACTCTCTCTCTCAGAACAAAAAAAACAAACATCAAAGAGAACAGAAAATTGAGCAGAACAGTGAACAGAAAAAGAACATTAAGCTAAGTAAGGATGGGATGGGGTGGCCTTTGTTTTGTTTTTGAGGAATGGTACAGCCTCAGACCCCTGTAATGATACAGGTGCCACACACCAGTGCTTTTCCAGTCACAGCGCAACACAAAAGAGACTGGCCACAACATTCACATACAGCAAAAGCTAAAAGGCTTCTAACACATATAGCTGGGCATTTATCCTTCTCTGTACTTTATACACACAAACTAAGATAAATACACAGTCAGGCGCTGCGAGGCATCTTGTCAGCTATTGCATTTCCTGTCAGAAACTATGACTTGTGAGCTTTGTTCAAATCTGGTAAACCAGCCCCTCGTACTTCATTTCATTTCGTGCAGAGGGTCTGGAACAGAGACCGTCAGAGACGATTTGCTGGAGGTGTGCACTCTGCTGAGGTTTTAAAAAAGTGCCTCTGCCTTTACCCAATCACTAACGCCTGGTCGTCAAGTATACAATTAGCCTACCTACGCACTACAATTCAAATGTAGCACACAAGGTCAACGTCACAGCTAACGAACACACCCTCTGTTCGCTGATTGGATCGATGTTTCTGGAACATCGCAAATGTACCTCAAGAGATTCCGGTCCGGACCCTCTGCACGAAATGAAATGACGTACGAGGGGCGGGTTTACCAGGCTATCAATGACTCCCTATCTAAATAGAAAGGTGCCTAAGGGGTAAAGGCAACTAGGTGACTTCTAGGTGAATGCAAGAAGGTGCCTAGGTGACTACGGGGTGAAGGCAACTTCTGTGAATGTTGGTTTGGAAAGGGATTTAAAGACAGCTAAAATAACTATAAGACGTTAGCACATAGGCTAACATCAGACAGTTGACCGACAACACATAAATCATACAAGATGCTATAAATAGTTAAAGTGGTGGAGTATTTATATTTAGTGCATTGTTTACTTCTCATCTGATTTGTAAAAATCCAAGTGAAAAAATTTGCCAAACAAGATATTTCGATACAAACAGCTGCCATAAGATTTACCACAGTTGCTTGAATGTTAGCGCACAGATTTCTCAGTAATAGGCAGCACTGAGTATGCATCAAAGCTGCCTTCAAAAATGACCGTTATGGAGTAGATCTAAGGCAACCCAGGAGGCAGGAAAGAGGAACTTTATTTGTTTGGAACAGCACTTGATGACTTGCTGCCGCGTTAGGCAACTGCTAAGGCAGCAAATTAACCTGTTTGTGCTGGACTGGGTGTGTGTGTGAAAGAGAGAGAGAGAGAGAGAGAGAGAGAGAGAGAGAGAGAGGAGGGAGAGATCCCCTCTCCTCTCCCTCCTCCTCTTCCTCCACAAACTTGGATGGATCTCCCATCTCCTCCGTATATGTACAGTATGTGCATTACCACATGTATGTGTGTAAGCGTGAGCATGTCCTGTTTGTAGGGTGACCAGATAGGGGGTCTTTATATTTCTCCCACCAGCCATGGCAAACGGTTATCACAATGGCTTATCGTCAACGCATATTCGCGCCTAATTGTAGCCTACAGAACGTCAAAGAATAAACAAAATAGATACATTGCAGCAGGGGCTGCGCGCACGGGCTGCATCTGCATCTGCATCTCAGCAGTAGTCGTGCAGTCGACTCAACCTCTCTACGAACAGTTTTTAATGTTTATCGGAAAATAACTACTCAGTATTCTGTTTGAGTGCAATTTTTGGGACATTTAGAGCTTGATTCAGGATTCGGGACAACAGCTTAGATTTCGGGACTGTCCCGAATTTTTCGGGACGTCTGGTCACCCTGTATGCCTGTATGTGTCTGTGTCCCCTCCAGATAGCCACTGACCTCCCTGAGGGTGATAAGCGTCCTCTGGTCGATGGCCGTCTGCTGGAGCATCTCCCTGGCCTCCCCCTCCAGCTCCTTCACCCTGGCGCCCGCCTCCCGCTGCGCCTCCAGCTCCTTGGCCAGGGCGCGGTTCTCCTTCTCCAGCGAGGCCTGGCACAGCACGCTGGCGTCCAGCGAGGCCTCCTGCACCTCGGCCCTCTGCCGCAGCCGCCGGTTCTCCTTCTCCAGGCGCCCCTTGTCCCGCTCCAGCTGAGACGCCTCCTGCTCCAGGGCCCTGCGATTGTCAGGTACATGTACCACAGGTAAATTTGGAGACTCATTTGGAGTCAGGATGGTTGGCCAATCAGGCACAGGGTTTTATTAACAATGATGCATCATCAAAGGAGAGAGAATGCATAGTTTGAGCAACATTTAACCAGCGTTACTATCAGGAGGCAGAGGCCTAGGACCTAGATCAAGCAGCTATCCAGACAATAGACAGTAGACAATATTCAATATTCGACAATAAACTATATTCTCAGCTTAAATATCCTATACAGAAAGTGGGTGTGGCCAGTGTTAAGGCTGCTCGATTATGGAAAAAATCTGAATCACAATTATTTGGGCCAAAACTGAAATCACAATTATTCAAGCAATTATTTTGTTTTCCTCAGTAACATGCTTGATTTATTGAAAATATATTCAAAAACATTTCGAATAAACATTGTTGTACCTTCGAATTTTCCCTAATACCTTTCTTCGTAAACATTAGTAAGTCTCCTTTGATGTCTAATGTACAAACAGCAGAAATGTCTAATGTATACATCTTATGTACAGTACAAACAGTAGAAAATAATTAGGACAAAAACATTATTGCCCTCGATTTTATTTGTTTTGAGATCGTTTGGCCCTGAAATCGTTATCACGATTAGAATTCGATTAATTGAGCAGCCCTAGCCATTGTTAGCGGTTAGACAGTAGGCAGTTGTCTGGAAAACAGGAATCACAGTGGAAGCTTATTCCTAATAAAATCAGAAGGTGCCAATCATTGCCTGCATGTTAATTCAAAGTTCCTGAGACACATCCAAGAAACCAATTCACACTGATGCAGATAACATCTCCTCAGACCTCCTCTCTTAAGGCACAGACACACACATTGGCAGAGCGCTCAGGAACTCTCTTACAAAGCCCTGCTTCTAATAAGAAAGTGTTCTAAGTTCTATGTTCTAAGAACACAAAATAACTTAGGGATACAAAATAATAATGATACTAACAATAAACTAGAAACTAGAAAAGCACTCAGAGAGCGCAGACCTCCACCAGGGCAGCTCAGATAACCACCAAAATCTAATCACATTTAAGGTATGTGTCACCTACTCTGAAAATGTCATCAAAATCCATCCATAAATGTTTGAGTTATGTTGCTAACTAACAAACAAACACAGATGATTACATAACCTCCGCTGGCGGAGGTAATGATGATGAAGGAACGTGTTAACATTTAAAAATATTACCGACAAAATGATTATTATTATTCAGATTCCTTCACCTGCTGTCAGCCTCCAGCCGCTCCACACGCCGCGCGGTCAGCCGCAGCTCCTCCAGGGCGCGCTGCAGGGCCTGGTTCTCCGCCTCCAGCTCGCTCAGTTCCCCTTCCAGCCGACGCAGCCGCCGGGTGGAGTTGTCCAGCGCCGAGGCCAGCCGCCGGTTCTCCGAGTCGCGGGCAGCGCAGCAGGAGAAGGACATGGAGACGGAGGAGTTGGAGCTGGAGCTGGAGGTGGGGATGGGGTCGGGGCGACGGAGGCCAAGCATGGCAGAGGAGGAGGAGGAGGAGCGGGCGGGGGAGATGGACGGGCTCTGGCCCAGCGGGCTGGCTTCAGAGCGAGGCTTGAGGGGGGACGAATCCAGGCTAGCAGCGGAGGTGGCGGTGGTGGTCCTGCTACTGAGCTCTGGGCCTTTTCGCTTCAGACGTCCTGGAGATCCCCTCTCCTCTCCCCCCTTCTCCTCCTCCTCCTCCTCCTCTTCCTCCTCCACAAGCTTGGATGGATCTCCCTTCTCCTGCTGGTTTCTCCTCTCCTGCTCCACACAATGCTGTGCCTCCTTTGACCCCGTCTGCCTCTCGGCCTCCTCCAGCTCCTCCTGCTCTTCCAGTCTCTTGTTGTCGGTGGGGTCACAGACGTCTGCGCTGTCTGACGGAGGAGACTTCCTCACGTCCTCCCCGGTGGGCGAATCGGCGATGCTGCCCTCATCCATCTGGTTAAGGGAGGAGATGCTCCTGTTCAGGATCTCATTCTCCTCCATCAGCAGCCTCACCTGGGAAACAAACACACACACACGCACGCACACACACACACACACACACACACACACACACACACACACACACAGACACACACACACACACACGTTCAAGTTCGACTTACCTATATAGCACATTTTATAAAACAAATGCAGGTTTTGGGAGAATGACCTAAGCATTCTAGTAGCAGAGTAAGGTCTTACTTAATCAGTGATAGACACACACACACACACACACACACATACACCCACCCATGTCAGAACATTTAAAGATGTGTGTTATGGGATGTTTGTGTTGAAAGCAGCACTATGCAACTTTTTTTTAGTTATTTAATCATCTTCACAAGTCGGTAGATGCTTAAATGAGTAATTACCAGGCGAATGAAGATATTTTCGATGCCCCCTGCTGTCTGTGGACAGAATACCACGCTTGCAATGTCTTCTGATCTATCCACTGATATTGTGATTTTACCTACCTCAGTAGACATGGGTACTTTCATTATGGCCAGTTACTCTGATTACTTGAGTTAAAAACACATGCACGGGGTGATGGGAGGGGAAGGAAAAACAGTCAATTTTTAGGAGAGTGTCCATTTACTTGGAGACACTAGGGGGAGCTCTGTTGAGAAAAAAAAAACACTCAAAGTTGCAAATGATCTCTTTAAACACCCAGAGGCCTGTAACAAAGTGAAACTTCATGCTTACTTTGTGTGATACATCTCTCTTGTGTTCTTCCGAAGGTTCCCTGGTTCCTCTGAGTTCCTCTACGGTTCTGCGCAAGGCCTGATTCTCCCTCTCCAGCCTAAGCAGGCGACTGCAGGCCCTTTCGGCCACCTCCTCATCCAGAGACTTCAGCACTGCACACACACACACACACAGACCCCACACAGTAAACACTCACACACTCTCACTATTACATTACACCCACAGTCATCATAACAATCACTTAACACACAAGACACATACACTCACCATCATCATAACACTCACTACATCATTACACTCTCTTACACCTTATGAAAAAACATTAAGAGGTGGATGTAGCAAAGGGGAGGAGAAGTCATCCCACCCGGGTTCGAACCCAGGTCTCCGGGGCTCTGACCGCAACGCCAAAGAGCAGGCTCGTTGGGATGGCAGTCAGAGCACACCCACAACCCTAGTGATGGGCACTCCATTACAGTGGATTTACATGTTTTGTGTGTGTGTGAGTGGGTCTGTGTGTGTGGGGTGTGCATGTGTGTGCTTATGTATGTGTGTGTGTTAACAAAACAATGATTTTAAACCAATACTCATTGCTGACAAACTGAAAAGCCACAACGTCTTAATCTGTGTGCGTGTATATGTGTGTAGAGTATGTGTGTGTGTGTGTGTGTGTGTGTGCGTGTAAGACCCCTCTCCTCTCCTCCCCCCACCTGAGCCCTCCGGTCCCTCTGAGGACTTGCTGAGCTGCTCCAGCTCCCAGCCCAGGTGCTGCGACTCCTCCATGCTCCTCCTCTGGGCCATCTCCAGGAACAGGTTCTCCTCCAGCAGCTCCTCGATGCGCCTCCGGTCCGATGCCCGCTCCTGGAGGAGGCCAGGGGGGATGGGGAGGTCAGGGGGGAGAGGAGGAGGAGGTCGGGGGTTAAGGGAAGAGGAGGACAGGAGGTGGCCAAGGCGACAGGAGGTCAAGGACAATGGAGGTCAAGGTTATGGGGAGAGGAGAAGGTCAGGAGAAAAAGGAGGAGGTCAAGGGGAGGAGGAGGTCAAGGGGAGGAGGAGGTCAAGGGGAGGAGGAGGTCAAGGGGAGAGGAGGAGGTCAGGGGAGAGGAGGTCAAGGGAACAGGAGGTCAAGGGGAGGAGGAGGTCAGGGGAGAGGAGGTCAAGGGAACAGGAGGTCAAGGGGAGGAGGAGGTCAGGGGAGAGGAGGTCAAGGGCAATGGAGGTCATGGTTATGGGGAGAGGAGAAGGTCAGGGGAAAAAGGAGGAGGTCAAGGGTAGAGAAGGTAATGGGAAGAGGACGTGGGTGGGGGGAGACAGGAGGAGGTCAGGCAGAACAGGAGGTCAAGGGCAATTGAGGTCAGAGTCATGGGGAGAGGAGGAGTTCAGGGCAAAGAGGAGGTCAACGGGAGAGAAGGTCATGGGAAGAGGAGGAGTTCAGGACAAAGTGGAGGTCAAGGACAAGGGGGAGAGGAGGTCAGGGGGAGAGAAGGGAGAATGGAGGAAGTTTTGAGTGAGGTTGAGAATATATTCCCATTTTCTGTCTTTCCAGTCTGTTTAGTTTCAATTCATTTGCCACATAGAATTAAATATCCTCTTGGTGCTCTCTCTCTCTCCCTCTCTCAAGCTGTCCTGTCCGGTTTATAAGCATGCAGTTACAAAAGAAATCTATTTCCACAAAGCCAACCAAAAAACTGATTAACAAGAATTATGATGCATTGACATGAGGAAAGATTAAGGGACTCTCTCTCTTTCTCCCACACACACTCTTTCCTTCTTTTTCAGACACATGTGCATGCACACACTCACACACTGTCTGTCTGTCTGTCTGTCTGTCTGTCTGTCTGTCTGTCTATCTATCTATCTATCTATCTGTCTGTCTGTCTGTCTGTCTGTCTGTCTGTCTGTCTGTCTGTCTGTCTGTCTGTCTGTCTGTCTGTGAGACCCATACACACCTCCTCCATGTCGTGGATGTTGGCCTGCAGCTGCAGGTTGTGTTTCTGGAGCTGGTGGAGTTTGTCTGAGCGCGCCCTGGAGCCCTCCAGCTGCTCCTCCAGCATGGCCTTGGTCTCCAGCAGCACCTGGTTGTCCTCCTTCAGCTCCTGCTCACCACACACACACACACACCACCATCACACACACACACACACACACACAAAACAATAGCAGGGAGTTACGCACAAACACACCCAGGAATGTAGCATGCATGCACAGTACACATATGCACATGCACAAGACACACACAATTACCTGCACGAAATGCACACACACACACACACACACACACACACACACGCACACGCATTGTGCAGTCCCGCTCCTGCCCGCGCCCGCAAAGAATTGTAATTTTCATGCCCGCTCCCGCCCGCATCTGCAATATTTTGTCCCGCTCCCACCCGCAAATCCCGCAAGATAGAGACGTTGTCTTTCTTTGTCACGAAAGGTCTTTTCATTGGCTTGGAAAAAACACCTGCGCACATAATTCCTTAAGTGGTAACTTGGTAACATATTATTGCTCAGCCATACAGGACACAGTAACTGACATTTACAACATCTGTAAAACTATCAAACACGGAGAACCGGAAAGGCATTGTCTAAAATGTGCGCGAGATTAGATCACATCCACAAATTTAGGCTGCTTAAAATGTTTTTATTAATAACAAATCAAATATCCAGCACAAATTGTGTTTGATATGCATATATTAATCATTTTAAATGTTATTTTACACTCATATTTAGTTTGCGGGACTGCAGTTTATCATCCCACTCGCCCGCGCCAGCAATGAGCTTTCAAAATGTGTCCCGCGCCGCACTGTTGAGTGCAGGGCTCTAGTACAGACATCAAAAAGTACTCCATTACAGATCACAAATATTTAACCTATATAATTCAGATTTCAAAATGTACTCTAAAAAGGCGTACATTCTTAATGCTATTTAAAAAAAATACAATCTAAACAAAATACTTCTAGGATAGTCCTGCAGGTAAATAAATATATCATGTGATCCCATTAAATCTGCTACACACTAGTATCATTTGTATTTATTCAGTGTGTATGCTTCCCTGTTAACCAATTACATGTTAGCAATGTTAGCACTTGGCTAGAAATGCTAATGACATCTTTTGAGTAGTGCTTAGCTAAATGGCCATGCCATGGGTGTCGGTAGACCTGGGCATTCGAGGCTATTGCCCCGGATCTCCTGGGAATAGCCCCGGATCTCTGTGCCGTCACAAAAAGTAAATAAGTAATTATGGTAATGATGAAAATAGTCCCGTAGAAGAGACTTTTCTGTGGTTGCATTACCAGTAGCCCCAAATGAAAGATTGTAGCCAGTGAAAACCAAAGATTCTAGAGCGCTCCTGGAAAATCTTGCGGGACCATATGGGCAGCTTTAGAATCATTTGTTACAATATGTTACAAATTCAAGACGTCGGTATTCTTTCTATGCGTAGGGCTATTTCGTGTTTCTAGCTAGAGTGAGATCCGTGTTTAAAAGATGGACATTAGAAATTTATTTAGGGGAAAAAGTGCAGAGAGTGGACAAGAGGTGCAGACCGAGAGTGTGGCGTTGGCTACTGCAACGGCAACCCATGAGAGCGTTTCGATCAGCACAGGTTCGTGAAAAGCAGCCCCAGCCACAGTCAGCCTTTCGATAAATGCTGGTCTGGTGTGGTTAGCTTAGCTTGACCTGTCC